>CM060395.1:182550168-183750168 GCA_030545235.1 Helianthus tuberosus | reverse complement strand
AGTAGACGAAATTAAAAATTTCCTAGATGGTCGTTTTATATGTGCACATGAAGCTACTTGGAGGATATTTAACTTCCCTATTCATTATAGAAATCCTCCTGTCCAGGTGTTATCTGTGCATTTAGAAAATATGCAGAACATTAGCTTCAAGGATACACAACAATTGCACAACTTAGTAAACAATCCTCTCATTAAACGAACAACATTAACAAAATGGCTACGAAACAACCAACTTGATGAAAGTGGTTGTCACCTGCGCTACATTGATTATCTATCTGAATTTAGATGGGACTTATCTGATAAATATTGGATTCGTAGAACCACAAAAAAGACTCCAGCTATAGGAAGGTTAATATATGTCCATCCTACATGTGGAGAAACCTTCTATCTTAGAATGTTGTTAAGTTACCAAAGGGGTTGTCAATCATTTGCTGATATACGAACGATTTATGGGGAGATATTCCCAACTTATCGAGGGGCTTGCGAAAGACTTGGTTTACTTGGAGACGATAAAGAATGGGTAGATGCATTTAATGAAGCTGCTGTTTAGGCTACCCCCACTGAACTACGAGCTTTGTTTACTCATATGCTTCTATTTTGTGACATTTCAAATCCAATGGAATTATGGAATAAACATTGGCACAAAATGGCTGACGATATTATAATGAAACATACACTTCCAAATACCACTACATATACACAAATTAACAATGACGATTTAAAAGAATACGTGCTATATGAAATCGAACTTCTTCTTAATACTAGCGGATCTTCAACCTCACTTTTAGCATATGGGTTACCCATGCCACGTGCCGACTTACTTGCAACTTTGAAGAATAGGTTACTCATGGAAGAAAAAAACTACGATAGGCTACAATTAGCTTTGGATAATGAATCATTTCAAAAATGTCTTCACCCACAACAAAAAACAATCTACAACTTAGTAACTAACTCATTAGCTAATTCAAGACAAGTTCTCCTTTTCGTATATGGACATGGTGGTACTGGCAAAACATTCCTTTGGACAACATTAATGGCTGCTCTGCGTTCTCAAGGAAAAATTGTTTTAGCTGTTGCAGCCTCGGGGATAGCATCACTTTTATTACCAGCAGGAAGGACGGCACACTCTCGCTTTAAAATACCCTTGGAGCTTACAAATGACTCTATTTGTGAAATAAAAAAAAACACTCATCTTGCACATTTATTGATAGAAACAGATCTTATTATTTGGGATGAAGCACCAATGAATGATCGGAAGTGCTTGGAATCACTAGATAAAAGTCTTAGAGATGTTCTCGATAATCCTAATGATCCTTTTGGTGGAAAATCTATACTTCTAGGTGGTGACTTCAGACAAACACTCCCTGTTATACCTAAGGCTTCAAAGGCCGAAATAGTTGCATCATCGCTTCCAAAATCATACTTATGGAAACACTTCGCAATCTACAAACTATCCGAGAATATGCGTCTTCAAAGGCCAAATCTAAATCCAACTCATAAAGCACAAATTGCCAAATTTTCATCCTGGCTTCTTGATATAGGTGATGGCATATTGGGTACACCTGATAGCAATGACCCATTTAACACAAGAAAAATTGAAATACCATCAAACTTTTTAATACCTTACAATAATTTGGCTCTAAATGAACTTATCAATTTTATTTACGATAATGATACCCTCAATAATCCAACGACATCAGACTTATCTCAAAAAGCAATAGTATGTCCTAAAAACGAAACATGTGACCAAATAAATGAATTGGTTCTTAACATGATTACTGGAACCAATGCCACTTATTTAAGCACATACTCTATCGTTCCTCATGCAAAAAAAATAGGAGACATGGACATTCTTTATCCTACAGAATATCTAAACCTCCTAAACTTTAATGGGCTACCACCGCATAGACTTGAATTAAAAGTCAATGCTCCTATAATATTACTACGCAATATAAATCAAACAGTTGGTCTATGCAACGGAACAAGACTTATAATAACACAACTATTACCAAGAGTTGTTGAGGCAAGGGTCATCACTGGAACTGCAGCTGGTCATCGAGTGTATATTCCTCGCATTAATTAACCTACAAAAATAATGACCTGTCTTTCATTTTCAGAAGAAAACAATTTCCATTTAGGTTATGTTATGCCATGACAATTAACAAAAGTCAAGGCCAATCTTTAAGCAAAATCGGTGTTTATCTTCCGGAACCAATCTTCGGCCATGGTCAACTATATGTTGCTTTCTCTAGAGCCACCTCTCCGGATGCCTTAAAAGTACTCATCAAACCACAAGAAAATGACCCTACTAACATAACAAAAAATATTGTTTTCTCAGACTTCTTAAAACAAATACTTCAAATAAAGGTATGTTAAAAATAAATAATATAATGTGCATATATTTATTTAGATAACTTATAATTGCATTTTAAAAACATAACAAATATTTTGTCACTTCATTGCGTTACAGGGACTGAGAGTTTAAGGATATTCAAAGAGATGTACTTGATTAAACTAAGTGTTACGCAAACTGCTACATCTGAGAGTTTAAGGAGTTCAGTAACATATAATTGAGAAAAGGCTATGCTATCTTTTAGTATAATCATGTAAGCTATATGAATTATATATTAATATTAATAAGTTGTTTTCATTTTAACACATTATAATTTTCTTCTCTGTGCGCAGGTCCTACTTTTGCCATATACAACAAACGAAGCACTTTTTATACCATTATGACGCCAAAAATTTGCTAGCTGTCGAACATTACCTATGCTATGTTTCAACCCTGTAAATTTTGATGCACCTCATTCATTACTGTTGTTCATATGTATGACAAAGGATATTTTATATAAGAGATATATTATATATATGAGTGTCACAATAATTCGCAAGGTACAATTTCACGGGCATGTAGTTAACGAGAAAGACATTCATGTAGACCCATCCAGGATTGAAGCAATTAAGAATTGGGAAGCGCCCAAGACTCCAATAGAAGTCCGACAATTTTTAGGGATTTGCGGGTTATTATCGGAGATTCATTGAGAATTTTTCTAAGATTGCTCAACCGCTAACCTCCCTCACACAGAAAGACAAGAAATTTGATTGACGCGAAAAACAAGAAGTATCATTTCAACTTCTCAAGGATAAGTTGTGCGATGCACCAATCTTATCACTACCCGACGGTACTGATGACTTTACTGTATACTTTGATACTTTGCGTCAAGAATTGGGTTGCGTACTCATGCAACTTGAAAAAGTTATCACGTACGCGTCGCGTCAACTGAAAGTTCATGAGAAGAACTATACCACTCACGACCTTGAGTTAGGCGCGATGGTATTCACTTTGAAAATATGGTGACATTATTTATATGGTACTTAATGCACTATTTTCACAGATTATAAAAGCTTTCAAAACATATTCAACCAAATATGCATCAACGACATTGGGTTGAATTGTTGAACGACTATGATTATGAAATAAAGTACCATTCGGGCAAGGCGAACGTTGTAGAGGACGCCTTGAGCCTCAAGGAACGAGTTAGAAATTTGAGAGTTTGAGCATTAGAGATGACGATTCACACGGATCTTACCACACGAATTCATAATGCACAACAAGAAGCACTTAAGGAAGAACATCTTAAAGCAGATGCACTTTGAGGTATGGAAAACAGTTAGTGCCGAAAGAGGATGGAACTTTGTACTTTGTAGGAAGAATTTGGGTTCCACTCTTTGGAGGCCTTCGAGATCTTATTTTTGAGGAAGCTCATAGGTCGAAGTACTCAATCCATCCTGGATCAGATAAAATGTACCAATACTTGAAGGAGTACTATTGGTGGCCTAACCTCAGAAAGGATATCGCTACCTATGTCGGAAAATGCTTCACCTGCGCGAAGGTCAAGGCAGAATATCAGAAACCCTTGGGGTTGCTGCAACAACCCGAGATTCCCGTTTAGAAATGGGAACAAATATCGATGGAATTCATTACGAAGTTACCTAGGACCTCAAGAGGCCATGACATGATATGAGTAATCATCGATATATTGACAAAGTCCGCACACTTCTTGCCTACTAGGGAGAAGGATAGTATAGAGAAACTAGCGGAACTCTATCTCAAGAAATAGTGGCTCGGCATGGAGTGCCTATTTCAATCATTTCAGACCGAGACGGTCACTTTATTTCAAGAATTTGGAAGTCATTCCAAAAGGCCTTTGGATCTCATTTAAATCTAAGCATGACATTTCATCCACAAACTGACGGCCAGAGCGAACGGAAAATCCAAACACTCGAAGATATGCTTCGTGCGTGTGTTATCGATTTGGGCGGCAACTGGGATACTCACTTACCGTTGGTTGAGTTTTCCTACAACAACAACTACCATACAAGTAAACAAGTTGCACCGTTTGAAGCACTCTATGGTCGAAAGTGTCGCTCTCCGCTATGTTGGGCGGAAGCGGGCGATAAACAACTAATTGGTCTGGAGTTAGTCCAAGAGACTACGGATAAATTTTTTTGTATCAGAGACCGTATTAAGGCGGCTCGCAATCAACAAAAGAGCTACGCAGACAAGAGACGGAAGCCATTATCTTTCGAGGTCGGAGATAAGGTCTTGTTGAAAGTCTTGCCTTAGAAGGGCGTAGCGAGGTTCGATAAGTGGGGAAAGCTTAACCCTAGATATGTATGACCATTTGAAATCTTCGAAAAGATTGGCACCTTTTCCTACAAGCTGAAGTCACAAGAAGAACTTAGTAGCGTGCATGACACGTTTCATGTGTCGAATCTCAAGAAGAGTCCAACGCAAGAAACAGTTATCATCCCAAAGGATGAGATTCACATTTATGACAAACTCCAAATTCACCAAAGCACCTGTTGAGGTCATGGACCGGAAGGTCCAGAAAACACGAAGCAGTCGTAACATATTAGTAAAAATTCGTTGGAACTCTCGACACGGACCCGAATATACTTGGGAACGTGAAGATCAAATCAAAACCAAAATACCCCCACCTGTTCGAGAATATTCCTGCAAAGGAAGACTCAGCTTGAATTTCGGGACGAAATTCTCAATAACAGGGGGAGAATGTGACAACTGCCACTTTCCGGTAACTTTCGTACATCTAAATTACTCATTTTTAGCTATACATTAATATGTTTTGAACATCCGAACTACTTATTTCATGACAAAGACTTAGAATACTCATGGAATGTTTATTTTTGATGCACATGATTAATTTTTATTGAATACATTTGAAACAGTTTAAACAATGCATCAAAACAACTAGAATAGCACCTAGTGGACTAGTATGCTGACAAAAACGCAGGATCCGCAGAAACCATCTTAATGACATCTTTAGGACTCAGACGAAAGTCCAACATACATTAAACCCTAACTTTGAATGAAAGGGTTTGGTTTAAACCCTCACTAGGAATGCAAGGGTTTGGTTTAAACAATTCACAACATGGCCACCCCCTATTCACGGTTACATGTGGGCCCCACCCCCTTGCCCACTTAGTAAAAGATCTAAGATATTTTCACCACTTGTGCAAGTGGTGAAACTTGGTGGAAGACTACATCTAAGTTACCTTGATTCACTAAAGCTCTTTACCTCAATTTTACACCTTACTTTCACACACTTAAGAAACTCTCTCAACCTTCATCATCTTAGCCAAGAACACCCACCGAAAACCTTCACTTTTTAGCATTTCTTTGATGATCAAGATGGAGTTACATGGATCTTAGGAGGATCTAAAGCAACCACAAGATGAAGCAAGCCTTTCCGTCCATTCAATAGCTTCCAAACATCAAGATCAACATTTTTCTTTGCTTTTATCATCATCTAGATTATCCCTAGCCACAAGAGCTAGAAGTGAGCCTTCTAATCTCTTTTTCATACTTATTTATGTATATGTTGTTTAAAGAACAAGTATTAACTAAAACAATCATACAAAATAAGATGAAAATACAAAGAAGCAAACTAAAAATCATGATATAAACGATTGTTTATGTTATGATTTAAAGCTTATTACTTTCATATTTGATCTAGTTATGATGAATATCAGTTGAAAAACTTGTTAGATGATGTTTAAAAACATGATCTAACAAGTGGACATGAAAGTGTTAAAAGGGTTATGTTAAACATAATGTTTAATGGATGATCATAATCTTCGATATTATTAAAGTGAATAGAGTTTTTCACGAAAAAGAATGCTTTTAAAAGATTTATAAAAATAAACATACAAGATGGGTTTTGTATAAAAGTTCAACAAACTAGAAGTAAAGTATGGTTTTTGAACTAGTAAACATATGTAGAGTGTGACAACTGTCACTTTTCCGTACATTCCATACAATAATTAGACAGTAATCTGTGTTTAAGAACTGTGCATGGTATAGTTTACAAGACAAATGAATTTCTGATTACTGTTATGTACATACAATGGCATTTCATGTTGCAAGACTTTTATCATTACTACATGCAACACGATATAGTTCTAATAATGCACAGAACAGAATTGGCACCATTATCAGACAAACAAAAAGCACTTACAGGAGTTCTGTACTTAGACAGACATGATGTTAAGGCACAGAATGAGCCCTAGAACTATGTACTACACTAGTATAGTGTGTAGGGAAGTAAGGACCACAAAACTGCATGCCTAAGTGATAGTTTAAGTGCCAGAAAGTGCCTAAGACCCACATAAAGTGCTGAATTCAGCATTTTTCAGCAAAAATCAGCATTTTAACAAGTTGATAACATGCAAAAATATGACTAAATGGTGCTGAATGCTTTCCTAAGTGTCAGGAATTAAAAGTGTTACAAAAGGGTACATAAAGATCACTAAACGGTATAGTTTGACACTTTAACGAACCGGTATCTAACCGAACAACAGGACACTACCCGAAACATCAAAATTATACTAGAAGCATTGTTTTAGTGTTTCTGAGCTAGTTATGATCCCCGAACACCCTAACAAACTATATAACACATAACACACATAAACACTAATCAATACACTTAAGATCTAACTATTTAATCTAACTTGTCATTCAACTCTAACCAAGACCCCCCCCCCCCATTCATGTGGACGGTCACCATGTGGCCCACACCCTAAATCTTCCTTTGATCTTACTTGGATTTGTTAGAGATCTTGCTTGTACTTTGGGAACATGATATCCATTGGTTAAAACTCTTAAGCTTGGTTATAAGTTAAACATGAGAGATCATAACTCATTATCTTTCACCTTCAAACACACACTTCACCTTTCTCCTCCCTCTCCCTTGGCTCTCGGCCATAAACAACAACAACAACAACAACAACATCATCATTCATCAATTATCATCCAATCTCAAGTGTACACAAGGTGTAAGAAGGTGTCTAAGGAAGTTTAGAGCTCTTGGAGATTGAAGGACCTTTCTTACTTGCTTTTATCCAACACATTTATCATCTTCTTCATCAAGTGTTCTTCCCTAGCCTTTGTGCTAGTAGTAAGCTTCATATCACTTGATCTTACCTCATATTTTGATGATTAAAAGATGATGAACATTGTTAATCTTGATGAACACTAAAGAACATAAACATGAATCTTTAACATAAGCTTATTAACATATGAATACATGTTGAATAGTGTTTATTTGCTTCTTGATGATTGATGATTTGTGTTAGTTATGTTAGACATCATAAGAAACCTACTAGATTGTGATTAAACACATGATCTAGTAAGTTAAGGTGATGATCTTGTGAAAAACCAAGATCATCATGCTTTGTTTTCATGAACTTGAAAAAAATGAAAATGATTTTGTGAATGATGAAGTATGTAATCTGTTACTAGACATTCACTTGGATGATTACAAAAATAGTTTTCCAAAGAAACCAAGTTCGATCACAAGATTTACATAAACATTGTTTTTAAAAGAATCTAACCAAGTTTCTAGTGGTGAAACAAGTATAAGAATACATTGTTTACAAGAAAAATTCAAAAGAATGATTTTTGGAAAAATCATCTAGTAAGTTGTAAACACCTAAATCTTCTAAGAATGAGATTTTTAAAGAAGTGAACACACTTTAAAGGGTAACTAAACCTATTAAACACACTACCAAGTTACTACGAGTTTTTATGAAAGTTCAAGTTCATGATTACTATGTAAGTAGCATTGTTTTGACACTTGGTAAGTGTAGGTTGATTGTTGATTATTTGTGATGATTTTGAAAAGAAAATGATATGCTTTGATAGCATGGACACCTCCATTTTTAGGGGAAACTATGACAAAATTTTCTAAAAAATATAAACACTTAGAAAAATATTTTCTAAACAAATATTTACAAGTGTGTTTTAACCATGGTTTTCAATATAAACTTTGCCATAGAATTTGTTACAAAAATACAAGTATTGGAGGTTGATTTTTATAAATAAAAATGGATAAATATGTATTTAGAATATATTTACATCAAAGACACATTGTGTGTGATTATTTGTATACTTTGTGTATTAGTTATATTATTTTAGAATTTAAAATAATATGACTTAACAAAATACCAAGAAATTTACAATCCAAAATATTACCCAAAAAAAAGGAATAAATATATAAGTTACACACATAATATTGCGAAACCGAACGAAAGAACGTAACTTACAAGATATTGTGAAAACTACATTTTGAGCATAATTTTGGTACATATTATTTTGGATACAAAAGAAATGAAAGTATGATTTTTATTATTATTACAAAGTATATCATATTTTCGACAAGGAGAAAATATATTATTTTCGGAAGTTAAAATATATTTTCTTGAAATATTTAGAAGATATATGATTTTTGAGAAATATATATATTTTCTTGAATTACATTATTTTTGGGACAAAACAAGTTTAAATATATTTTCTAAAGTAAGACTTGAAAATATATTATTTTGGAAACTACAAATACAAGAATACGAATATGCATGTATGAGATACCCCCATCCTTGGGAAGGAAATACGAAAATAAATACTTGAGAAGTATTGTTACAAAAATATGGTTTAAACAATTATTCCAAAATTTGATAAATGTAATTCAAGTTAAAATATTTATTATTTTAACAAATAATATTATGACTTGGAATAATACCGAAGGCACAATAAACGTAGCTCAAAAACACTAACTAATACAAAGTCAAGGCACGACCCGTTCGTCTAATAGACCCTAGTACCTTGTAGGGAGTCGTGTTTGCTGAAGAGATTTGAGTTACGAGTACCGAAGACGCAAAACAGTGAGTTCATGTCCCCCTTTTCTCTTAACTGTTTTTGGTTTTATAACTCTCGGGGGTGGAATACATGTTACGAATGTTTAAACGGTATGAATTGACTATGAAGTGAACTATTAGATCATGTGAACATAGACTAAATTTGAAATGTCATTAATTCTTAATTAGGGACAAAGGTTAGATCTAACGGGTACGGCCGAACCCCATTCATGGTACTTGTGACCACTTGAGTGCTTCGGTGTCCCAGTCGATGTAAATCGACAATAGTCAAGGTTAATTGACATAGTCAAGGTGAATTGACATAGTCGAGGGAAATTCGACATAGTCGAGGGAAATCGACATAGTCGAGGGAAATCGACAAGGGTATAAGCCTACTAATTTCGAGTGCTCCCTATGTCCTCACATGCTCTAATGTCCTTGTAAAACCTTTATTTGGTATGTTCATACACGCTTTTCATACCTATTTTCAAAGGAGTCTATCAAAGGTTTACAAGTTTGCCAGTACTCACGCAAAACGCATGAACTTGCTCAACTTTTGTTGATGTTTTGCAAAATTACATGTATTTCCGGTAACAAGTTGGATCTGTTGTTTCTAGAAGTAAATTCCAAGTTTAAGATGTCATCCACTTATGTTGAATTGTATCTTAGTCGAAGGTTGTGTTGTTCGAAACTTAAATAACTGGTATTTGTAATACTTTTACTTAATGAATGGATGAACATCGTTTTGATCATATAGTTGTTTATTATGATTGAATGCAATGATATTAAACCAGTCACACATCATACGCTTCCACAAAAGTCAGGGTGTGACAGTTTGGTATCAGAGCTTCGATTGTAGTGAACTAGGATTCCTTCTCGAGTCTAGACTACAATCACTAGAATTCTCTCATAAAAACATTTTACAAAAAGGATTTCATTGCATTCACGTAAGCGTCAAGATCCATGAGTCAAACAGTTTTCAAAGAACAGACAAGGCAAGGACATTAGTAGGGAGGAGAATACCCCAAACTAAGGTGCCAATTAAGGCATAGTCTATGTGGGATAGACTTGCCAAAGACAAAATGACCCCCCCCCCCCCCAAAGGATAAATGAGAGTTATATGTGATATGATGCATCGAATCCCCTGTTTATGCTAAGTAACATATTTGTTTATCGATATATACATACAAAAAAGTGTACGGAATAATTATTGACGTGAATAAGATACCTTCAACTCCGAATCCTATTATTGTTCTTACTCGCATGATGAAGCTATCGACCTCGCATTCATTGCAAAGCTCGTGGCTGGAGTGATTACCAAACGAGATTCTGAGCTTGCTTCCGTAGGAGATGGCTGCTCTACCCTCTCGATCGTGAAAGTGCCTGACTACGGTAGTGACGGCGAGGCAGAGGCGGCAACCTTGAACAACTTCTTAATCAGCAGGATGAGGTCCCTGCGGCTTTTGTGAAGCGAGATTGACGACACACTTGACCAGAAAAGGAAGATGAAGTATTCATCTTGAAGGTGCCCCTCCAACTACTAGGAATTCTCCTTATTCCTATTTCGTTTAATCATCGTGCCTGTTAGCGCGTAACAACAGCGAATGTCAGCGCGTGGACCACTGCAATGGTCCTTTCCATGTCAGAGGTATAAGGACAGTAGTGTCCCCTCCTTGGTTGATCATCTGCTTGGACGAGGGAAAATTGGGGTAACTGTGCAAGACAATTTATTATTACAGGGGCCCACGTAATAACAACTTGTAGTGCATGGAAATCCTGGTGGACTCTGCGGGTCAGGTTAATGATCACCATCCCTCCAAAAATAATCTATAGGTGTTCACACATTCATCTGGTAGAACAATACATAGACCATTGCTTTAGCACTTTATAAAGTAGGAAACCTGTCTTTGCCTACTTCGTGTCTGACACTTCTACCCGTGTACGAGACGTTTGAGAAACGATATTTAAGCAAGTGAAGATGGATAACATTCGGAAAGATTCAGTGACGTTACACTCTCTATCACCCCTACAAGAATAACCCCCATCTCAAGGAAAGTATACCCGTCTTGTAAAGCTATGTAGAAGGAAAACAACTACCACTTCATGAAACTTGTATGACCGAGGCGATGTAGCCTCGAGTTCATTTTATTTTTCCATTACAAACAATAAGCCAAGTTGCCAAGCCAATATGAAGGCTCAGTAATTGTTTCCTCGCTCATACATTGTTGATTATATATGCATGTGATATTGGGTGATTACATGTTGGCTTATGGTGCTATGTACCTCATAGACAATTATGGAATGTTGTCTAACCTACCTCATACCTTTTGACAGAAGAGAATGCCACCCAGACGAGACACAAACACCAGTATGTTACCAAGGACAGAAGCCGAGTTTCAAGAACGCATCTCACAGGCAATTGTACGACATGAAGCCTTCCGCTCTAAACACAGCGGTGGCACTACCGGAAATAACCCTCCAACTGGCTGCACCTATAAACAGTTCCTGGACTGCAGGCCATTAAATTTTGATGGCACAGGAGGTGCCATTGCGTTTGTTCGTTGGGCAGAAAAGACTGACTCCGTTCTAAGAATGAGTAATTGTTCGCCCCAGCGGAGTGTTACCTTTATCTCAGGGTTGTTTTTAGATGGCGCACTCTCCTGGTGGAACCTTCAGGTTCAGACCCTTGGTGAAGATGCTGCTTATGCACTGAGCTGGGACGAGCTCAAGGAAATGATGGAGAAGAAATACTGTTCTAGGGCTGAAATCCAGAAGGTTGAGGTGGAGTTATGGAATTTGAAAATGGACGGGCCGAAGATTTTTTAGTACGTCCAGCGATTTCACGACTTGTCTAGGGTCGTTCCCTACTTAGTCAAGCCGGAATTCAAGAGGATTGAGCGATTCATTTGGGGACTTGCACCCAAAATTAGGAGCATGGTTACTACCTCAAAGCCCCCAACCATCATAGAGGCTATCGATTTGAGTGTCACTCTTACTGAAGAAGCTCTACGCATGGGAAAATTTTCGGAATCTGAGGATAACAAGAAAGAGACTCATGTGGAGCCATCAGGCAATAAGAAAAGGAAGTCTTTAAATCTAAAGTTAGGCACCCAAGTCAGCTATGGAAGCTCTAAAGCAAACAAAAGAAAGGAAGTGAACCCGCCGCGTGGCAGGAAAGCTTATGGAGCCACTAAAAGGGCCGGTGGTAAGGTTTATTTGGGAAATAAGCCGAGATGTGAGGAATGCAATTTTTACCATGAAGGTCAATGTCTGAGGCCTAAGTGTGGAAGGTGTGGAAAGGAAGGGCAAAGAAAGGATGCCTGTTGGGCGAAGGATCCAGACGGAAGAGATAACGAGAAAATTCCAGGTTGCCCTAGGAAGGACCAAACGAGGAAGGGTCTTCATGATCGGAACTCGTGAAGCACGCCAGGATGCAGATGCGGTTACGGGTACGTTCCCTATTAACCAAATTCTATGCATCCATTTCTGATTAATACTGGCATCAACTTTAATCTCGTATCCTTAGAACTTAAGAACTACTTGGCCTAGTTTCGAGTAGAATAGACGTCCCATATTCTTTAGAATTGGCGAATGGAAGGTTAGTTAAGCAAAAGAGATGATTAAGGATTATATTTTGGGAACTCAGAAGGCCGGAACCTTCTATTACCATTGACTTGGGAAGACAGGATATGGTAGTCAGCATGGATTGGATATCCAAGTATAGAGATGAAGTTGTTCGATAGAAGGAAAATCGGTCGCATCCCTCTTGCGAATGATGAAACACATATAGTACACAACCTTCTTGCACTAGGTGCAAGGGTACTAGGCCCCATAAGACAGTGGATCTGTGACATCTCAAATTAGTCATAGAGACACAGGAACACCTCCAAACAGACTGCATGGCTTTCCCTGCTCATGTTGTCGATAAAGAGACCAAGAAGCTTTTCCTGAATATTTGCCAAGAATACCCCCCCCCCCCTCAACGACAAGAGGAGTTCAAGATAAACCTCGTGCCAGGAGCGGCACCAGTGACAAGATGACGCCTTACCAACTAGTTTCGTCCGAGATACAAGAGCCTCTGATGCAGCTGTGAGAGCTGCTAGACAGAGGAAATCTACCAGGCCGAGTTTCTCACCTTGGGAAACCCCAGTGTTATTCGTTAGGAAACAGGACAACAGTTTTTACATGCATACATAGTCTAATCTGAAAGGAACTCAGAAGAATTAATGTGGAAAGGTATTACGCATAGGCTACATGGAGATAGACAACTAACCATCAAGAATCGGTACCCCTTACCGAGAATCGATGACTTATCAACCAACTACAAGATCCCAGCTACTACTCCAAGATGGAATTGAGGACATGGTGTCCTTAGTTAAGGATATAAGAAGAAAGTTGATAGTTTCCACTTTGCATCAATCCCAGAGAATTGGATATCAGGGATCGGTATCCTTTGCCAAGGATTGATGACATGAACAGACCAATCGTCAGGTTCTAGTTACCAATCAAAGATCAACTTGAGGACAGGATGCCCTCAACTATGAATACAAGAAGGAAATATCCCTAAGACGACCTTTAGGACTCGCTTCGAGCATTACGAGTTCCTTGTCGTACCGTTTGGCTTAACACATGCATCGACAGTATTCATGGACCTCATGAATCGAATGTGTAAGCCATACCTGGATAGATCATGATTATATTTATTGACTACATTCTTATATGCCCAACGACCAAGGAAGGTCGTGAGCAACCTCTGCAATTTACCTTGCGACTCTTAGAGAAAGAACAGTTATGTGCTAGGACGTCGAAGTGCGGATTTCGAATTCGCGAGGTAAGAACTTTAGGATACATGGTGGATAAGAATGAGATTCATGCCAACCCTGCAATCAAGAGCTAAGGAGTTAGAGTTGCAATTATGTGACGCTTCTCGACAAAGTCTCGATTGCACGTCGATGCAATGAGACCACGGCATTGCATATGCGTCACGTTGATTTAGGGATCATGAGAAGAAACCTTGATCTAGATACATTAATTGCGCGCCGCAAATTTGACTTCATTACCTGTAAGAAAACGCTACACAACCTTTACTGATACAAGGGTTGCAGCACACCGTTGATCATAAGAACTTAAATATTAACGAAGATGAACTGAACTACTGAACGATGCAGACTGTATGGACATGTTACGTGCTTGTGTAATAAACTTTGATGAAAAGTTGGAACACTCACTTGCCGAGTTTTCCTACAACAGTATTTATCACACCGCTGTTTAAACCTCTTCGTGTGAAGCTTTAGATGGAACATAATAAGTCGATCCCCGTTGAGTTGAACGGAGACTGGAGCTAAACAATCTACTGGCCCGAGTTGGTTCAGGAAAGTAGAGGCAAGATCGTTCAGATATGTGATCATATCAAGACAGCCCGTGGAATACAGAAAGATTGTGCCGATGAGCGGCGGAAATCGTAGGAATTTGAGATAAGAAGTATGGCTTTAATGGGAGCCTCGCCTTGGGAAGGCGTGGTGCAATTTGGAAAACGTGGAAGGTTGGACCCCCGGTATATTAGACATTTCGAGATCCTGGTAGGGATCGGGACCATTGCTCACAAGCTGAAACTTCCAGAAAAGATCAGTATTGATCGCGACACATTCCACGTGTCTAGTCTTTAGAGGAGTCTGACTCAAGGAACAGTCGTTATTCCCACAAACGAGATTCACGTCAGCGACAAACTCCAATTTACTATAGAACCTGTTAAGGTTGCGGACTGAGAGTCCACAAACACGGAGAAGACGTAATTGATTTATTTGAGTACCTTGGAATTCATATCATGGCCAAGAGTTACTTGGGAACGTGAAGACCAATTTTAAACCTAAGTGACCACATTTGATTCACAACTCCCCTGCGATCGATGGCATCACTTGAATTTCGGGACGAAATTCTTTTAACGGGGGGAGAAACTGACAACTGTCACTTTTTCGTACATTCCGTACAATAATTAGACAGTAATCTGTGTTTAAGAACTGTGCATGGTATAGTTTACAAGACAAATGAATTTCTGATTACTATTATATACATACAATGGCATTTCATGTTGCAAGACTTTTATCATTACTACATGCAACACGATATAGTTCTAATAATGCACAGAACAGAATTGGCACCATTATCAGACAAACTAAAAGCACTGACGGGAGTTCAGTACTTAGACAGACATGATGTTAAGGCACAGAATGAGCCCCAGAACTACGTACTACAATAGTATAGTGTGTAGGGAAGTAAGGACCACAAAACTGCATGCCTAAGTGATAGTTTAAGTACCGGAAAGTGCCTAAGACCCAGATAAAGTGTTGAATTCAGCATTTTTCAGCAAAAATCAGCATTTTAACAAGTTGATAAGATGCAAAAATATGACTAAATGGTACTGAATGCTTTCCTAAGTGTCGGGAATTAAAAGTGTTACAAAAGGGTACATAAAGATCACTAAACGGTATAGTTTGACACTTTAACGAACCGGTATCTAACCGAACAACCGGACACTACCCGAAACATCAAAATTATACTAGAAGCATTGTTTTAGTGTTTCTGATCTAGTTATGATCCCTGAACACCCTAACACACTATATAACACATAACACACATAAACACTAATCAATACACTTAAGATCTAACTATTTAATCTAACTTGTCATTCAACTCTAACCAAGACACCCCCCCCCCCCATTCATGTGGACGGTCACCATGTGGCCCCCACCCTAAATCTTCCATTGATCTTACTTGGATTTGTTAGAGATCTTGCTTGTACTTTGGGAACATGATATCCATTGGCTAAAACTCTTAAGCTTGGTTATAAGTTAAACATGAGAGATCATAACTCATTATCTTTCACCTTCAAACACACACTTCACCTTTCTCCTCCCTCTCCATTGGCTCTCGGCCGTAAACAACAACAACAACAACAACATCATCATCATTCATCAATTATCATCCAATCTCAAGTGTACACAAGGTGTAAGAAGGTGTCTAAGGAAGTTTAGAGCTCTTGGAGATTGAAGGAACTTTCTTACTTGCTTTTATCCAACACATTTATCATCTTCTTCATCAAGTGTTCTTCCCTAGCCTTTGTGCTAGTAGTAAGCTTCATATCACTTGATCTTACCTCATATTTTGATGATTAAAAGATGGTGAACATTGTTAATCTTGATGAACACTAAAGAACATAATCATGAATCTTTAACATAAGCTTATTAACATATGAATACATTTTGAATAGTGTTTATTTGCTTCTTAATGATTGATGATTTATGTTAGTGATGTTAGACATCATAAGAAACCTACTAGATTGTGATTAAACACATGATCTAGTAAGTTAAGGTGATGATCTTGTGAAAAACCAAGATCATCATGCTTTGTTTTCATGAACTTGAAAAAAATGAAAATGATTTTATGAATAATGAAGTATGTAATATGTTACTACTAGACATACACTTGGATGATTACAAAAATAGTTTTCCAAAGAAACCAAGTTCAATCACAAGATTTACATAAACGTTGTTTTTAAAAGAAACTAACCATTATTCTAGGGCTGAAACAAGTATAAGAATACATTGTTTACAAGAAAAATTCAAAAGAATGATTTTTTGAAAAATCATCTAGTAAGTTGTAAACACCTAAATCTTCCAAGAATGAGATTTTTAAAGAAGTGAACACACTTTAAAGGGTAACTAAACCTACTAAACACACTACCAAGTTACTACGAGTTTTTATGAAAGTTCAAGTTCATGATTACTATGTAAGTAGCATTGTTTAGACACTTGGTAAGTGTAGGTTGATTGTTGATTGTTTGTGATGATTTTGAAAAGAAAATGATATGCTTTGATAGCATGGACACCTCCATTTTTAGGGGAAACTATGGAAAAAATTTCTAAAAAATATAAACACTTAGAAAAATAATTTCTAAACAAATACAAGTGTGTTTTAACCATGGTTTTCAATATAAACTTTGCCATAGAATTTGTTACAAAAATACAAGTATTGGAGGTGGGTTTTTATAAATAAAAATGGATAAATATGTATTTAGAATATATTTACATCAAAGACACATTGTGTGTGATTATTTGTATACTTTATGTATTAGTTATATTATTTTAGGATTTAAAATAATATGACTTAACAAAATACCAAGAAATTTACAATCCAAAATATTACCAAAAAAAATCACAAGGAATAAATGTATAAGTTACACACATAATATTGCGAAACCGAACGAAAGAACGTAACTTACAAGATATTCCGGAAACTACATTTTGAGCATATTTTTGGTACATATTATTTTGGATACAAAAGAAATGAAAGTATGATTTTTATTATTATTACAAAGTATATCATATTTTCGAAAAGGAGAAAATATATTTTTTTCGGAAGTTAAAATATATTTTCTTGAAATATTTAGAAGATATATGATTTTTGAGAAAAATATATATTTTCTTATAATACATTATTTTTGGGACAAAACAAGTTTAAATATATTTTCTAAAGTTAGACTTCAAAATATATTATTTTGGAAACTACAAATACAAGAATACGAATATGCATGTATGAGATACCCCCATCCTTGGGAAGGAAATACGAAAATAAATACTTGAGAAGTATTGTTACAAAAATATGGTTTAAACAATTATTCCAAAATTTGATAAATGTAATTTAAGTTAAAATATTTATTATTTTAACAAATAATATTATGACTTGGAATAATACCGAAGGCACAATAAAGTAACTCAAAAACACTAACTAATACAAAGTCAAGGCACGATCCGTTCGTCTAATAGACCCTAGTACCTTGTAGGGAGTCCTGTTTGCTGAAGAGATTTGAGTTACGAGTACCGAAGACGCAAAACAGTGAGTTCATGTCCCGCTTTTCTCTTAACTGTTTTTGGTTTTATAACTCTCGGGGGTTGAATACATGTTACGAATGTTTAAACGGTATGAATTTACTATGAAATGAACTATTAGATCATGTGAACATAGACTAAATTTGAAATGCCATTAATTCTTAATTAGGGACGAATGTTAGATCTAACGGGTACGGCCGAACCCCATTCATGGTACTTGTGACCACTTGAGTGCTTCGGTGTCCCAGTCGAGGTAAATCGACAATAGTCAAGGTGAATTGACATAGTCAAGGTGAATTGACACAGTCGAAGGGAAATTCGACATAGTCGAGGGAAATCGACAAGGGTATAAGCCTACTCATTTCGAGTGCTCCCTATATCCTCACATGCTCTAATGTCCTTGTAAAACATTTATTTGGTATGTTCATACACGCTTTTCATACCTGTTTTCAAAGGAGTCTCTCAAAGGTTTACAAGTTTGCCAGTACTCACACAAAATGCATGAACTCGCTCAACTTTTGTTGATGTTTTCCAAAATTACATGTATTTCAGGTAACAAGTTGGATCTTGAGCGCGGGTGTTGTTTCTAGAAGTAAATTCCAAGTTTAAGATGTCATCCACTTATGTTGAATTGTATCTTAGTCGAAGGTTGTGTTGTTCGAAACTTAAATAACTGGTATTTGTAATACGTTTACTTAATGAATGGATGAACATCGTTTTGATCATATAGTTGTTTATTATGATTGAATGCAATGATATTAAACCAGTCACACATCATACGCTTCCGCAAAAGTCAGGGTGTGACATAGAGATCATACCAAAACCCTACATGATTATGAGTTCATCTTGTTAAGTTTATGTTATAAATCTCATGTGCTTTTTCTTAGAAATAAGATGAGTAATTGTTGGTGATTTGAAAAGAAAAAGATATGTTTTATTAAACATGGGAAAGATTATATTTCATAGGAAATATGGCCAATTTTTCTTAGAAATCATATGTTATAAAAACTATCATTTTTGAAAAAATCTTTACTAGAATGAAAGATTTGAAAGAATAGTTTTTATAAAAACAAAACTAGATATAAATATATATTTTTGAGAAAATATATATTTAGAAATCTTAACAACTTATGTGTTATATGTTATTTGATTGTTATATACATGAAAGTTATGAACTTGAATACAATGATAGAAATAAACACAAGAGACATTACAACTAAAGTCTTACAAGACTACAAATAAATACATATTAAAAGCAAATTACGGACGATCAGAGTATTCCGACACAACTTATGGACAAATCGGACTTACGGACAAATAAACGGACTATATAAGTATTTCGGACTACAATTTATACTATATCAAAGACTTGGTAAACTACGTTTTCTAAACCGAACAAGTAACCCTATATTTTCTACAAGTATACAAAATATATTACTTATGGTTTAACTTAAAAAGGTATTGTTTTTGAAATATATATATATATATATATATATATATGTATATTTCCTAACATCTAAAATATATTATTTTAGTGAAAGACTAAAATTATATTTTTAGAACAAATCTTAAAAATATATTATTTTTAAGATGATTTTTATACCTTTTTACCAAGTATAGATTATATATACTTAAGGAATATATCTTAGAATATATAAGTATTCTAAGAATACAAGATCACGTATAATAAACACGAGAACATACGTATTCCTATACGTGCAACTATATATTCACTCACATCACCTAACACTTGGTGAAAGTACAATTATACAAGTATGATACTTAATCAAAGATACATAGTTATGTATACAAGTACTCATAATACAAGTATGCCCATACATGGGAATTATTCATACACATACAGTTCACTCATACGAGACACATTCATACATATACAATTTATTCATATGAGACACGAAGTCAAGAAGTATACACATACAATTTATTCATACGAAACACGAAGTCAAGAAGACTTGATCTGGTAATATAACTCACAAAATACAAAAAATATATATTTAGCGAAATATATATTGAACACTTTATCAATTAATACATCTAATACATCATTCAATGAATAACAAATCCATAAAAGTCATAATACATATTCAAGATAAAAGACTTATACATGAGTCAATACAAAGACCGAAGTGTCTAACAAATCTAGGACCTTTGTAGGTCGTCATAAAATTCAAGACAAGAACCAGTGAGGTTACAGTTATATACCGTTTACGGAACGCAATTCTGTGAGTTCATGTCCCCTATTCATTTTAAATGCTTTACAACTTTACAACTATTAGGGAAAATACATGTTCAATTGTATGTTAAGTTATGGAATGAAACACCTTAGATCATGTGCGATTAGGGTCATACATCTAAAGCACTATTAATCCAGTTTGGACCTAGGTATAGAGGATTAGATCTAATGGGTTTTGGCGAGCCCCACTCTTGGTCGTGGACCCATACAGAAGAGTGCGTTTGTGTCCCAGTCGATGGTAGTCGACACAAAATCGTCTAGGTTTGGATCGCTTCCTATTTCGTCACACATATTAATGTCCTTGCAAAACATTAATTATCAACAATTTCATTGCTGCTTTACACACTACATCTTTACATACTTGTTTTCATCTTATACAACTCACATTTTACAGATACATCTTATACAACTCACATTTTACAGATACATCTTATACAACTCACATTTTACAGTTACATTTTGTACAACTCACATTTTACAGATACATCTTATACAACTAAACTGCATGAACTCACCAACTTGTGTTGATGTTTTCAACTTAACATGTATTTCAGGGAATTAGTGGACCATGTCGGGGATTTCAGACAAGAAAACTAGTATCAAGACTCCATGCCACCATTTGAAGGGTTTGTCCGTTATATACCACCTCTTTGCGGTGATATAGTGGTCAAAGCCTTAACAATTTAGAACTCGCATTTTAATGTATTAAACAATGACACTTTACTTTAGTTGGTGGTTTGTAACCAATACACTTAAACTTATGTTGTGTTCTTTTGAAATAATTGTGGAAATGGCATTGGAGCATGTCTTTATTCATTTAGTGTGTTCACTTATATTGTTATGCAATGAGAACCGATCAGATCACACCTCGCGCTTCCTCTACGAGCGGGTGTGATAGATTGGTATCAGAGCATCGATTGTAGTGAACCTGGATTCTTTCTCGAGTCTAGTATACAATCACTAGGGACTTCTCAAGAAAATAATTTATACAAGAAAAAGAGGTTTTCATTGCATAAACAATTTTGAAGGTCCACTACAACAAAAATTCACTTCACATAAATCAAGCGAGGACATTTTAATGGGTGAAGTCTATGAGAAATAGACACATTACATTAACAGACTATGTGCCTACAACACATTACATTATCAGTTTACGCATTATAAACAGTTTACAAGTCAAAATTATGTGAGAGTAACTGCTTCGACTCATGCAACATGTCTAAACTATTACTTGCCAATAGAATATTATTGTCACACCCGATGGTGGAAACATCGGAGTGAGACGAAATAGATTGCCCATTGCATCATAACACTAAAGTGATAATAAGTTTAAGAAAGTTTTTGATTTCATTTCATCCAAAGTAAGTTACAATACAAGGGAACACAAAATATAACATGTTTCAAGTACAAGAAGTTCAAAATTTGATACAACGTATTAAATCCCTATGATTTCTAGATATGTATCTTAGGTATCATCAATACTCCAGTTTCAACATCAGCAGCATCATCCTGTAACATTTTAAAAATACAGTTTCAATGCAAAAGCAAAGGCGAGTATACAGGTTTTATACATAGCATGAGTAAAAACAATCTAAACAATTCCACATGGCAAGCTAGTTAAACAAGATCAAATAAACTGGCATGTGTATAAACTCGTCAACCCAAAGTTGAAACGCAATAAGCTCTTAACATAACCCAACTTTCACAGGAGGTGCATTAAGCCTATAGCACTATATATGTTAAGGATAGGCTCGTACGAAGTTAATGATAAGTTTAACACAAAACGTATAAACCCAGATTCAAAGTATCAAGTATCAACGTATGCATGCCTGTATAAGGAATGTTTGTGCATTTAGAAATATTGTATAAGTGTAAGTTCATAGTTTAACATGTTACACCCCAAAAAGGTGGTAAACGAAAAAGGGGGTTTCAAGTATACTCACAGTTTTTGTGTTAATTCTTCAAAGAATCCCATGAGCTTAGCTTGAGTTGTTGGAAGGATCTCGGAAACACCAAGGTTGCCCTACAGGGCAAATGAAGGCGTGAGTTGGAGTTGGAAGTTGAACGGAATTTAAAGGACATAAAGTATAAGGAATTAACAGTAGTATATTCGTACGAAGCTGCTGGGCCCAAATGTTGCAATTTTGATATTTTAGCTGATTTCAAGCCATTTTAAGCGTATTTATGCAATGTACAAATGTTGTGCATGTATAAAAGAATGTAATTACGTATTCTACATGTATACTAAGTATAAGGACCTATGAATTTGCATAGAATCAAGCATCAAGTATGTATGAAGTATGAATAACACCAAGTATTTAAGTATAATGCATAACACAAGTATATAAAATATAAAGTTTTTCATTATGATTCAAGTCTCGGATTACAACGTATGAAAAGAAGTACGAATACAAGAATTATAAGTTTCCATAAACGGAAGGTACAAAGGATTTGCTAAATAAAGAAAGTTACAAAACGCGAGGCGTTACAGTCTCCCCTCCTTTAGGAAATTTCGTCCCTAAATTTAGGAAGAAGCAACAGCGAACAGATGCGGATACTTGGCCTTCATATCACTCTCGAATTCCCAAGTAAATTCAGCGCCATGTTTTCCTTCCCATCGAATCTTAACGATAGGAATTCTACTGCGCCTCAGTTGCTTGACTCCTCGATCCGTGACTTCGACAAGCTTTTCCACGAAGTGAAGCATTTCGTTGAGTTGCAGATCCTCGAGTGGAACTTGAAGTCCTTTTTTAGCTAAGTACTTCTTCAAGTTTGAAATGTGAAAACAGGATGAACGTTGTTGAGTTCTTCAGGTAGGTCCAGTCGATACGCAACCTTGGCAATCCTTTCGAGAATTTTGAAAGGACCTACGTAGCGAGGTGCGAGTTTTCCCTTTTTTACCAAAGCGAACTACACCCTTCCAAGGGGATACCTTGAGAAGTACAAAGTCACCTATCTCGAATTCTAAGGGCTTGCGTCGCTTGTCAGCGTACCTCTTTTATCGGCTCCTAGCTTTCTGCAAGTTGTCTCGAACCTGTAAAATCTTGTCCGTTGTCTCTTGTATAAGCTTGTGACCGGTGATTTGAGCTTCTTCGATCTCGTGCCAACAAATAGGCGAATGACACTTATGACCATACAATGCTTCGAAGGGTGCCATTTGAATACTCGCGTGATAACTGTTGTTGTACGAGAATTCGATCAAAGGCAAGTGTGAATCCCAGTTGCCACCAAAATCGATTACGCATGAGCGAAGCATATCCTCTAAAGTTTGGATAGTACGCTCGGTTTGTCCGTCAGACTGAGGATGGAAAGCAGTGCTGAGGTTGAGAACAGTACCCATAGCAGATTGAAAAGTTTGCCAAAGAAGGGACGTAAAGCGACCATCACGATCAGAGATGATATCAATGGGGATACCATGACTGCAAATGATTTCATTCGTATAGATACGAGCCAATTTCTTGACTTGAAATCTTCACGAATGGGTAGAAAATGAGCTGATTTGGTCAATCGATCAACGATCACCCAAATACTATCATGACCAGAGGAAGTACGAGGAAGCTTAGTGATAAAGTCAATTGCAATACTTTCCCATTTCTAGACAGGAATTTCTAGTTGTTTGAGCAAGCCAGAGGGACACTGATGTTCAGCTTTAACCTTCGAACAGGTGAGACATTTTGAGACATAGGTGGCGATATCTTTCTTCATTCTAGGCCACCAATAGAACGTACGCATGTCTTGGTACATCTTATCAGCACAAGGGTGAATAGAATACCTAGATTTATATGCTTCCTTCATCAGAAAGTCTCGAAGGTTATCACAATCAGGAATCTAAGCACGATTGAGATAGTATAGAATACCATCAGATTTAGACATGAGACTATCTTTGGCACCACATCACATCACATTGTAGAGGTTGCCGTCATTAGTAGATGCGTATTGAGCTTCACGTATACGGTTTTGAAGATCGTGAATGAGTTGGAGACAACGAATACCCATAACATGAGTTTTTCGACTAAGTGCATCGACCACTGCATTCACTTTTCCTGGGTGGTAGCGAACTTCGCAATCGTACCATAAAGGTAGCGTCGCCACTACATTCATTTAACAACTCTACCCAGCGACGTTGATGCATGTTCAGTTCTTTTTGGTTGAAGACGTGCTGAAGGATTTTATGGTCGGTGAAAACCACACACTTAGTACCATAAAGGTAGTGTCGCCATATCTTCAAGGAAAAAACAAATGCGCTAAGTTCAAGGTCATGCGTATTGTAGTTTTTCTCATGTATCTTGAGTTGTCTCGATGCGTAAGAGATAACCTTGTATCGTTGCATAAGGATACAACCAAGTCCGAGGTTTGAAGCATCTGAGTACATGACGAAGTCGTCGTTACCATCAGGAAGAGCTAGGATAGGAGCATTACAAAGCATGTCCTTGAGTATTTGGAAAGATTCCTCTTGTTCAGGACCCCAAACAAAAGGTTTATCTTTTTGAGTCAAGGAGGTAAAAGGAACAAAAATTTTTGTAAAGTTCGAAATGAAACACCGATAATAACCAGCAAGACCAAGGAAATAACGAATTTTAAATGGAGATTTAGGTGCGATCCAATTCTTCATAGCCTTAATTTTCGCAGGGTCAACGTGGATACCAAGTTCATTGATGGTATGACCAACGAATTGAACTTCTTCTAAACAGAATTCACACTTGGAGAATTTGGCATAAAGTTGTTCAATACGTAGAAGTTGAAGGATAAGACGCAAGTGACGCTCGTGCTCTTCTTGTGTCTTGGAGTAGATAAGGATATCATCGAAAAAAACGATTTCGAAATGGACCAGGCACGCTTTGCACACGCGGTTCATCAAATCCATGAAAACAGCAGGTGCGTTGGTCAAATCAAAGGGCATGACCACGAACTCATAATGACCATAACGCGTACGAAAGGCGGTCATGGGTATATCTTCTTCGAGGACTCGAAGTTGATGATAACCAGAACGGAGATCGATCTTGGAAAAGCAAGTCGTGCCTTGTAGTTGGTCGAAGAGATTGTCAATACGGGGAAGGGGATATCGATTCTTGAAAGTAAGCTTGTTGAGCTCACGATAGTCAATACGTATACGGAATAATCCATCTTTCTTTTTGACGAAGAGAACGGGAGTGCCCCAAGGAGATGTACTAGGGCGTATAAAGCCTTTATCAAGAAGCTCTTGAAGTTGGCTCAAAAGCTCTTGCATCTCAGAGGGTGCCAAATGATATGGGAATTTAGCGGCAAGCGTAGCGCCATGCACCAAATCGATTCGAAAATCAACAGAATGAGCAGGAGGCGAACCAGGAAGGTGATCGGGAAACACATCAGGAAAATCGTGTACAACAGGAACATCACTCAAACTAGGGCCTTTGTCCTTGAAGAAACACCAGATCTAAATGATAGGAATCAATCAGATCTGGGGGTAAGGTCTCTGCATAAAAGGGTTAATCTTCTCGCCGATTGATGATGGAGGTTACTTCACCAGAGAACGCTGCAAAACAGAAAGTCATGAGACTCGCTACATGGAGAATGGGGGTTCTCTCCGTGACCACCCTCCATCGTGAGAATAAGTACAGTGATCTCAAGAAGAAGATGAAGTAGTAAGAGTGAAAGCAAGTAAAAGTGAATGGAGAGATCGCACCTGAATTCTCATATTTATAACCAAAATTTTGGCGCCATATATATCATGGAGGTATTAACGGAATCTCCTTCTATGTTAATCAGTTATCTCCACATCCATGCATACGGATCGCGGATTTGATCAACGGCAGGGGAGATGGCACGTGGAAAGTAGCTTGATCTAGATTTGCATGTAAATTGTTGCCATCATCATGACTTAAATGAAGGATCTGGATTGTGCCACATCACATTCGGTTATAACCGAATGGGGTTATGCACGATAGGTATTTAATGCCTTCTAGAAGATTTACAGCTGCACACCATTGATCCTTTGCCACGTGTCCATTCTGTTATAATAGAAAAGATTCCTTTGCTCAAGTCATTATTTCTATGCGCGCGGATGAGTTCAAGACTTGTCTTCTGTTGTCGAAACTTTCAAGCTTAACCATACCCTTGCGCGAGCCCACTCAAGGGAGTTAATTGAATATGTGTCTTTCTTTCCTCCGGCGCATGGTTATTAAAGACTGATCTTTCCAAATCCTCTTTGGACTCGTTGCGCGGCCGCGCAAGGTCTATTTGAGGTGAATTTGGAATGTAATTATGGTATGGTCCTCTGCGCTTGCGCATGGTTTTTGGGACCATACCCCTTTGCTGTTGAGAAGTAGCAAAGTTGTTCGGCGCAAGGTATGATCAGTTTTGTTGGAGAAGATATTTTCCCTTTCTTCAAGTTGAAGTTCCCAAGATTTGAAATTGAAAATGCTTGTTTGTGGTAGTCTAGTTGGTAAAAGGTATTGTACTGATGTTGACATTTGACGGTTAGGTGACAGGTTGTCACCCGTGTCAGACGTCAAACATTAATTGGGCGTCGTCAGCCGTGGCTTCCATGAACACGTGAAGTCCCTTTTGTTTCCCCAATCGCCCTTATTGCCTTGATAAACGTGTTTTCCCGAAAAAGTGGTTTTACAGTTTTCGAGGGCATTACTTGCGATGAGTATATATACCCTTGAGAGACTTCTTCTTTAAGCACTTGATTGCAAATACTTTCGTCTTCTTCATTTCATTTTCTCTCAAAAAAGGTCTGACATTGTTTTACTTCATCCTCATGTACACCGGTGAAAACTTGGAAAATATTTCAGAGGAGATGTCTTCATCCTTACCCCCTTTGAAGCGGTCAGAAGAGTCCTTCAATGATCTTGTAAAGAGCTTCAAATTTCCTTATAGTTAGCGTGCCATTTATCCCAAATAAGGGCAGACGGCGGCACAAGCTCCGGCCGGTTACATCACCTTATTTGGGATTATTTCCGGTTACCAACAACAAAATTTGTCCTCAAAGTTCTGGGTTATTACAAATTCAATATATCTCAGTTAAATCCTATGAGGATGGTGCGGATCTAACATTTTGAGTTTCTTTGCCAATCGATTCATATTGAGCCTTTGGTCGATCGATTTCGAGTATTTTACCAGTTATCCTGTTCTCAGGGTTTTTATTCATTTATGCAACGTCCATCAGACAAGAAGATTTTGCTCATACCTCCAAAATCATTCCATGAATGGAAAACCAAGTTCTTTTTCATCAAATCAGGAGTAATTCTGGTGCAAATGAACTTTCGAGATGCAGAGGATATTGTAGCAAAGACTCTTGAAACTCCGGTGACAGAAATATGGTATCAAGATATTAAGGATATTCCTTCTATTCAACTGCCTGAAAGGGCCTTGCTTGCTGCAAAAATGAGTCTACACCAGAAAGCAGATCACCATGATAACCTGGTGTATGTAGAAGATAACAAGAGTAAGTCATGAAATCCTTTTCTTGTATTATGTAAAACAGTTTGTTATCGGTTCTCCTTTTGCAACTATCGCCTTGTACATAGTGGCGTATAAGAGAGAAAAGGGGAAAATGACAACAGTCCAGATAGGTGCTGATGAGGAGACATGGTACCGTCAGATATTAAAGAATTTTGCGCTTCCCAAGGATGCAGACCGGAGTGCGCAACCTTCTGCTGATATTGGTAGGTTTCTCCTTTACATTTTTTAATATTGCAATATTACTCTTTGCTGATGGTGCACTTTGGTAATATTGCAATATATTTTCTTTTAGATAGGTGAGTTGATCAATTTAGGCGTAGGTCCTGAGTCAAAAAAGAAGAAACGCGGATCTACTGCTTCTACTGCACCCAAGAAGATTGATGCGCCGAAGGCAGACGTTCCAAAGGAAGAGAAGAAGAAAGGTATGTGCTTTGTGTCTGATTCTTGGTGTGATTACGTAGTGGTGTCTGACTTATTAGAGGGTCTTGCGCCTGTAGCTGTGAAACAACCTCAGGCGGAGCCCTGAGACACTGCGGACATCCCAGCATCAAACCCGGATGATCCAGTTGATGTAGAATCTAGCCCTGAGCCGTTAGTGAGGACTAAGGCGGTCAAAAGAAAGAAGCCTGAAGGCGAAGCTGTGACGCAGCCTGTAAAAAAGATCTCAAGGAAAAAGATCAGCAAGAAAGGCAATCTAGATGCCTTTGCTGCGAAGCTTTCCCCAGGTGAGTGTCATTTTTCCACAATTCCGCCTTTACCGTATTATAAGATAACCTTTTAAAATTTTCCTTGTAGAAAAACCTGTTATGTCTGTTCCAGCGGAAACATTATCTGCTTTCAATGACGACCATCCGCCGTCACCCCCTGAATCTGTTAAAGAAAATTTAGAGGGTTCAAAGACCGTGGAAGCGGAGGTGGAGAAGAGTGTGGGAGTGGAAAGGGAGAAAACTGCGAAAGCGGAGGTGGAGATGGTTGACGCTGGTGTTACCAAGCCAGTGTCTCCTGAAGCAGGGCCCTGAAAAGAAAAAAAATCCATCATTGAAGATGAGCCACCGGTGGTAACGGTTCCTTCTACTTCTGCGCCCATTTCTGAGCCTCCCAAAGATAATGTTGAAGAAAATCTAGAAAATATTGAGCATTGGTGTGTGTCGGGTGTATTATGTTTTTACTGATATTTTAAGCCCATTTTACACATTAGTCAAGTTTTAAATTTATAAAACACGATATTCTACTAACACTAAACACACACAAGGGCAAGTGCACCTATCGTGCGCTTAGTATAGCGTTGTAAGATCCCGAGGTCGTCCAAGGACACAAGAGCTTTTAGTACCAGTGTATCCTCAAAGTCTAATCAAACTAAAATTTTTAGAAAAGGTTTTAAACATGAAAAATAAAACTGAAATGCTGAAAATGAAAATAAAAATAAAACTGATAGACAAGTTGAATCACTTGGATCCGACTTGCCTTTAATGTATCCTTTGATGATTTTCGCACTTTTGCACTTTTTAAGAGATTATCTTAGTTATAGTAGTAGGCCCCTCTTTTGAAGGAAACGTTACCCTCAACCCAGTGGTTTGAGTCAGTAAGGATACAATCCCAAAGGGTCGGAATATTGGAAGATAATTAATTAAGTTATTAATGCGTAAAGTGGTAGGCACCTCTTTTGAAGGTGACGTTATCCTCGGCTAAGTGGTTTGAGTCAGCAGGGATACAATCCCAAGTAGCCGGTTTAATGTATTAATAGTAGTTTACATATGAGGGGATCAAGCCATTCGCACCCCTGCCATCCAATACCAGTGGGTATTGAAGGAGGTCCTAGTAAGCTTGACCTAGGTCCTTGCAGGATCTATACACTGAACAAGGCAAGAACCTTACCAAACCATTCCCTTAACCCCCGACCAGGTAGCCAACATATATCTATATAGATCGTATAGATATGAATGGTGAAAATCTATTACTTTATATAGACAGTAAAGTAATGCCAAGACACCACGGACAAATGATAAGGAAGTTTCACCTTCAACATAAGAAACTAGTTATTAAAGTCATTAATAGAAAACCAAATAAAAAGTGCAAAAAGATTAAAAATCAAAAGTAATACATTAAATGCTTATCTTCACCAAGGTGCTGTTTGTTTTTTCTGCGGGAAAAGGTCTGCAGTCTGCGGACCACATCTGCAGACATCTGCAGAAGAAGAGGTGGACCAAATGTCTGCAGTCTGCAAGGAGAAGAGGGTTTGTTTTTTTTTCTTCTACAAAAACCACTTTTCACACACACACAACACACACATCTGACCTCAACTCTCTCTCTCTACTCTCTCTCTACAATCTGCCGACTACCACCGCCCATAGCACCACCACCACCGCACCACCTCCGCCGTGACACCACCGCCATCATCTTCGTCGTTCAACCACCACCACCGCCTTCGTCAGTTCGTCGTTCAACCACCACCACCGCACCACTTCAGCCGCCTTCACCAAGAAATTAGGGTTTCGATTTGGGGGTTTGGGGGTTTCTGATCGATGCAGATGATGACGATTTGGGGGTTCCGAAACCCTAATTTCACCATCTTCAGAGAGAGAGAGAGAGATCCAGAGAGAGAGAGTACGAGGAGAGATTGGGGTTTCTGGTCGATGAAGATGATGACGATTTGGGGGTTTCTGGTCGATGAAGATGATGACGATGATGTTTGATGACGGCGATTTTGATGGTGGAGGTGATTGGGGGTGTCGGGTGGAGGAGATGGGTGAACGTGGGGGTGGCGGGGGTGGCGGAGATGTGGTGGTGGAGGTGGTGGCGGGGATGGTCTGTGCCAGAAGAGGTAAACCTCTGTGCCAAGAAGACTTGGGTCCATGTCTGTGCCAAGAAGAGGTCTCGCAGACCTTTTTTAATGAAAGGTCTGCGAGAAAACAAACAAGCTGCAGACATGAAACGTCTGCGCGACGCAGACATAAGTGGCCAGAAGTGGTTCTGGCCAAAAAACAAACACCACCCAAGTGATGTAAGAGACTTAGCCAAACATGGCCTTTGATTGACAAGAACTCTTACGATCAATCTTGGATCCCGAGACTACTACACACACTCTAAGGTGGATGATGGATGATGGTGGTGGATGTGGGTGTTGTAGTGGTGGCAAAGTGGGAGAGAGAGGGTTTGCCAAGGGATGCCTTTGAAGTGAGCCAAGCACCCTTCTTTATAGCGTGAACAGAAGCCCGGCCACGGCCCCGTGTCCGCTGGACACGACCCCGTGGCCAACTCCTTTCTCTTTCTTCATTAATTACAATTGTCTGCATTAGGCTCCACACGGCCCCGTGTGCAGAAGCGTATCTGTACTATCAAGATTTGCAAGATTCTGCGAATCTTAGAGTTGACCACGCCCCGTGCTGAGCTGGGCACGACCCCGTGGTGACAATAGAAGCTTCCACAACTTTGTCCCTTTCTGGAGACACCTGACCATGCCCCCGTGTCCAGTGGGCACGGACAGTGGTCAGCCTTCTGTTTCTTGTTTTTGCTTGGGAAGATGCTGTCGAGGGGTCGGGCTTGCCACGTTTATTCCTTTACTTTGTATTTATGTTAGTTTTTGCTGCATATTTGTTACTTTTGTTCATTTAAGCTCATTTGGTCCTGTAAATACAAAATGAAGACAAAAGCACACTTTTTACAACATTAGTACTAAAAAAAGGTTTAGTTTTATGCCTCATTTGATGTAATATTGCACATATCAAATACCCTCACACTTGAATCTTTGTTTGTCCTCAAGCAAAACTCTTTATTTTGTGGCTTACACACCCAAATGGAATGGGTAAAAGAGAAGTTTTGGGCTTGTCTTGAGTGTCGGGAATCCAAGATCTTTATTGGGTTTTATTTTTATACTATTTACAATCCTATTCGTTATGATTTATCTAGAACATTTCATAAGAGAAATTACCTATTTGGGCATAACATGCCTCTTTAAAATTCCATTTATATACAAATTCACATACCTCACGGGAGATCACTCAACCCTCGGCCGAAGATGTATTTTTGTGAAACACTCGACACCGGCATGGAACTTACTTCTACCATATGCTTGCCAAGCAATCAATTCTCCTCTTTTTTAACTATAAACCTTTGTAAATATCAAGAGGAGTTGGGAAAGGGTTAGGCTTGGGCTAAAGGTAGGTGGTTTTGGGTTAGTGGTTGGTAAAAAGGGCTAAAAGTGTAAAAAGTATCGATCGTCGTAAAAAATTTTGTTTTTGTGACTTTTATTCAAACTAAGCATTTTCAAACAAAGTCTCTTTGAGGAACTTGTTTGTTTATTGCTAGACTTTCATTTTTTTTTAAGATAAGGAAACATCACAAGAAGACCGAGCTTTTTACTAAAACAAAGGGTTGAAAAGAAAAAGGTTTTGGTGGGTAAGGGTGTTTATTTTGTGGTTTTAGAAATAAAAAGGTTTAGGCTCAAAGGGGTTAACTAGGAGGATTATGGGTAGGTGATAAAGAAAATGAAAAATAATGGTGTTGAAAAGAAAAAATGGGTTAGTCCTAATGCATCCATCATTTACTTACTTGGGTTTAAGTTGGTAAGGAACGGGAATGTATTGTCGTGGCAAGTTCTAGAGTCGTAAGAACCAAGCGGCTATTCACACAAGAAACGAAAAATGAGCATTTAGTTTAAAGATGTATGCTTGTATGCTCAATAAAAGCTCAAAACTCACTTTTTTATGGGAATGGGTTTGTAATGTAATCAAGTATATATAATCAAATTTTAACTAGATTTGTCATGACGTTTCATAATTTTCTTATGTTGGTTCTTTTTATCACGACGCTATCGGTTGTAAATTTGTAAAAATATAACATTTTTAGAACTTGTTATTCCCAAATTAAACCAAGGCAAGTAAAAAAATGAAAAGTTTTTTTTAGAAAAATTGGGGTGATTAGCGGTTACAATAGAGTTTTGTGTGAGGCTTGTTATTAGGACTTGCAAAATTCAAGGTTTTAGCATCCCCCCACACTTAGATTACACATTGTCCTCAATGTGTCCCAAAAATAAGTTTTTAGGTTGATTGAATGTGTAAAAAGGTGTTGAAAAACAAAACTTATCTTACTGGGTGTCTGGCTACGGGCCCGTGTTGGTCCGGGCACGGCCCCGTGGTCAGAGTGCCAGTATCATGGTAAACAGAAGGCTGGGCATGGGGGCGTGTTTAGTGAACTGGGCATTTTCTGCAGAACATCAGGCACAGGGGGCGTGTTGGGCTGAGCGCGGCCCCGTGCTGAACTTGCTGTAATGAGGAAAAATTGTCGGGAGGCTCTGTTTTTATACATGGGGTGTGGGTTATTCTTTCCCTTGGTAACCTCCACCTTTTCGAGTGTGTTTTACCCAATACAACGTCATCCAAACATCATCCAAACACCATTTAACACTTTAAAAACTATCATTCATTCAAGAGTGAATTACATAATTCCTAGAAAACAAAAATTACATACTAAAAACTGGATAAATAGGTCATAAAATGCAAGAAATCTTAAACCACAAAGAAGTCCTGGCCTTGATGTTTTTATTATAAGAACAAAATTTCCGAAAATATGACTCCTTCGGTTGAGAAAGGCTTATAGAACTTCTTCTCCGGAAAGGGCCCCTCACTCATTGTTAAGCCATTCTTCTATCTCCCGGGGGAGAAGGAAGGCGGGATCATTGTCTTCCTCATGTTGAGGAGGTGCTACTTCCACCGGAACCTCTTGTAAGGCGTCAATAGAAGGTTCCAGGGGAATGTCCTCCCATCCGGTAGGATTAATAACTTCTTGTGCCAAGTTCCAATCTTCTTGAAGAAGGATTGATTCCATAGGAGGCATCGGAAGAATGTTCAACCTTTGGTGCAAAAGGTTGATTGCTTGGAAGTTATTCTCTAGCCCCACCGTTAGATAGTTGATACGGTCGATTAGGACTTCTTCTACGGATGTCATCTCATCGAGTGTCTCCCTTAGCACCATTACATAACGCATAAGGGTTGCTTCGATCGATGGCCTTCTTTCCCTGCAACTGTTCCTTGAGTGAGCTGAAGAGGTTCCGCTATTCTGGCTCGAAATTCTAAGAAAAAAAGTTGAAAAAATTCAAACTAATGAAATAGTAACTCCGACCACGGCCCCGTGTACGCTGAGCACGGCCCCGTGGCCACCAATCTGTAGATTTTTGAAACAAGGAACCTTAGTGTTTCAAATTATTTTTCTGACTTTTTGAACATTTCAGAGCAGAAATAACTTAAAACAGTGTTGTAAAACTTATTTTTGATAAGATTCCTTGATTAAAAACCTAACAAATATCACAATAAAGCTTGAAAAGATGAAGATTTCAAGTTTTAATGGAGGTTTTGAGGAGTTTGTGAAGAAGAAGAAGGCAAGAGACAAAAGTAGTAAAGACAAGATGGTTGTTGAGAACCTTCTTTAGAATATATCTTATTGGGTATATGTGAAGATCCCACCAAATCTTTGTCTTTGGAATGGGTCCAAGTGTGCAGGAATCTTGCTGCATTTATAGAAAATGACAGCACGCTGACCACGGCCCTGTGTTGGCTGGACACGGCCCTGTGGTCAGACAAGAGTCTGACACATTTTGTCCGTATTCTGACACAGAAGTCAGACACAATTCTTCAGATGGGCACGGGGCAAGTTGACCTGGACACGGCCCCGTGGCCATAGAGGTTTATGAAGTTTTGTCTATTTTCAAGGAATTTATCCAGATCGGGCGGTTCCTTACTGGATGGAACCACAGCGAAGTGCCTGAGGTACTTTAGTTGCCCTAGCTTTAGACAAGAATGCAAGAGGTTATCGGAAAGGATAAAACCAAAACTAAATACCGGTGGGCGAAACCAACCTTTATTCCCCTTATTCGGCCTCTCATTAAAGAAGGTATATCTCAAATCGCTCAGGTATATAAACGCATCGGCGGAGACCGATGGAAAGTCCTTCACGGCACAATCGACACAGGGACGACTATCGCTCATGTCCTCACAAGAGTTAGAGGTGCTTTCGGGATCGACGATGTTGTTATAATCCGAATGCGATCTCAATAGTTCTCCTTGATCGTCGTCTTGGGATGGTTAAATTATTTCCTTCTCAAGTTCTTTTATCAATTGGAGAATTACTTCTTCCATTTGAAATAATTCTTCAAGAATCATATCGTCTAGAAGAGATGTTTGAGAGCATTCGAGGGAGAGATAGGGATCGTTTTTACTTTCGCCCATCTGAGGAATGGTCTATGGGATGGAAGAAGGTCGAAGCTGAGCTGCCCTCCTTTCAGAAGAACGCAAACGATGGAGAGAGATCTGTGAGAAGGATAATAATGAAAACATGGTTCTTCGAGACAATGTGAACAATCTCAAGGTGGAGATCGAGAAGCTTAAAAAAAGAGAAAGCTGATGCAGAAGCTTCCCCGATGAAGCTCGTTCTCATAGGGAAAGAAGTAAGCAGAGAGAGGTACGAACTTGCGCAACTCTTGCCCTTAGAAATAAGGAGATTAAAGAACTTACCTCTTTATTAAATGATCAGGAACAAGCCAAAGCAGAACTTGAGTCTACTAAGAAAGATTTACAGCTTGCTAAGGTGGAAAAGCTGAAGCTACTCGCCGCCTTACTGAAACCGAAGAGAAACTTGAGAATTCTGAGACTGCCCGGGTGATGGCGGAAAGCTTGGTTTATCCTTTGAAGAACAACTTGTTATGGATGCAACATCATGGGATCATAAATGAAAGTATCTCAACCCCTTGTGTTATTTTGAATAAGTTTGTATAAATCATTTTATGACTTTGTCTGCGCAGGTTGGAAATTCAGTTCTGAACTCAATTGATCTGGACCAAACTGTTGCCACCCTGCTGGTGACTGCGTGCAACGACGGCTATGCGCAGGGTTATGCGGAATGTACTCAACATGTTACCAGCGCTTTGAAGGTTGACTAGGACACCAGCAGGTCTGCCACCCGTGGGGTTGACACTGGTGCTGATCATGTTGCTGCTAAAGAAGAATACATTAACCTGCGCCTGCCGGTGACGGATTTAGTAACCACTGCGCTTCAATCTGAAGATTATGTGGACCGTTTGAAAGAAATAATTCCTGATGAATCGGATGCTTCAGATGAAGAAGACCTAGATTAAGTCGTTGTAACTTGAAGTTGTTTTTGTTATTGAACATGATTGGGATGTTGGATCCTCTTTTCTTGTAACTTGTTAATGCGCTGGCATGCAAGTAAATTTATTGTTAATATATAATATGTTTTAGTTACAATATTTGCATGAGTACAATTACTTTGTTTGGGTGAGAAAAATAAAGATGGTATAAAGCTCATGTGTGAACATAGGAGTGGACCTTGAGCAGTAACATGTGACTGCAAAGTGTTCATGAGACTTGTATTAGATTACCATAATGTTTTTGTACTTACCAAAAGAAATTGCATGCATTTGTAATAAAACATGAAAAGAAGGTATGATATAAGTAACAGACTTTTCATTGATTTTGATAAGGCACAAAGGCCGATAGTTACAAAGCTGTTAAGATTACATTTAGGATAAATAAGATAATTAAGATTGATGCGTATGTAAGTAGCGGTCCTTGTATTGTGCGTTGGTAAGGCGCAGGGAACCTTCCAAGTACAAAGGATGCTAAGATTACATGTAGCACCTGCGAAGCTGCTGCGCGTTCCACGTCCACGAAACATTCGTTCCATCAATCCTGCGCAAGGTGTAGGCTCCTTTGCCTAGGACCTCGTTGATAACGTAAGGCCCTTCCCATTTAGGCGTGTGCTTCCCAGGGCGCTCGGGATTCGATGCTTCATTATTGTGACATCTGTGCCTCCACGGCCATCAAACAAATGCCTAACCAATGAAATATTGTGTTTCATACTTGGGATTTGTTTAAATATGTGTATCATTTGCATATATCAATTCTTTGTGACACCCTGACACGGAGGCGGAAACGTCGAGGGCATCACGAAACTTGGTAGAATGCATATAAGCACATGGTGATTAAATTAAAGTTGAAATATAATTAAGTTGATTGATAGGATTGCATTCACATCCAAACTAGTACAAAACAAATACAACATATTGTTCACAAAAGTCTTTGTTTTTATTTAAGCTAAGGCACTTGTCTTGAGCAATCCTATGTGATCCTTGCAAAGGCTAACTTCAAACATTTTCACCTGAAACATATGTTAAAAAAAATTTGGGTCAACAAAAGGTTGAGTGAATTCATAGGTTTTATTAGGCAAAAATTTATAATGTGATATGAAAATAGTTTAACACTGCGGCATTTGATAAGACTTAAGCAAATGAGTGATACAGGTAGTTGCTTGGTGGAACATTCAAATCTTGTAGACGTAAACACGGATCTGTCATCCAAACTTCCGCATTGCAAAATGTGAACATCAACAACAACAACAACAAATGATCTGAACTAGAAGTTTGGATGGGGCGTCACACCTATAGCGCTATAATATTACCGCTGGGCTTGTACGGAGTTAATGAATGTAGGTGTTAAGCAACAAATGTAACAATGCAAAAACTAGAAGTTATAAATGGGGAACATCCATACTTCCAAATGTGTTATCAAACAGTTGCAAAGACGGATCAACATAGCCACAATTGTAAATGAGTTTGTATCACATCATATCATATGTTTCATCCCAAAAATAATGTAAAAAGGGGACTATGAACTCACCTTGATTTCGGGTAAGTCCAAACAAGTATGCAAAGTGTGAGAGTTTTGGCGGGAACAAGGTTTTTCCAGGTTACTCTAATGGTTTGAACATGCACAAAATATTGCAATTGGTATCAACAAATATTGTTAATTGTAAACTGGAAACTAAGTCCATGGTGTTTGGTATGGTTTGACAAAAACGGTGACTATGGGTTTGAACAACTTAATTGGGGAACTCGGTAAGTAAGTAGGATTCAAAGGGATTATTTATGAGAAATATATTTTACACAAATAATTAAGTTATATAAATAATGGACATAGAAATAATGTTTGTATAATTAGAACATATATATTTAACTCAAAAAGTGCAAGTATATAATATTAATTATCTGAATAATTAACTTAAGCCGAGATAATTAAATATAACTTTTTTAATTATTGAACATATATATATATATATATATATATATTTGATTTAAAATAGTTATCATGGCAAAATGTATATATTTCTAAAATAAACGATTATATATGGTTTCAAAATGAATTAACATGGTAATTATCTAATAATTGTCTAAATAATTAGTTTAAATCAGAATAATTAAAAATAACATTTTTAATTATGAACATGAAATATTACTGATTTACATAAATTATTAGGGCCTTTGAATAATTTTATTTAGACATGATGGAATTAAAAAGGTTAAAATATCAGTATTTAGGTTTATGAAATTTTAATTATTACAAATGATCTGAAAATGCCCAAAATAGTTTCTGACTTTTTATAAACTCAGAAACATGTGTATTTTGTCATGAAAATATTTTTGAACAGAAATTATATAATTATATAATTAAACTAGTTAAGTTTAATTAAGTGATTTAACTGATTTAATTATGTAAAATCATCTGTAAATAATCAAACAGTAACTAAATTTATATAAACTCAGAATAATATACATAATGTCATAAAAATAATTTCGGACAAAAATTATATAGTTATTTAATTTAAATATATAAAATTAAGCTATACTTTTAAGTGTAAATACTGTTTTATTCATATAAATATCAAAATTACATTAAATATCAGTAAAAAAATTATTTTTATAAAGTTTACCACTCAAAATAATTTTCATAAAAATTTCAGTATTTATTTCTGAAAATCGGATTTATTATGAATTTTTAAAGCTTAAAACTGTTTTAATTTATAAAAATTAGTTTTATAAATATTTTGACTAATATTATATTTTTAATATAAGTATCAGTGTTTAAAATAATTATGCTAAAATTTTTAGATTTTAACTGATTATTTTCGATTTATTATGAATAAACAAAGATTTCACTGTTTTTAATAAATAAGAAAAATAAATAATTAAACAAAACATCATCTTCTTCCCCAAATCGGTCAAACCGAAAGTCAACCGACCTGATTACTCGATTAATTCTAGCTTATATTTCAATTATCTTTGAGGAATCGTTAAACAAACATGAATGAACTAATTGGTAAGATAAAAACGAACCGGTGGTGACGGAATCGATGTATCGACAAACTTCCGGCGACTAGTTCCGGCGATGTGTTGCAGAGACGAACAGAGGGTAAATTTCGATGTGTTAGAGTGAATTGAAAGTGATGTGTTAGGTAGTGGATTGATTCCACTTTCGATTTTTATAAAAATTACCGGTTTCAAGGATGTCAGGCATGTTTATCGAACAATTAAACGCATGCTTGTGATGTTTTTGATACAAGGAATCCGCGTGTAACATGTATCGGGCAGAGAATTCCACTTAGCACGCGGTTTGGTTTGATTCCGGCAACAACAGCGGGTTGCAGGTTTTTGAATATATATTATTTAATATCTTATATGTGTATATATATAATACGATTCTATATAAATAACGGATGAGGCTTATAGCCAACTTGTCACAACGTCACTTGTTAGACAAGAGATTCCGAGTTCGATGCCCTCCCATAACCGGGTTTTTCCCTTTTTTTGTTTTATTTTTTTTTTAATTTTACATTTTAGTCCCCGAGGTTCTGAACTTGACGCAAACAGTCCCTTATATGGTTAAAACCACTAACTGGGTTAGTCTTTAATCATGGAAACATTTTGTAAAATTTAACCCAGTTAGTTATTTTGGTTAAATAAGTTTCAGAAATAACCATTTCAGTCCCTAAAGTTCAAGTTTCATAAAATGACTGGTTAGTCCCTTAGTTTAGTTAAATAACTAACTAGGTTAGTTTTTAAATAAGAAAACCCTTATAATATTTAACCTGGTTAGGACTATTTAGTTAAAATAGTTTCTAAAATGACCTTTTTGGTCCCTGAAACATAGTTTAAGAAAATGACTAATAGGACCCTAGACTTTTAATTCAAAAATTAAAGGTTTATTTTATTTCTAAAATGAGTTTCAAAAATGTCACAAAGGACCCTAAACTTATAGTTTTCAAAAATTTACACTTTTAACCCAAGCTTATAAGATTTCAAAAATGAAAATTTAGTCCCTGAACTTATACTTTCACAAAAGGACACATTAGGCCCTTGTAATCCTTGTTCATAAGTATGAAACTCAATCAATTTGCAATTATTCATGTGTTTGCATTTGTATAAGCATGTATGAGCACAAAGCAAGTATATTCGAATAAGTTTCATTTCAATTACTGTATTTGTTACGATGTAGGTCAAACAAATACAAGTGTGAAAACCAGGGTGGTTACATTCTTGTTCGACTTCGAGCTCTAAATCACTTTCTGGAAAGTTATACGCAAACTGATGCGTAAACGTAATCTGTTTAACGCGACAAACACTCTGGGGTAGTGACATAGGCTCAACATACCTTAAATAACCTTTACATAACTTAGAAATAAGTTTTGGATAGTTTGGTGTGTCGAAATCAAGTTTGTTCGATCGCAGGGACTAAAGGCGTCAAAAAGTGCATAAATTTGCATTTTCACGCATATCTTACGTTCTGAATATATCCGGGCATCCAAAATTTATGTAATCATTAAAATATTTTATTTTAGTGATTGGCATGATAAAATTCCATTCGTCGCGTAATTTGGATCGTTTTTGCGTCCGTTACGATTTCCGTCGTAATTACCCGAATAACGCAACCGTACGACCAAACGAACCGACATCCGAGATATTTTTGAGCACATTTCAAGTTCCCTATACTTTAACTTCATTTTAGAGCCTTGAAATGGGGTTAACGGGGCTTAAAAGTGCAAAAAAGATCAATTTTTACAAGTGCAGGGACCATTTTTGAAATTTCTGGCAGATACATTGAACTTGGTCCATTTTTGAGGTTTTGATGGTTTTCACCAAAGTTTTTGCACTCTATGGGCTGGAATTTGATGGTTTTAAGTATTCCCATGGTTTTGAAAACCATGTGCCCAAGTGGAGGGCCAAGATCAAGGCACGAAATGCGAGAAACGATCCTAACGGTTCTCCGAAATCTATAAATACCCAAGCTCCCATTCCATTTTCCTCACACCTTGATCTAATTTTATGCTCTAAGTTGAAGCTTTATGCTTCATACCTGAGTATTTAGATCAAGTTCTTCCTAGCTTGGACCCGTTGTAAGTTTCTTTCATGCTTTTATGCGTTTTTAAGCACGAAAGTCAAACAGTGTTTGACTTTCTGCTTTGACCGGTCAATGGTCAACACGAAGTTCGTTTGAACTTCGCAACGTGAGCCTAATCACGATGGTTATAGTCCCTTGTGACTATACCTACTGATTACAACGTTGATTAGGTGTAGTGACGAGTCATAGTTTCGGTCAAAATGCGTATTTATGCGTATTTTGCAACCAAACTATTCTTGGGTATCAAAGCCGTTTGTTTTGATATCAAACTTATTTTCTAAATTCATTAAACATGTTTTAACATGTTTAACTCGTCACTTTTAGTTTAGGGTCGTAAGATAAGCGGTCTAAACAACCGCTTAGACTTTCGAACCCGACCCGTTTGGTCGATCATTAGGATCCGACCAAACATATTTTGTGACCATAGTTGTATAGGGAATAACCTTCAGAGGTTATACCTTATGGTCACTTCGTTTAAGTAGTTGTATGATGAGTAGTTTATATGTCTTAGGAAAATGACCAAAATGCCCTTTTTACGTGTAAATACATTGTAAGCATATGTAACCTAAATTTTTATATCTAAACTGATTAGGTAATATTATTAGACATGTTAAGGCATATAATACTTATCATAGGACTAGTTAGGCGATCCGAACGTGTTTTACGCGAACGACGCGTTAAAGTAGCATAAGCTACCTAAACGAGTCGTAATGGGTCGTAAGCACTTAGGTTAGGTTTCGATTTAGAATGTAGGCTTTGTTAAACCATATCATATGAGTTCCAATACTCATTTGGTTTACGAGACATCATTCTATCCGATCTTCCGATTTAGGTCCGGTTTATTTACAGAGTTACTTATATTAGGTGTCGATTGATTTTCGTGATCCCTCTAGCTTTGCTTGGTTGTTATTCAAGACGTCTAAGCATTCTCATGTGAGTACTTAGTTCCCCTAGTTTACTATTTTCGATTGTTTTGAGGTGATTCATATGTGTTAAATGATTTCGATGTTTTAACGATGGTTTCAAAGATGATTAAAATGGTTTATATCAAATTAATAACAATTTCGATAATGTGGATAAACTTGTTGGTTGTAATTACATAATGAATAACATCCATTAGTTTTGGCCTAACCGACCAGTATTAGGTTATGGTACCATAGGATCTGACAAATCCCATTATCAGACTGCACCCATGGTTATGTGTGGGTTAGGTGGGTAACGACTGAATCTGTGATTGTTAACTTACCCTTTGGTGGTTTGTTAATGCGAGAAGCGAGATAATCGAGTCACGAAGGTTTGGATGTTATTAGCGAGACGACCAAAAGTAGTTTTCACAATTAAAACGAGGATGATTTAAAACAAGTTAAACGAGTTAAACGATTTCGAAACGACTTAAACGAGTTAAACGAGATGGATAAATGATTGGTTTTTGGTTAGTGTTTAGATAATGGGACGGGTGTAATGTGATGAAAACATGGTAGATACGCCGCTGGTACTTCTTATATATAAGTGTTTTCATCATATTACATACCGTGGCGTTATTTAGTTCACTTGGGTAAACGATTTTGAAACGAGGTCACACCACGATGTTTTCTGAATAATATAAACCATACGAGTTTTATTAACGAGTTTTTACGAGATGTTTTACAATTCGATTTAATTAAACAAATGTTTTGTGGTTAAGAAGCATGGCTACGAGATTTTACAAATTATAACCAACATGATTTGAGTTGATTAATTATGTTGCAATACTATACACTTTTCAAAACAAGGTATTTAATTTTTGACTCTTGTAGTCTAATGAGGTATTGCAACATGTAAACTAGCCATGATTCCGACACTCTTATAAACCTATGTGCTCGCAGGCATTTTTATGCTGACGTATTTTCACATACGTTTCAGGTACCATAGTTGATGATGTTTGATGATGATATTGGTGCATGCTCACATAGGAATGGACGAGGCCTTAGTGACTTAATAATAATGGAAGTTAATTTGTTCATGTTTAGTTTCTAATTTCAAATGTAATGTAATACACTTAATTCAATAAAACAAAACTTCAATCCATGTGTTATGAAACAATGATTCTGTTACGACACTCCCCGACGTTTCCACCACGATTTGTTGTTTTACGTGGTCGGGGTGTGACAATTATCTCTTAAGATAAAGTCCCCAGGAAGGAAGGTGCATATGCGCACCCGCGCATTATAGTATTTTTCCGATTTTGACTTGTACTTGGCCTCATCAATGGCGGCATTTTCTTGTCTTTCTTCAAGGAGGTCCAAGTCAAGCCTGCGCTCTTGTTCATTGTTTTGTTTCTCCATAGCTAGCATGCAGGGAGATAGAAGACCAATCTCTGCCGGGATTACGGCCTCCGTTCCGTAGACAAGGCTGAACGGTGTTTCACCCGTGCTAGTCTTTGGCATGGTGCGATGAGCCCAAAGAACACCTGGCAACTCATCAACCCAATCTCTTCTTGCGGTTCCCAATCTTGCTTTGATACCATCCACAATCGGCTTATTGATGCTCTCAACTTGACCGTTTGCATGTGGGTGTGCCACGAAGGTGAAAATGTGTTCGATGCGCATCTCTTTCATCCATTTTTGTAAATCGTCGGAAGCAAAATTGGTGCCGTTGTCTGTAATGATGTGGAGCGGTAACCCAAATTGACAAATAATATGCTCACAGATGAATTTCCTGATAACCATTGCGGTGGTTGACGCCAGGGGTTTCGCCTCTACCCATTTTATGAAGTAATCCACATCAACTATGATAAATTTCACTGCGTCGGGCGCATTCGGAAAAGGACCAACCAGATCGATGGCCCACTGTTGGAAAGGCCATGTTGTAGTTACCGGAACCAAAGGATTTTTTGGGCGGAGGGTCTTTGGAGCGTGGCGTTGACATGAAGTACATTTGCGCATGGTCTCGATGGCATCCAAGTGCATACCAGGCCAGTAATAGCCAACACTCATAACTTTCGCCACTACCATGCGAGGACCGTCATGGATTCCACATAATCCTTCGTGTATTTCTCTAATCTAGTACGGCGCGTCATGTTTGTCAACACATCTTCGAAGAGGACCCATGTAGGACTTTCGGTATAGAATTCCATCGGCCATTTCATAATTTAACGCTTTGTTTTGAATCTTTCTTGCTTCCGCCTTTCCTTCCGGAAGAGTTCCGTGCTGTAAGAACATAATAATCGGAGACATCCAAGATCGATTCCCGATTTCTATCATGTTTATGTGCCGTAAAGGAACAGATGGGTTTGAGAGAACCTCTATGCGCACCTCTTTTGCCAGATGTTTTAAACTTGTAGCAGCTAACTTGCTAAGTGCATCTGCGTGCTTGTTTTTACTTCGATTAATATGATTTACCCTGAAAGTCTAAAACTTTTCAATCAAAGACTTTGCCTGCTGAAGGTATAACGCCATAGTTTCATCTTTCGTATCATAAAGACCGTTGATTTGTCGTGCAACTAGCAAAGAATCGACATGTGCTTCTAGATTCTTTGCCCCCATTTTAATTGCTAGGCGAAGACCCGCAAGAAATGCTTCATACTCTGCTTCGTTGTTGGTGCTTTTAAAATCCAACCGAATGGCGTAATTAAACTCATGATTATTGGGGCTGACTCGACGAAGGCCAGCCCCTGCGCCATCATCGTTGGAAGCACCATCTGTGTGCAAGGTCCAAACACTGTCGTCGAAGACTGGAACCGGGTTCTGTATAGCTTCGCATTCTTGAATTTTGTCAACCGGAACTTCAGTAGCGAAATCAGCCAGAACTTGGCCCTTGATAGCTGGGTGTGGCTTGTACAAAATATTGTGTCCACCCAATCCGATAGCCCACTTTGCCAACTGGCCAGCAACATCCGGTTTGGATAAAATTTGACCCAAATGGTAATTAGTAAGAACGGTTATGACGTGGCCAGAAAAATACCTTCGTAGTCTGCGCGAGGCGTGAACTAGTGCTAGAACAAGCTTCTCCATGATTGAATAACGAGCTTTAGGATCCGTGAACATTTTGCTGATATAATAAATTGGCGTTTGAACTCCATCTCGCTCCACCAACAACACTGCGCCTACCGCCATATCGGATGCGGAGAGGTATAAAATCAATGGTTCTTCTGTACGTGGAGCTGTAAGAGTTGTTAACTGAATTAAGCATTCTTTCACTTCTTGAAAAGCTTTTTTCGCTTCTGAAGTCCATTGAAACTGATTCTTCTTAACACAATTACGCAACGTTTTTTTATGAAAGGAAATGAGTTTGCCGCATGATTTACCAGAAATCGGTTGAGCGCAGCAAGTCGACCAGCCAATCGTTACATTTCTTTAATTATTGCTGGTGATGGCATGCGCTGAATAGCATCTACCTTTTCTGGGTTAACTTTGAAACCGTCTTTTGTTACGATAAACCCTAAGAACTTACCCTCCTCCATGCCAAATGAACATTTTACTGGATACAGCTTTAAATTAACTTTGCGCAAGGAGTTGAAGGTGCGCTGAATATTCTTAATCATCGTTTCTTCATTTTGACTCATGATGACCAAGTCATCAATGTAAACTTCAACTGTAACACCGATATCCTCCTCAAAGACTGTATCCATCAGCCGTTGATACGTAGCTCCCGCATTGCAGAGACCGAAAGTCATCTTCGTATAGCAGAAAATACCTTTCTCTGTGCGGAAAGCTGTCTTATCCTCATCTTCTTCTTTCATTTTCACTTGGTGATAGCCTTTGTAGTAGTCGAGAAAACACTTCCAGCGGAATGAGGCTAACGAATCAACCTTTTGTCAATCTCTAGGAGAGAATAACAGTCTTTTGGACAAGCCTTATTAAGGTCCTTGAAATCAACACAAATACGCCAGTCGCAGTTGTGCTTTTGAACCATCACTAGGTTTGCCACCCAAGTTTGATATCGAACATCTCGTAATATCCCCGCCTGGAGTAGCTTGGCTACTTGTTCATTCATTGCGTGAGTCTTTTCGGGACCCAGATTGCGCTTTCCTTGCACCACCGGCTCTACTGAAGGACGAACATTCAAACAGTGTTCCGCTACATCTCTTGGTACGCCGGTCATATCCACCGGGAACAATGCAAAAATATCCATATTTTCAAATAAAAGTTGTTTCGGTCTTGTGCGAATTGTTAGAGACACTTCCGATCCTAGTAGGATGGTTTGCTTTGGGTATTCACGGTTAAGCACCCATTTCTCTGATTCATTGGGGGAGATGGTTTTGTGACTTTAACTGGAGGTTCTTCATCCATAGACATGACTTCCTTACTGGAATACATAATTGTTACGCCCGTTTTTGTTGGAAAGCCGCAAGCAGCGTGCGGTATGGAAGTAATCATGCTAAACTCCCTTTGTCAACGTCTTCCCAACAAGACATCATGGTGGGATGTAGCTGGCATAACCATAAAATTGACCGACACAGTGTGCGAGTGTTTGCCATCAGAAAGGGTAACAGGAAAAGAGATTTGACCCAGCGAAAAGACGGCTTCATTGCAGAAACCGGTTAGAGGGAAATCAACGGGTTTCAAGTGCGCCTTGTCCTCCAAGTCTAATTGCTTGAAGCACTGCTCATAAATAATATCCATAGAACTACCCGGGCTGATAAACATGTAATCAGTACGATAATGGCTGAAAATACCAGTGATAACGATCGGACATTCTTCTTGAGGGCCTCCTGGTACGACAGGAAAGATTACCTGCTGCTCGCGCCATCGTTCATTATAACTTCTTTTGTGGTTGCGCCTACGCGCCAGACCACCTTGAACCATTCAAGTTTGCTTTAGTTTCTTGTTACTTGGTCCTTCATCTCGGCGGGTAATTTGACGCACCTCCTTGCGCATGTTTAGCACCAAATGAGTGAGTTTCCCGCTTTTGAGTGCTTTTTCAATTTCTGTGCGCAAGCTGATACAGTTGTTAGTTGTGTGACCCCTATCCTTGTGATAATCACAGTACAGATTTGGGTCCTGACCTTTCTTGTTTTTCATTTGCTGCGGTTGTTTGAACTGATAATTCTTCGTACTGAGAACCTCCGCAGGATTTTTGGTCAGAGGAGTTCAATGCCTCTCTCGATTCTCTTGTTTAATTGCTTTTTGGGCCTTAATTTTGTTAATCGTTGCATGGGCATCTTCTGAAGAGTACGTGCTCGAACCTGAATCCTTCCAACTCTTCTTGAATTTTCGACCATTGCTCCTGCTCATGTCTTGCGGACGGTTCTGAGGTAATGGAGGTCGATTAGAGCTTAAGTTGCGCTCGGTTTGAGCGTAAACTTTAGCTGCTGCCATAAGTTTCTCCCAACTCTTTGGTAACCCCTCAGTTCCTGATAACACCTTGATCATGTCATCACACCGTACCGCATACTTAAACTGTGTTTGAATCAGATGTTCATGTACATCACCGATCTCAAGTACTTCCTTGTTATACCTCATAATGAAATCCTCAAGACTTTCGTTATCTCTCTGCCAGATGTTCATGACATCTGCAGAGTCTCTGATGGAACGTCGCTGCTGACTGAAATGGACTATGAATTTCTCCTTAAGATCAATCCAGGAAGTCAGTTTACATGTTGGTAGGTTGTCAAACCAAAGGTGTGCTGCTCCTGTAAGAGTTTGAACAAATAGGTGACACCACATCGGTAACGTCCATCCTCCAATTAGCCCCGTGCTGGTGAAAAAGCGTAAATGATCATCAGGATCTGACAATCCGTTAAACTTTCCCACATTAGATGGTAATTTTGCACGCTCGAGGGGAGCTAATGCAATTTCTCTAACAAACTTGGAATTCTCAGCAGCTTCAGCGGGTCGATAAATCAAATTGCAATCATGCTCCGCTTCTGGAGTGTACACCGCACGTACCTTTGGCTTATAACTAGCATGATCCTTTTGTAAGTGGTTGAAAACACTCATGCTATCACCTTTGTCATATGTTTTGTCATATTCATCGTACTGGGTGTACCGCCTCTGCGACGTTCGTGGGCCCAGCCGTGAATGTATAGATTGATGCTTCTGAGAGTGGTGCCGGAATGAATACACTCATGCCTGGGGCTCTACTGTGAATAAACCTCCATGTCATCTCTTGACATGTATGATGGAGAATGATAATGTAAAACTCGAGGTGCGGTTGGGGCTTACACCTGAGCTGCAAATTTCAGAGCATGCGGTGCTGTTTGAACAGTTTGTGCACAAAGCTGTGCATAAACAGCATTCAGAGCACCTTAAGATTTAATATACCATGAGATCGGAGTTTCACCAAGAGGAAGGATTGAACTAATCGGGATTTCTGGCTGGACTCCTGGAGTGATAGGATCATTCAACTGATTTGCATCATGATGATCATGATTATCCTCAGACATTTCTTCCACGATTCCATCGACGTGAGGAACCAAAAAAAAGTTGCTTCTGCTCTCAGGTCGAGGATCTGGTGGAAGATTTGACGGACCTTCTGCCATGAAAACACAAGATGAAGAACAATCAAACGAGAAGATGAAAAAATAAAAGAACAAATCGATGGGCGGCAATGAAGAAACACCACATCTAAATGACCGGAATCAATCAGATCTGGGGGGGTAAGGTTTTTGCATAAAAGGGTTAATCCTCTCGCCGATTGCTGATGGGAGCAACTTCACCAGAGAACGCTACAAAAACAGAAAGCCGTTAGACTCGCCATGGGGAGAATAGGGGTTCTCCCCGTGACCACCCCCTGCCGTGAGAATAAGTACAGTGATCTCAAGAAGAAGATGAAGTAGTAAAAGTGAAAGCAAGTGAAAATGAATGGAGAGATCGTACCTGAATTCTCATATTTATAACCAAAATTTTGGCGCCATAGATATCACTGAGGTATTAACGGAATCTCATTCTCCTTTAATCAGTTATCTCCACATCCATGCACACAGATCGTGGATTTGATCAACATCTTGGGAGATGCTACGTAGAAAGTAGCTTGATCTAGATTTGCATGTAAATTGTTTCCATCTTCGTGACTTAAATGACGGCTCTGGATTGTGCCCCGTCACATTCGGTTATAACCGAATGGGGTTGTGCACGATAGGCATTTAATGCCTTCTAGAAGATTTACAGCTGCACACCATTGATCCTTTGCCACGTGTCCATTTTGTTATAATAGAAAAGATTCCTTTGCTCAAGTCTTTATTTCTATGTGCGCAGATGAGTTCAAGACTTGTCTTCTGTGGTCGAAACTTCAAGCTTAACCATACCCTTGAATATTTGTCTTTCTTTCCTCCGGCGCATGATTATTAAAGACTGATCTTTCCAAATCCACTTTGGACTCGTTGCGCAGCCGCGCAAGGTCTGTTTGAGGTGAATTTGGAGTGCAATTATGGTATGGTCCTCTGCGCTTGCGCAGGGTTTTTGGACCATGCCCCTTCAGTCCTTCTTTTCCACAATGTGGGCATGAAAGGAGAAGGTACCCTTGCGCAAGCACTTGTTCGCTTGGATACACGACATAAGCTTGAGACCTTTAGAAGGTTTCTCGCCATAGACGTGTAGAGAATCACCATTTGGAAGAGGAAGGCGAATAAACTTTTCAGAACAAACAACTTCAGCACGAACTCGCCTAAGCCAATCTATACCTATTATGATGTCGAAACTACCCATTTGCATAGGTATGAGATCAATGTGAAATAGATGATCGTTAAGAATCAAGTAACACTTAGAAAGGATGGAATCAACAGGGACAGATTTACCATTTACGACTTCGACAGCGAATGGTCTAGGTAACTTAGAGCGTTTACACTTAAACAAAGGTTCAAATTCTACAGATATAAAACTATAATCTGTACCAGTATCAAATAAACATGAAGCATAAACATGGTTTATGAGGAACGTACTCGTAATAACATCATTGGCGTTCTGAGCCTGAGCGGTAGTGAGGAGAAATGCTCTGCCTCGAGCTGCCTGTTGAGGCTGCGGCTGCTGCTGTTGTGGTGGCGGTTGATTGCGTTGAGGGTAGACGTTGGCTAGGTGCGTAAGGTCGCTGCACTTGTAACAAGCTCTTACAGGAGCTACTGGAGGTTAAGCCTGGTTAGGTGCAGGATTCTGGGCTACAACAGCTTGGTTTGGGTTGGCTACAAATGGTCTATGGCATCAGTTAGCAAAATGCCCATACATATTGCAATTGGCACACCTGCGGCATGGGGCAGTGGAGGGATGGTGGAACTGGCATTGGTTACACTTGGGCTGAGTCCCTGTGTATGCTTTGCGTGGAGGATCAGTATTGGGTGCAGCAGGGACGAATTGCAAGGGTTTAGGGTTTGACGGAGTAACAACCGTACAATTCTGACCAGAAGCCTTCTGCTTCTTGTTCTTGTTCTTTTTGGGTGGTTGAGAGGATGAAGGTTCAACATCGGTGGTATCGGTGATGGCTTGGTGTGCATTCTTTGACGAAAGAGCGGTGGTATCGGTGATGGCTTGGTGTGCAGGCTCCCTGAAGAATACAGTTGTTGTTGAGCTCAACAGATATACGAAAAGCATCTTCAACGGTTCTGGGGCAAGTAGAAGATACATGGTTCATCAATGAAGGTGGGAGACAACGAATAAACTTGGCTACAGCCTTGGGGACGGTGTCGACCTGTCCAGGACAAAGGACACTAAGCTGCTTGAAAAGTGTAATCAGGCCATCGTTGTCGCTCCCCTTTTGCGTCAAGTTCCAAAACTAGTTTTCAAACTTTTGGAGCTCGTGAGGAGGACAAAACTCGTCCTTCATGAGTTGTTTTAGCTCATCCTAAGGTAAGGCTTGGGCTACATCATTCCCCCTTTTTTTTTGCTTGGAGGTCCACCATTCAAGTGCTTTTGAATGGAACATCCCTGTCGCGTTCATGGTACGTAGATCATCGAGACACCCACTTTGAGGAAAAGTGAGTTAGACCGCGTCGAACCAATTCATCATCGCGGTAGCACCATCCTGGCCAGTAAACTCCGGAGGTTTACACGCCATGAACTGCTTAAAGAGGAAGGTCGTCTTAGGCTTCTCTACTTTCGATTCAACAGAGGCATGAGGCGAATCGGGGTTAGTATGGATCCTGCTAATAATACCGGGTATGACACTGGCCATCTGATCGGCCATTTGTTCAGAGATGAGGTCAATCAGTTATTTCTTGGAAATGGAACCAGTGCGGGAACCCCTCTTGGACTTGGGCTTCTCGGATGAGCTTGAAGAAACCTTCAAGAAGTTCGAATGAAAAGGAAAGGATGAGATTTGATCATAATTCAAAATAAGGTTTGCATGTATAAGCATGAATGCATGTATGGTTCACATAATCAGCATGGTTCAACAAGTATTCAATAAGTATAGACATGTATGAATGCGTAAAAGAGTATAAATTTAGTTTGTTCACGAGAATTATTATTGTTTTTTATTGCGAGAAACGTGCGAATCGTATAACGGTTTCAAAATGAACGTGGTAACAAGTATAAAATCACATATAACTTGAGATAGCATAAAAGAGAGGCTTCTAAAACATCAGGATTATTTCGGGTTGAGAAACGTCGACTATTCCAAAGTGAATCGAAAGTCCTTTCAAATTAGAGAAAACGTGCTTTGGCCTATAGGTAAGATACTCTCGTCGAGAAGCGATTAACGGTATCTTACTCTTCCGGTTACTACATGTCTCTAATCAATCGAAATAATCAAAACTTTGGCGAGATTAAAAATCGAGGAATGGAACTTAATCGACAAGATGCGGGTTTCACCCCAAACTTGACGATTTCGTAACCTAAGTATAAGGAATTAACAGTAGTATATTCTGACTAACAGCGATGAATAACACTGAATCAGAATACAAATCAGAACCATGAAGAGTTCATAAAAAGTGGCTTCGTACGAAGGCAGTGGGTTCGTACGAAGCTATTAGTGGGTTCGTACGAAGCCACTGCTGCGTTCGTACAAAGCGATGTTTGATGATCAACCCTTGTTTTTGAACTTTTAAGTATCTGTTAGTTATGCTCAATGATTTTGTTAGTCTGTTATTGAAGTTATACCTATATTAGTATTCCAAGTTAAGAAGAAAGATCATAGAAGTCATGTATGGAGGTTATTTTACCTTGTTATTTAACACTAAAGCACAAATCAGTAGAACTGATCGGTTTGTCATGTTTACAGAAAGGAAAAATACGTAATATATATTTTAGTTGTGTTAGTATTAGTATGGAAGTCAGAATTCGTTTGGAAACAGTGGCTTCATAGAAAGGCAGTGGGTTCGTACGAAGCTACTGGTGGCTTCGTACGAAGCGACTGATGGCTTCGTACAAAGTGACTGTTCTTGAGGAAAATCAGCTTGGTTTTTGCTCGAACTGACCCTCTAATCACCTGAAATCAGTCCTAACATGAATCCACAGCTACCTTATCAGCTGTGAACTCAGTGGAACTCGTTTTCGGTTCCGTTTATGTTCTAAAAGTTTGAAAATAGGGTTTTAGGATGGATAATCTACACTATGTTGGTCCTCAATCTAGTTGAGAGTTTGTATCAGCTGCCAAGGCGAGGCTGATGTACCAACGAATTCATGAGACATCAAAGTTTGATAAAAAGTTTGATAAAAATTTGAAAAAATTAAAGAAATGAAGAAGAAGAAGAAGAGGAAGATTCTTGCTAACACTCACTTTTGGATTGTTGGAGTGAGCTTCTTAGAGTATCAGCAACTAGAGGGAGTGAAATGAGAGTGGAAGGTTGAAAGTGGAGGAGGAGGGTTGTATTTATAGGAGAAAATTAGGGTTTTAGGGTGAAATGGGCTAAAATGGGTTGGGCTTTGGGCCTGGTACGAAGTGGGCCTTCGTATGAAGGCAGGCTTGGGCCAGCTTCGTATGAAGCTACTGGGCCTTGGCCCAAATGTTTCAATTTTGAAATTTTAGCTGATTTCAAGCCATTTTAAGCGTATTTATGCAATGTACAAATGTCGTGCAAGTATAAAAGAGTGTAATTGCGTATTCTACATGTAAACTAAGTATAAAGACGTATGAATTTGCATAGAATCAAGCATCAAGTATGTATGTAGTTTGAATAACACCAAGTATTTAAGTATGATGCATAACACAAGTATATAAAATATAAAATTTTTCATTATGATTCAAGTCTCGTATTACAACGTTTGAAAAGAGGTACGAATATAAGAATTACAAGTTTCCATAAAAGGAGGGTACAAAGGATTTGCTAAATAAAGAAAGTTACAAAACGCGAGGCGTTACAATTATCTACATAAAGTACAAGTATAGTAAAGTTGCTCCCACTCATCTTGAGGTAGGTGAATTGATCTACTTGATTCTTCGCAAAACCTTGTTTCTTCATGCCTTCATCAAACCTGTGTTACCATTGACGTAATGCTTGTTTTAACCTGTAAATGGATTTTTTAACTTACAGACTTGATGTTCTTGACCTTCAGGTTGTTTCATGTAAACATCTTCGTCTAAGTCTCCATTAACGAAAGCAGTTTTAACATCCATTTGATGCACCTCTAAATCAAAATGAGCTACTAGGGCCATAACAATCCTTAATGAATCTTTACGAGAGACGGGTGAAAACATCTTTTGATAATCAGTTCCCTCTTTGTGAGTGTAGCCCTTTGCAACTAATCTCGATTGTAGCGTTCAACATTCCCATTCGGATCCAGTTTTGTTTTGAATACTCATTTACATCCTACGGGTTTGACACCATTGGGTAATTCTACCAAATCTCAAATGTCTTTTTTCTTCATGGATTAAACTCATCATTAATTGCTTTATTCCATTCAGAAGACAGATCGCTGTTAATAGCCTCCTTATAAGAGATATGATCATTAAGCTTTCCGGCATCAATTTCAATCAGGTAGGTAACATAATCATCCCAATTAGTAGGCATTCTAGGCCTAGATGACCTCCTGAGTTGATTATCGGGTTCAACGTTGTCATGGTTTTAAGTGTTTGATGTGCCTTTGTTATGAGGTGTAATGGGTTCTGATTGTGGAGTTGAATTTGGAATTGGTGTAATAGCTTCAGGTTCAGTTGTTGCAACGGGTTCAAGAGGAGTAAATGAAGTTAATTATGGTAAGTGACGAGTCTCTCCTCCTCGCGTCTTGTACTTCATGCAATTCTTCGTAAGGTTTGGTACTGCTCCCAATGACCTTGAAATCTTCCAGGAACGTGGCACGCTTGGTGTCAACAATACGGGTGACATGGGAAGGAAAATAGAAACGATAACCCTTTGAGTGATCAGGATACCCGATAAAGAATCAGGTAACTGTTTTAGGGTCAAGTTTCCTTAGGAAAGGATTGTAAAGTTTTGCTTCAGCAATGTAGCCCCATACTTTCATATATTTAACACTCGGTTTCCTTCCTGTCCAAAGTTTATAAGGAATTTTAGGGACAGACTTAGAAGGAACTCTATTGAGTATATAAACAACTGCTTTTAATGCTTTAGTCCAAAGGAATAATGGTGAATTAGTGTTTTCTAACATACTGGCATGGTGTATTGGTTCACAATCCCCTAGCCCTTACAATACTCATAAAATGGACCAGGAGCTTGACCCACACCAGTATGTCTTCCATAATATTCACCGTCTCTATCTTATCTCACAACTTTAATTTGACGATCTAGTTGTTTTTCAACTTCAACATTATAATCTTTAAAAGTTGTAAAAGATACACATTTTTTCCTTGATTAGATACAAGTACATGTAACGAGAATAATCATCAATGAAAGTGATAAATGAAGTATGTCCAGGGATTTGGTAAGGACAACTAATGTCAGTATGAATGAGTTCAAATAAATTAGAGTTCCTAGTGGCACCTTTCTTGTTCACTAATTTCATTTTACCTTTAAGGAATTTGACAGATATTCCAAAATCAGTGAAAACGAGAGGAGGTAAGACTTCATCCTTTACGAGTCGATTTAATCGTTCTCTTGAGATGCGGCCTAAACGTTGATGCCACAACATAGATGAAGTCTCTAAGTCTCGTTTTTGTTTCCTCTTTGTTAGTGGTTCATTAATATTTTATGACAACAAAGATTTGGAATATAACACCCTAACACGTTTTAACCAAAAGAGACGCAGCGGAAATACAGACCATAAAATTTATTTTATTAAAAACATTCCAACATGTTTGAAAGTCCTTTCTATTATGAGTCTTTAACGACAATTACATTTTTCGTTTCATTTAATACATAAAACTTATCATATGTTTAATATCTACACTCCCACACACTCCCACACAATCCGTGTTATGACTCGATCTTCAACCGTTTACATCTCATTATAATGATGATTCGTAATTTTGTGCAACTTGCAGTCATCACGTACATACACATTGTTAGTACTTGGGACATCATAAAATCTAAAGTGTGTAACTAAAGGATCATGTCGCGATTTATCCTCATGTAGATTCCATCTAGTTATCCTTCTGAATTCGAGCATTTCATCTTAGAGTCTAACCTTCGATGAGCCTACAATATTATACACGCACTTAACACCATATCTTTGTACAAGTCTCATTGACTAGAAACGTATGGTATAATAACACATGTGTAAAACACCTTATCCAACTCGTTCGTGTATGAAGGACCTACTACGAACATGCATTCCTCCAGTTATTTATAACAATTGTTACCATGATTCATACTTATACGTTCATTCTATAATTTAATCAAAATGATAATGAATCATCTATGTGACTTATTTCATACATTCTTATCCTTCTTTCCTAAACCTTATGTTCCCGGCATGCCTTATCATGATCAAATTAAGTTCACATAACCCCCTATTAGTTATTTCCGCCTCTCGGGGCTCTTTAAAGGTTGCGGAACAATTTTTAGGAAGTACAGAACTAGTGGTGGGATAAACTAACAAAAACAACAATCTGGGACTTGTGAGGGGCGTTGGCGACGCCCTATAATGTTGCGTCATGAGCTCTCTTGCGTAGGCAGGTGGTTAAGGCGTCAGGAATAGGAGGCCGCGTCGACACCCCCTCGGTGTTACCGATGCTGTTGTCCCCATTTCAGATCATATAACCCATTTCAGGGTCCCGTTCTAACCCGAACTGACCCAAAATATCTGTAACATTGTAGAACATTCCTACATTACTCCCAACATTCATACGAACAAATTTTCATTTATATACTAGGAAGTGAGTTTCGAAATTCACTTATCTTGAGCGTCCGTGTTCGTGCTTGCTTCCTTGCATCCTCTTGACCCATTAGCTTTCCATGCTTGAGTCAGTGCTAATATTGTTCCTCTCGTTTCATGTCACCACATTCATATCATGGTTAGCATATATTATCATATATACAAACATTCATTTCTGTCTATACAAACATTATTTGTCTTGCACTAGTCAACTACCGCAAACATACGACATACACTAATGGTCTCTTTATTTCACGTTCATATCACCCAATTATCATCATGCAGAGCCAATAAATCATCTACAACATAACATATGACTTCACTACTCCTAATTGTGCCCGAAAGCCTAACCATGCTTATCATGCATTGTTGACTTTATGAAAGTCAATTATCCTACTTTCCTACTTTTGACTTATGAACACACACATATAATGATATGGCGAACTCTAGTAATAACATCATATGCATCTCTTACTCATGTTGTATGACCCCTATAAATACAAGATCACTTAGTCACATATACGATATACACAATCAATTTTTACACATGTTAATGCTTTCATAATTCTACAATTGACAACCACATACAAAGTTTGTCAATTTAACATAATCATAACATCATTCGTTACTAGTAAGTCGATATGCTATAGACATAGTACACATTCACATCTTGATTCTAACTAATAATCAATCAAACACGTGGTGAGCATAACACCATTCAAGCACATGGTACAAGCTCTTAATGCATAATCTTGGCCAAATCACATAACCAACCAAAAATCTTACATGTACTCCATTTAAATACAACCCTCAAGTTTAGTTACTGTCAATTATGTAATTGTTACATTCTACACATGTTCATCTATTATGATGCTGGCCCAAGTATAGAGGATCGGGCCACGACATTTCTGGAGGCCTATGATCGAGCTTCCAAGGGTGACTTAACTTTGGCTACGGGTCTCCGTTTTAGGCGTTCAATTGTCAAATCGAAGCTTGAAACGAGGAGCACGTAGTGGCCAAAAAACGCATTCTAATGGGAGTTTTGGACACTTTTTATTTTTTTCGGTGTTTTATGCATTTTGTTTTTGGGATTGTGTTTGGCCCATGGCTTTTTTGTGGCCCATTTCGAATTTTAGTCTCTATTTATGTCTTTCTCTTGTAATTTGGATAGTCAGAATTCAATTTTGAGAAATAACCACTTTCACTTCAAATTCTTTGCCCTTTGGGTTGGATTTTGGGGGTTTAGGAAGATCATCACGGGTATTCATAGAATCAACGTGATTTGTTCTTCGTTACATTTCACACGCTACATTATATTGTTAGCATACAAGTTCACATAATATTGTCATTTAGGCATTTCGTCGAACACTTGGCATGCGTACATAATTTAAGGCATAATGTACAAGTAATTAATGCATAATCTTCCTAGTTTATAACATAAATCATCAAGTCTTCTTACTAATCAACAAGTATTGTTCACACATAAACATCAACAGAGCAAAATATCTAGTTTTCTTTCAACCTACCCATCCTTTTGACTAAACATACATATGGGTTACATCCATGTGAGGATTCTCACAACTAGTCACCATGAACCTTCTTCATTATGCTAAATTCCCACAAAACTAGAACTCATTTCACCTAATTCAACAATTTCCACATAGTTCATACATAGATTTTTATCAAAAATCAAGAAGTATTGTAATATCTTCCTTAAACAATCACCACTAGCAAAACCCATCATCAAATCAAAAGCTATAACTTACCTCATAGTTGTCATCCAATGAGGATCCCAATTCCTTCTTCATGAATTCTATTTAGCTTCCATCTTGCCTTCAATTTTTGAATTTGTCTGACTTGGGTGAGCCCTTTTTCCCCTTTGCATATGTCAACCTCCCTACAAAATGATCCAGATGTTTCTTTTTATTGTAGAAACCTTCAATTAAACATACAAGTTCAGCCCCTCATGTTTGCAACTTGGTCTCATTTGTCCTAAACTCCATCCCTTTATAATTAACTTGTATCCTAACTAAGTTACATGGCTTGTTTATTTTGTTTCATGCCCCTTTTTAACAAGAAAACATATTAGTGAATTAAAATTTGGGTTATGGGGCGTTACAAACCTACCTTCTTGAAAAGAGGTTTCTTCCACGAAACCTTGCTTATTCCTACTTAACTAATCAAACTCTTTACTTTTATCTATTCATTCAAGGTACTCACTAAATTACGAAAACAGATGTAACCTATTAAAGAGGTAGTATTTACCTACAATCATAAGTATATGTCTTGTTCTTGCCTTCTTGATAAAGTCTTGGACCTTCATACATTTACCATTCCTAGTGGATCGACCTATTTTCATCTCACACTCGTATCATACATGAGATTCCATTCTTGCATTAGACCCATGAGTGATCGTGAGTTTACCTCAGTATTTTATTATTAGCATTTCTTTCTGAGCAACTTCATTGGCACATGGTAATTTAGACCATTTTCATACTCATATTACTAATACTCATTTAGGGTTAACATTATCACTAGGTAGTTATTATTTCATTCTCGTTTATCTTTCTTGAGCGACTCACTACATTCCATTATTAATGTTCCTTCTAAGTATCTTCATATCCACATGAGAGGTAAGCATATGATTATACACATACCATAAAATTTCAATTATCTATTACATATCACCATAACTTTCTATTCTAACAATCATGTCCAAAGGCCAATCCATGATATTCATACATTGTTGACTTTAAAAATCAACTGCCCTACTTATATACTTTCAAATTCTAAACATGAAACCAACTTAAAATGGTAGACAATAGTATTAACATCTCCATAAAAGAACACCAACCATTGGTATGCATTCATTGAACCACAACTCAAGTGTACTCCTTTCACATATTCATGTTCATACATACATGTCTCCTACATACTTTACATATACTAGTTCATACTACATATACCTACTATGATTCCAAACATGCATACCTACATACAATCTCGTTCACTCAAACGCATTGAAAATACCATACCTATTCATGCATATGATTATCTGATAGTAGAGATACTTATAAACAAGTTCTGTCCCTTCGTACATATAACACATTTTAACAAATTGTATACCCAAGTTTTAATCGCATACTTATATGTATATAACACATGAGAACCAGAAATCATTATTCGTATACAAGGCTTATTGTTTTACATGAACTTGAGTTTTTTTTACAAGTCCAATGGAGTTTAAGGAGCCTTGCAAGCACCTTACTAGGTATCGAGACGAAGCTAGAATCAACCGGACATGTGATGGAGAGGGTGAAACCCGAGCTTTAGAATGTTTAAATATAATGATTTATGTGTACTTGATGTGTTTATTTGCTTGGAATGAAGTGACTACGAGAATTTGGTGTTTTGGAGGTAAAGTATTGAATTCCGTACGTTTACGATGGTTAAAGATGAAGTGTGAGCATAGGATGTGATGTTGCAGCTCAAGAATGAGTTTCAAAGCTTGTTCGGGTAATATAAAGGCTCACGAGTGGAAGAAGTGTGAAAAAGTGGAGTTCGGGGACCAATTTGGTATATTATGAAAGTTATGTGGAGTTTATATGCACAAGAATCAAAGAGGGGTTCTTTTGGAATTGTTGAAAGCTATGCATGAAGGAGAATAGGTGTCACGATTGTAGTCTACGAGAGTTTGTTCGTAGCTTACGAGTTGTTGGTGTTTCATGATTGTGGGAACAGAAATTGTAAATCGTAGCCTACGGGTTATGTTTCGTAGGTTACGAGTGGAGATGTAAAGGAAATTAAAGAAACAGAAGATTTAACTCGTAAGTTACGAGGTACTTACGTACCGTACGACCCAGGGAAGTCAAAAACGATGCATGTCACGTGTTTGGTTTTAGAATTTCATATGTCAAATCATCATAAAAAAAAAGAAAAAAAGTGGGGGGGGGGGCGACATCTGAAGAGATCCACGTGAACAAGGGTTTTTGGTCAACAAGAATTATCATCATATCATCTAAAGATATATACACGCAGACAAGGAGAAGGACGACTGAGTTGTGGTGATTTTTGATTTTAATAGTCAACAACATTAATCAATCTTCATCATTACATCCACAGGGACGAATTGTTTAACAAGTTGTTTTCATTATTTTTATTATATTATTATAATAAAGATGATGATTTCAATTATGATTGAAGCCTGCGAAGATCAGTCAACCAACATGAGCGGCTAGTCTCCTAATGGTTTCCTCCGGATGGAGGGTTTTTGTAAGTTAGACAATTTTATGTGTTTGTGACAATCGTTTGACTTGGTGATCTAAGCATTTGATGCTTTTCACCTTTGATTTGATTTATTGGTTGTAAACAATTGTATTTATTAAACCTTAATTTCTATGCATTCAGTCCCGAGAGTTCTAGTAATTGGGATATATTTGACATGGGGTTAGGGTTTGTAATTGTAATTGTAATTGATAATCATTCGATAACCTCCTGTTATGTATTGACCGGAGTACTTAGTCGTTGTTTATTACAATTGGTTAATTAGATTCAACACTTATGTCTATGTAAGTGTTTCGATTAAACACATAACTGAATCTAGCTGCAAAACCTGAAATCCGGAGGAACCATTGTCCTCTCTATTGCTTTAAACTTCACTTTTAGTTCGTAATTTTTAGATAATCAATCAAATCCAACAATTGAGTTTTACTTTTTAATAGTAGTTAATCAAAACTGAGCATTATACACTTTCCACAATCCTCCTCTGGTTCGATATCCGACTTACCCTATCTACTGGTTTAGTTGTTTTTTGCATGTCACTAACGACAGACATCAAAATGGCGCCGTTGCCGGGGAGGCGTGCGCAAAGTGCTTAGTGTTAAGTTCTAGTTAGTTAAATATACAAAAAATTCAAAAATAGTGTCTTTTTAATTTGTTCTGTTTTGTTCGGATTTACGCGAGGTTTTCTTGTTTTTGTTTGTGCAGGTGATCTAGGAAGTGTATGCATCATACTCGGAATTCCGGGAAATCATCACCATTAGTGTTCTACCCGGAGATCGAGAGGACAGTGAAGTATACAAAGAGAGTACTACATCATGAGAACAAGATTCTTCAATCACCAACATCAACACTCAAGACAATGGAGAACTCAGCGACTCCGGAGAAACAACCACAAGACCCACTCCCACAACAATAATTCTCACCAACACCTTCCCACCCTTCACCAAATACTACCATATCAGTTTCACCACCACCACAGTCTACACAACCTACTTCTACATCTCCAGTACCATCATTCTCAACCTTTTTCCCAAACTTTGACAACACTCAACCAACTTCCACCCAAGCAACATGCCTTCAATACCCAACTGCAACCCAGATGGTCAATTTACAACATTCGTCTCCTTATGCCAGAATCATTCCCGATGATACTGCAGCACCAAGTCAGACTCAAGCACCTAATGCAACATTAATTCCGCCAGCCACCCGACCGGTTATTTCACAGCAAAGTCATCCAATGCCACATCTTTATAGATCGGCCATTTATGATCAAGGAAATAATTCGAGGGATTTCGACGATGGATTTGGGGAATATGATAACTACGTGGGTCAAAATGAGAGACAAGTGGTCAATATGGGTACCCACGAGAGGCAAACAGTTGGGGCAGGTGGATTCGAAAGAGTCAATCAACGGAATTTGGGGTATCAACAATATGTACAACCAACGCAGATACCACAAAAATATCATCAACCTGACCCACTCAATCAGCAGCCTGCTCCGAGGAGGCCGGTGGTGGATATTCCATTACCACCACCGGTACCTCAGATGCAGGGTAAGGCAAGACCGCTGCCACGAAACCTACACCGACCGGTGATTTTACCAGAGGGAATTCCACGACGAAATAATCAAGGTCCAGTTCGAGGCATAGAGAGCCACTTCAGGCCTGCTATAGTTAACAACCCATCACCGGTTGTGATCCCGCAATTACAAGGAGGGCGGTCATTCGAAGTACGAACACAATCAATATCCAGTCTGCCTAAGTTTCATGGTCACACACATGAGGAACCATATCTACACATTGCTGCATATGATGCACGTTGCAACACAATCAGCAGCCAAGGGTTCTCAGTTGATGATGTGAAATTGGTACTTTTCCAATTCACACTTGAAGACAAAGCACAGCAATGGTTTCATTCGCTACCGTCAGCTTCGATTTTCACATGGGGCGAAATGCAGCAACAATTTTTAGACGAATTTTATACTCATTTGCGTACTAACAACGCCAGGAAGGATATTCGAGGGTTTCGACAACAGCCTGGTGAGTTATTTCACGAAGCGTTCAATCGTTTCAAAATGATGCTCAAGAACTGTCCACATCATGAGATATATTTGTGGGAGCTTATTAATACATTCCACGAAGGCTTAACAGATGAAGATGCGAGGGATGTCAATTCAATATCCAATGGTAATTTTGGAATAAATTACGAAGAGGATGATTGGGAATATTTAGAAAGAACCGCAAGGGCGTCAAAACACAAAGCTCAATCTTCTAGAAGTGCACGACATTCGACAGTGAAAGCTGCAGACCAGTTACCGGAGACTGGGGGACCATACCCGTTGTGTGGTCATTGTGGGGATATAGGGCACATTGCTGATCAGTGCCCTAACATTATCGGTAATCTGGATGAGGTGAATATGATGCAGGGAAGTGGGAACAGGTATTCGGGTTTACAAGGAAACAACCAATATTACCAGCCCCGGAACCAAAATAATTATCAAGGGGGTAATAATTCGGGTTTCCAACGAAATTACCAGCATAGTAATGGTCAGGTGAATAATGATATGATGGAGATGTTGAAAGAAATTCGACTTGATTTACAAAACCAAAGGCATGAGTTACAAAACCGTGCTCAAAAGGATGAGATGCGAGATAAGGCCGTTCAATCATTAACCACACAAATGGCCCAACTTGCAACCGATGTGAAGGAGCTGAAGCAGCAACAAGGGAAGCTGCCAAGTGATACTCAACCAAACCCCAAGAATCCACGGAGCACATTGATCAGTGGGGTAAATCCAGTTCCTAATAATACCTGTTATGATAATGGTTTGTCTGCTTCGAATGTGATTGCAGGTCTAAATGAAGCGGTTGTGGAAGAAAGTGGAATCGATTTGGGGGAGCCGGTTGTCTCCACCAGAGTTGGGAAGTTCAAAATCCACAAGGCATTGCTGGACTATGGAGCAGGAGTGAGCGTGTTACCTGGTAGCTTGTATGACCAGTATGACTTCGGTCCGCTACAAGCGTGTGATAGCATGGCCATGTTCGCAGATGCGAGTTTGAAATGACCACGAGGGGTTGTGAAGAATGTGGTCATCCAACTTGGTGAGTTTTACTACCCGGTTGATTTTATGGTGGTCGATTATGCACCATCGCTTACATACGAGCAGCCGTAGGTAGTTTTGGGTTGCCCATTCCTATATACCGCGAACGCCCAGATTGATTGTCGAAGCGGAATGGTCACCATGAGCTATAAGAATCGTATGTTGTACTTTAATGTATTTTTAAAAACTATTTCTTACGATCCTGTTAATGATGCTTGTCACACAGTTGCTACTAATGAACATGGTTCAAGTGTGACAAAGGACAGGTTAGAGGCAAGTGAATATCGGGTGAAGAAGTCAAGTGTGGGAAGGCCATTTGGCGGAGGAAAACCACCTGATGGTGGGTTTGGATGGGGTAATGAAACTGTAGTTAACCCCGACCGAAGTGAAACGATGACCCTCCCTAAAAACTGGATGGATATGTACGGAGAGACATGGGAGAGAAAATGTGCAGCTGAACCACCTTGAATGTCAGGTACGGTCTGGCTGAAGACCTAAAACTTAGCGCTCTCGGGAGGCAGCCCGAGGATGTAGAGTATTGTATTTTGGTTTGGTTCGTTTTGGTGTGCTTGTGTTTTAGCAGGTTCTTGATTCAATCATCACGGATGCAACAATTCAAGTGTGGGGATGTTTTGCAACATCCTCGGTGAGATATCAAAGAATCTATGGAATGCGTCTATTCTGGTTAAAGCACAACAGCAGCATCACTATAGACACATGATCAGGTGCATGTGTTTATCTATCTTACTTTGTTTTTGGTGGTGTGAAGCTTTGTTTTGTTTAGGGGATGTGTTTTGGTTGTTTTGTTCTGAGTTAGCCGCTCATGTAGGATATTTGGTTTGTTTTCCCGGGCTTATATTTTAGAAGCACCATACATTGGGGACAATGTATCCCAAGTGTGGGGATGGGGGAGCCCGGGAAGGGATTGTGGATAAAGTTTGAAGAGATTGAGATGAGATTGAAATCGATGAAAAATTGAAAAATTTGAAAATTTTGAAAATTTTAAAATATTTCATCGCCTTAAGCAAGCTAATTGGATACGAAAACCTAAAGTTTCAATCACTAATAGGCTTCTTACCGGTAGTAGGCTAGATTAGTCCCTTGTCACGGTTGTCCCTTTAAGTTTCATGAGAGTAGGTTTGACAAGTGTTTTATAGGAAATGAGTTGAAAAGAGATGTCTATATAGGGGTAACATGTTTTAATTGCATATGCTACATGTCGTCAACCTTTTTACCTTTTCTTGGTGAGATCTTGAGCCTGTAGACGGATAGGATACATTATATGATGAATTCATTTGTTTAGTGCAGGCTACGTGTTATTCTGTGTTAGAACTTGTACGATTTGATGCATGCTGAGACTGTGGGTTTAACATGTGCACATATATGATAAAGGCATTAGGATTCTCTGTTACACCCTTTTGTGTTTGTGTTTCTTTTGTGTTATTCACCAAATCTCCCTTAGTAGCCGTGTTGAGCCTAATTACCTTTCGTTTGTTCGCCCATTGTTTATTGTGAAAAACTGACCGTGATTAAATTGCTATGAAAAAAAGAAAAATAGAAAAATAGGTGAAAAATGAAAAAAGAAAAGAACAAAAATAGAAGTATTGTGAATATCGTATATGTTCTTGGGTAGAAACCAACCCAATAGTATAAGTTGCGTTGGAATAAAGTTATCACGGTTTGGTTATTGTTTGTGAGCCAATTAGAAAAAAAAAACTAAAAATATATTCCTACCTTTACCCTAAGCCCAAAACCCGAAAGTCCTTTTGATATGTGCCATGTTAGATGATACGGTGGAAGTGTGATTTTCATACAAGCCTAGATTGCAGGATTTCATGTTTGCTTTTGGAGTGTTTTATATACTAGCATATTACACGCTAGTCCAGATATTAACCCGAGAGGAGAGTACATTGTGAGGGGTGTGTAGCATGTGGTTAATTGTAAACATGTTAGTTTTAGATAGACAAGTCTTAAGTTTTTGAAATTGCATCATTTACTTGTCAGACTGTCAATCTCGATTGTGTCAGTCTATGGGGTGGGTATGACTTGGGACTGAACAGGTTGAACCTGTTAGGGAGTTTAAAGGTGTTGTTGCTATGGTGACTAGTTCTAGTTGGTTTGCTTGAGGACAAGCAAAGAAAAGTGTGGGAATGTGATGGAGAGGGTGAAACCCGAGCTTTAGAATGTTTAAATATAATGATTTATGTGTATTTGATGTGTTTATTTGCTTGGAATGAAGTGACTACGAGAATTTGGTGTTTTGCGGGTAAAGTATGGAATTCGATGCGTTTACGATGGTTAAAGATGAAGTGTGAGCATAGGATGTGATGTTGCAGCTCAAGAATGAGTTTCAAAGCTTGTTCGGGTAATATAAAGGCTCACGAGTGGAAGAAGTGTGAAAAAGTGGAGTTCGGGGACCAATTTGGTATATTATGAAAGTTATGTGGAGTTTATATGCACAAGAATCAAAGAGGGGTTCTTTTGGAATTGTTGAAAGCTATGCATGAAGAAGAATAGGTGTCACGATTGTAGTCTACGAGAGTTTGTTCGTAGCTTACGAGTTGTTGGTGTTTCATGATTGTGGGAACAGAAATTGTAAATCGTAGCCTACGGGTTGTGTTTCGTAGGTTACGAGTGGAGATGTAAAGGAAATTAAAGAAACAGAAGATTTAACTCGTAAGTTACGAGGTACTTACGTAGCCTACGACTCAGGGAAGTCAAAAAGCACGCATGTCACGTGTTTGGTTTTAGGATTTCATATGTCAAATCATCATAAAAAAAAGAAAAAAAGTGGGGGGGGGGGGCCGACATCTGAAGAGATCCACGTGAACAAGGGTTTTTGGTCAACAAGAATTATCATCACATCATCTAAAAATATATACACGCAGACAAGGAGAAGGACGGCTGACTTGTGGTGATTTTTGATTTTAATAGTCAACAACATTAATCAATCTTCATCATTACATCCACAGGGACGAATTGTTTAGCAAGTTGTTTTCATTATTTTTATTATATTATTATAATAAAGATGATGATTTCAATTATGATTGAAGCCTGCGAAGATCAGTCAACCAACATGAGCGGCTAGTCTCCTAATGGTTTCCTCCGGATGGAGGGTTTTTGTAAGTTAGACAATTTTATGTGTTTGTGACAATCGTTTAACTTGGTGATCTAAGCATTCGATGCTTTTCACCTTTGATTTGATTTATTGGTTGTAAACAATTGCATTTATTAAACCTTAATTTCTAAGCATTCAGTTCCCGAGAGTTCTAGTAATTGGGATATATTTGACATGGGGTTTGGGTTTGTAATTGTAATTGATAATCATTCGATAACCTCCCGTTATGTATTGACCGGAGTACTTAGTCGTTGGTTATCACAATTGGTTAATTAGATTCAACACTTATGTCTATGTAATTGTTTTGATTAAACACATAACTGAATCTAGCTGCAAAACCTGAAATCCGGAGGAACCATTGTCCTCTCTATTGCTTTAAACTTCACTTTTAGTTCGTAATTTTTAGATAATCAATCAAATCCAACAATTGAGTTTCACTTTTTAATAGTAGTTAACCAAAACTGAGCATTATACACTTTCCACAATCCTCATCTGGTTCGATATCCGACTTACCCTATCTACTGGTTTAGTTGGTTTTTGCATGTCACTAACGACAGACATCAACATGCGAACTTTCACCTTAAACCTACTGTAAGCTACGGCTACCAGCCATAACTTACGACTGCCACTTGCTGGTTAACCTTGTTTCGTGAACCACTTACTAGACACTAGCATTCAACTGCTCAATAACATTAAGTCCGACTTGAAATTCATTCTTTGGTTGACCTATAAGAGTCAAACCTTCCTTGCCGTGTCATGTTTATGCTACCATTAGTTTGTACGGGAGTACTTATTCAACCCATAACTCCCTATATAACATTCACATATCAAAAAATTGGCTCATGTGACACCTGTGTCACTGTGACCATCAAACAAATACCAAACCAATGAAATATTGTATTTCATACTTGGGATTTGTATAAATATGTGTATCTTTTGCACATATCAATTCTTGTTCGATTTCAAACGTTAAATCGCTTTCTGGAGAGTTATACGCAAACTGGTGCGTAAACGTAATCAGTTTAAACGCTACAAATACTCCGGAACATCAACATATGCTTAACATACCTTAAATAACCTTTACATAACTTAGAAATAAGTTTTGAAGGCTTTGGTATGGCAAAATCAAGTTAATTCGCTTACAGGGACTAAATTTGACAAACTGCGAAAGCATGCCCATTTGAACTGTAACGAACATTCCGGAACATGACCATAAGTTAAACATACCCTAAATATCCTTTACATAGCTTAGAAATAGTCTTTGAGGGGTTCGGTGTGCTAAAATAAACTTTTGGGTCATTCAGGGACTAAAACCGTCAAAAAGTGCACAAGTTTGCATTTTCACGCATAACTTACATTCTAAATACACCCGGACATCCAAAAATTTATGTAAGCACTAAAATATTTTATTTTAGTGTTTGGCATAAGAAAAATCCATTCGTCGCGCAATCTGGACCGTTTTTGCGTCCGTTACGACTTCCGTCGTAATTAACCGAACAACGCAACCGTACGGCCAAACGAACCGACATCCGAGATATTTCTGAGCATATTTCATGTTCCCCATGCTTTAACATCCTTATGGAGCTTAAAAATGGGTTTGACGGGTGTTAGAAGTGCCAAAACACGACGATACATGCACAGGGACCAAAACTATCAAAATGCAAAAATGGCTGGTCTGTAGGGTCCTTACGGACCGTAAGGGACCTCATACGGTCCGCAAAGCACCCCCAGATCAGCAGAAAGTTGATTCCAGCTATTTCCAGCTATTATACCCCTTTGCACATGGTTTTTGATCAATCTATGGGCTATATTTGATGGTTTTCAAGTGCCCATGGTATCCAAATACGATGTGCCCACTTGTACGGCTTAGATCAAAGCTCGGTTTATGAGGAACGATCTTAACGGTTCAAGGAAATCTATAAATACCCCTCACCCCTCATTTGCAAAACCCATACCTTTGAATCTGAATTTGTTCTCTAAGTTGATGTGTTTATCACTTCATACCTGAGAATATTCGGATCAAAACTTCCGTTCTTGGACCCGTTGTAAGTCCTCCTTCGTTCGTTTAGCGTTTTCTGCGTTGACCAGTTTATGGTCAACATGAAGTTCTGTTGAACTTCGCAACGTGAGCATAATCATGATGGTTATAGTCCCTTGTGACTATACCTACTGATTACCACGTTATCTAGGCTCAATGAGTCAATGACGAGTCGTAGTTTCGGCCAAAATACGTATTCTTGCGTATTTTGTAACCAAACTACTTTTGGGTATCAAAACCTTTTGTTTTGATACCAAACCTATTTTCTAAACTTGTTAAACACATTTTAACGTGTTTAGCTCGTCACTTTTCGTTTTGTGCTTGTCTAGGGTCGTAAAGGTAAGCGATCTAAACAATCGCTTATACTTTCGAACCCGACCCGTTTGGTCGATCATTAGGATCCGACCAAACACATTAGGTGACCATAGTTGTATAGGGAATAACCTTCCGAGGTTATACCTTATGGTCACGACGTTTAGTTAGTTGTATGATAGGTAGTTTATATGCCTTAGGTTTATTACCAAAATGCCCATTTTACGCCAAAATTTACTTTAAAGCATATGTAACATATTTTTTTATATCTAAACTGATTTGGCAACAATATTAGACATGTTAAGGCATATTTTACTTATCATAGGGCTAGTTAGGCGTTCTGAACGCGTTTTACGCGAACGACGCGTTAAAGTAGCATAAGCTACCTAAACGGGTCGTAATGGGTCGTAAGCACTTAGGTTGGGTTTCATTGTAGTATGTAGGCTTCGTTAAACCATATTACATGAGTTTCCATACTCATTTGGTTTACGAACCCTCATTCTATCCGATCATCCGATTTAGGTCCGGTTTATTAACATAGTTACCTATATTAGATGCCGTTGATTTTCCGTGATCTCTAGCATTGCTTGGTTGTCACTGAAGGACTTCTAGGCAATCTCAAGTGAGTACATAGACCCCTCTTTTACTGTTTTCAAACTGTTTTGGGGTGAAACACATGTGCCTACTTGTTACTTTCGTGCTTTCCTGTTTTCACATCATATACTTGCTATGTTCATTAGTACATTTATAGTACATGATTTACATTACATTGTTTTTCTATGTATGTTTACTTAGCATACTTAGTACACTGTTTTACTTTACATTTCTGCTATGTATGTTGACTGAGCATGCTAGCACATTGATTTACATGACTTTTCTGCTTTGTATGTTAACTTAGCATACTTAGTACATTATTTTACATTACATTTTGTTGCATATGCTCATCCAGCATATGAACACATTATATTACATTTTGAACCGTTTGTAACTATTTGACTATGTGAACCGTTGTAACCAATTGACTATGTGAACCGTTGTAACCATTTGATTATGCGAACCGTTTGTAACTGTTGAACCGTGTGAACCGTATTTGATCATACATAACCATTTCTACTATTGTTAAACATTACATTTTGGTGGTTGTTTGGGTAAGTGATTTAAGTAACGAGGCGACGTGTAATACGATAAAAACATGGTGGATATGCCGCTGGTACTTCCTATAAATAAATGCTGTTATGGTATTACATATCGTAGCGTTATTTAAACCATTTCAGTTTAGACATATTACATCTACAATACAATCTTCACATAAAAATCGTTTTACAAATAACTTAACTTATAAAAACCCATTTTACATGGTTATTCACTTAACCATACATTATTCTTTTATACATATATATCATTTGGTTTATTTATCACTTTTCAAATGATTTATGAAAGGAAACACTCAACAAGATTCATGGCTACTTTTTATTAAACAGTTTCTTTAAACTCAAGCCATGAATCCTATTTTCACAAAACCTATGTATCTCACAGGCATTTTTATGCTGACGTACCTATTTTCACATGTGTTTTCAGGAGCTGTTGCATAGGATGATCATGACACACTTAGGCGGACCTGTGCCTTAGTGACTTAAAACGAAGCAAGAACTAGATAAATTATGTTATGTACTCTTTGTTTCTTGTTTAAGACAATGTAACTCTCTTGATTGATAAATAAAACGTAACTTTAAATTCCATGGTTGTGAAACAATTAATTCTGTTACAACACTCCCCGACGTTTCCGCCATGTTTCGTTGTTTTATGTGGTCGGGGTGTGACAGAAAAGTTGGTATCAGAGCGAATGGTTATAGGGAATTAGGTTATTAGTAATGCTTTGACCTAGACTATAACCTTTCTAGGACCCTAACGCAAGAAGATTTGCGTTTAGATTTTTTAAGCAAAAACCGTCACCTATCCTTAGGTGATGACCACAACGAGAACATTAATTCCGAATCCGCTTTGAAAATTAATAATCTGTTCTTGGATGATTGATTACTAGGTTTTGAACCCTCTGTTGTAAGGTTTTGAACCCTCTGTTATAAGGTTTTGAACCCTTTTGAGTTTTCAAAATCTCGTCAAAGTTTTGGTTCCTAAATAGTGTGAACACATGCAAACTGGAAGAGTGAATGCCTGTACCCTGGGTTTTCTGTCTAAGGCTAGAGTGTTCGTACAAATCCACATAATCGGACCAGTCACTCTTACCTGGGAACTCTTGGGGTGAGTGTTCACTTATAGGCGAGCATGTCTTCGCGATACATTATTTTTGACCCATTTACTTTGATTAGTCACAATGTGTCGTTTGTTTGCCTTGTGGTAACAAACAAATGACCACCATCTTTGCTTTTGTCAAATTTTGTATCACCACATCCTTTTCATCTAATCATCTCGCTCGTTTCCTTTCATGTTTCCCTCCTTTTAGAATGCCTCCTCGACGCGACAATCAGATAGCGAATGCCGAACTGGCGGAAATCATCGCGCAGCAAATGGCTGCTGCTTTCCCAAATCTTATTGCTCAACTGAACCAAGCCAACAACAACAATAATGCCCCGTGCAATTTCAAGAGTTTCAATTCGGCTAAGCCACTCAAGTTTAGTGGTTCTGAAGGAGCAACTGGGCTTCTACAATGGTTCGAGAGCACTGAGAGTATGTTTCGTCACGTTCAGTGTCCTGATAATCACAAGGTCGAGTTTGCTTCTAGTGTGTTTCTGAAGAGGGCTCTTACATGGTGGAACGGGGTTATGAGAGATCGTGGTGCTGAGGTTGCTTTAGCACAGACTTGGGCCGAGCTTAGGGCCCTTATGATGAAGGCGTCTGTCCTCGTCATGAACTGAGGGCTTTAGAAAGGGAATTTGATGATCTGGAGCAAGATAGTGGTGAGCATCGGGCTTACACTGATAGGTATGAGGAGTTGAGTCTGTTATGCCCAAACATGGTTACGCCTTTGGATAAGGCAATCGAAAAATACATTGATGGTCTCCCTGACTCAATACAAGACATTGTGACTGGTAGCAACCCTACTACAGTTAGACATGCCATTGAGCTATCTGCAACCTTGACTGAATCTCAGATCAGGAAAGGTAAACTTTTTTGAAAAAGTGACAAGAAACCAATCGAGGAATCAAAGACCATGGATGAACCGACTGGATCCCCTAAGAAGTCAAAGAAGCGAAAGGCTTCTCAGAACTTCGCCATGGTCGCTCACAATGGTCAAGCCGTCCCCAACCAACCAGCTCAACCCCCTGCTAGGAAGCCCTACAACGGAACTACACCCTTGTGCAACCAATGTAGTCTACATCATCATGCTGGTGTGAAGTGCCGCACATGCCAAGTTTGTGGACTTATAGGTCATACGGCGAGGGTTTGCCCAACAGCAGCTTCACCAAATCAAGTTAACAACAATCCTGCTCAAGGTCGTTTTCCACCAGGTTCTTGCTTCAACTATGGCGAGATGGGCCATTTCTGAAGAAACTGCCCAAAGCTTGCTAATGCGAATCCAGTGCAGGGATGAGCATCTGACCGAATGGAAGACAACGCTGTTTAGAAATAATCACGTCTTATGTATTATTTTCTTTTGTTGTTAAGGTCCATGAAACAGTTGTTATCGTTGTTTATAAATAAAGCTTTTATTTTACAATGCAATATACAAATATTGATGTGGTTGCATGTGTAAACAACATATCCCCTACAATACTGACAATCAAGGGACCGTATCCCTTGAAGAACAGACTACCCCCAAAATTCTTCCACTTTATGATCTCTTGCGTTTTCCACGAAAATCCTAAGTACCCGTTTCTTCCAAGGAAAACGAAGTACAAGGTGCAAGTTACAACTCTGGACGAATACCCACTCCTTAAGGGGTTACCTAAGGATATTCCCGTAAGTCCTTAATTGTTGTATACCTTAATTCAAATGTGGTGATTTCTTGTAATCAAAAATTGAATTTTTAGAAGATCATCCTATCTTTTCAGATAGATGCTTGAGGACGTTGAAGTCCATCAACTGGGTTCCTAGTATGCCTTGAATACCCATGTTCAAATCAACGCCAAGTTAATAACAATCAATAACAAGATAATAACAATTAATAACCAAGAAAACAATTATGTGATTATGTGCTTATGTGTTCCCTTTTATGTTTTTGTGTGATCCAAATCATGTTATCCAAATCCTCGTAGAATTTTTCCATATCTTCGTATATAGGATTCATAGTAGGATACCCAAAGGTACTACCTAAAATCCTTAATGGACTTCTACGTTGTAGTTAAGTCCCTTGGATTATAAAGTACTACTCCATAATTAGACCCCTTGAGTGGTCTAGTTAAACAGATTGATCCAAAAATATGGTTAGGAATATCATGTGATGATATAGCTGAAAGGACTCCTTGGTGGCCTAAATTAAAAAGATCATATGTCGATCTAATTAAAAGGACCCCATGGTAGTCTAGTCACCCTCATCACAGGTTTGATTTTCTTCCCCTAAACAATTACAAAACAAACTGTGTGGACTGTGCAAGGAATTACGTAATTATGGATTCATACATAATTATGGAATTTAGTGCACAGAAATCACAACAAGTTTTGTCATGTATCTAGAGTTAACCCAATTCATTTCCAACTCTGATGAAGCAACCGTTGAAAATGACTCCGTCTGTTCATTTTCGTTTCTAAAGATTTTCCGTTGAGGAAATGAATATCCGTTTGTGTAATCCTTCATTTCCAACTCTGATGAAGCAACCGTTGAAAATGACTCTGTCTGTTCACTTTCGTTTCTGAAGATTATCCGTTGAGGAAATGAATATCCGTTTGTTTAAATCCTTCATTTCCAACTCTGATGAAGCTACTGTTGAAAATGACTCCGTCTGTTCACTTTCGTTTCTGAAGATTACCCGTTGAGGAAATGAATATCCGTTTGTTTATCCTTTTCATTTCCGTTTCTGAGGAAGCAACCTTTAAAGATGACTCCGTCTGTTCATTTTCGTTTCTAAAGATTGTCCGTTGAGGAAATGAATATCCGTTGTTTAATCCTTCATTTCTGCTTCTGAAGAATACTCGTTGAGGAAAATGACTCCGTCCGTTCATTTTCATTTCTGAAGAATGTCCGTTAAGGAAATGACAGGATTATGACTTGCATATCTCTGGTGGATTATTTGACACAAAGTCACAGACAGACTCCTACAAATAAATTTCGGGACGAAATTTCCTAAAGTAGGGGAGACTGTGACACCTGTGTCACTATGACGATCAAACAAATACCAAACCAATAAAATATTGTATTTCATACTTGGGATTTGTATAAATATGTGTATCTTTTGCACATATCAATTCTTGTTCGATTTCAAACTTTAAATCGCTTTCTAGAGAGTTATACGCAAACTGGTGCGTAAACGTAATCATTTTAAACGTGACAAATACTCCGGAACATCAACATATGCTTAACATAACTTAAATAACCTTTATATAACTTAGAAATAAGTTTTGAACGCTTTGGTATGGCAAAATCAAGTTAATTCGCTTACAGGCACTAAATTTGACAAACTGCGAAAGCATGCCAATTTGAACTGTAACGAACATTCCGAAACATGACCATAAGTTAAACATACCCTAAATATCCTTTACATAGCTTAGAAATAGGCTTTGAGGGGTTCGGTGTGCTAAAATAAACTTTTGGGTCATTCAGGGACTAAAAGCGTCAAAAAGTGCACAAGTTTGCATTTTCACGCATAACTTACATTCTAAATACACCCGGACATCCAAAAATTTATGTAAGCACTAAAATATTTTATTTTAGTGTTTGGCATAAGAAAAATCCATTCGTCGCGCAATCTGGACCGTTTTTGCGTCAGTTACGACTTCCGTCGTAATTAACCGAACAACGCAACCGTACGGCCAAACGAACCGACATCCGAGATATTTCTGAGCATATTTCATGTTCCCCAAGCTTTAACATCCTTATGGAGCTTAAAAATGGGTTTGACGGGTGTTAGAAGTGCCAAAACACGACGATACATGCTCAAGGACCAAAACTGTCAAAATGCAAAAAAGGCTAGTCTGCAGGGTCCTTACGGACCGTAAGGGACCTCATACAGTCCGTAAAGCACCCCCAGATCAGCAGAAAGTTGATTCCAGCTATTTCCAGCTGTTATACCCCCTTGCACATGGTTTTTGATCAATCTATGGGCTATATTTGATGGTTTTCAAGTGCCCATGGTATCCAAATACCATGTGCCCACTTGTACGGCTTAGATCAAAGCTCGGTTTACGAGGAACGATCTTAACGGTTCAAGGAAATCTATAAATACCCCTCACCCCTCATTTGCAAAACCCACACCTTTAAATCTGAATTTGTTCTCTAAGTTGATGTGTTTATCACTTCATACCTGAGAATATTCGAATCAAAACTTCCGTTCTTGGACCCGTTGTAAGTCCTCCTTCGTTCTTTTAGCGTTTTATGCGTTGACCAGTTTATGGTCAACACGAAGTTCGGTTGAACTTCACAACGTGAGCGTAATCACGATGGTTATAGTCCCTTGTGACTATACCTACTGATTACCACGTTATCTAGGCTCAGTGACGAGTCGTAGTTTCGGCCAAAATACGTATTCTTGCGTATTTTGTAACCAAACTACTTTTGGGTATCAAAACCATTTGTTTTGATACCAAACTTGTTTTCTAAACTTGTTAAACACGTTTTAACTTGTTTAGCTCGTCACTTTTAGTTTTGTGCTTGTCTAGGGTCGTAAAGGTAAGCGATCTAAACAATCGCTTATACTTTCGAACCCGACCCGTTTGGTCGATCATTAGGATCCGACCAAACACATTAGGTGACCATAGTTGTATAGGGAATAACCTTCCGAGGTTATACCTTATGGTCACGATGTTTAGTTAGTTGTATGATAGGTAGTTTATATGCCTTAGGTTTATTACCAAAATGCCCTTTTTACGCCAAAATTTACTTTAAAGCATATGTAACATAATTTTTGATATCTAAACTGATTTGGAAACAATATTAGACATGTTAAGGCATATTTTACTTATCATAGGGCCAGTTAGGCGTTCTGAACGCGTTTTACGCGAACGACGTGTTAAAGTAGCATAAGCTACCTAAACGGGTCGTAATGGGTCGTAAGCACTTAGGTTAGGTTTCATTGTAGTATGTAGGCTTTGTTAAACCATATTACATGAGTTTCCATACTCATTTGGTTTACGAACCCTCATTCTATCCGATCCTCCGATTTAGGTCCGGTTTATTAACATAGTTACCTATATTAGATGCCGTTGATTTTCCGTGATCTCTAGCATTGCTTGGTTGTTACTGAAGGACTTCTAGGCAATCTCAAGTGAGTACATAGACCCCTCTTTTACTCTTTTCAAACTGTTTTGGGGTGAAACACATGTGCCTACTTGTTACTTTCGTGCTTTCCTGTTTTCGCATCATATACTTGCTATGTTCATTAGTACATTTATAGTACATGATTTACATTACATTGTTTTGCTATGTATGTTTACTTAGCATACTTAGTACACTATTTTACTTTACATTTCTGCTATGTATGTTGACTGAGCATGCTAGCACATTGATTTACATGACTTTTCTGCTTTGTATGTTAACTTAGCATACTTAGTACATTGTTTTACATTACATTTTGTTGCATATGCTCATCCAGCATATGAACACATTATATTACATTTTGAACCATTTGTAACTATTTGATAAATGTGAACCGTTGTAACCAATTGACTATGTGAACCGTTGTAACCATTTGATTATATGAACTGTTTGTAACTGTTGAACCGTGTGAACCGTATTTGACCATACATAACCATTTCTACAATTGTTAAACATTACATTTTGGTGGTTGTTTGGGTAAGTGATTTAAGTAACGAGGCGACGTGTAATACGTTAAAAACATGGTGGATACGCCGCTGGTACTTCCTATAAATAAGTGCTTTTATGGTATTACATATCGTAGCGTTATTTAAACCATTTCAGTTTAGACATATTACATCTACAATACAATCTTCACATAAACACCTTTTTACAAATAACTTAACTTATACAAACCCATTTTACATGGTTATTCACTTAACCATACATTATTCTTTTATACATATATATCATTTGGTTTATTTATCACTTTTCAAATTATTTATGAAAGGAAACACTCAACAAGATTCATGGCTACTTTTTATTAAACAGTTTCTTTAAACTCAAGTCATGAATCCTATTTTCACAAAACCTATGTATCTCACAGGCATTTTTATGCTGACGTACCTATTTTCATATGTGTTTTCAGGAGCTGTTGCATAGGATGATCGTGACACACTTAGGCGAACCTGTGCCTTAGTGACTTAAAACGAAGCAAGAACTAGTTAAATTATGTTATGTACTCTTTGTTTCTTGTTTAAGACAATGTAACTCTCTTGATTGATAAATAAAACGTAATTTTAAATTCCATGGTTGTGAAACAATTAATTCTGTTACAACACTCCCCGACGTTTCCGCCACGTTTCGTTATTTTACGTGGTCGGGGTGTGACAGCTCACTTTATTGCCTTGGCGTAATACTACGACCCGCAGAAACGGATCGGTCTGCTTCATATGGAAGCATTATTCCGTCTATAACTTCCCGTTTCATATTCACAAGTCAAAGCACTTTACTAACCTTATTGTTTGCATAAACTAACCAATTTGTGCCCCGAATCGGCCCGCCCCTTCATGATTCCAAGTCAAAACTGGATTTGACATCGTCCATCAATGTGATGAGCTTCCGCTCATGCACATCCTTTCCCAATTCTACTAGCTTTATCACACCAAGAGTTCTACCACTCTCATCTAAAAATTAAGGATTAGCACATTTCGTTCAAATTCCTTTAAGTATAATGTTTATCAAATCATCTTGTTTACAAACTAGCCCGTTCTAGATTCTTTTAAAACATTAGTTCGTTTGACCCCTTCATAACGGTTCAATACATGACTGTTTCTTAACATATCATTTTCAATCGTTTGACCTTTTCATAACGGTTCAATGCATGACCCTTTCTTAACATATAATTTTCATTCGTTTGACCCGTTCATAATGAGTCATTACATGAGCTTTCTTTAACATGCCATTTTCATTCGGTTCTTCATTGTATTTGGTGTTAATTTACCTATATTCTTTCACAAATCCCTAATTTACTTGGTATACTACATTACACATTTCATTTCTTATGTAGTACTCTCACAATTTGTAAATAATTATTTGTCAACTTCTACAGTATGACTTTTCTAGGTCAATATACCACTTATTGTAACACCTGTGTCATTTCAACCATCAAACAAATGCCAAACCAATGAAATATTGTATTTCATACTTTGGACTTGTATAAATATGTGTATCTTTTGCACATATCAACTCTTGTTCGATTTCAAGCTCTAAATCGCTTTCTGGAAGGTTATACGCGCACTGATGTGTAGATATAACCAGTTTAATCCAACGAACACTCCGGAATAGTGAAATAGGCTTAACATACCTTAAATAACCTTTACATAACTTAGATATAAGTTTTGGAAGGTTTGGTGTGGTGAAATCAAAATTTAATCGCTTACAGGGACTAAAGTTGACAAACTGCGAAAGTATGCCAATTTGAACTGTAACAGACCTTCCGGAACATGACCATAAGTTAAACATACCATAAATATCCTTTACATAGCTTAGAAATAGGCTTTGAGGTGTTCGGTATGCTAAAATAAACTTTTGGGTCATTCAGGGACTAAAAGTGTCAAAAAGTGCACAAGTTTGCATTTTCGCGCATAACTTACGTTCTGAATACATCCGGACATCCAAAAATTTATGCAAGCATGACTATATTATATTTTAGTGTTCGCCATAAGAAAAATCCATTCGTCGCGTCATTTGGATCGTTTTTCGCGCTTATGCGCATTCCGTCGTAATTAAGCGAACATCGCGTTCGTACGGCCAAACGAACCATCATCCGACATATTTTTGAGCATGTTTCATGTCCACAATGTTTAGGCAACATTTTAGGGCCTTAAAGTTGGCTTTACGGGCCTTAGAAGTGTCGGAAATGGCCTTAAACACGTGCAGGGACTGAAACTGCCATTTTTGAAAGTTTTGTGCGGATCAGAAGGCCCAAGCGGCCCGCATTGTCTTTGGCTGATCCTGAAGCGGGCCGCTTCCCACTATCAGACCAGATTAACTGCATTTAACAGCTGGTTGCAGCTGTTTAGCACCTCCAATCCCTCTTCCACATGTCAAATCCTTATGGTTAGTGGCATTTTAGGCACCATAACATTCCGACAAGTGTACGGCCTTGATCGTTGCCTCCTTCTCCAAGAAACGATCCTAGCGGTGGACCATTTCCTATAAATACCCACCAACATCACACCCAAAAACTCACACCTTTGAATCTGAACTTGCTCTCTAAGTTGTCGTGTTTAACACTTCATACCTGAGAGTGTTCGGATCCAAACCTTCCATTCTTGGACCCTTCGTAAGTATTCTTTCGTTCTTTTCCTTATTTTTACTGCTTTTCGAGTCAGAAAGTCAAACTTTGTTTGACTTTCAGCGTTGACCAGTAATGGTCAATGCGAAGTTCGGTTGAACTTCGCAACGTGATTGTAATCACGATGGTCATAGTCCCTTGGGACTATGCCTACTGATTACCACGTTGCCTAGGGTCGTAGTGTAGGCGATCTAATAAATCGCCTATACCTTCGAACCCGACCCAGTTTGGTCGATCATTAGGATCCGACCAAACACATTAGGTGACCATAGTAGGTAGGGAATAACCTTCCGAGGTTATACCCTATGGTCACATCGTTTAAGTAGTTGTATGATAGGTAGTTTATATGCCTTAGGTAAATTACCAGAATACCCTTTTCATGTATAATTGGTAATTAAGCATATGTAACCTAAACCTTTGTCACATAACTGATTATGTAATATGTTTAGGCATATAACACTTGTCATAGGGCTAGTTAGGCGGTTCGAACGCGTTTCACGCGAACGACGCGTTAAAGTAGCATAAGCTACCTAAACGGGTCGTAATGGGTCGTAGACACATAGGTTAAGTTTCATTTAGTATGTAGGCTTTGTTAAACCAAATGACACGAGTCTCGACACTCATTTGGTTTACAAACCCTGATGCTACCCAGTCTTCCGAGATAGGTCCGGTTTATTAACATAGTTACCTATATTAGGTGCCGTTTGACTCCGTGATCTCTAGCACTGTTCGGTGGTTATCTTTAGACAACTGAGCAATCTCAAGTGAGTACATAGACCCCTCTTTTACTGTTTTCCAAACTGTTTTGGGGTGGAACACATGTGCCTACTTGTTACTTTCATGCTTTCCTGTTTTAACATCATATACTGCTATGTTCATTAGTACATTTATAGTACATGATTTCATTACAGTTTATGCTATGTATGCCCATTGAGTGCGTACTTAGTACATCGTTTTACATTACATTTTATGCTATGTATGTCCATTGTGAGCATACTTAGTACAGTTGATTTCATCACATGCTTATATTTTCTTGATTTCAAAGTATAATTGATTATACATGTTATTACTTATCATTTGACAAACTAAATGACTATCTATGGTTTAAATATTAATTTCTCAAAGAACATAAAATAAACTGTTGAATTGTACTTATTTTATGTTCACCAGACCGATTGTTAGTATGATATAGCGCTATAGGATTTGACACCCCATTCCTGTTGTCATGGAATGTCTGAAACCAATTTGTTGCTCCAACCAAATAGGGATTGCCTTTGTGGTATTTCTATAGTCTCAAAGGTGTATTTTGATGCACCAGGTCTGAATGAATTCTTAAATCACACTATTAAAGTATATTTTTATATACTCTCATGTGTGGTATTGTACAAACCAACATATATTTTGTTAAACATCTAAAGCATATTTTAATATGTTACTTACAAATCCAAAGTATACTTTTGATATGCTACTATAAGGTTATTCGCTTAACTTTACATTACTTACAATACATAAACATTTCTACAATTGTTAAACATTACATTGTTTGGTTTGGTTTGATTAAGTGATTAAGTAACGATGCGTGTGTAATATGATACAAACATGGTGGATACGCCGCTGGTACTTCCTATATATAAGTGTTTGTATGGTATTACATATTGTAGCGTTATTTGAATCATTTCAGTTTGAGACATAGAACATTTTATACAACTAACATACTTTTCACAAGACATTGATTTACAAACAACTTATCTTTTACAAACTCATTATATGGTTATTCATTTAACCATACATTATTTACATTTATTTATACATATCATCTGAACTCATTGTTTTTCAAATGATTTACAAAACAAAGCAAATTACAAGGTTCATGACTAAACATTTTCTCAAACATAAGTCATGGAACCTATTTTCACAAAACCTATGTATCTCACAGGCATTTTTATGCTGACGTACCTATTTTCACATGTGTTTTTCAGGAACTGTTGCATAAGATGATCAAGATACACTTAGACAGACTTGGGCTTTAGTGACAATAAAAGATGCAAGACTAGTTAATTAAGTTGTATTTCTTTGTTTGTTAAGACATTGTAACACTTTTAATCAATAAAATGAAACTTCAATTACCATGGATTTGAAACAATTAATTCTGTTACAACACTCCCCGACATTTCCGCCACGTTTTGTATGTTCCACGTGGTCGGGGTGTGACAGAAAAGATGGTATCAGAGCCAATGGTTATAGGGAATTAGGTTATTAGTAATGCTTTGACCTAGTCTATAACTTTCTTAGGACCCTAACGCGAGTTTACTTGCGTTTAGTCATAAAACAATACTGTCACCTATCCTTAGGCGACGACCACAACTAGAACATAAATTTCAAAACCGCTTTGAAAACTAATCATCTGCTCTAGGATGATTGATTACAAGGTTTTGAACCCCTTTGAGTTTTCAAAATCTCGTCAAGGTTTTGGGTTTTAAATAATGTGAACACGTGCAAACTGGAAGGGTGAATGCCTGTATTCTGGGTTTTCTGGCTAGGCAAGCACTTCGTATACATCTCATCAGACGCGAGACCAGTTGTGCTTACCTGGGAATTCTTGGAATGAGTGTTCACTTATAGGCGAGCATGTCTTCGCGATACATTATTTTTGACCTATTTACTTGATTCTTCACCAGGGTCGTTTGTTGCTTTGTAGTAACAAACAAATGGCCACTATCCTTGCTTTCATCAGATTTGTTTCATCTCATTCTTTTCGTCTAACTCTCTCACTCGTTTCCTTTCATGTTCCTCTTTTAGAATGCCTCCTCGACGCGAAAATCAGATGGCGCCTGCCGAGCTGGCGGAAATCATCGCGCAGCAAATGGCTGCTGCCTTCCCAAATCTTTGTGCTCAAATAATACAAGCCATCAACAACAACAATGCTCCATGCAACTTCAAAAGTTTCAACTCGGCCAAACCGCTCAAGTTTAGTGGTTCCGAGGGAGCAACTGGGCTTCTACTGTGGTTCGAGAGCATTGAGAATACGTTCCGTCACGTTCAGTGTCCTGAAAATCGCAAGGTCGAGTTTTCTTCGAGTGTGTTTCAGAAGAGGGCTCTTACGTGGTGGAACGGGATTATGAGAGACCGGGGTGCTGAAGTTGCACTAGCACAGACTTGGGCCGAGCTTAGAGCTCTTATGATGAGGGAGTTCTGTCCTCGTCATGAATTGCGAGCTTTGGAGAGGGAGTTTGATGATTTGAAGCAAGACAGTGGTGAACATCGAGCCTATACTGACCGTTTTGAAGAATTGAGCCTGTTGTGTCCCGCTATGGTTACTCCTGTGGATAAGGCGATCGAGAAATATACTGATGGTCTTCCTGACCTAGTTCAGGATATTGTTACTGGCAGTAACCCTACTACTGTCAGACAAGCCATTGAACTATCTGCCACCCTAACAGAATCCCACATCAGGAAGAAGAAGTTTTTTCGAAAAGACGACCCAAGACCATCCGACAAGACTGCTCAAGTGGAACCAAAGGAAGAACATGCTGAGGTGTCCAAGAATAAGAAGCGTAAGGCTTCGCAGAATTTTGCGATTGCTGCTCAACCCAACCAAAACATCCGCCACCAACCAGCTCAGCCTCCTGCAAGGAAACCTTATGCCGGTACTGCACCGATATGCGACAAATGTAATGCACACCACTTAGCTCACCTACAGTGTCGTTTGTGTGCATCATGTGGGCGACTCGGTCACCTGGCAAATGCTTGTCGTTTTACCCCGAACCAAACTGGTCCAAACCAACCTCAAGTAAATCCTGCTCAAGCTCGTCTTCCACGAGGTCCTTGTTTCAACTGTAACGAGATGGGCCATTTCCGAAGAAATTGCCCAAAGATTGCTAATGCGAATCCAGCGCAGGGATGAGCACCGGACCAACTAGAAGACAATGTTGTTTAGAAATAATCAAGCCTTATGTATTATTTTCTTTTGTTGTCAAGGTCCATGAAACAGTTGTTGTTGTGGTTGTTTATAAATAAATCTTTTTATTTTGCATTGCAATGTACAAATAAGATGGCATGTATAAACAACGTATCCCCTACAATACCGACAATCAAGGAATCGTATTCCTTGAAGAACAGACTACCCCGTAATTTCTTCCATTTTATTATCTCTTGCGTTTTCCACGGAAATCCTTAGTAACCGTCTCTTGCAAAGAAACGAAGTACAAGGTGCAAGTTACAACTCTGTATGAATACCCAACGTACCACTATAAATTCTTAATAGGATACCTAAGGGTATTCCAGTATCTTCAAAATTATTGTACCTTAATTCGAGTATTGCGTTTTCTTGAAAAACGAAATCGAATTTTTGGAAGATCTTTCTATCTTCATAGTTAGATTCTTGTTAATGTTTAAAGTGCCGAATGAAATCCATGAAATGGATTCTTAGTGTGCTTTAAATGCATGTACGAAATTAACAAAACAAAACTTACAAATCAAAGATCTAGATAAACAATTTAATGATTTCGTGACTATGTGTTTATGCATTTTGTGTTTTTGTATACTCTGGATATTCGTTATCCAAATCCTCATAGGATCTTTCTTATCTCCATATGAAGGATTCGTAGTAGGATATTCAAAAAGGTACTATCTTAAATCCTTAATGGACTTCCACGTTGTAGTTAAGTCCCTTGGATTATAAAGTGCTATTTCAAAAGTTTAAGGGAAACATGTGTTGAAAAGTTAAAGAGATCCTACGTCGATCTAAAGTTAAAGAGATCCTACGTCGATCTAAAGTTAAATAGATCCTCCGTCGATCTAAAGTTAAATACATCCTACGTCGGTGTAGTTAAATGTTTCTCTTAGATAGTTGAGTTAAAGAGATCCTACGTCGATCTAAAGTTAAATACATCCTACGTCGGTGTAGTTAAATATTCCCCGTAGATAGTTAGTTAAAGAGATCCTACGTCGATCTAAGTTAAATAGATTGGTTCGACAATCTAGTTAAATACATCCTACGTCGGTGTAGTAGTTAAAGAGATCCTACGTCGATCTAAGTTAAATAGATTGGTTCGACAATCTAGTTAAATACATCCTACGTCGGTGTAGTAGTTAAAGAGATCCTACGTCGATCTAAGTTAAATAGATTGGTTCGACAATCTAGTTAAATACATCCTACGTCGGTGTAGTAGTTAAAGAGATCCTACGTCGATCTAAGTTAAATAGATTGGTTCGACAATCTAGTTAAATACATCCTACGTCGATGTAGTAGTTAAATAATTCTCTTGAGTAGTTAAGTTAAATAGATTGGTTCGACAATCTAGTTAAATGTATCATGTGTCTATGTAGTTAGATAGACCCTCGTGAGGTCTAGCTCAAGAGATTATTCGTTTAATTTTTCCCCATACGCATTATGAAATAAACTGTGCGGACTGTGCAAGGAACTACGTAATTATGGAGGCCTACATAATTATGGAGTTCAGTGCATAGGAACCACAGGAAGTTTTGTCATGTGTTAAGACCAACAGTGACAAGAGTAATGATACGGGAGAAGTCTTGGACTTTGACCAATGTCACTTATTCTCACACTATCCAATTCTGATTTCAAGCACACACAAGTTTCCTATGATAATTCTTCACAGGAACTGTTCTCCTGTCTATAGTTCAAAACTCCATGTTTTGTTACTACAATGACTTCAATTTGAGGGTTGACATCTTTGCTAAGAATCCTAACATGGCCCAGAATTTTACTTAAGGGCTCAATGGATTTGTCTGAAGGCAAAACCGGCACAGCTGTCTCCACAAGTTTCCTCTAAAACTAAATTTCGGGACGAAATTTCCTAAAGTAGGGGAGACTGTAACACCTGTGTCATTTCAACCATCAAACAAATGCCAAACCAATGAAATATTGTATTTCATACTTTGGACTTGTATAAATATGTGTATCTTTTGCACATATCAACTCTTGTTCGATTTCAAGCTCTAAATCGCTTTCTGGAAGGTTATACGCGCACTGATGTGTAGATATAACCAGTTTAATCCAACGAACACTCCGGAATAGTGAAATAGGCTTAACATACCTTAAATAACCTTTACATAACTTAGATATAAGTTTTGGAAGGTTTGGTGTGGTGAAATCAAAATTTAATCGCTTACAGGGACTAAAGTTGACAAACTGCGAAAGTATGCCAATTTGAACTGTAACAGACCTTCCGGAACATGACCATAAGTTAAACATACCATAAATATCCTTTACATAGCTTAGAAATAGGCTTTGAGGTGTTCGGTATGCTAAAATAAACTTTTGGGTCATTCAGGGACTAAAAGTGTCAAAAAGTGCACAAGTTTGCATTTTCGCGCATAACTTACGTTCTGAATACATCCGGACATCCAAAAATTTATGCAAGCATGACTATATTATATTTTAGTGTTCGCCATAAGAAAAATCCATTCGTCGCGTCATTTGGATCGTTTTTCGCGCTTATGCGCATTCCGTCGTAATTAAGCGAACATCGCGTTCGTACGGCCAAACGAACCATCATCCGACATATTTTTGAGCATGTTTCATGTCCACAATGTTTAGGCAACATTTTAGGGCCTTAAAGTTGGCTTTACGGGCCTTAGAAGTGTCGGAAATGGCCTTAAACACGTGCAGGGACTGAAACTGCCATTTTTGAAAGTTTTGTGCGGATCAGAAGGCCCAAGCGGCCCGCATTGTCTTTGGCTGATCCTGAAGCGGGCCGCTTCCCACTATCAGACCAGATTAACTGCATTTAACAGCTGGTTGCAGCTGTTTAGCACCTCCAATCCCTCTTCCACATGTCAAATCCTTATGGTTAGTGGCATTTTAGGCACCATAACATTCCGACAAGTGTACGGCCTTGATCGTTGCCTCCTTCTCCAAGAAACGATCCTAGCGGTGGACCATTTCCTATAAATACCCACCAACATCACACCCAAAAACTCACACCTTTGAATCTGAACTTGCTCTCTAAGTTGTCGTGTTTAACACTTCATACCTGAGAGTGTTCGGATCCAAACCTTCCATTCTTGGACCCTTCGTAAGTATTCTTTCGTTCTTTTCCTTATTTTTACTGCTTTTCGAGTCAGAAAGTCAAACTTTGTTTGACTTTCAGCGTTGACCAGTAATGGTCAATGCGAAGTTCGGTTGAACTTCGCAACGTGATTGTAATCACGATGGTCATAGTCCCTTGGGACTATGCCTACTGATTACCACGTTGCCTAGGGTCGTAGTGTAGGCGATCTAATAAATCGCCTATACCTTCGAACCCGACCCAGTTTGGTCGATCATTAGGATCCGACCAAACACATTAGGTGACCATAGTAGGTAGGGAATAACCTTCCGAGGTTATACCCTATGGTCACATCGTTTAAGTAGTTGTATGATAGGTAGTTTATATGCCTTAGGTAAATTACCAGAATACCCTTTTCATGTATAATTGGTAATTAAGCATATGTAACCTAAACCTTTGTCACATAACTGATTATGTAATATGTTTAGGCATATAACACTTGTCATAGGGCTAGTTAGGCGGTTCGAACGCGTTTCACGCGAACGACGCGTTAAAGTAGCATAAGCTACCTAAACGGGTCGTAATGGGTCGTAGACACATAGGTTAAGTTTCATTTAGTATGTAGGCTTTGTTAAACCAAATGACACGAGTCTCGACACTCATTTGGTTTACAAACCCTGATGCTACCCAGTCTTCCGAGATAGGTCCGGTTTATTAACATAGTTACCTATATTAGGTGCCGTTTGACTCCGTGATCTCTAGCACTGTTCGGTGGTTATCTTTAGACAACTGAGCAATCTCAAGTGAGTACATAGACCCCTCTTTTACTGTTTTCCAAACTGTTTTGGGGTGGAACACATGTGCCTACTTGTTACTTTCATGCTTTCCTGTTTTAACATCATATACTGCTATGTTCATTAGTACATTTATAGTACATGATTTCATTACAGTTTATGCTATGTATGCCCATTGAGTGCGTACTTAGTACATCGTTTTACATTACATTTTATGCTATGTATGTCCATTGTGAGCATACTTAGTACAGTTGATTTCATCACATGCTTATATTTTCTTGATTTCAAAGTATAATTGATTATACATGTTATTACTTATCATTTGACAAACTAAATGACTATCTATGGTTTAAATATTAATTTCTCAAAGAACATAAAATAAACTGTTGAATTGTACTTATTTTATGTTCACCAGACCGATTGTTAGTATGATATAGCGCTATAGGATTTGACACCCCATTCCTGTTGTCATGGAATGTCTGAAACCAATTTGTTGCTCCAACCAAATAGGGATTGCCTTTGTGGTATTTCTATAGTCTCAAAGGTGTATTTTGATGCACCAGGTCTGAATGAATTCTTAAATCACACTATTAAAGTATATTTTTATATACTCTCATGTGTGGTATTGTACAAACCAACATATATTTTGTTAAACATCTAAAGCATATTTTAATATGTTACTTACAAATCCAAAGTATACTTTTGATATGCTACTATAAGGTTATTCGCTTAACTTTACATTACTTACAATACATAAACATTTCTACAATTGTTAAACATTACATTGTTTGGTTTGGTTTGATTAAGTGATTAAGTAACGATGCGTGTGTAATATGATACAAACATGGTGGATACGCCGCTGGTACTTCCTATATATAAGTGTTTGTATGGTATTACATATTGTAGCGTTATTTGAATCATTTCAGTTTGAGACATAGAACATTTTATACAACTAACATACTTTTCACAAGACATTGATTTACAAACAACTTATCTTTTACAAACTCATTATATGGTTATTCATTTAACCATACATTATTTACATTTATTTATACATATCATCTGAACTCATTGTTTTTCAAATGATTTACAAAACAAAGCAAATTACAAGGTTCATGACTAAACATTTTCTCAAACATAAGTCATGGAACCTATTTTCACAAAACCTATGTATCTCACAGGCATTTTTATGCTGACGTACCTATTTTCACATGTGTTTTTCAGGAACTGTTGCATAAGATGATCAAGATACACTTAGACAGACTTGGGCTTTAGTGACAATAAAAGATGCAAGACTAGTTAATTAAGTTGTATTTCTTTGTTTGTTAAGACATTGTAACACTTTTAATCAATAAAATGAAACTTCAATTACCATGGATTTGAAACAATTAATTCTGTTACAACACTCCCCGACATTTCCGCCACGTTTTGTATGTTCCACGTGGTCGGGGTGTGACACTTATGATTTATAGTTTACATATTTTGGAGTATGTGTTGTACTTACCTCCGGTTCAAACATGCTTACAAAAATATCATTTTATTGTTTTAGCATTTCTTGCAAAAACCCTCCTTTCCCGTCCATACTTAAGTCATTCATCTGGGTCATAGCTTGTTATTCACCCAACTCTCACAAATTGATTTCTAATATTCTTTCTTTCAATAAAACTTTTTGTTTGCGTGGCAATTACCGTCATCCTCTTGCTATCCTACCGCCATTTACTTATACCTACTCATACTACCCGTTTGACTCTAACATGGTCAAACTGTCAACACATTCTTATGTAGGTTAATTTCATTCTTTTTTTCTTTTTTTTTGAATTCGTCTCATGGATTCAAACCTTTCTTCCATACTTTTCATTCTTTTTACGTTTTGAATCCGTCTTCTCTTACAGATTCAAACATGTCATCCATACTTGGTTGGTCCGTTCTTTCTTACGTACTCATACTTTTCTTTCGTAGTCTACATTCTTTTTTTTTTGTTTTGAATCGGTCTTCGTTTACGGATTCAAACATGTCATTCATACTTGGTTGGTCCGTTCTTTCTTGCGCACTGGTCGGGTGCGCAATCCACATACTAGTCTCGTGCCTTCACGTAATTATCACCTTATGACCGAAATTGTGGGTTTCAGTTCATGCATCTTCTATATGATCTTGCCAATTTAACATCAATGCCTTTCATTTTCCATTCGCCCTCCCTCGGGAGATTTTCCAAACACCAGTACTTTTATATATAAATATTTAGTGGGGATCCTGCGGAAAATGTGTTTTTTCTAGAAAGTGTAGGAAGCGATCTGTGCCACCAGATGAGTGTGTTTAATGATTGAGATCATTTTGGTGGCATTTTGGTAATATACGTGTCTTTAAAATAGGCTAATTTAATTGATTGGGGTAAATATATCATTTAAGTTGTTTTAAATAAGGAAATAACTACCAATCATAAAACCACCTCTAAAAATTTCGCAATTTTTTTCTCTCTCTCTAATCCCTCACATTTGAAGACACCAAATCATACAAAAAATAGCGATAAATCAGATCTAGATGTGTTCATAGTAGTGTGTTTTAGCGATTAAACACAATGTGACGAACTAGTGACTGACTGCTAAAACACAACATCAAGAATGCCAAAATCATATCAACCAGTAACTGATAAAACACATTGTGATGAAACCAGTAACTGATAAAACACAACATCAAGAATGCTAAAATCACATCAACTAGTAACTGATAAAACACAACATCAAGAATGCTAAAATCACATCAACCAGTAACTGATAAAACACATTGTGATGAAACAGTAGATAAAAACAAAAGAACATGCCATTCATGAATCATAACTGGTATAACACATTGTGTTAAACCTGGTAATTGATAATACACAACATCAAGAATGCCAAAAATGATATCAACCAGTAATTGATAACACACATTGTGATGAAACAGTAACTGAAACCAATAACTGCTAAACACATTGTGATGAAATCAGTAACTGATAAAACACAACATCAATAATGCCAAAATCACATCAACCAGTAAATGATAGAACACATTATGATGAAACCGTAACTGATAAAACACATTGTGATGAAACCAGTAACTGATAAAACACAACATGAACCAGCAACTGATAAAACACAACATCAAGAATGCCAAAAATCATATCAACCAGTAAATGATAAAACACATTGTGATGAAACAGTAACTGAAACCAGTAACTGCTAAAACACATTGTGATGAACCTAGTAACTGATAAAACACAATGTGAAGAAATTGTTAATGATTTGAACTTTGTAATTTAAAATAACTGCACTTTTGAAATCGTAATGATTTGAAATTGTCAATGAGATATATGTTTCCATAAATATCTGGATAGTTAGTTTAGGATATACAATATTCCAAAATTAAATTAATAATCAAATTACCATTATGCCATTTTGAATAAAAAAACTAAAAGTCACATGTCACCTCCCTATTGCTTCCTAGACTTTCTAGGAAACTTAGGCTTTCTAGCCAACTCCCACTCACTCTATATATATATATAGGACAAAGATCCGTTAGGAGCCACCCTTTATTGCGAGAACCGCGAGAACCAGTGTGAACACAAATAGTAATACCTAAAAAAATCAAAGAAACACCCAAAAAAATATTTTTTTTGTAAAAATCGCTATATTTTGTTTACAATAAAAAAACAAAAAAAATTCAAAAAAAAAAAAAAATTTGAGTCACAGTTATCCATGCACATGTGCATTTGTATAATTTCTTTGACAAATTCCGTAATTCATTACAAATATTAGACAATTGCACTTTCATTTACACTACCACGTGTAATACACTACTTTTTACGGTAACAATATTATCAATGCACATGTGCATCTATATGTATCAACATGAAATAAGGTGTTTTGGTACACTACTTTCTCTTTCATCTATCATTCCATCCATAATACACAAACATGCACATGTGCATTTTTGTCATTTCTTTGACAAATTCCGTAATTCATTACAACTATTAGACAATTGCACTTTCATTTACACTACCATGTGTAATACAATACTTTTCACATTACCAATATTATAAATTCACATGTGCATCTATATGTATCAACATGAAATAAGGTGTTTTGGTATACTACTTTGAATACACTTTCCCTTTCATCTATCATACCATCCATAATACAATACCATTACCTCCTACCATCCATAATACAATGCCATTACCAATATTTTCACTTTATTACATGTATGTAAACACCATTTATACCATACAATCAACATATTATATCATAAATTGACAACTATAACCAAACCATCAACCACTAGATATAACTAACCAAAAAACATGCATATGGGCCTACTTCTCAATTCAAAACCACAAACTTTTTGTACCAAAACACGTTATATCTTGGTTATACCTAATGATGCACATGTGCATTTTGAATATTGGTAATGTAAAAAGTAGTGTATTACGAATGGTATTGTAAATTAAAGTGCAATTGTCTATTCCTGATAACGTATTACCGAATTTGTCGAAGTAATGATACATATGCACATGTGCATGGATAACTGTTACTAAAAAAAAAAGATTTTTTTATGGTAACGAAATATAGCGATTTTTTCAAGAAAAATATTAAAAAAAAATTTGAGTGCTTTTTTGATTTTTTTTTTAGATTTTATTTTGTGTTCACATTGGTTTCTCGCGGTTCTCGCAATAAGGGTGATTCTCGCATGAACCTTACCCTATATATATATATATATTTATATGTATATGTGTGTGTGTGTGTGTTTAATTCGTGTACCTTGATTCCATTTGTCTCATTACATGCTTTAGTGCCTTCTCAAAATCGCGTCCTCGGATCAACATTCTTAATCTTCTGAGCTTACCTTACATATTCAACAAAGTTAGCTTATTCATATAAATGTACGTACATATGCTTTCATTTAGATCTACCTTCGATTCTTAATCGAGTCGCGGATTGTACGGGTCCCTAGTCACAAGAGCACATGGGTTTGAGTTCAAGTACTTACCTCCTTGTACTTGGTTCCACTCAAACTAGGGCTCTGATACCAACTTATAGCACCCTAACACGTTTTAACCAAAAGAGACGCAATGGAAATACGTAACATAAAATTTCTTTTATTAAAAACATTCAGCCATGTTTAAAAGTCCTTTCTATTAGGGGTCTTTAACGATAATTAAAATTTTTGTTTTATTTAATACATAAAACTTATCATATGTTTACTATCTACATAACCACACACTTCCACACAATCTGTGTTATGACTCGATCTTTAACCATTTACGTCTCATGATGATGATCCGTAATTCTATACAACCTGCAGTCATCACATACCGGACATCATACAATCTAAAGTGTGTAACTAATAGATCATGTCGCGATTTATCCTCGTGTAGATTCCATCTAGTTATCCTTCTGAATTCGAGCATTTCATCTCAGAGTCTAACCTTCGATGAGCCTACAATAGGATATCTGCACTTCATTTCATTCTCAAAAACATTTCGATTAACACCATAAATTCTTATATACATTAACACCATATCTTTGTACAAGTCTCATTTACTAGAAATGTATGGTGTAATAACACATGTCTAAAACACCTTATCCAACTCGTTCGTGTATGAAGGACCTACTACGAGCATGCATTCCTCCGGTTATTTATAACAGTTGTTACCATGATTTATACTTATGCGTTCATTTTATTATTTAATCAAAACGGTCATGAATCATCTACATGCCTTATTTCATACATTCTTATCCTTCTTTCCAAAACTTTATGTTCCCAACATGCCTTATCATGATTAAATTAAGTTGACATAACTCCTTATTAGTTATTTTCACCTTTCGGGACTCTTTAAAGTTTGTAGAATAGGTTTTAGGAAATACAAAACTCTTGGTGGGATAAACTAACAAACAACAATCTGGGAATTGTAAGGGGCGTTGGCGACACCCTATGATGCATCGGCGACACACCCCGGATGTTGCGTCAGGAGCTTTCTTGCGTAGGCAATTGATAAGGGCGTCGGGAGTAGGAGGCACTGTCGGAGACACCACAAGGGCCGTCGGCGATGCCCCCTCAGTGTTACCGATGTTGTTTTTCCTCGTTCCAGCTCATATAACCCGTTTCAGGGTCCTGTTCCAACCAGAACTGACCCAAAATGTCCGTAACATTCTAGAACATTACTATATGACTCCCAACATTCATACGGATAATTTTTCATTTATATACTAAGAAGTGAGTTTTGGAATTTACTTACCTTGAGCGTCCGCGTTCGTGCTTGCTTCCTCTTGACCCGTTAGCATTCCACGCATGAGTCAGTGCTAATATTGTTCCTATCCTTTCATGTCACCACATTCATATCATGGTTAGCATATATGATCATACATACAGACATTCATTTCCTTCCATACAAACATTATTTGTCTGGCATTGGTCAACTACCGCATACATATGATATACACTAATGGTCGCCTTGTTTCACGTTCACGTAACCCAATTATCATCATACAAATCCAATAAATCATCTAGTGCAAAACATATGACTTCTCTAGTCTTAATTGTGCCCGGAAGCCTAACCATGCTTATCATGCATTGTTGACTTTATGAAAGTCAATTTTCCTACCTTCATACTTTCGACTTATGAACACACTCATAATGATATGGCGAACTGTAGTAATAACATCATATGCATTTCATACCCATCTTGTATGACCCCTATAACTACATGATCACTTAGTCACATATACAATATACACATAATCAATTTTTACACATGCTAATGCTTTCATAATTCTACAATTGACAACCGCATACAAAGTTAGTCAATTTAACATAATCATTACATCATTCGTTACTAGTAAGTCGATATGTTATAGACACAATACACACTCACTTCTTGATCCTAACTAACAATCAATCAAACACATGGTGAGCATAACACCATTCAAGCACATGATACAAGCTCCTAATGCATAATCTTGGCCAAATCACATAACCAACCAAAAATCCTACATGTATTCCATTTAAATACAACTCTCATGTTTAGTTACCATCAATCATGTAATTGTTACATTCCACACTTGTTCATTTAATGTTAGCATACAAGTTCACATAATATTGTCATTTAGTCATTTCGTCGAACACTTGGCGTGCATACATAATTTAAGGCACAATGTACAAGTAATTAATGCCTAATCTTCCTAGTTCATAACATAAATCATCAAGTCTTCTTACTAATCAACAAGTATCATTCACACATAGATATCAACATAGCAAAATCTCTAGTTTTCTTTCAACCTACCCATCCTTTTGACTAAACATACATATGGTTTACATCCATGTGAGGATTCTCACAACTAGTCACCATGAACCTTTTTCATTATGCTAAATTCCCACAAAATTAGAATTCATTTCACCTAATTCAACAATTTCCACATAACGCATACATAGTTATTTTTATCAAAAATCAAGAAGTATTCTAATATCTTCCTTAAACAATTACCACTAGCAAAATGCATCATTAGTTCAAAAGCTATAACTTACCTCATAGTTGTCATCCAAAGATGATCACAATTCCTTCTTCATGCATTCTATTTAGCTTCGATCTCGCCTTCAATTTCTGAATTTGTGTGATTAAGGTGAGCCCTCTTTTCTCCTTTGCATTTGTTGACCTCCCCACAAAATGATCCAGAGGTTTCTTTTTTGTAGAAACTTTCACCTAAACATACAAGTTCAACCCCTCATGTTTGCAACTTAGTCTCATTTGTCCTAAACTTCATCCCTTTCTAATTAACTTGTATCCTAATTACGTTACATGGCTTGGTTATTTTGTTTCATGCCCCCTTTTAACAAGAAAACATACTAGTGAATTAAAAATTGGGTTTTGGGGTGTTACATGGAAAAATCATCATCTAGTTCTAATTTGTAAAGACCACTATCCAGAATGCCTGTACCATAAACAACGGAATCATAGAGAATAGAGAGTTTGCGATGACCATGAGAAACCACAAAACTGTCTATGTCTAACTTTGGTCCTCATACAAGGTTCTGAGTTACCTCAGGAACATAGAAGGTATCATAAAGTTTAATGCATAAACCAGTTTTCGTAAATAATTGTAATGTTCCTATGGACTTCATTTCTAATTCCTGATCATTCCCAACTTTAAGTGTTCTTTGGTTTCTTCCCAGCCTCCGGATTGAAGGGAATCCATGAGTAGAATCGGTTACATGAACCATAGAACCTGAATCAAACCACCAAGAATTAGTAGGAACATTTAAATTATAGGACTCAGGATTATGAAGAAATCATTATATTTCTTAGCCAGCCACTCCTTAAAGTCAGGGTATTCCTTCTGCTTATATCCTGCATTTTTGCAGAACTTGTAGTAAGGTTTTACTAAGGAGTTCTTAAAGCTTGAAGGTGCACTTATGTTAGGATTTGACTTTTGGACCATAGAAGCATCCTTCCTTGGGTAATTGTTCTTCCTCTTCTTAGAGCTGGAGGTAGTGAAGTTTGCAACATCAGTAGTTCTATCCATCTTCATACGTTCTTCCTCCTGCACGCACATGGCGATCAGCTCACTAAAGTCCATTTGTCCTTTTGAATGTTGTAATTGATCTTGAATGATTCATAGGATGAAGGAAGCGAAGTTATAATGAAGTGTACGAGAAAACCATTACTAATCTCCATGTCTAATCCCTGGAGCTTATGGGCCATGTCGTTCATCATCATGATGTGCTCACGGATGTTGTTCCTCCCATCATACTTAGTAGTCACCAGCTTGAGAATTAAAGTACTAGCGTGTACTTTAGAAGTCCCCTTGAATTGCTCCTCCACAGAAGCCAAGTAGATTCTAGCATCATTAAAATCGGGAATGGCTCCTCGAATTACATTGCTAATGGATTGCTTCATAAACATGAGAGACGTGTGATGGCACCTAGTCCACTTTTTCATAGTCAACTGCTGAGCAGTGGTACTTTGAGGAGTAAGGTTTGCTGGCTTATCCTCTCTTAAAGCATAGTCAAAATGCAGCAAAGCAAGAGTAAGCATGAGAGAGTGTTTCCAGGCAGCAAAGTTATAACCAGTCAATGGTGGAATCTCATAATTGGGTGCTGAGAGTGGAAATAATATGAGTGAATTATGATAGAAGACTTAATGTGATCTAAGGGCAAGTTACACTAAGGCAGACATAAGTAATGACCATTTTAGTTATGAAGCTATGATATTGTCTATTACTAACATCAAAATAAAAGAGTAAGTTAAAAAATTCTTCTTAAATGAAGACAAATCACATTTGGGCAGAAGTGTAATCATCTAGGCATGTGTGCAAAGTAATTGTGACGAATCAGCTCTAGCCAAAGATGAGACAATCACCTTAGTTATGCACTTGTTAGTATGCTTGACATGAATGAATTAAACCAGCTTTGATCAGAAATCAGACATTCACGTTTGTAATGCATAATTAACATAGCTTCTTATAATACTTGAACAATAAATAGATGTATCAAATCACCTTTGGGCAGAAGTGATACAACAGATGCTCATTCAAGTTAAGTTATTTGATTTTCTGAAAAGTTATCTGATTCTGTTTAGTGTTTTACAAAACCAATTATTTAATAGCAAACCACCTGTTAGCACGGGGTTTGGGACAGAGCCCCAAGCTCAAATTTAGTTCACAATAATAGCTTAATGAAGTAATAGATTTAGATAAAATCTTGATATTTCGAGAACATTTTAGATTTCGAAAAAAAGTTAGATTTCGAAAAAAGTGAGATTTCGAAAAAAATTGTGATTTTCGAATAGAATTTCAAAAAACTGTAATTTCGAATAAGATTTCAAAAAATTGTGATTTCGAATAACATTTCGAAAAAATGTGATTTCGAATTTAATGAGACTTTGAATTTTATGAGATTTCGACTTTTAATGAAATCTCGAAATCTCTTATGGTTTTTCGAAACTTGTTCTCCAAGATTCGAAATCTTCTGATTATAGCAGTTAGTTGTGGTAAGGGTGAAAATCTGAAAATTAGGGGATCATGGGATCATGTTTCCTGTTTTAATGTTGATCTATATTTATCAAAATATTTCGAAAATTTATTTCCAGTAAATTATAACAGACTTCGAAGATTTTAATTGATAAAACTGGATCAAAAAAGGGAAAAAAAATACCCTTTGATCCTAAATTAATTCCAAAATAAGGAATTTTTTTTCGAATTTCCATAACAACATGATGAACCCTAAAAACATAAAATTAAATTCTGGAATCCGAAATCTTAAAATTTTGATATGCTTATACAGATTTCGAAACAGTGATTATGTATGATGTGATTAAATATCTTATTTGGAACATAAAATGTGAATATTAAGCTTTAACAGAATTTTGGTTCTTGAATTTTATCAGGTTTTCATAAAGTTTGTTTTCCAGATTCATGGAAACAAACAGAACCGATTTATCAACATATGCTCTGATACCACATGTTGATCAGTTCTTTATAAACATAATGGAAAACATATAGAAATACTTATAACAGCAGACATGCCAGCAGAGAATCCAGTCAGAGACGCAGCCATGGAGTTCGAAATGATTGTCAGGATGATCTAGTTCCTCCTTAGGGTATAAGTTCTTGATGGTAATACCGAACTCTAGGGTTTGAGTTTGTGATTATGGAGAGAGAGATAGAGGACGAATTTTGATGATGTTATGGGTGTCCAAGTTGTGTAATCTTTATCCTCTCTAATTATCTCCTTATATATACACCCAAGAGGAAACCTAATTAGTTAATAAGGGTAATATGATCCATAACAATTACCAACTAATTGTTTACTAGGTTTATTATATTTTGATCTAGATATTATATGGATTAAGTTATTTTACAAAAGCTCCTAAAAATAAGAAGTGTAAGAAGGAATTATAGACTGAAAAGTGTCGAAGAACCTAATACCTAAACCCACTACACCACCACCCAAAACCTAAACACCCACCCACCCCTACCCCACCACCATCTAAAAACCTAACCCCCCCCCCCCCCACAAATATGTGTGTGTATATATATATATATATACACACCTCACCAAAAATCCCCAAAAAACCTAACCCTACCACCCTCCCCCCCCAAAAAAAAAATAATAATAATAATAATAATAATAAAATAAATAAACTAAACACCCACCCCCACCCAAAAACCTAAACCCCCATCACCCATATAAATAATAAAATTCATATGAAGATAAACTCAATAAATTTCATATGAAAGATAAGTAACGATTTTTTTTAAAACAGATTGGATCTGATGCGATAAGGTCCGGAAAAAAACTAGTTGGTTGAAAATGATAATTGAATCTGGTGGATCCTATTGGATTGTATCCGGTTTCAAAAAATCCAATTTCCCATTTGGATCGTTTCAGATTATTATTTGGATTGGTTTCTGATTCGGATTTTTTGTACAAGTTTACTTCAAACCACGTACAAGGAGACACCTGGTATCTTCCATCGTGACATTGTTGTTCATCTCGTGTTTAACTTGATGCGCCAACATCTTCCCACCTCTAATTATCGTTGAGTTCAACTTGACTGACATTACCTACACATGTTGCTTATCTTTGAATCTAATAAAACCAAAGCTCTACTTGTTTACAAGTTTTTATCTAGCCACATACGCATTTACAATCCTTCTTTGCTTCCTTTCCTCTTTATAGTTTGCCAACCATCTTCCTTAGGACTTCTCAGGTTCCGATCAACTACTTCTCCGCTCGGGTCTCTTTGGCTCCGCAATAAGATTTTTGTCAAACCGTCGGATAAACAATGATCACATCTAGATAAAACCCCCCAAAAAAACTACCCCCCCCCCCCCCCCCCCAAAAAAAAAAACAAAAAAACAAAAAAAAAAAACAAAAAAAAAACTAAACACCCACCCCCACCCAAAAACCTAAACCCCCATCACCCATATAAATAATAAAATTCATATGAAGATAAACTCAATAAATTTCATATGAAAGATAAGTAACGATTTTTTTTAAAACAGATTGGATCTGATGCGATAAGGTCCGGAAAAAAAACTAGTTGGGTGAAAAAAATTGATAATTGAATCTGGTGGATCCTATTGGATTGTATTCGGTTTTAGAAAATCCAATTTCCCATTTGGATCGTTTCAGATTATTATTTGGATTGGTTTCTGATTCGGATTTTTTGTACATCTTTACTTCAAACCATGTACAAGGAGACACCTGGCATCTTCCATCGTGACATTGTTGTTCATCTCATGTTTAACTTGATTCGCCAACATCTTCGCACCTCTAATTATCGTTGAGTTCAACTTGACTGGCATTACCTACGCATCTTGCTTGTCTTTGAATCTAATAAAACCAAAGCTCTACTTGTTTACAAGTTTTTATCTAGCCACATACGCATTTACAATCCTTCTTTGCTTCCTTTCCTCTTGATAGTTTGCCAACCATCTTCCTTAGGACTTCTCAGGTTCGATCAACTCCTTCTCCGCTCGGGTCTCTTTGGCTCCGCAATAAGATTTTTGTGAAACCGTCGGATAAACAATGATCACATCTATTTATTTGGCATAGATGTATATAACATTTTTTTACACCTAGATATTACCTAACCCCGTATTTGCAATGATTTGATCCCACAATATTTTTTCACGTGACAAACACCATACCACTAGACTATTACATTATGCGTAGGTAAGACTACCAGATCAGGTAGGTATAGATGTATACTCTATTCATTAAATTTAAAAGTCAGTTACACTTTTATGTGGTTGAGAATAGATTTACTATAAATTTATATGCCTCGTGATGAATGTATTTGTTTTCACAAATCAAATATGAATTAAATAGGGTGGTCATCATGTCTGATTGACACCTCGAATAATTGACTATAAACTAAACTCATATATATTTACCCATGCAAAATATATCAACCCTAACCCAAATATGCTTTAAACCATTCCATCTTCTTGGAGTGTTTCAGGTTATAACCCATTTAAGTTCCATTTGTTAACGAATAATACCTAATAATTATGTAGCACCCAATGATTTATGAACTCTTTTTTGGACTTGGTGTTTCTCCATTGTTTTTTGAACATACAAATCATTCTAAATTTTTTTTTTTTTTTGAACGACAAACATACGCTTCCAACACTAGGCCACATACCCTTTGGTATATGTCATTCTTAATTAACTAACAGAGCTCGAGATTAGAATAACAAAAAGAGAAAATTAGACAATGGGATATAAAAATATGGTTGGGAGTAAACAACTGGTAAAAAGTTAAATAGGTATAATAAATTCCATCTGCTTCTGGAGTTCAAACAGAAGCAGTTGACCATCGGCTGGTCTCATGCCACTTCGCGCAACACGTAATGGAGAAGACAAGAAAAACAGTGAAAGATCTTTTTGAATGGATTGTGGTGTTGGAAATTTATTAACTATAACTATATTTATATTTATAACTAATGGAATTCACCGGCGCTACACAGCGGAAAGACAGTTTGTCACACCCCGACCACGATAAAACAACAAATCGTGGCGGAAACGTCGAGGAGTGTTGTAACAGAATCATTGTTTCATAACACATCGATTGAAGTTCTGTTTTATTAAATTAAATGCATTACATTACATTGAAATTAGAAACAAAACATAAACAAATAGACTTTCATTGTTATTAAGTCACTAAGGCCTCGTCCATTCCTATGTGAGCATGCATCAATATCATAATCAAACATCATCAACTATGGTACCTGAAACACATGTGAAAATACGTCAGCATAAAAATGTCGGCGAGTACATAGGTTTTATGTGAGTGTCAGATTCATGGCTCGTTTTACCTTTTGAAATAACTCAAACAACTTTGTTATTCGATATTAGAAAAACTAGTTTTGTAAAATGTTTAGATTGTGAATTGAAATAACCAAGTTAAAACAGATTTGTTATAATTTATAAAACCTCGATACCATGAATCTTACTCAAAACATTTGTTTAAGTAAACCCAAATTGTAAATCGTTTTTGAAATAAAACTTGAATGTTTTATATTGTTAGAAAAACCTTGTAATATAACTTTGTTTTGATAACCTTGCCCAAGTGAACTAGATAACGCAACGATATATAATGTGTTAAAAGCACTTATATATAGAAAGTACCAGCGGCGTATCCACCATGCTTTTAACACAATACACCCGCCCTGTTACCTAATCAATTCCCAAACCCAGCGGTTCAAACAGTTTCAAACGGTTCACACAATCAATCAGATTCAAACGGTTCACATAATCAATCAAATTCAAACGGTTCACATAATCAATCAGATTCAAACGGTTCATATAGACCATCAATTTCAACGGTTCAAAACAATTCAAAATGTAAAACAATGTGTCCATATGCTGGATGAACATATGCAACAAAATGTAACATGAAAATCAATGTGCTAGCATGCTAAGAGAACATACATAGCAAAACATAATGAAATCATGTACTATATACGTACTAATGAACATAGCAAGTATATAATATAAAAGCATGAAAAACACGAAAGTAACAAGTAGGCACATGTGTTTCACCCCAAAACAGTTTGAAAACAGTAAAAGAGGGGGCTATGTACTCACTTGAGAATGCTTAGAAGTCTTGAATAACAACCAAGCAAGCTAGAGGGATCACGAAAATCAAACGACAACTAATATAGGTAACTAAGTTAATAAACGGACCTACATCGGGAGAATCGGATAAAATGAGGTTTCGTAAACCAAATGAGTGTAGGGACTCATGTAATATGGTTTAACAAAGCCTACATTCTAAAATGAAACCTAAACTAAGTGCTTACGACCCATTACGACTCGTTAAGGTAGCTTACGCCACTTTAACGCGTCGTTCGTGTAAAACGCGTTCGGACCGCCTAACTAGTCCTATGACAAGTATTATATGCCTTAGCATGTCTAATAATGTTTCCTAATCAGTTTAGATGCCAAAATTTATGTTTCATATGCTTAAAATGAATTTATGCATAAAAAGGGCATTTTGGTCATTTTCCTAAGGCATATAAATTACCTATCATACAACTACCTTGTGACAAATGGCAAATAACCGGAAATTCCATACAGTCTAATCACTATTCTTAATATATAATCTCATGCAATTAGCACAATTTAATTACGTAACTGTGTCGTACATTAGACGACAGTGTTAGGACAAGAAAACAATGATATAATATATGTTGGTTTTCGTCGTATTGCGAAATCAATTAAACAATTTCCTAAAAGTGTTGGTAAAAAGTGTTGCGTGCACTATTCACGGTCACACTATTCATGCCAGCAAAACCGTGAAAACAGAACAAAACAAGGAAAAACGACACACGGCTAACATAACTGAGTCCGTTTATATAAGAAAACAGTAATACGAAAACATATCTTACAAAGATACAAGACTTTCCGGTACAACGCCCTAATCGCTAAATCGTCCGTTTCACTAAAAATAAGACAATTTTAAATCGTCCAAATTAATAATTTAGCATTTCCGGGACTCCGGAAATATGACAAATGATGACAAACATATGGAAACAATATGAGGATATTAATGGGGTGTCCGAAACATAAGCTTTCGATGCTGAGTTGCAACCCCCACAACTTGTCCGTTTCTGAACCGACAAGCTAATAAACGACATTTCCGACGCCGAAAACAACCAAATGAAAGCTTTGGTAAACTAGTTAAGCTTATTTTGGGATTCGAAATAACTTCATACATCTTTTAAATGCGGAATGACAAATTATGGCAAACGTCCGTCGGTACGCCACAAAAGTGCCGTAAACTAGCCAACGACGAAACGAAAAGCATTCAAAGTATCAAAACATGATTTCTACTAGTTTAGTGAACTAGTTAATGTTAATTTATGTTCCGAATCCCTAATTACCCCCTAATGGTGAAAGATTACCCTAATCACCATACTTAGCCTAATTACCAAAATATCTAGATATTTTGGTAACTTTTATAAAAATGTTACACTTTACCACCCCCATGTTCACGTTTTTTTTAGTGGGTCCCACACACTTAACAAGTTGCAAAAATATCTTAGATATGTCCTATGTGCACATGGTGAGTTAGTGGATGATCAAAAGTCTTGAAACCTTATCCTAACAAATCACTTTCTCATAATTCTTACACCATCAAAAACAATCATTTAAGAACCCATTTTTCCTTCATAAAATTCAGCCATGAACACTCCAAATAATCTTCATTTTAAGCCATTTTCATGATGATCAAAGTGTACGTTTATGCAAGTTATGAAGATCTAAGACATCTCCAAGTTGAAGCATCCGTTTTCATCCATTCTAGAGCTTTCAACCATCATAATTTTCATCATCTTTGCTCATCATATTCATCAAGATCATCCCTAGCCTAGTGCTAGAAGTGAGCTTCTAAATCTAATTTTTTCCATACTTATTATGTTATGATTGTTAATATAACTAGAGATAACAAAATAATCATACATAATAAACATGAAAATACAAAGAAGCAAAATTAATAATCATGATATATTTATGTTTGTTTATGTTGTGATCTAAGACTTGTTATTTACATATTTGATCTTGTTATGATGATTATGATATGAATAATTTGTTAGATGATGTTTTAAAAATATGATCTAACAATTATACATGAATATGTTAAAGGGTTGTATGAAACTTAATGTTTAATGAATGAACATATATTTTTGATGTTATAAAAGTGTGTAAAGTATTTTACTAAGAATCATGCTTTTTGAAAGATTTATAAAAGAAACATACAAGATGGGTTTTCTATAAAAGTTTGGCAAAACTAGAAGTAAAGTATGATTTTTAAACTAGTAAACTTATGTAAAGATCATACTAAAACCCTACATGTTTATGAGTTCATCTTGTTAAAAAGTTTGTTATGAATCTCATGTGTTTTTGTTTAGAAAATGATATGTTAATAAACATGGCAAAGTTCATATATCAAAGGAACTATGGCCAATTTTTCTTAGAAATCATATGCTAGAAAAATTATCATTTTTAACAAAGTCTTTACAAGATTAGAAAGTGGTCTTTCTAAAAACAAATATAGATATAAATATATATTTTTGGGAAAATATATATTAGTGATCTTAACAAGTTATGTACTATGTGTTTATTATTTGTATTAGTTATGTACAAAAGTTAGGGATTTGATAACAATGATACAAATAAATACAAGACACATTTACAAGTAAAGACTTACAAGAATACATATATACACACTTGAATACAATTTGCGGATCATTCGGACATCGGATACAATTTATGGACAATTCGGACGACGGGCGAATCTGTGAACATATCGCCATTCCGAGGAGTTACTACGACGTTTAGGTGATATTTCGACGCGGACACAAAAATTACGTTACCATTAACAAAATTCAGACATTTTGAAACTTATAAAAACTATTATGTTTTTATTTACTAAAAAGTATACTTAGTGATATTTATAAAAAAGTTTTTTTTTTATAAAAATGAAAGACTTACACTTCTTAATGGGCTATTTTATACAAATGGGCTTACACTTCTTAATGGGCTATTTTATACAAATGGGCTTACACTTCTTAATGGGCTTATCTTCGTAATGGGCTTAACATAAATACATGGGCTAAGCCCAATATCAAAAAACTCATGGGCTAAGCCCAATACCAAACATATGGGCCAAGGCCCAATAACATTAGGCCCAACATTATTTAGGCCCAACACTATTTATGCCCAACACTATTGAGGCCCAATGCTATTTAGGCCCAACACTATTTGGGCCCAATAACATGAATTCTTGGGCTAAGCCCAATGTCATATAATTGAAGAAAATACAATTTATTCAGACAAGATCCGATGATACAACTCACGAGATACAAGAATATATATTTGGCGAAATGTATACACTAAATAGTTATCAATTCATACATCTAATACATAGTTCAACAAATAAAAAAGAAATACAAGTCTTGATACATATTTGATGCGGGCCCAAGTGTGGAGGAGCGGGCCATCTTGTATTTGGAGGCCCAAGATCGCGTAACAAAAGGGGCTTCACTAAAATGGCTCTAACTTGGGCTACGAGTGTCCGTTTTGGGCGTACGACCAGGCGAAACGAACGTGAGAACGAGATCCATCTTGCTGCAAACGCCTATGGCGGTTTGGGTCATCGTCCAGGCCGAAAAACACTTATTTCTATTAGTTATTTGCATTCTTATGTTTTTTGGACTATTTTGGGCATTTTGTTTTAGGCCGTGTGTTTGGCCCGTTATCTTTTTAGGCCCATTTCGAATTTCTGTTCTTATTTATATGTCCCTTTAGTAATTGAAACAATCAGACTTGAATTTTGAGAAAACTGAATTTTCACTTCAAATTCCGTGGCCTTTTGGTTGCAATTTGGGGGTTGGGGAAGAACTACACGGGTATTCGTAGAATCAACGTGTTTGATCTTCATTATCACACTACTCACTACATCAGTTGGTATCAGAGCCGAATTCCTGGCTCAAAATGCCTCCGAGGAGAAATAACAACAGGCCTCTCTATGAAGTTCATGAACGAGAGTTGGAGCAGCGACTTATGGCGAGAATGGATCAACGGCTGGATCAGGTGGTCGATCAGTTGACTGACCGGATGGCCGACTTGGTCAATCGTAGAAGGCAGAGACCCAATGACGGGTATGGTTCTGATTTTAGTAACCCATTTGGTGATGGTTCGACTTCCGAAGACGAACATGAAGGGCGACCAAGGGGTGAACGTGGAGGGGGTAACAGGCGTTGGGATTCTGGGATAAGGATTGATATTCCAGAATTTGATGGGTCTAGTTTGAATCCGGAGGGGTTCATCGATTGGTTGGCTACCGTGGAGGAGGTGTTTGAATACAAGGAGGTGCCTGAAAATAAGCGGGTGGCCATGATCGCTACCAGGTTACGTGGTAGGGCCTCTGCGTGGTGGCAACAATTGAAATTAACACGGAATAGGCTCGGAAAGTCAAGGATCGTGACGTGGGCCAAGATGAAAAAGTGCTTGCGGTCCAACTTTTTGCCTCATAATTTTCAAAGGTTGATGTACCAGCGTCTGCAGAATTTGAAACAGGGGGCTAAATCGGTTGATGATTATACCACAGAGTTTTACCAGTTGATTGCGAGGAATGATATTCAAGAACCGGAAGAGCAACTTGTTTCTCGGTATATTGGGGGTCTAAGGGTTCAAATCATGGAGTCCGTGAATCTTTTTGATCCGTTAACCATTCCTGAGGCACACCAACGGGCGTTGGCCTTTGAGAAGCAAAACCGTCGGGTGGGCGGTTCATTTACCCCTGCTGGGGGAAACGTTGGGTCAGGCAGTGGGGCACCTCGTGGCGGGCCTAGTCAGCAGAAGCCGGGGGGTAGCAATACCGGGCCTACTTCTAAGGGGGCTAGTAGTAGTGGTCCGAGATGTTTCAATTGTGGTGAGACGGGCCATCGTCAAGCTGAGTGTAAGAAGGCCGGTAAAAGACACTTGTTTGCTGAGTCTGAGGATGATCAGTATGAGGAATATGAAAATAACCCAGTGTATGATGAAGAAACTGAGTACGAGGAAGAGGTGGTGACCGGTGATGTTGGGGTGAACTTGGTGGTTAGACGTTCTTGCTATACACCAAAGGCAGATGGGGATGACTGGCTGAAGCATAACATCTTCCACTCAACATGTACTATTTTGGGAAAGGTTTGCACATTTGTCATTGATTCGGGGAGTTGTGACAACTTGATTTCTGAAGAGGCAGTTCAAAAGTTGGCCTTGAAGACAGAGAGTCACCCGAAACCTTATAAGCTTCAATGGCTTAAAAAGGGAGGTGAAGTGACAGTATCTAAAAGGGCACTTGTTTCAGTTTCCATTGGGTCCACGTACAAGGATGATGTTGTGTGTGATGTGGTCCCTATGGACGCATGTCACTTATTGTTGGGTAGACCTTGGGAGTACGAGCGTAATATAGAACATAATGGGCGGTCCAATACTTATAGCTTTCTGTTTGGTGGTGTGAAGATCACTCTTGTTCCTAGCAAGCCTAAGCAGTTAGCCACAAAACAGTCGGGTACTCTGTTGACCATTAGTCAGTTTCAGGATGAGTTGGAGGAAGCAGATAGTGTTTTTATTTTGATTGGGAAGCCGGTGCCCGAGGAAGTCGAAATTCCTGAATGTATGGTTCCGTTGTTTGAGGAGTTTGTTGATGTTTTCCCAGATGATTTACCTGCCGGGTTACCACCCCTACGAGACATCCAACATCACATTGATTTGGAACCAGGGGCCCAATTACCCAACAAGCCCCATTACAGAATGAGCCCAAAAGAACATGAGGAATTACGTCGGCAGGTTGAAGACTTAATTTCTAAGGGGTATGTTCGAGAAAGCATGAGTCCTTGTGCTGTTCCTGCTCTTTTGACTCCTAAGAAGGATGGGACGTGGCGTATGTGTGTTGACAGTCGTGCGGTCAACAAGATCACTGTAAGGTACCGATTTCCGATTCCCCGACTTGATGATTTACTTGATCAGATTAGTGGTGCTACTATTTTTATGAAGTTAGATTTGAAAAGTGGGTATTACCAAATTTGTCTTAGACCGGGTGACGAGTGGAAGACTGCCTTCAAGACTCGTGAAGGATTGTATGAGTGGTTGGTGATGCCATTTGGTTTATCAAACGCACCCAGTACTTTTATGCGTGTGATGAATCAGTTGTTTAGACCCTTTATTGGTAAATTTGTGGTGGTCTATTTTGATGATGTTCTTATTTATAGCCCTAATTTTGATGAGCATGTGAAGCATGTACGACTGGTTTTGACTTTGCTCCGAGGGGATAACTTGTATGCAGCCAAAAAGAAGTGTGTCTTTATGGTCCCTAAGGTCCTGTTTTTGGGGTATGTTGTTTCTGGTGACGGGATACAGGTGGATGAATCAAAGGTAGTGGCTGTTAGGCAGTGGCCAACTCCAACTACGATAACTGAAGTACGTAGCTTCCATGGTCTTGCTTCATTTTATAGACGGTTCATTCGGAATTTCAGTTCCCTTATGGCGCCAGTGACTGACTGCATGAAGGGAAAGACTTTTATATGGACTGAGGAGGCAGAATCAGCTTTTCAGTTAATCAAGGAAAAGCTTACAACAGCACCAATTCTAATATTGCCAGATTTTTCTCGGGTTTTTGAGTTGCACACAGACGCCTCGCAGGGTGGTATTGGGGCAGTCCTCAGTCAAGGGGGGCGTCCAGTTTCTTATTTCAGTGAGAAGTTGACTGGACCAAAGTTACGTTATAGCACTTATGATCTTGAATTTTATGCAGTGGTCCAGGCTGTGAAACATTGGCGACATTATTTGTTTCACAAGGAGTTTGTCTTATTTACAGACCATGATTCGTTGAGGCATATCCGCAGTCAAGATAAAGTGTCACATAAGCATGCCCGTTGGATGGCTTTCTTGGAAAAGTTAATTTTGTTGTGAAGCATAAATCTGGAATTTCGAATCGTGTGGCAGATGCCTTGAGCAGAAGGAGTAGCCTGCTTGTTTCTATGAGAGTTGTTGTACCCGGGCTAGACAATCTCATGGAACAACTCACAACAGATCCGTATTTTTCTGTCATTTTGCAGGATGTGCAGTTTGGGAAGAGGACAGATTTTCTTGTGCATGACGGTTTTCTTTTTAAGGAAAATCAATTATGTATTCCTAACTCCAGCCTCCGCCTTCAAATAATTAAAGAACTGCATGGAGAAGGGCATGTGGGCAGAGACCGTACTTTACGATTGGTGCAGTCCTCTTATTTTTGGCCTACTATGCGGAGGGATGTTGATCGGTTTGTTAGACGTTGCAGGATCTGTCAAGTTTCAAAAGGCACAGCTACCAATGCAGGGCTTTATATGCCTCTACCCATTCCTCAGCAACCTTGGGTAGATATTAGCATGGATTTTGTGTTGGGGTTACCCCGTACTCAGCGTGGTAATGATTCGATCTTTGTAGTGGTGGACCGGTTTTCTAAGATGGTGCACTTTATTCCTTGCAAGAAGACAACAGATGCAGTTAATGTGGCTCAGTTGTTCTTTCGAGATATCTATCGTTTGCATGGTTTGCCATCCTCTATAGTTTCTGATCGGGATACTCGTTTCTTGAGTCATTTTTGGCGAAGTCTATGGAAAATGGTGAATACTCAGCTCAATTTTAGTAGTGCTTACCACCCACAAACTGATGGGCAGACGGAGGTTGTTAATCGGTCACTTGGTAATCTTTTGCGGTGTCTTGTGGGTGATCATGTGAAGTCTTGGGATCAAAAGCTTTGTCAGGCTGAGTTTGCTCATAATCATGCTGTTAATAGGAGCACTGGGTTTAGTCCGTTTGAGGTGGTCTATTCTGCTAAGCCTCGGGGTCCTCTTGATTTAATGTCACTTTCTACCCCAGGTTCTGTTCCCAAGAAGGTGCAAGATTTTGTGGTTGGGTTACATGAAGTTCATAAAGCTGTGCAGGATAACTTGGCCAACGCTAATTCAAAGTACAAGCAAGCTGCAGACCAAAAGCGTAGGCAAGTTGATTTTGAAGAGGGTGACTTTGTTTGGGCCATTTTGACTAAGGATCGTGGAGGGGGAGTATAATAAATTGTCAGCCAAGAAGATTGGACCAGTGGAGATTGTGCAAAAGATAAATTCTAATGCCTATCGTCTGAAGTTACCAAGCCACATTCGTTGTTCCGATGTTTTCAATGTCAAACATTTGCTGCCTTTTTATGGGGATTCGTCTGATGATGAGGTTGCTGCGGATTCGAGGTCGAATTTTATCTACCCAGGAGGGAATGATGCGGGCCCAAGTGTGGAGGAGCGGGCCATCTTGTATTTGGAGGCCCAAGATCGCGTAACAAAAGGGGCTTCACTAAAATGGCTCTAACTTGGGCTACGAGGGTCCGTTTTGGGCGTACGACCAGGCGAAACGAACGTGAGAACGAGCTCCATCTTGCTGCAAACGCCTATGGCGGTTTGGGTCATCGTCCGGGCCGAAAAACACTTATTTCTATTAGTTATTTGCATTCTTATGTTTTTTGGACTATTTTGGGCATTTTGTTTTAGGCCGTTTGTTTGGCCCGTTATCTTTTTTAGGCCCATTTCGAATTTCTGTTCTTATTTATATGTCCCTTTAGTAATTGAAACAATCAGACTTGAATTTTGAGAAAACTGAATTTTCACTTCAAATTCCGTGGCCTTTTGGTTGCAATTTGGGGGTTGGGGAAGAACTACACGGGTATTCGTAGAATCAACGTGTTTGATCTTCATTATCACACTACTCACTACATCAATATTCAAGATAGAAGACTTGTACATGAGTCAATACAAAGACCGTAGTGTCTAACAATTCTAGGACCTTTGTAGGTTGTGATACAATTCAAGGACAATGCAAGTGAGGTTACAGTTACATACAGTTTACGGAATGCAATTCTGTGAGTTCATGTCCCCTTTTCGTCTTAAATACTTTTCAAGCTTTACAACTATCGGGGAAAATACATGTACAATAGTATGATAAGTCAAGGAATGAAACACCTTAGATCATGTGAGAAATTAGGGCCATAACTAAAGCACCATTAATCCAAGTTTGGACCAAGGAACAAAAGGGTTAGATCTAATGGGTTTTGGCGAGCCCCACTCATGGCCATTCGTTTGCTTAGGAGTGCTTTTGTTGCCCTACGACATGGTGTCGATACAATTAAAATCGTCTAGGGTTGGATTGCTTCCTATTTCGTCACACATATTAATGTCCTCTCGAAACATTAATGATCAACGATTTCATTGACGCTTTACATACTACATCATTACATACAGATACATTTTATACAACTCACATTTTACGGATACATTTTATACAACTCACATTTTACAGATAAATCTCATACAAATAAACTGCATGAGCTAGCCAACTTTTGTTGATGTTTTCATACTTAACATGTATTTCAGGAAATTAGTGGACCTGGCAGACATTTCAGTCAAGGAAAGCAAGTATCAAGACTCCATGCCACCATTTGAAGGGTTTGCCCGTTATATACCGCCTCTTTGCGGTGATAGAGTGGTCAAAGCCTTGACATTTTAAGACTTACATTTTGATGTATAGAACGATGAAAACTTATTTTCATTTGATGGTTTGTAACAAATACATTTAACTTATGTTGCGTTCTTTCGAAACAATTATGACAATGGCATTGGAGCTTGTTTTTATTCATTTAGTATTGTTCACTTATATTGTTATGCAATGAAAATTGATCAGATCACACCTCGCGCTTCCGCTACGAGCGGGTGTGACAGATTGGTATCAGAGCTTCGATTGTAGTGAACCAGGATTCTTTCTCGAGTCTAGTCTACAATCACTAGGGAACCTCTCACGAAAACAATTTATACAAGAACAAGAGTTTTCATTGCATAAACATTTTTCAAGGTCCACTACAAACAAAATTCACTTCACATAAATCAAGCGAGGACATTTCCATGGGTGAAGTCTATGAGAAATAGACACCTTACATTAACATACTATGTGCCTACAATACATTACATTATCAGTTACGCATTATAAACGGTTTACAAGTTCAGCTTATGCAAAGATAGAAATCCTTGTTAGATAGGATTTTACATGATTATATATATAAGTCATTCATATATGTGTTGTACGAAATATTAGGCCGGTACAAAATACCTTCGACTACAAACTTTATTATTATTCTTTACTCGACGATGAAAATATCGACCTCACGTCTACTGCGGAGCTTATGGCGAATATGATTCCTAAGTGAAATCTTAAACTTTATTTCATAAAATATGGTTGCTTTCTCGCGAATGTTGAGATGCCTAACCTTCGTAGTGACGATGAGATGGAGGTGGTAACCCTGGACAACAACTCCATTAGTGGGACGATATCACTGTGTCTCATACGAATAATGATTGATGACACACCAGTCCAGTCAAAGAAGATGAAGTACTCATCTAGAAGGCACCCCTCCAGTTGTTATTGTTACGAATTCTCTCTATTTCTATTCTATCTAACGCTGTGCCACTTCGCGAGGAATGACAACGGGCGTTAGCCGTGGACTATCACAAAGGTCCCTCCTATGTTGAAGGTATGTAGACAATAGTGTCCTTTCTCTGACTGATCATCTGCTTCGAACGAGAGAATTCTAGGGTGACCATGCAAGGCGATTTATTATTACGGAGGCCTACGTAATAACAAATTGTGGTGCATGGAAATTCTGGTGGGCTCTGCGGGCCAAGCTAATGATCACTATCCATTCACAATTCTTAAGATATTACTTGAGATTCAATTTTTCCATTCTTAGAACACTGACTAGGGTTATTACTATAACATCTTACAATATAAGAAGACGATATAGGAAGACGATGTATGCTTGACTGCACCTAACATTCGATTTATATTACGAGACGGTTGAGACTAGTCATTTAAATAAACAAAACTTGTTAGTCACTCATGGAAGATTTTTCCTCAACATTCTAAAATTCTTATATACGGGTTATTTTCTTGGTGCCTATGACACTTTACCTTACCTTACCATACCTTATCATATTTTACCTTATCATATTTATTGGGAATAAATACAATAAATTCCGTCGTTTGACATTCGTCTTTTTCCAAGGAATGGTATGGCATGAGCCATGCTGCAACTCCCTCATTGCATTCTATTCGACATTTTTGGAGATTCCAATAATCTTGCTAGAGCTCGTGAAACTCAAGCACTATTACCATAATTGTCACATGAACAAGTAAGATAAAGGATTTTCTCTACTTAGGACGATCGAGGTCCATAGAGTAGGGAATACATATTATATGGATGAAGACCACTGGTTGGTTTCCCCTCCTCAACGAATTATTTCTTTGCCACTAAAACATATAACCAATACACGCAAGAGGCACTACGCATTTTGGTTGCGGTTATTCACATTATCATTTATTTATTTATTTTTCGGTTATCCATATTATCATATATTCAAACATATATGAACAATGCGATCTTGAGGTTTCCATGACCGATTGCATTCTTCATTCTTGGGCGCATGAAGAAACAAATATCATGGCACCAAAAGAAACAAATGTTTAAGTTAAAAGTTATGTGTTGAAAATCATTGCTTTTACACAAGACGTGGTTTATACATGACACTGTTACGCAAGACATTGTTATACATGACATTTGACGTTAGTATACACAAGACATTTTTGTAAATAACGAGACGTGTGTAATATGATAAAAGCATGGTGGATACGGCGCTGGTACTTCCTATATATAAGTGCTTATATTATATTGCATATCGTGGTGTTATTCAAACCTCTTCGACAAAGACAAGACATGACATTTTGCACAAGACACGACATCCTCTACACAAGACATAATATTCTATTTCAAGACATGATATATTTATACACTACATTTCTATTGGTTATTTATTTAACCATACATCATTATTTTATATCATCTGATTTTCATATCTATTTTCATATGATTTTATAAAAGAACTCGATCATAACTGGAGCCAATGTTGATGGTTACACTTGATGCTTTCACGGTCTCTCAAGGGTTGTTCCATACTGGGATACACCCGAATTCAAACACACTGAGTGTTACATTTTGGGTTTAGCCTCGGAGATCCGAAGCATGACCGCATCATCCCACCCTACCTCAATCACTCAAACAGTAGTTACTCGACACGTTTCCAATCAACCAACATTTCACATCCATGTTATTTGATACTGGTACCAATTTTAGCTTCATCTCAACATTTCACATACATGAGTTTCATGGCTAGGGACGAGATTGTCCTAGCTACAATTAGGGATTGGGTTATCCTACATCTAAACATATGGATTGGGTTATCCTACATTTAAACATAGGGTTCCTAAAACTATACAGTGAAGTCCTCGCCACACAGAATTCCAAATGTACTTGGCCTAGAGCCAAGTAAGCTAGACGTCTCCTCATTCTATAGAATCGACATACGGTAAACTAGTCGAGTCAGGGAAAGTTGTTAGAGGATGTTCCTTGGAATTTGGCGAGCGAAGATTCAGTATTGATCTCTTACCCGTTGAGTTGGGTAGTTTTGATGTAGTGGTTGGCATGGATTGGTTATCCGATAACCAAGCCAAAGTCTTTTGTCATGAAAAGGTCATTCGCCTACCACTACTGAACAAAGAGACACTTGTTAATCATGGAGAGAAGCATGACACATCATTGTGGATCATCAATTGCATGAAGGCACAGAAGTGCTTACGGAAAGGTTGTGTTGCCTTTCTGGCACATGTTGTCGACAAGAAGGCCGTTGGGCCGAAGCTGACAGATATTCCAGTGGTAAAAGGGTTTCCTGAAGTCTTTCCTGAAGACTTTCCGGGACTATAACCATATCGACAAGTCGAGTTTCATATCGACTTGGTATCGTGAACCGCACCCATAGCCAAATCTCCATATCGATTAGCACCTTCTGAACCTTGTAGTTGACCGAATAAGGATGTTGTGAGTTCATAACCCCCACTCTTTACCAATATACATCTTTATAAAGGTTTTGGGGGTGGAAAGACATACAAGTTTGCAAAAGTGCACAACATTTCGATGAACGAAAATTCATATTTCTAAACCATGTTACAAATGAATTTCCAACTAACTCAAATGGTTTATGAAAGGTTCAAGCTTCTACTCTAAGATAGAATTACGATCGGAGTATCATCAGTTACGAATGCAAGAGGAAAGCACACCGAAAACGGCTTTTAAAACTCGTTATGGTTATTACGAGTTTCTCGTTATGCTTTTTGGTTTAACGAACGCACTAGCGGTCTTCATGAAATTAATGAATCGCGTGTGCAAGCCGTATCTCGACAAATTCGTCGTAGTAGTTATTGACGACATATTAATATACTCACGATTGACTAATGAACACGAACAACATTTGAGAACCATTTTGGAGCTACTAAAGAAGGGGAAACTATACTTGAAATTTTCCAAGTACGAATTTTGGATTCGCAAAGTACAATTTCTCAGGCATGTAGTGAACGAGAAAGGCATTCAAGTAGACCCAGCTAAGATTGAAGCAAATGAGAATTGGGAAGTTCCCAAGACTCCAACTGGAGTCCGACAAATTTTTTTTGGGTTTAGCGGGATATCATCGGAGATCTATTGAGATATTTTTTTAAAAATTACTCAATTGCTAACCTCCCTCACCCATAAAGACAATAAATGCACCCCAATCGAAAAACAAGAAATAGCATTACAACTTATTCTTAAGATTGGTGCATTGCATTTTACAATCTTATCATTATCCGACGATACCGATGACTTTGTTGTAAACTATGATGCTTCGCATCAAGGATTGGGTTGTGTACTCTTGCAACGTGAAAAAGTTATCGTGTACACGTCGCGCCAATTTAAAAAAAAAAATTCACGAGAAGAACTACACCACTCTCGCCCTTGAGTTAGGCGCGGTGGTATTCGCTTTAAAAATTATGGCGACATTATTTATATGGTACTCAATGCATTTTTTTCACGGATCATAAAAGTCTTCAACACATATTCAACCAAAAAGAATTAAATACGCGTCAACGATGTTGGGTTGAATTGTTGAACGACTATGATTGTGAAATAAAGTACCATCCGGGCAAGGCAAATGTTGTAGCTGACGCCTTGAGCCGCAAGGAGCGAATTAGAACACTGAGAGTTCAAGCATTAGAGAAGATGATTCACAAGCGCTCAAGGAAGAGCATATTCAAGCAGAAACACTTCGAGGCATGAAGGAACAATTAGCGCCGAAAGACGAAGGAACTTTATACCTTATGGGTCGAAAATGGGTTCCATTCTTTGGCGGTATACGAGATGATATTTTGAGGAAGCACATAGGCCTAATTATTGAAGAATACTATTGGTGGCCTAACCTCAAAAGTGATATCGCTACTTATGTCGGAGAATGCTTGACATATGCGAAAGTCAAAGCCGAATAGCAAAATCCCTCGGGATTGGTACAACAACCCGAGATTCCCGTTTGAAAATGGGAAAAAATATCGATGTACTTCATTACGAAGTTATCCAGGACCTCAAGAGGTCACGCCATGTTATGGGTAATCATCGATAGACTAACAAAGTCCGCACACTTCTTACCAATTCGGGAGAAGGTTAGTACAGAGAAACTAGCAGAACTCTATTTCAAAGAAATAGTGGCTCATCATGGAGTGCCTATTTCAATCATCTCAGACCAAGACGGTCGCTTCATTTCACTAATTTAGAAGTCATTTCAAGAGGCCTTTGGATCTCATTTAAATCTAAGCACGATCTTTCATCCACAAACTGACGGCCATAGCGAACGGACAATCCAAACACTTGAAGATATGCTTCGTGCATGTGTTATGGATTTGGGAGGCAACTGGGATACTCATTTACTTTTGGTTGAGTTTTCCTACAACAACAGCTACCATACAAGCATACAAGCTAAACTGTTCGAAGCTCTTATGGTCGAAAGTGTCGCTCACCGCTATGTTGGGCGGAAGCGGGCGATAAACAACTAATCGGTCCGGAATTATTCCAAGAGACTATGGATAAAATATTTTAGATCAGAGACCGTATCAAGGTGGCTCGCGATCGACAACAGAGCTACGCGGACAAGAGACAGAAGCCATTATCTTTCGAGATCGGAGACAAAGTCTTATTGAAAGTCTCGCCTTGGAAGGGCGTAGCGAGGTTCGGTAAGCGTGGGAAGCTTAACCCTCGTTATGTAGGACAATTTGAAATCTTATAAAAGATTGGCACTGTTGCCTACAACTTGAAGTTACAAGACGAACTAAGTAGTGTACACGACACATTTCATGTGTCAAATCTTAAGAAGAGTCCAACACAAGAAACGGTTATCATCCCGGCGGATGAAGTTCACATTGATGACAAACTCCAATTCATAAAACACCGGTTAAGGCCATGGACCGGAAGGTCTAGAAAATACGAAGGAGTCGTAACATATTAGTAAAAAATTCGTTGGAACTCTCGACACGGACCCGAATATACTTGGGAACGTACAGATCAAATCAAAACCAAAATACCCTCACCTGTTTGAGTAGTCTCCTGCAAAGGATGACTCAGTTTGAATTTCGGGACGAAATTCTCAATAACAGGGGGAGAATGTGACAAATGGCAAATTACCGGAAATTCCGTACAGTCTAATCACTATTCTTAATATATAATCTCATGCAATTAGCATAATTTAATTACGTAACTCTGTCGTACATTAGACGACAGTGTTTGGACAAGAAAACAATGATATAATATATGTTGGTTTTTGTCGTATTGCGAAATCAATTAAACAATGTCCTAAAAGTGTTGGTAAAAAGTGCTGCGTGCACTATTCACGGTCACACTATTCATGCCAGCAAAACCGTGAAAACAGAACGAAACAAGGAAAAACGACACACGGCTAACATAACTGAGTCCGTTTATATAAGAAAACACTAATACGAAAACATATCTTACAAAGATACAAGACTTTCCGGTACAACGCCCTAATCGCTAAATCGTCCGTTTCACTAAAAATAAGACAATTTTAAATCGTCCAAAATAATAATTTAGCATTTCCGGGACTCCGGAAATATGACAAATGATGACAAACATATGGAAACAATATGAGGATATTAATGGGGTGTCCGAAACATAAGCTTTCGATGCTGAGTTGCAACCCCCACAACTTGTCCGTTTCTGAACCGACAAGCTAATAAACGACATTTCCGACGCCGAAAACAACCAAATGAAAGCTTTGGTAAACTAGTTAAGCTTATTTTGGGATTCAAAATAACTTCATACGTCTTTTAAATGCGGAATGACAAATTACGACAAACGTCCGTCGGTACGCCATAAAAGTGCCGTAAACTAGCCAACGACGAAACGAAAAGCATTCAAAGTATCAAAACATGATTTCTACTAGTTTAGTGAACTAGTTAATGTTAATTTATGTTCCGAATCCCTAATTACCCCCTAATGGTGAAAGATTACCCTAATCACCATACTTAGCATAATTACCAAAATATCTAGATATTTTGGTAACTTTTATAAAAATGTTACACTTTACCACCCCCCATGTTCACGATTTTTTAGTGGGTCCCACACACTTAACAAGTTGCAAAAATATCTTAGATATTTCCTATGTGCACATGGTGAGTTAGTGGATGATCAAAAGTCTTGAAACCTTATCCTAACAAATCACTTTCTCATAATTCTTACACCATCAAAAACAATCATTTAAGAACCCATTTTTCCTTCATAAAATTCAGCCATGAACACTCCAAATAATCTTCATTTTAAGCCATTTTCATGATGATCAAAGTGTACGTTTATGCAAGTTATGAAGATCTAAGACATCTCCAAGTTGAAGCATCCGTTTTCATCCATTCTAGAGCTTTCAACCATCATAATTTTCATCATCTTTGCTCATCATATTCATCAAGATCATCCCTAGCCTAGTGCTAGAAGTGAGCCTCTAAATCTAATTTTTTCCATACTTATTATGTTATGATTGTTAACATAACTAGAGATAACAAAATAATCATACATAATAAACATGAAAATACAAAGAAGCAAAAATAATAATCATGTTATATTTATGTTTGTTTATGTTTTGATATAAGACTTGTTATTTACATATTTGATCTTGTTATGATGATTATGATATGAATAATTTGTTAGATGATGTTTTAAAAATATGATCTAACAATTATACATGAATATGTTAAAGGGTTATATGAAACTTAATATTTAATGAATGAACATATATTTTTGATGTTATAAAAGTGTGTAAAGTATTTTACTAAAAATCATGCTTTTTGAAAGATTTATAAAAGAAACATACAAGATGGGTTTTCTATAAAAGTTTGGCAAAACTAGAAGTAAAGTATGATTTTTAACTAGTAAACATATGTAAAGATCATACTAAAACCCTACATGTTTATGAGTTCATCTTGTTAAAAAGTTTGTTATGAATCTCATGTGTTTTTGTTTAGAAAATGATATGTTAATAAACATGGCAAAGTTCATATATCAAAGGAACTATGGCCAATTTTTCTTAGAAATCATATGCTAGAAAAATTATCATTTTTAACAAAGTCTTTACAAGATTAGAAAATGGTCTTTCTAAAAACAAAAATAGATATAAATATATATTTTTGGGAAAATATATATTAGTGATCTTAACAAGTTATGTACTATGTGTTTATTATTTGTATTAGTTATGTACAAAAGTTAGGGATTTGATAACAATGATACAAATAAATACAAGACACATTTACAAGTAAAGACTTACAAGAATACATATATACACACTTGAATACAATTTGCGGATCATTCGGACATCGGATACAACTTATGGACAATTCGGACGACGGGCGAATCTGTGAACATATCGCCATTCCGAGGAGTTACTACGACGTTTAGGTGATATTTCGACGCGGACACAAAAATTACGTTACCATTAACAAAATTCAGACATTTTGAAACTTATAAAAACTATGATGTTTTTATTTTTTAAAAAGTATACTTAGTGATTTTTATAAAAAAGTTTTTTTTTTATAAAAATGAAAGACTTACACTTCTTAATGGGCTATTTTATACAAATGGGCTTACACTTCTTAATGGGCTATTTTATACAAATGGGCTTACACTTCTTAATGGGCTTATCTTCATAATGGGCTTAACATAAATACATGGGCTAAGCCCAATATCAAAAAACTCATGGGCTAAGCCCAATACCAAACATATGGGCCAAGGCCCAATAACATTAGGCCCAACATTATTTAGGCCCAACACTATTTAGGCCCAACACTTTTGAGGCCCAATACTATTTAGGCCCAACACTATTTGGGCCCAATAACATGAATTCTTGGGCTAAGCCCAATGTCATATAATTGAAGAAAATACAATTTATTCAGACAAGATCCGATGATACAACTCACGAGATACAAGAATATATATTTAGCGAAATATATACACTAAACAGTTATCAATTCATACATCTAATACATAGTTCAACAAATAACAAAGAAATACAAGTCTTAATACATATTCAAGATAGAAGACTTGTACATGAGTCAATACAAAGACCGTAGTGTCTAACAATTCTAGGACCTTTGTAGGTTGTGATACAATTCAAGGACAATGCAAGTGAGGTTACAGTTACATACAGTTTACGGAATGCAATTCTGTGAGTTCATGTCCCCTTTTCGTCTTAAATACTTTTCAAGCTTTACAACTATCGGGGAAAATACATGTACAATAGTATAATAAGTCAAGGAATGAAACACCTTAGTTCATGTGAGAAATTTGGGCCATAACTAAAGCACCACTAATCCAAGTTTGGACCAAGGAACAAAAGGGTTAGATCTAATGGGTTTTGGCGAGCCCCACTCATGGCCATTCGTTTGCTTAGGAGTGCTTTTGTTGCCCTACGACATGGTGTCGATACAATTAAAATCGTCTAGGGTTGGATTGCCTCCTATTTCGTCACACATATTAATGTCCTCGCGAAACATTAATGATCAACGATTTCATTGACGCTTTAGATACTACATCATTACATACATATACATTTTATACAACTCACATTTTACGGATACATTTTATACAACTCACATTTTAAAGATACATCTCATACAAATAAACTGCATGAACTCGCCAACTTTTGTTGATGTTTTCAAACTTAACATGTATTTCAGGAAATTAGTGGACCTGGCAGACATTTTAGTCAAGGAAAGCAAGTATCAAGACTCCATGCCACCATTTGAAGGGTTTGCCCGTTATATACAGCCTCTTTGCGGTGATATAGTGGTCAAAGCCTTGACATTTTAAGACTTACATTTTGATGTATAGAACGATGAAAACTTATTTTCATTTGATGGTTTGTAACAAATACATTTAACTTATGTTGCGTTCTTTCGAAACAATTATGACAATGGCTTTGGAACTTGTTTTTATTCATTTAGTATTGTTCACTTATATTGTTATGCAATGAGAACCGATCAGATCACACCTCGCGCTTCTGCTACGAGCGGGTGTGACATAACTAAATGAAGTGACCATAAGGTATAACCTCCAAAAGTTATTCCCTATACAACTATGGTCACAATAAATGCTTGGTCGAATCCTAATGATCGACCAAACGGATCGGGTTCGAAAGTCTAAGCGGTTGTTTAGACCGCTTATCTTACGACCCTATATAAGCACTAAACCTAAAGTGACGAGCTAAACATGTTAAAAGATGTTTAACGAAGTTAGAAAACAAGTTTGATATCAAGACAAAGGGTCTTGATACCCAAGAATAGTTTGGTTGTAAAATACGCAAGAATACGCATTTTGACCGAAACTATGACTCGTCACTACACCTAAATAACGTGGTAATTAGTAGGTATAGTCACAAGAGACTATAACCATCGTAATTACGCTCACGTTACGTAGTTCAAACGAACTTCGTGTTGACCATAGACTGGTCAAAGCAGAAAGTCAAACACTGTTTGACTTTTACGCTTAAAATGCATAAAAGCATGAAAGAAACTTACAAAGGGTCCAATCTAGGAAGAACTTGATCTAAATACTCAGGTATGAAGCATAAAGCTTCAACTTAGAGCATAAAATTAGATCAAGGTGTGAGGAAAATGGAATGAGAGCTTGGGTATTTATAGATTTCGAAGAACCGTTAGGATCGTTTCTCGCATTTCGTGCCTTGATCTTGACCCTCCATGTGGGCACATGGTTTTCAAAACCATGCAAAACCTTGGGTTAAAACCATCAAAACCTCAAAAATGGACCAAGTTCAATGTATCTGCCATAAATTTCAAAAATGGTCCCTGTACTTGTAAAAGTTGATTTTTTTTCGCTCTTTTAAGCCCCGTTAACCCCATTTCAAGGCTCTAAAATAAGGTTAAAGTATAGGGAACTTAAAATGTGCTAAAAAATATCTCGGATGTCAGTTCGTTTGGTCGTACGGTTGCGTTGTTTGGTTAATTACGACGGAAATCGTAACGAACGCAAAAACGATCCAAATTACACGACGAGTGGAAATTTTATCATTCCAATCACTAAAATAAAATATTTTAATGATTACATAAATTTTTGGATGTCCGGATATATTCAGAACGTAAGACATGCGCGAAAATGCAGGCTGATGCACTTTTTGACGCTTTTAGTCCCTATTGATCAATAAAGTTTATTTTTGCGCACCAAAGCACCTCAAAGCCTATTTCTAAGCTATGTAAAGTATATTTAGGGCATGTTTAACTTATGATTATATTCCGAAAGGTTCGTTACAGTACGAATTGGCATACTTTCGTAGTTTGTCAAAATTAGTCCCTATAAGCTAAATAAACTTGATTTTGACACACCAAACCCTCCAAAACTTATTTCTAAGTTATGTAAAGGTTATTTAAGGTATGTTAAGCCTATGTCACTGTTATGGAGTGTTTGTCACGTTAAACTAATTACGTTTACGCATCTGTTGGCGTATAACTTTCCAGTAAGCGATTTAGAGCTCGAAATCGAACGAGAATTGATATGTGCAAATGATACACATATTTATACAAATCCCAAGTATGAAACACAATATGTCATTGGTTTGGTATTTTTTTGATGGTCGCGGAGGCACAGGTGTCATAGTCTCCCCTACTTTAGGAAATTTCGTCCCGAAATTTATTCGTAGGAGCCTGTCTGTGACTTTGTGTTAAATAACCATCAAAGATAAGGCATAATCCTATCATTTCTTTCAACGAACATTCTTTAGAAGCGAAAATGAACAGACGGAGTCATTTTCCTCAATGGGCATTCTTCAGAAATTGAAATTAAGGAATAACCAAAAGGATATTCATTTCCCTCAACGGACATTCTTCAGAAATGAAAATGAAAATGAACGGATAATCATTTTCTTCGACGGGTATTCTTCAGAAATGGAAATGAAGAAATAATCAAACGGATATTCATTTCCTCAACGGACATTCTTCAGAAACGAAAATGAAAATGAACGGATAATCATTTTCTTCGACGGGTATTCTCCAGAAATAGAAATGAAGGAATAATCAAACGGATATTCATTTCCTCAACGGACATTCTTCAGAAACCAAAATGAAATTGAACGGATAATCATTTTCTTCGACGGGTATTCTTCAGAAATGGAAATGAAAGAAAAAACAAAGGACATTCATTTCCTTCAACGGACATTCTTCAGAAACGAAAATGAACGGACGGAGTAATTTTCGACGGGTGCTTCATCAGAAACGGAAATGAATAGAATTAACTCAAAAGGATATTCATTTCCCTCAACGGACATTCTTCAGAAATGAAAATGAACGGACGGAGTCATTTTCAACGGGTGCTTCGTCAGAAATGGAAATGAATAGAATTAACTCAAAAGGATATTCATTTCCCTCAACGGACATTCTTCAGAAACGAAAATGAACGGACGGAGTCATTTTCAACGGGTGCTTCGTCAGAAATTGAAATGAATAGAATTAACTCTAGACACATGACAAAACTTGCTGTGGTTTCTGTGGACTAAATTCCATAATTATGTATGCATCCATAATTACGTAATTTATTACACAGTTCGCACAGTTTGTTTTATAATGTGAAAGGGATAGAATTTGAACAAGCTTGAGACAACTTTGATTAGGTCAACACATAAACACATAAACACATAAGCACATAATTGTTTTCTTGGTTATTAATTTGTTATTAATTTGACGTTGATTTGAACATGGGTATTCAAGGTATACCAGGAACCCAGTCGATGGACTTCAACGTCTTTAAGAATTTATCTGAAAAGATAGGATGATCTTCCAAAAATTCAATTTTTGATTACAAGGAATCATCACATTCGAATTAAGATACACAACAATTAAGGACTTTTGGAAATACCCTTAGGTACCCTATTAAGGATTTATAGAGGTACTTTGGGTATTTGTCCAGAGTTGTAACTTGCGCCTTGTACTTTGTTTCCTTGGAAGAAACGGGTACTTAGGATTTTCGTGGAAAACGCAAGAGATCATAAAATGGAAGAATTTGGGAGTAGTCTGCTCTTCAAGGAATACGATTCCTTGATTGTCGGTATTGTAGGGGATATGTTGTTTATACATGCAACCACATAAATACATTGCAATGTAAATAAAAGATTTATTTATAAACAACATCAACAACTGTTTCATAGACCTTGACAACAAAAGAAAATAATACATAAAGCTTGATTATTTCTAAATAGCGTTGTCTTCCAATCGGTCAGATGCTCATCCCTGCGCTGGATTTGAATTAGCAAGCTTTGGGCAATTCCTTCGAAAATGGTCCATCTCGACACAGTTGAAGCAAGAACCTGGTGGAAAATGAGCTTGAGCAGGATTGTTGCCAGCTTGATTTGGTGCAGCTGCAGTTGGGCAGACTCTTGCTGTATGGCCTATAAGTCCACAAGTTTGGCATTTGCGGCACTTTACATTGGCATGATGATGAAGGGTACATCGGTTGCACAAGGGTGCAGTTCCGTTGTATGGCTTCCTAGCAGGGGTTGAGCTGGTTGGTTGGGCACGGCTTGATCATTGTTAGCGACGATGGCGAAGTTTTGAGAAGCCTTTCTCTTCTTTGACTTCTTGGGGGATCCAGTCGGTTCATCCTTTGGTTTTGATTCCTCGATCGGTTTCTTATCACCCTTTCGGAAAAGTTTACCCTTCCTGATCTGAGACTCAGTCAAGGTGGCGGATAACTCAATGGCCTGTCTAACTGTAGTGGGGTTACTACCAGTAACAATGTCTTGTACTGAGTCAGGGAGGTCATAAATATACTTTTCGATTGCCTTATCCAAAGGCGTAACCATGTTTGGGCATAACAGACTCAACTCTTCATAACGGTCCGTGTAGGCTCGATGCTCACCGCTATCTTGGTTAAGATCGTCGAATTCCCTTTCCAATGCCCTAATCTCATGACGAGGACATAATTCCCTCATCATTAGAGCTCGAAGCTCTTCCCATGTTTGAGCCAGTGCTACCTCGGCACCCCTATCTCTCATCACACCATTCCACCATGTTAAAGCTCGTTTCTCAAAGATACTGGATACGAATTCCACCTTTCGCTCATTTGGACACTGAACATGTCTGAAGGTACTCTCTAGACTCTCAAACCATTGCAGAAGTGCAGTTGCTCCTTGAGACCCAGAAAATTTTGATGGCTTAGCTGAGTTGAACGTCTTGAAGTTGCATGGGGCATTATTGTTGTTGAGGGCTAGGTTACATTGAGCAATGATGTTTGGGATTACAGCAGTCATTTGCTGCGTAATGATAGCTGCCAGTTCTTCATTAGGTACCTGATTGTCACGTCGTGGAGGCATTCTAAAAGGGGAAACAAGAGAGAAACAAATGAAATGGCATTGGGGTAAGGATAGGATGTTACAATTACCGACCAAAAAGGCATGGATGATGGTCATTTGTTTGAACCACGAAACAAACAAACGACGCACGGATGCTGCATCAAAGTAAATAGGTCCTCATAATGTATCGCGAAGACATGCTCGCCTATAAGTGAACACTCACCCCAAGAGTTCCCAGGTAAGAGTCACTTGTCCGATACTGCAGATTTGTACGAACACTCTAGCCTTAGACAGAAATTCAGGGTACAGGCACCCACCCTTCCAGTTTGCACGTGTTCACATTATTTAGCCCAAACTTTGACGAGAATTTGAAAACTTTGAAGTTTCAAAACCTTATAATAAATCATCCTAGAACAGATGACTAGTTTTCAAAGCGGATTCGAAATTTATGTTCTCATTGTGGTTGTCACCTAAAGATAGGTGACGGTATTGTTTTATGACTAAACGCAAGTAAACTCGCGTTAGGGTCCTAGGAAGGTTATAGACTAGGTCAAAGCATTACTAATAACCTAATTCCCTATAACCATGAGCTCTGATACCAACTTTTCTGTCACACCCCGACCATGATAAAACAACAAATCCTGGTGGAAACGTCGGGGAGTGTTGTAACAGAATCATTGTTTCATAACACATGGATTGAAGTTCTGTTTTATTAAATTAAATGTATTACATTACATTGAAATTAGAAACAAAACATGAACAAATAGACTTTCATTGTTATTAAGTCACTAAGGCCTCGTCCATTCCTATGTGAGCATGCATCAATAACATCATCAAACATCATCAACTATGGTACCTGAAACACATGTGAAAATACGTCAGCATAAAAATGCTGGCGAGTACATAGGTTTTATGCGAGTGTCAGATTCATGACTAGTTTCTTTTGAAATAACTCAAACAACTTTGTTATTCGATATTAGAAAAACTAGTTTTGTAAAATGTTTAGATTGTGAATTGAAATAACCAAGTTAAAACAGATTTGTTATAATTTATAAAACCTAGATACCATGAATCTTAATCAAAACATTTGTTTCAGTAAACCCAAATTGTAAATCGTTTTTGAAATAAAACTCGAATGTTTTATATTGTTAGAAAAACCTTGTAATATAACTTTGTTTTGATAACCTTGCCCAAGTTAAATAGATAACGCAACGATATATAATGTGTTAAAAGCACTTATATATAGGAAGTACCAGCGGCGTATCCACCATGCTTTTAATACATTACACCCGCTCCGTTACCTAATCACTTCCCTAACCCAACGGTTCAAACAGTTTCAAACGGTTCACACAATCAATCAGATTCAAACGGTTCACATAATCAATCAGATTCAAACGGTTCACATAGACCATCAATTTCAACGGTTCAAAACAATTCAAAATGTAAAACAATGTGTCCATATGCTGGATGAACATATGCAACAAAATGTAACATGAAAATCAATGTGCTAGCATGCTAAGAGAACATACATAGCAAAACATAATGAAATCATGTACTATATACGTACTAATGAACATAGCAACTATATAATATAAAAGCATGAAAAGCACGAAAGTAACAAGTAGGCACATGTGTTTCACCCCAAAACAGTTTGAAAACAGTAAAAGAGGGGGCTATATACTCACTTGAGAATGCTTAGAAGTCTTGAATAACAACCAAGCAAGCTAGAGGGATCACGGAAATCAAACGGCACCTAATATAGGTAACTAAGTTAATAAACGGACCTAAATCGGGAGAATCGGATAAAATGAGGTTTCGTAAACCAAATGAGTGTAGGGACTCATGTAATATGGTTTAACAAAGCCTACATTCTAAAACGAAACCTAACCTAAGTGCTTACGACCCATTACGACTCGTTAAGGTAGCTTACGCCACTTTAACGCGTCGTTCGCGTAAAACGTGTTTGTACCGCCTAACTAGTCCTATGACAAGTATTATATGCCTTAGCATGTCTAATAATGTTGCCTAATCAGTTTAGATGCCAAAATTTATGTTTCATATGCTTAAAATGAATTTATGCGTAAAAAGGGCATTTTGGTCATTTTCCTAAGGCATATAAATTACCTATCATACAACTAACTAAACGAAGTGAACATAAGGTATAACCTCAGAAGGTTATTCCCTATACAACTATGGTCACAATAAATGCTTGGTCGAATCCAAGTGATCAACCACGGGTCGGGTTCGAAAGTCTAAGCGGTTGTTTAGACCGCTTATCTTACGACCCTATATAAGCACTAAACCTAAAGTGACGAGCTAAACATGTTAAAACTTGTTTAACGAAGTTAGAAAACAAGTTTGATATCAAGACAAAGGGTCTTGATACCCAAGAATAGTTTGGTTGCAAAATACGCAAGAATACGCATTTTGACCGAAACTATGACTCGTCACTACACCTAAATAACGTGGTAATCAGTAGGTATAGTCACAAGAGACTATAACCATCGTAATTACGCTCATGTTACGAAGTTCAAACGAACTTCGTGTTGACCATAGACTGGTCAAAGCAGAAAGTCAAACACTGTTTGACTTTTACGCTTAAAACGCATAAAAGCATGAAAGAAACTTACAAAGGGTCCAAGCTAGGAAGAACTTGATCTAAATACTCAGGTATGAAGCATAAAGCTTCAACTTAGAGCATAAAATTAGAACAAGGTGTGAGGAAAATGGAATGAGAGCTTGGGTATTTATAGATTTCGGAGAACCGGTAGGATCGTTTCTCGCATTCCGTGCCTTGATCTTGACCCTCCATGTGGGCACATGGTTTTTCAAACTATGGGAATACTTAAAACCATCAAATTCCAGCTCATAAAGTGCAAAACCTGGGGTTAAAACCAACAAAATCTCAAAAATGTACCAAGTTCAATGTATTTGCCATAAATTTAAAAAATGGTCCCTGTTTGTAAAACTTGATTTTTTTGGCACTTTTAAGCCCCGTTAACCCCATTTCAAGGCTCTAAAATAAAGTTAAAGTATAGGGAACTTGAAATGTACTCAAAAATATCTCGGATGTCGGTTCTTTTGGTCGTACGGTTACGTTGTTCGGTTAATTACGACGGAAATCGTAACGAACGCAAAGACGATCCAAATTACGCGACGAGTGGAAATTTTATCATGCCAATCACTAAAATAAAATATTTTAATGATTACATAAATTTTTGGATGTCCGGATATATTCAGAACGTAAGATATGCGTGAAAATGCAAGCTTATGCACTTTTTGACGCTTTTAGTCCCTATTGATCAATAAAGTTCATTTTTGCGCACCAAAACACCTCAAAGCCTATTTCTAAGCTATGTAAAGTATATTTAGGGAATTTTTAACTTATGGTCATATTCCGGAAGGTTCGTTACAGTATGAATCGACATACTTTCGCAGTTTGTCGAAATTAGTCCCTGTAAGCGAATAAACTTGATTTCGACACACCAAACCCTCCAAAACTTATTTCTAAGTTATGTAAAGGTTATTTAAGGTATCTTAAGCCTATGTCACTGTTCCGGAGTGTTTGTCACATTAAACTGATTACGTTTACGCATCAGTTCGCGTATAACTTTCAAGAAAGCGATTTAGAGCTCGAAATCGAACGAGAATTGATATGTGCTAATGATACACATATTTATACAAATCCCAAGTATGAAACACAATATTTCATTGGTTTGGTATTTGTTTGATGGTCACGGAGGCACAGGTTTCACACAGTTAGTATTTAGTTCTGCTCATTACGATATATCAGCCCTCGCTATAGCAACTGAAAGAGAAAATCCATAAAAAATCAAATTTGAGATATGCGTTATATAGGTACCCAGTGTAGTTTGCAATACCTAATAATATTTTGTTTTGAATACACCATCGTTTAAAAAAAATTTGTACTTCGTTATGACCGTCTTTCTAAAGACATTTTTTCCTAAAGACTTTTCAAATTGTATTGCAAATTATTGTTACTGTTAATTCATAATTCATGTTGTTATATAATAGAATGGGATAAAATAATATTTCTAACTATCCATAAAATGTAATTTATAACAAAAAAAAGTTTAGATTTTTTGATATAATCAAATTACAATAACAACTACTTGTTCAGCGGGTGATATTCTACAGCGAACATTATTGTATTTGTGAATTAAGTGAACAAATCTTGACCATTCATTTACATCATCAAATCATTAAATACACTAGTGTATTTTCATCATACTCAACTCATGGCCATTGATTCAGTCTTGTGTATTAATAATTAAGGGTCAGTATTAGTTCACACAGTTCACTATTAAGGGGGTTGTTCACAAATGAACCTAACCCTATTCAGCAATCCATCATGAGCCAATTTGCTAAAAGGAAATAAAAAATTATCTAATGAAGGGCTAAAGACACGTGTAAGAAATCAAAGCAACCACATATGCATGTAACCACCTTCATCAATTAGATGAGAGTAGTCTGATGGTAGCAAAATAGTACAATGGAGATATATTTTGCAATATTACAAGGGTATGTGGCGGTATTGTAAATAGCATTCTAAATTTGTCCAACTAATACACTGTTCACAAGATGCTACATAAATTGTTATTATAGATAACTAGTATTTAACCCCCGCGTTGCGGGTGCAAGGGTCATAAAACCATGCTAAATAGTAGGAAAAAGACTACCAAAACCAAGAAAACGTAAAACAAAAACCCGAATTTATACCGTCATGTGACGTAAAACGTAGGCAAGACAAACGTGAATTTATACCGTGAATTGACATAAAATATAGAGAAACTCGAATTTATAGAGAAAGTGTTAACTTAAGGACCAAAAAAAAAAAAAAAAAAAAAAAAAAAAAAAAAAAAAAAAACTTTCTAAGTCCAAAAAATAAAGTATATAAATCTGAGGGACTGAAAATGTAAAGCACAAAAACATACTGTAACACACACAAAATAAAAAAGAAAAAACAAAGCCATCCAATCTTCCTCTCTAATTGTGCCATGAAAAATATGATGGAAATAGAAGAAATGGAAATACAGTAAATATGTTCAAAATAAAGGTTTTTTTTACAAGGCCAGCTATAATTGTCAAAGCCATACGATTTGTGTGATGAAAAACATGATGGAAATTAAGAAATGGCAATATTGTAAATAAGTTTAAAACAAAGGCTTTTTTGTCTACTGTAGACAAGAGTCTACAGTGATTGTTATTATACTAGTAAGGAACGCCCGCGCTTCGCAGCGGGTTTTGTCCATAATAATAATTAAGAACAGTTGTTTTTCGTGTAATTTTCAAACTAATTTGCTAATACAACTAATATACAAATTAATAATGACCAATCAAGTACATTAAAATAAATTGACATCAAGGATTTATCGGAAATACAAATTATAAAATTAATTAAATAAATTATATCAAACATTTTTAGATGAAATAATTAAATACTTACCTCTAGTTGCTTTCATGATTTTCAGATTCCTTTTATTTAAGTTTTACAACAGAGAATAGAAATATATATTGCCGGACTTTACAAATTTCTGTTTTAACTTATATGTTCGCACTTCAAATGAAGGTTTAAAATTAGAGAAAATTACGAAAATAGCCAAGACCAGGGTCGAATTACGAAAATAGCCACCTCATGCGTCCTTGGAGTGGCGCATCACGGATTCAAATGCGCGGGATGCGTCTGGAAGTCTTGGGATGCGTCTTTGGAGCGAAACCCAATAGAAAATGGACACGTGGCGGCAGACTCCTCCAAGGGGTCAGGCAGACTCTTCCTAGGGGTCAGGCAGACTCTTCCAAAGGGTCAGGCAGACTCTTCCAAGTGGTCAGGCCTGACGCCTTTGATCTCACACTCGGAGGAGTCTGCCTGACTCATTGGAGGAGTTTGTCTGACCCCTTGGAGGAGTCTGTCTGAACCCTTGGAGGAGTCTGCCACCACGTGTCCATTTTCTATTGGGTTTCGCTCCAAAGACGCATCCCATTCTTTCCAGACGCATCCCGCACATTTGAATCCGTGATGTGCCACTCCAAGGACGCATGAGGTGGCTATTTTCGTAAGTCAACCCTGGCCTTTGGCTATTTTCGTAATTTTCTCTTAAAATTAACTTTATTTTTAACTTATTTTTCTTTGTATGTACTCCTTTCTCATAATGGAAGCTGAATCAAACCTTTTTGTAACTGCCACCGACGGTTAGATATGAAACAACCACCGCCGTCATCGTTATATCATCTTTATACCACCATCGCCACCACCCGTTGACAACCACGACCACCCTCTCAGACGACCGCTGCCACCAAATCTCTGACCACCACCACGACACCATCTCCGACAAACCCTCTGGCACCCTCCCTCTCTGCTTCCGTTTATGTTCTCCACACCGTCACTGACGACACCGCCATCGCAAAACAACCACATGCATCAGTTAATCTAATAAAATGTGGCCAGATCTCACCACAACACTCACCTCCGCCGTTGATTTGGAAGAAGGTGTGATGTTGGTGCTGCTTACGGTGGCTGGTGTGTTCTCTCTCCTATCTCACCCTCTAATTGCCAAACCCGCTGTGAAATCCACAGACCAACCACTGCCTGCAGTGGCGGATCTTGCCCGTTGAACGTGCCAGGGCCAAAAGACACGGGCACTAAAAAAAGCCCGGGCAAGCCCGGGCCAAACATAGTATATATAAAAACTTGCCCGGGTCGTGACCCTGCCAGTGGCCTTCTAACAACCGCCCCTGACTGCTTGAAAGCCCTTGTCAAACCGGTCTTATATTTTGCTAATAGAGGGAAAAAGAGAAAGAGATGGGAGAGAGACACGAAGAGAAACTATAAAAGGAAAAAAACAACACCTGGACCAATCTCCCATGTTCCCTTTAATGTTGCGCATCCTCGAATTGTACCTTGTGCTGTATTAGTTGTGCACCAATCACAAGTAAACACGTTGATGTCACTGTAGATAAGATACTACCTAAAATGTTAAATATAGTAATACAATTAATATAACTATAATCTTAGATGAATGAGAGATCCAAGCTCTAAGTTTGTATGGTGAAACCTTGTTGGAAATTGTGTTTGTCGATTTATAAGTAGAATTCTCTACATAAATGTATTCCTATGTGACAAGTCACACCAAGTGGCAGCCAGGAGGGTGCGCAACACACGCACCCGAAATGAGGGAAATTGGTGTAATGTGACGTTTTAATGACGCACTTTGCACTTCACACGCTTACATCGCTTGGAGCCGCCTTTACTACTTTTGCGGTGCGGCTTAAGTCTGTGGCTTGGCTCAGTTGCTTGTGTGGCCAAGACTTTTCAGTTTTTCACCAGATAGGTCTGATCAATAATGATGAGTTTCATTGAAATTAAATTTTGAATTTAACCCAGACTTTAATATTTACTACTATTTTGTTTCTTATATTCAAGACTTTGAGTCTTGTGAAAAAACACATAGAAACGTGTGATTACGCTTGGTCCATACACCACCCACAACCACCAACGAATTGCAAAATTTTGCATCCTTTCACACTCTTGTTTCAGGTAGATTTTTCGGTGTTTGGCTAGGCTATTCAAGCTGCTTGAGCTGTTGTACCCTGGGAAACGCATGGGTTCACCTGGGTGGCCCGAAATTTGTTTTAAGAGAAACGTGTTGAACACGTTCCTCCACCATCCTTTGTGTTTTTTTGCATTCTATTTATTTCATTGTAATATGTGCCAAGTTCTTATTCAGATTCTGTTTTGTAATTTTTAGTTTCTATATTGTTCTTTCTTGTTGATGTACTGTAATTCGATTATAGTTTAATAAAATACTATTTATTTTATTTTATTTTATTTTCCTGAATAGTTTTCCTACAAGCTTAAAACAAACTTTTAAAATACCGTTCATTTAAAAAAAAAAAATTTGGATTACAAAACAGTTTGTTAAAGTGTTTAACTTTGTTTATTTGCAAACTTTCTTTAAGTTTGCTCTGTTTTTTGTAAACCAAAAAGTTTCTAGATCATAGGACTATTCCTATTTTTGGTTTTATGTAAAGCTGATATCTAATTATATTTTAACTCTTGTTTCAGAAATAGCTACTGTTGATTCTACTACATTGACCACTATTGGTTCATCATCCACCACTATGGGACCATTGGCTGGTACCCCGGTAGCCTAAGCGGTTGCCAATCTTGCTGACAAACCAGAAAAGTTTTTTGGTTTGAATTTCAAGAGGTGGCAACAAAGGATGCTCTTTTATTTGACCATTTTGAACCTTATGAGGTTCTTAACTGAGTCCCTCTTGTTCTCATTGAAGGTACACCTGATGTCCAATCTGTGAATGCGGTTGATGGTTGGAAACATTACGAGTACATATGTCACAACTATGTGTTGAACGGCCTCTCAAATGCCTTGTATAATGTGTATTTATGAGGTATCGACTACCGAAGATTTGTGGGAATAATTGGAATAGAAATATAAAACTGAGGATGCTGGTACTAAGAAGTTTGTTGTAGCTAGGTTTTGGATTATAAAATGATTAATTCAAAAACTATGATGAATCAAGTTCAAGAACTATGGATTATCTTAGTGACATTCTGATTCTGTCTGAAGGAATGAGTATTAGTGAAACATTCCAAGTGCCAGCAATTGTTGAAAACTTGACTCCTAGTTGGGTGGACTTTAAGAATTGTCTTAAGCATACGCGAAAAAAAATGACAATTGAAGACCCTATGGTTAGTCTTCATATTGAGGAAGACAACATGTGTCACACAAAGGAAGTCAAGTTGATGCTTCTGAAAAACCCAACCTTGTGGAAGATGGTCAATCGTCAAGGAGCTACAAAGGTAACAAAGGCCACAAGTTCAATGACAAGGGAAAAATAAAGGTGTTGACCTTGAGCCAAAAAAGGGTGGTGTGAAAAAATAAAGTTGGTCCATTTAAAGGGAAATATGACAATTTTGGTCAAACTAGTCACCGTGCTGACCAATGCAAAGAGCCTAAATGTGACAAAGCTCTTATGGTTGTTGTTGATGATATGCCTTTAGTGGCCATGATTTCGGACCTCACTGCCATTATGGAAGAGGTAAATTTGGTGGCTAATGACCCAAAAGGTGGTGGGTTGATGTTGGGGCTACCCACCATGTTTGTCCAGACAAGACCCTCTTTAATACCTTTCAATAGATGGTGGGAGATGAGAAGTTGTACATGGGGAATGTTACTACAACTAATATTGTAAGACCCTTACTTAAAGAATTGAAATTTTATAACAATTTATGCATTTATGTTTGTCCAGACAAGACCCTCTTTAATACCTTTCAATACATGCATATACACGTCCGTATTTATTTTCTAATTTCATAAATTTATTAAAAATATTAGAACATCTAAAGCATGATATAGTAGTTTAGTTTGTAAACGACTAAGCAAAAATGTGGAAGCTTGAATCTTTGATCGTGTTCGATTCTTTGTTGAGCTTGATCGGCATCCGGTACTTCAAGGTATTACCAACATTTCATAAATCATGAAACACATTACTTATATGGAGTTTATAACTAATCTATTTAAGCCCGAAAGCTCAAAATAACGAAAACAACGTTTTACATAAATGACCCACCATAAGCTACGGGTCTATGCCGTAATTTACGATACACAAGTTCTATTTTAGTCAGTAGTTGCCAGCCGTAAGCTACGACTGAATACTTGCAATTAGTTAGTGTTATACCGATTAAAACATTGCACAACATAACTAATTTTACAAATAAAAAAAAATTAGGAGAATCAAGTTATGGGGCGGCGTCAGTGTCAGCACACAGCCGCGTTGGAGACGCCGTGTCTTTCATTACATCAGGACCAATTTTCCGCAGGTAGAAATATAAGGCGTCGGGCATTAATACCCCGTCGGAGATGGCCAAAAGGGGCGTCGGCGATGCCGTTCACTGTGTCATTTTTGCTGCTGTGTTGTTTTGTTTGTTCGTTCGACACAAAATTTTGCATAACTTTTAACCCGCGCATCCGTTTAATCTCACGTTTGTTCCTATTTGATCGTAATTTGATCCTTTACCATTTAAAATCAAAATCCACCATCCGGATTACTAAAATTCGTATCTTATAAGCTTTCAGATTAGTACGTATTTACGAAATTATTTGACCCAATTGCATTTAAACAAACGAGCTCACTTACACACATCACACAAACATGGATGTGATGTCTATGATTATTTCCCATTACACATACCTGGCTTAGGTTATAGCAATGACCCATTTTAATACCTCATTGTACTAGTTGCTCAATAATAACAACGCAATCTCATACACTATTTGTCCCTATGAGCATAAGACTCGACAAGCAAACATTAGTCGTTATTGTCAAATGGTGATAACATCACCATTTGACCCATTTGGCCTAACTGGCCATTTTACCCATTTCTTAACTTACCATTTTTGCATTTTGGATAAACCAAGCATTCGTTTATTGCAAGAAGGTATTAATTTACCTTCTTGCACATTTGACCCGTTAAGGTTTACCCAGTCGTTTCTTTACTCGTTTGACCCATTATGGCTTACGCCACAAGGTGTCTTTTCAAAACTCATTGTTTATTCGTCAACACATGACCAAATTAACATTTTTTCCCCTTTTACCCATTATGGCTTACACCATAGGGTATCCTTCTCAAAACCCATTATTTACCACCAAAGCATGGTTTCTTACCATATTTATTGGTCTCGACCCGTATCGGTTCACGTCAGAACGATCAGATTTCAAAGATTTATTCCAATCTTAAATTACCTTGCTTTTGACCAAATACATAATTAGAGAATCTATTTAAAGATGTCAGCTTTACTTACCTTGTGTCCTTGCGATTTTCGTACTTGAGCTTGTATCCATTTGACCCGTTCATTTCCAAGCTCCTACCTAGCTTTTCAGAGTCAAACTACCACATCATATCCACAAGATGATTAGATTAGTCAACCATTAACATGACCATCACACCTTATGGATTCACACACACTTATTTATCAAAGTATGCTATTTATTCAACAACTATTTTTGTCCCATAATTCATTCCATTCATTAACCGTTGGTCAAGTTACTTATACAAACTAGTTAGCAAGTGATTTTAAACACTTTAAGCATGTCATATAAAGTGTTATTTGTTCCTAACAATCAATACTTCATTCATGAATCAAGTATACGCAATCATATGCCTTTTCTTTAATTAATAATAACATTATTAATGTGCAGAGATTTTCTATACAACTGCTGTAATTGACCATTATAACCAATTCAGATTCCAAACTAGATTAACAAGTTCAAAGAAGGATCATAGAAAACTCTAATACCTTCACAAGCATATAAGGTACACCTTCTAACGAATTTTTTATGATTTTTTATGATTTTTATAAAATTAATACAACAACTATAATTTTCATTTTCAAACAGCTTTCGAAGTTTCTGCACAGCAGTTGTAATTCACATTTTTGGCCTATTTAACAAGCATATTTATTACTTATAATTGAAAACAATAAAAACTTACTCCATAAGCTTTGCGAAAAGGTATAGAACACCCAAATCGGATAAACGGTTGATTTTATATGATTTTTTAAGATTAGTCAAAATCCATATAAAAAGCTACGGAAATCATGTTTAGGGTCCTTTCAAGTTTGACCCAAACCGTCAAATGCAACCCATTTCTATGGCTAAAACTCTTATTAAACTTTTGGATATGGTTAGAAACCAATAACACAATGATATAGGCTAAGAGATGTCAAAAACATCATCTATTTCAAGAAATCATCTATGAACCCTAATTTTTACTATCTTCTCAACTTCATCTTCATCAATTTAAGAACTAGGGCTAAAATCAACATATATTCAAGTTCTATTTGGTGATTCTAATGCACCATCAAGTTAAATTTCCTACAAATCGAAGATTTGTCATAAACTCACTACTCATGAAATCATCAAATCAAGCTCTACAACATACCTTACGACCCCCTCGTTTAGGTGATTGATAATACGCGCTCATGCATTGATTTGGGCTCCAATTTCCCCTTCAATTTGATGGAATTTGATCAACTAGGGTTGCTCCTTTTTCTTTTCTCCCGATGATCGACATACACACACAATATGTGTTTGTTATGTCTAATTTTCTTGTTTTAAAATCATGAGTTTCCTTTTTGACAATTTAGGTCCCTCAAGTTTAGTTTTGTTTAAACTTCCATACAACACTCACTAAACAATTAGGCATTATTATAAGTAGGTTTAGATATTCCTAGTCAAATTACTTAAATTTGGGGTGTTACAACCCGATTCAATTTAAGTCCCAGTCACCCGAGCCTTTTATAAACTTTTACTTACAACAAAATATTTGTTCACTTTAATTAGCGTTAGCTTTAATTATTTTAAAATCCTAACGCATATTCCGGTCAAATTTTACCACTGATAATATTTTACCCATTCTTTAATATTAATTGAGTTTAATTACTAAACCCGTTTTTAGGGTGTTACAAGTCTACCCCCTTAAAGAGGTTTCGTCCCCGAAACCTTTCTTACATAGTTCATTGGGTTAGACCAACGAACTTAGTTTCGGTATTCCCTTGAGCATTGCTCACATTTTAATAGTGCAATAATCTTACCAGAAAGGTATGGCAATGCCTTATGGGTTCCAAGGTGTATGTGCCTTTCATGTGTAAGGCCTTCTAGGCCATCAAATCCATTTAGCATTACTTTTTTTTTTCACTAGAGCGAGTCACCATCTGGCTACTCGGTGATATGAATCTACCATCATATTTATTTCATGCTAATCCTATAAAGATAAGCATATTGAACTAGTTTTAAATTTAAATTTTTACCCTAGGCCGACCTTGACTGTTAGACTTATCAGTCACCGGTTACCTTATACCTTATTGCTCGAATATACCCACATTGCCTTCCCGAGGCTTACAAACGTTTATGATCCCCAGCCCCATAGCTCGTGCTACAACGGGATCATATACCATGTTATTCTTCTTGGCCATGATTACATCACGTCATGTTTAAGTTCATAACAATCTTTTCCTTTTCGAAAAATTTTCCTTTCGAATTTATCGTCTTGCACCTGGTGGTGTCAAGACCTGTTTCTTTTAATATTAATCATTTTCCAATTTCCTCTTATACTGCTTATGTTCATTAAAACGTTGTTTCTAACTAGAACTGAATTTTAGTTTAACGTTTTCTCTTTAACTTATGTCAATCACTCGTGTCAAGCAATTGGTAACCAAGCATTTCTTATTTTATTATTCTTATTTTAAGCGGGGAATCTTAATCGGTTCCCGCGCTTGCCTAAGTAGCCCGTAAACCCTTTTACTTGGCCTCGTAATCTATTTCTTTAGGCTTTCTCCTCTAAGTTTCATTCCTCTTGATTCATGACCCGAAGGTCATTTTAGTCCTATAGACCTTTACACTGTTTATAACCCGAAGGTCATGGTGATCCCGTAGATCATCCCTTTGCCGGTGTGATTCTTTAAATACATTTGGTGCTAACACACTCGTTTATGGTTACACAAAAAAAATCATTTATTTTATCTTTTCTTTTATCTGCTAGTCATGGCCCTTTTGACCATGAAGGCTAATTAATTTCTATTCCTACTATGGTCCTTAGACCAAGTTTGATCCGTATTGGCACTAACTTCGCTTCTATGACCTCATACGTCATTTGTGCAAGGGTTAGTTTCACGCTTCCCATTACGCGACTTGCGTTTATGTCTATCTTCGATTACGTCCCATTTTCTCGGGCTCGTTATTCTATTGTATCGTGCTCCCGTTACCTTTATGGTTACACAAAAAAATCATTTACTTTATCTTTTCTTTTATCCGCTAGTCATGGCCCTTTTGACCATGAAGGCTAATTAATTTCTATTCCTACAATGGTCCTTAGACCAAGTTTGATCCGTATTGGCACTAACTTCGCTTCTATGACCTCATACGTCATTTGTGCATGGGTTAGTTTCACGCTTCCCGTTACGCGACTTGCTTTTATGTCTATCTTCGATTCTGTCCCATTTTCTCGGGCTCGTTATTCTATTGTATCGTGCTCCCGTTACCCGGTTTGCGCTTACATTTTTTTTCAACTCATCACTCGAGTCTTTTATGTCACACCCCTTTCTAAGGCGGAAGCACGAGGCGTGATCATGAAAGGTTTTCATTGCATACGATTGGCAAACATACTACATGCTCGTAAAATAACTTCAAATGCCAAACATTACATAACCGAAATCATAGTTTTAGTGTTTACATCACAAGACAGCATTTTGTCTGAAAAGTTACAACTTCATTCAACAATAAACATGAATGACATCCACGAGTATGAGTAAGACCGCGCGCACATCCACATTAGTTACCTGAAATACATGTGAGTTTTTGGAAAACGTCAACATAATGTTGGTGTGAATTCATGCAGTTTTTGTATTTTACGTTTGTATACTTTGTATGAAAACATAGTTTGTATCTTGTATAAATCAAGTATCCTTGTATAAATCTAGTATTCATGTATAAATCAAGTATTCTTGTGTACACCACGTACTCATGTATAAATCAAGTATTCTTGTGTAAATCGAATATTCATGTATAAATCATCAAGTATTCTTGTGTAAATCAAATATTCATGTATAAATCAAGTATTCTTGTGTACACCACGTACTCATGTATAAATCAAGTATTCTTGTGTACACCACATACTCATGTATAAATCAAGTATTCTTGTGTAAATCAAACATTCATGTATAAATCAAGTATTCTTGTGGTATGAATATTGTATAATAAGGTGTTCTTGTATGTATTAGGGTTGTTAATGGGTTGCAAGGCCATTAACATGTGACACGACATAGGAAGTCACCAAACCATAGGCATTTATCAAGTTTTTCTGAGACACAAAAGCACTACTTGGTACTCCTTCTCACCAAGAGTGTGGTTGCCCGAAACCCGTTAGATCTAACCTTTTGTTCTGCGGTCTAGGTATATTGTTGATTAATGGTGCTTATGGTACCCTACTCGTGACACGATTTCTCGTATCATTTCTTGTATCATTCCTTAAAACGCATCATACTTGGTACTCGTTCTTACCAAGAGTGCTTCTTGTATTCTCGCATCATACTTGGTACTAGTTTTCACCAAGAGTGCTTCTTGTTATCATACCATTTGTAAACATTGTAATATTTGTAACATGTATTTCACCCCCGAAGTTATAAAACTGAAAACAGTTAAAAGAAAAGGGGGAGCATGAACTCACAACTTTGCGTTCCTGCGTCGTAAACTTCACGGATTTGCTTTATCTAGCGTCGTGACCTAAACGTGTTTTATTAACGTTAGTCACTAAACTTGTATCGCACAAGTACAAGTCACTATCTTTTGTATATGTGTTCTTGTGTTAAAAATAATTTATATTTTTAACTTTGTGTCTTACTTATATTATTTTCTCAAAAATAAATATAAGTATCTTGTATTTGTCTAGGTATGTTGTATGTGTATTTTTTGTATCTTCACTCCTTAGGTGTATTTAGTCTATTTTTAAGTCCTAATACACTATTATGTATAATACATACTACATACACTTAGCACAAAATTTGGTGATCAATAAATATATATATTTTTCTCAAAAATATACATACTTAATATCAATTTTAATCTTGAAGAAATCATCATTTCTTAACACAAAAATTAGGGAAACCTTGGTAAATGTTTTTAGATACACTTTTAGGGAATAAGTTTCTCAAAGACTTATATTTTTCTGAGTGTCAAAATTTATAAAAATTTTGACAGAGTTTCCCCTAAAAATGAAGGTTTCCCATGTTTTCAAAACATGTGTTTATTTTCTTTTAAAACATCATCAACAATCAACAACTCATTCCTCATCTAACAAGTGTTAAAATCAAGTAAGTTACATGAAAACATGAACTTGTTCTTTCTCAAAACTTGTAGCAACTTGGCAATGTCTCTAGTAGACTTAGTTACTCTTTAAAGTGTGTTTATTTCATCCAAAAATTCCATTCTTGAAAAGATTTGTTGTTTACAACTTGTAAACATAATTTACAAAAATGTTTCTTTATTAAATCTTCTTGTTTTTCTAGTGTCTCTACACTTATTTTATCACCAAAATAGTGTAAGTTTAAGTAAAAACCAAGATCTTCAAAAAGTCATATTTTAAACTTGGTTTTCTTGGAATATTATTCATAAATCTTGGATTTATAAGTTTACTAGTTCATTTTGTTTATTATTTTTCCAAGGAATCATTTTGCTTTCAAGTTCATGTTCAATCAAGAAGATGATCATTTTATGTTGTTACATAATCATCTCTCAACTTGCTAGATCATGTGTTTAATCATAATCTAGCAAGCTTCATGTAATGATCATCCTCAACAACTCAAATAAACAACAAGCAATCACCATATATCTACTAAACAATATCATTTCATCCATTTTTCATCATATGTAAGCTTAAGTTTCATGATTCATGAATATGTCTTTTAATGTTCTAGTAATTTTTTTACATAACATATCTTTTAACCACTCAAATTTGAAGTAAACAAGAGTTTATAAGAATCTTACAACTAGCTTAAAGCTAGGGAAGAACAATGAAGAAAATCGAGTGGATAAAAGCACACGGAAGAGGTCCTTGATGATCCGCAAGCTCCAAGCTTCGTTAGTGACCTTCTTACACCTCAAGACAACCTTGGATTGTATGGAAAGTGATTGAAAATGGTGATGGTGTGGGGTTGTGGTTGTGGTTGAGCCGAGAATGGATCAAGGGAGGGAGAGAGAGTGTGGTTGAAATGTGGGTGTAAGTTATGAGGGCTCATGTTATCTTTATAGTACTTGTAAGATCTCTCTCCATATCATAATGAATCTAAGGAAGATCTATTGAATCAAAGAAGATATAGGAAAGATCATATACAATCTTATAAGATCAAGTGAGATCTTTGATGGGGCCACCATGATCGTCCACCATATATGGGGGGGGGGGGGTAATGTGTAAATTCCAATTTCTAGTAAATCTTTCAAGATCCATAATATCTTTGTAATATCTAATGAAATCAAATTAAATCCAAGGAATATCTTATGAAATCTAGTGGATCCAAGCAAGATCTTGATGGGGGCCACCCCCTTATGACCGTATATATGAAAAGGGGGGGGGCAAAGTGTAATATTTACTCCCTAGTTCATAAATAAGTTGGTTTCAAGTAATAAGTTTAGGGATTTAATGCGTTATTACGTTATAGGGGGTGTTATGGTGTTCGGGGACCATAACTAGTTCAGAAACATTTAAAAAATGTTTCTAGTAATATTTTTATGTTCCGGGTAATGTCCGGTTGTTTGGTTAAATACCGGTTCGTTAAAGTGCTAAATTGCACCGTTTAGTGTCCTTTATGTACTTTTTTGTAACCCTTTTAATTCCCAACACTTAGGAGGGTATTCAGGATAATAAATCATGAATTATGCATAATATTTATGCGTTAAAAGCTGATTTATAGCTGAATTTAATAAAATTCTGCACTTAAAGTGCGTTTCGGGTGCTTTTTAGTGCGTATTTTAGCTTTCGGAATGTCTATATGTTAACCCTTGCATGTACTCTTGGGTTTTAATGTATTCTTGTCGTTGGACCTACACCTAGGCTCCAATTCTTATTGTCTGACTGCTTTCTGCAGAATTGTCGACACAGTGTGTCCTACCGGTGAGTTTACTAGTATTTCTGACGCAACGCAATTCATTAATGCATAAAGAAAATTTCTTGTAGTATAAAACGTGCATGAATTCACTTATATAGTATGTAATCAGACATTGTTGACATTTAAGCACATAATTGCAGTCATTAAGTATTAATTAAAGTGTACGGAAATTACTGGTTTTGTGCCAGTTGTCACAGTCTCCCCCGTTAAAAGAATTTCGTCCCGAAATTCAGGCTGATCTATGTCTCGCAGGAGCTTTCTTGAACAGGTGGGGGTACTTTTCTTTGAACTGGTCTTCACGTTCCCACGTGTACTCGGGTCCGTGCTTAGAGTTCCAACGTACTTTGACAAGTTTGACACTGCTCCTTCTGGTCTTGTTAACTTTCCAGTCGGTAACCTCAACGGGTTGTTCTGTAAATCGGAGGGTGTCATCAATATGCACTTCATCCGCAGGGATGATCACGTTTTCTTGTGTTGGATTCTTCTTGAGGTTAGACACATGGAACGTATCATGTACTCCATTAAGTTCTTCCGGTAATTCCAACATGTATGCCACGGTACCAATTCTTTCCAGAATCTTGAATGGTCCGATGTATCGTGGATTCAGCTTTCCACATTTTCCAAATCTTACTGCGCCCTTCCAAGGTGAGACCTTTAACAACACTTTGTCTCCAACCTCGAATTCTAATGGTTTTCGTCTTCGATCAGCGTAACTCTTTTGTCGATCTCGAGCCGCCTTAATGCGCTCTCGGATCTGCATAATCTTGTCGGTTGTTTCTTGTACAAGTTTAGGACCAACCATACGTTTGTCTCCAGCGTCTGCCCAACATAAAGGCGAGCGGCACTTGCGGCCATACAGAGCTTCGAACGGTGCGGCTTTTATGCTTGTATGATAACTGTTATTGTAGGAAAACTCAACTAAAGGTAGGTGAGTATCCCAGCTGCTGCCTAGATCCATGACACATGCGCGAAGCATATCTTCTAATGTTTGTATGGTTCGTTCTCTCTGGCCATCTGTTTACGGGTGGAAGGTCGTGCTTAGATCTAGCTGAGATCCAAAGGCTTCCTGAAGGGATTGCCAGATTCTTGAGACAGAGCGTCCATCTTCGTCTGAAATGATTGAGATAGGCACTCCATGACGTGCCACAATTTCTTTTATGTATATCTCAGCAAGCTTTCCAGTGCTGTCTTTTTCTCGGATCGGTAGGAAATGCGCAGACTTTGTTAACCGATCGACTATCACCCATATCATATCGTGCCCTCTAGGGGTCTTGGGTAATTTCGTTATGAAGTCCATCGAGATTTGCTCCCACTTCCACATGGGTATCTCTGGTTGTTGTAGTAGGCCGGACGGTTTCTGATATTCAGCCTTAACCTTAGCACAGGTTAGGCATTTTCCAACATAAACAGCAACGTCGCTCTTGAGTCTCGGCCACCAATAATATTCTTTCAAGTCTTGATACATTTTGTTTGATCCGGGATGGATCGAATATCTCTATTTGTGGGCTTCATCAAGGATGACTTCTCGAACACCGCCATAGAGCGGAACCCAAATACGCTTCTCAAAGTATAAGGTTCCCTCTTCATTTGGCACCATATATTTCAACATACCCCGGAGGTATTCAGCTTTATGGTTTTCCATCTTAAGGGCTTCTTGTTGTGTGTCACGAATACGTGTAGTGAGGTTCGTTCGAATTGTCATTTATAATGCTCGAACTCTTAGGGTCTTAACCCTTTCTTTTCAGCTTAACGCATCTGCTACAACGTTCGCCTTTCCAGGATGGTACTTAATCTCACAGTCATAATCGTTCAGCAACTCAACCCATCGTCGCTGACACATGTTTAATTCTTTCTGATCAAATATGTGTTGTAGACTTTTGTGATCTATGAAGATTGTACATCGAGTACCATACAAATAGTGTCGCCAGATCTTCAAGGCGAATACCACCGCACCTAGTTCCAAGTCGTGCGTGGTATAGTTCCTTTCATGTACCTTCAATTGTCTCGAAGCGTAAGCGATGACTTTTTGGCGTGTCATGAGCACACAACCCAAACCTTGTCGTGAAGCGTCACAGTATACCACGAAGTCTTCAGTGCCTTCGGGTAATGATAGTATTGGTGCATCGCATAGCTTATTTTTAAGTAGCTGGAAGGCTTCTTCCTGTTTATCACCCCAGTCGTACTTCTTGTCTTTCTATGTAAGGGTAGTTAGCGGTTGAGCTATCTTTGGGAAATTCTCGATGAATCGCCGATAATAGCCCGCTAAGCCCAAAAATTGTCGAACTTCAGTTGGGGTTTTGGGGGCTTCCCAATTCTTTATGGCTTCTACATTGGATGGGTCTACATGGATGCCCTTCTCATTCACAACGTGACCAAGAAATTGTACTTCGCGAATCCAGAATTAGCACCTTGAGAATTTTGCATAAAGTTTCTCTTTCTTCAGTAGTTCCAGAATGGTTATGACATGTTGCTCATGTTCTTCTTTCGTTCGGGAATAAATCAGGATATCATCGATAAATACAATCACGAATTTATCGAGATATGGTTTGCATACGCGGTTCATCAGATCCATAAATACCGCTGGCGCGTTCGTCAGTCCGAATGGCATCACAAGAAATTCGTAATGCCCATATCGTGTTTTGAATGCAGTCTTTGGCACGCTTTCTTCTTGTATTCTTAACTGATGGTATCCAGATCGAAGGTAGATCTTGGAATAGTAGCTCGATCCTTGCAATTGGTCGAATAAGTCATCAATTCTTGGTAACGGGTATCGATTCTTGATTGTGAGCTTGTTCAGTTCCCTATAATCGATACACATCCGCAGAGTTCCATCCCTTTTCTTTACGAAGAATACTGGAGCTCCCCAAGGCGAGAAGCTTGGCCTTATGAATCCTTTATCCAATAACTCCTAGAGTTGTGTAGATAATTCTTGCATCTCGGATGGTGCAAGCCGATAGGGTACCTTGGCTATAGGAGCGGCTCCTGGAACCAAGTCTATACGGAATTCGACTTGTCGTTGCGTAGGTAGTCCTGGCAGATCTTCGGGAAAAACATCATGGAATTCCTTCACCACAGGAATATCTTTGAGTTTTGGCTCCACAGCCTTATTATCTACAACGTGTGCTAGGAAGGCAACACATCCTTTCCTTAAGCACTTCTGTGCCTTCATACAACTGATGATTCGTAGAGGCGCGTCTCGTTTTTCTCCATGCACGATGAGAGTTTCACCATTCGCTAAAGGGATGCGAATGATTTTCTCATGATAAATAATTTCAGCTTTGTTCTTGGACAACCAGTCCATTCCGACCACCTCGTCGAAGCTACCCAATTGAATAGGTAAGAGATCGATGCTAAATCTTCGTTCACCAAGTTCTAATGTTCAGCCTCTAACAACTTCGCCCGATTCAACAAGTTTACCATTAGCTAGCTCTATAGAATAAGGAATATCTAATCTACTAGATTCTATTCCAAGCATACGTTTAAATTCCACAGACATGAAGCTATAATCGGCACCAGTGTCAAATAGTATGGATGCAAAGTGATTGTTAACGAGAAACGTACCGGTGACCACATTAGGGTCCTCTCGTGCGTTCTTTGCTCCAATCACAAATGCTCGAGCCTGAGCATTGTTTCCCTTTGGGCAGTCTTTTATGAAATGATCATTGCTTCCACAACTGAAGCATCCTCGGTTCTTCCCATCTCCATTACCATTCCTGTTTCCAGTACCATTTCCATTTCCACCATTGTTTCTAGTTCCAGCACCGTTGCGGTTTCCATTCCCATTCTTTCCTTTACCCCAACAGTATTCTGTTTGATGACCCAATCTACCACATTTGTCGCACCTTGGAATGCGACAAGCTCCTTCATGATGATACTTACATTTTTGGCATTTGGGCAGGGTGCCTTGGTATCCTCTGGCTGCAGTATCATTTTGCCGCTGCAAAGGTTCTTGCCTCCTTAGATGGGTTAGTGTCACGCTTCTTGTTGTATGAACCTTTGTTTTTGCTGCGGGTTGCTTCATTCAGATTCGAACGCTTACTCTTCTTATCACCGGACGACTCAGCATGTGTCTCGGTCTTTTTTATTGGGTTCAACGATAACTTCTTCATACGAACACAATCTTCAGTAAGGCTGACAGCCAGAGTTGCACCCTCAGTGATTGTTTGAGGTTTGGCCGAAGTTACCATGCCGCGAAATTCTGAGGCCAATCCCCAAATGTAGCGTTCAACGCGCTTAAATTCAGGTGTCACCATATAAGGGATCACTCTAAACAAGTCGTGGAACCTTCGAGTGTAACCAGTGATATCAGCACCTTCCATGGTCAAATGCCAAAACTCAGTCTCCAACCTTTGGAGTTCAGCACGAGAGCAATACTTCTCTCTCATTCTTTCCTTTAGTTCATCCAAAGTCAGGCCATAAGCGACATCATCACCCAAGGTTTGGACTTGCAAGTTCCACTAAGTCAAAGCTTCATCGACAAACAACCCAGAAGCAAAAGTGACTTACTGATCCGCAGTACACTTGCTCATTCGGATAGTAGCTTCAGTCTTCTCCGTCCAGCGTACAAACGCTACTGCACCTCCTGTGCCGTCGTAGTTCATCGGTTTGTAGTCGAGAAACTGCTTGAAAGTGCAGCCCTGAGCTGTGTTGCCTCTAGATGAATCTCCATTTCCATTACGTCTAGCGTTGCTTGGTCCGCCACTGTCTTGGGTTCGGTTTGCCTCGTACTGGACGATAGCTGCGGAGATCCTTTCCTCCAGTAGAGCGTTCAGCTCTTCAGCAGTCTTTGGCAGTGGGGGAGGAGGAGGTTGATCCGAGTCTCGATTGTTCACAGTTCTCCTAGGTGCCATGTTCTGAAAGAACACCACACAATAGGTTTAGGCATTTGTTTGATATCGTCATACTAGAAAGTAGTAGTATATATATACACAGGCATATACCACATAAGTGACATCAAACAATTATTACTCTAGCAGAGTATTTAATAAGCTGGTGTTCACGTTTAACCTTTTCTTGCATTGAGGGAATCTATACGTGACAAGACTTGCTGTGGTTTCTGTGCACTGAATTCCATAATTACATAACTCCTTGCACAGTCCGCACAGTTCGTTTCATCCTCGTATCTCTTCCTTCAGTTAGGCCATTGTTTTCAGACGAAGTAACGTATACCTGTGACACTCTACTTCTAGTATATGTACATATCAAGTATCACACATGATCGCAAGTAATTTCTTAATCACAGACAAGTGCTACTCCTGTGCACCCTGAGTCTCGTAGTGTCTCTTCTTGACTCTTGTTTCAGGTAGTGGATGTCGCGGGACGTTTTATGCAATGAAAACTCTTTGAAAAATTGTTTTCGTGAAAGGGTCCTAGATATTGTAGTCTAGACTCGAGAAGGGATCCTGGTTCACTACAATCGCAGCTCCGATACCAATCTGTCACACCCCTTTCTAAGGCGGAAGCACGAGGCGTGATCATGAAAGGTTTTCATTGCATACGATTGGAAAACATACTACATGCTCGTAAAATAACTTCAAATGCCAAACATTACATAACCGAAATCATAGTTTTAGTGTTTACATCACAAGACAGCATTTTGTCTGAAAAGTTACAACTTCATTCAACAATAAACATGAACGACATCCACGAGTATGAGTAAGACCGATCGCACATCCACATTAGTTACCTGAAATACATGTGAGTTTTTGGAAAACGTCAACATAATGTTGGTGTGAATTCATGCAGTTTTTGTATTTTACGTTTGTATTCTTTGTATGAAAACATAGTTTGTATCTTGTATAAATCAAGTATCCTTGTATAAATCCAGTATTCATGTATAAATCAAGTATTCTTGTGTACACCACGTACTCATGTATAAATCAAGTATTCTTGTGTAAATCGAATATTCATGTATAAATCAAGTATTCTTGTGTAAATCAAATATTCATGTATAAATCAAGTATTCTTGTGTACACCACGTACTCATGTATAAATCAAGTATTCTTGTGTACACCACGTACTCATGTATAAATCAAGTATTCTTGTGTAAATCAAACATTCATGTATAAATCAAGTATTCTTGTGGTATGAATCTTGTATAATAAGGTGTTCTTGTATGTATTAGGGTTGTTAATGGGTTGTAAGGCCATTAACATGTGACACGACATAGGAAGTCACCAAACCATAGGCATTTATCAAGTTTTTCTGAGACACAAAAGCACTACTTGGTACTCGTTCTCACCAAGAGTGTGGCTGCCCGAAACCCGTTAGATCTAACCTTTTGTTCTACGGTCTAGCTATATTGTTGATTAATGGTGCTTATGGTACCCTACTCGTGACATAATTTCTCGTATCATTTCTTGTATCATTCCTTAAAACGCATCATACTTGGTACTCGTTCTCACCAAGAGTGCTTCTTGTATTCTTGTATTCTCGCATCATACTTGGTACTAGTTTTCACCAAGAGTGCTTCTTGTTATCATATCATTGTAAACATTGTAATATTTGTAACATGTATTTCACCCCCGAAGTTATAAAACTGAAAATAGTTAAAAGAAAAGGGGGAGCATGAACTCACAACTTTGCGTTCCTGCGTCGTAAACTTCACGGATTTGCTTTATCTAGCGTCGTGACCTAAACGTGTTTTATTAACGTTAGTCACTAGACTTGTATCGCACAAGTACAAGTCACTATCTTTTGTATATGTGTTCTTGTGTTAAAAATAATTTATATTTTTAACTTTGTGTCTTACTTATATTATTTTCTAAAAAATAAATATAAGTATCTTGTATTTGTCTACGTATGTTGTATGTGTATTTTTTGTATCTTCACTCCTTAAGAGTATTTAGTGTATTTTCAAGTCCTAATACACTATTAAGTATAATACATACTACATACACTTAGCACAAAATTTGGTGATCAATAAATATATATATTTTTCTCAAAAATATACATACTTAATATCAATTTTAATCTTGAAGAAATCATCATTTCTTAACACAAAAATTAGGGAAACCTTGGTAAATGTTTTTAGATACACTTTTAGGGAATAAGTTTCTCAAAGGCTTATATTTTTCTGAGTGTCAAAATTTATAAAAATTTTGACAGAGTTTCCCCTAAAAATGAAGGTTTCCCATGTTTTCAAAACATGTGTTTATTTTCTTTTAAAACATCATCAACAATCAACAACTCATTCCTCATCTAACAAGTGTTCAAATCAAGTAAGTTACATGAAAACATGAACTTGTTCTTTCTCAAAACTTGTAGTAACTTGGCAATGTCTCTAGTAGACTTAGTTACTCTTTAAAGTGTGTTTATTTCATCCAAAAATTCCATTCTTGAAAAGATTTGGTGTTTACAACTTGTAAACATAATTTACAAAAATGTTTCTTTATTAAATCTTCTTAGTTTTTCTAGTGTCTCTACACTTATTTTATCACCAAAATAGTGTAAGTTTAAGTAAAAACCAAGATCTTCTAAAAATCATATTTTAAACTTGGTTTTCTTGGAATATTATTTATAAATCTTGGATTTATAAGTTTAGTAGTTCATTTTGTTTATTATTTTTCCAAGGAATCATTTTGCTTTCAAGTTCATGTTCAATCAAGAAGATGATCATTTTATGTTGTTACATAATCATCTCTCAACTTGCTAGATCATGTGTTTAATCATAATCTATCAAGCTTCATGTAATGATCATCCTCAACAACTCAAATAAACAACAAGCAATCACCATATATCTACTAAACAATATCATTTCATCCATTTTTCATCATATGTAAGCTTATGTTTCATGATTCATGAATATGTCTTTTAATGTTCTAGTAATCTTTTAACATAACATATCTTTTAACCACTCAAATATGAAGTAAACAAGAGTTTATAAGAATCTTACAACTAGCTTAAAGCTAGGGAAGAACAATGAAGAAAATCGAGTGGATAAAAGCACACGGAAGAGGTCCTTGATGATCCGCAAGCTCAAAGCTTCGTTAGTGACCTTCTTACACCTCAAGACAACCTTGGATTGTATGGAAAGTGATTGAAAATGGTGATGGTGTGGGGTTGTGGTTGAGCCGAGAATGGATCAAGGGAGGGAGAGAGAGTGTGGTTGAAATGTGGGTGTAAGTTATGAGGGCTCATGTTATCTTTATAGTACTTGTAAGATCTCTTTCCATATCATAATGAATCTAAGGAAGATCTATTGAATCAAAGAAGATATAGGCAAGATCACATACAATCTTATAAGATCAAGTGAGAACTTTGATGGGGCCACCATGACCGTCCACCATATATGGGGGGGGGGGTAATGTGTAAATTCCAATTTCTAGTAAATCTTTCAAGATCCATAATATCTTTGTAATATCTAATGAAATCAAATTAAATCCAAGGAATATCTTATGAAATCTAGTGGATCCAAGCAAGATCTTGAAGGGGGCCACCCCCTTATGACCGTATATATGAAAAGGGGGGGGGGCAAAGTGTAATATTTACTCCCTAGTTCATAAATAAGTTGGTTTCAAGTAATAAGTTTAGGGATTTAATGCGTTATTACGTTATAAGGGGTGTTATGGTGTTCGGGGACCATAACTAGTTTAGAAACATTAAAACAATGCTTCTAGTAATATTTTTATGTTCCGGGTAATGTCCGGTTGTTCGGTTAAATACCGGTTCGTTAAAGCGCTAAATTGCACCGTTTAGTGTCCTTTATGTACCTTTTTGTAACCCTTTTAATTCCCAACACTTAGGAGGGTATTCAGGATAATAAATCATGAATTCTGCATAATATTTATGTGTTAAAAGCTGATTTATAGCTGAATTTAATAAAATTATGCACTTAAAGTGCGTTTCGGGTGCTTTTTAGTGCGTATTTTAGCTTTCGGAATGTCTATATGTTAACCCTTGCATGTACTCTTGGGTTTTAATGTATTCTTGTCGTTGGACCTACACCTAGGCTCCAATTCTTATTGTCTGACTGCTTTCTGCAGAATTGTCGACACAGTGTGTCCTACCGGTGAGTTTACTAGTATTTCTGACGCAACGCAATTCATTAATGCATAAAGAAAATTTCTTGTAGTATAAAACGTGCATGAATTCACTTGTATAGTATGTAATCAGACATTGTTGACATTTAAGCACATAATTGCAGTCATTAAGTATTAATTAAAGTGTACAGAAATTACCGGTTTTGTGTCAGTTGTCACATTTTATTCAAATGTTTTAACGCTCTCGTTACTCGGTTTGCTCTTATTGTTTATATTGATTCATGTCCCATTACCCGGGCTTGTTAGTCTAATGTAATACGCTTCCGTTACCCGGCTTGCGTTTACATATAGTATCAAGCATTATACTTTATTTAACCCGTTTGACTTGTTCATGTGAAATTCATCACTTATGAACAGTCAAACTTTATTCTTTAATCAACCCGTTCAACCTCAAAATAGTTTAACATAATTAACACAAATTCTATTTGCGAAATTTATTATTCTTTAGTCATAACTCATAATCCGAGTCTTTTAACTTTTAATCCGCGTTCCTGTTTCTCGGTTTACGCATATATTTGAAATCCTACCCATCAATCGGGTATTGACCGAAGTCATCATTAACTCAACCATTTCAATATGCATTAAGACTTCATTTTTTGACGCGTTTGGTTGACTTAGCGAAATCCATCACTTTTATTCAACCAAACGTTTATGAATTCATTATTTTGACCCGTTTGGGCTCCTTTTTAATTTGTCCCATTAGCCTCGTCTTTACTACATCGGACGTACATGCGCTCATTATAAGAAGTTCATGGTATCATGTGTTTACTACTTACTTGGCCAGGGTAAGCAATCAACACATGGTACACATAACCTTATTATAACTATCACATTTACTTCCCATGAAAGTAAATCCTCGATTCATGTCCATATTTATGATTTTATTTGGTAAAACCTTGTTTAATTGTTATTTAACAATTATAAGTTTTTCCCGTTTTATCCCCAAAACAGATAGAATGTTTTCTTTTTTATAAAATTTTTATGCAATCACATTCGTTAATGTGATCGTTACTTTTTCTCAATAAATTTTTTATTGATAATGTCTACTTGGATGGTCACCCCCGTTCAAGTTTCTAAACATGAATTATTTTATTGTTTTGTAATTCACGATTGTGAATAATACGTATTTCTACTTAAATTCTCTTGGAAACATCATCCTGGATAAGTATCTTATCCAGGTTTCCCAAGTTTTATATTATGTATGCAACAGTAATTCTCTACGTATTTGTTGCATATTACTATTTGTATAATAAATTTAAATCGTGCACCTAGTAGATACTCTCCCTAATGGGCTTTCATTGTTGTTTGACGTTTATTTGGTATCGTTACACGATTTAGGTCCTTGGTGAGCATACTCTACTTGTCATACTTCGGACCATTCCATCGTCGTATCAGTAAATCATTAAAATCTCGCCATCTTTAGATGCGAGCGTCCTTCAACTAAAACGTTCACAAAATATTAGTAACAATGAATTTAATAAGCACCCATACTAAAATATAAGGTTTTCTACAATACTTGTTAACACAAGTAATTCACTATTTATACCGGTCTTTTACCAATTTACTTAAGGTAACGTGCGTTCACACGATAGCCCCATGTGTTGTTTACAACACGTTTAACCATTCAAGACCTTCAATATTCGTAATAGTTTACCGGATATCTTGATCAAGCCTAGAACCGAACACATTAGATCATTAACCTTGAGCTCTGATTACCAACTTGTAAGACCCTTACATAAATAATTGAAATTTTATAACAATTTATGCATTTATATAGATAAATGCATATACACTTCCGTATTTATTTTCGAATTTAATAAATTTATTATAAATATTAGAACATCTAAAGCATGATATAGTAGTTTAGTTTCGTAAACGACTACGCAAAATGCGGAAGCTTAAATCTTTGATCGTGTTCGGATCTTTATTGAGCTTGATTGTCATCCGGTACTTCAAGGTATTACCTACATTTCATAAATCATGAAACACGTTAGTTATATGGAGTTTATAACTAATCTATTTAAGCCCGAAAACTCAAAATAATGAAAACAACATTTTACATAAATAACCCACCATAAGCTACGGATCTATTCCGTAATTTACCATACACAAGTTCTATTTTAGTCAGCAGTTGCCAGCCGTAAGCTACGACTGAATATTTGCAATTAGTTAGTGTTATATTGATTAAAACATGATACAATATAACTAATTTTACAAATAACAAAAATTAGGAGAATCAAGTTCTGGGGCGGCGTCGGCGACGACACACAGCCGCGTCGGCGACGCCGTGTCTTTCATTGCGTCGGGACCAATTTGCCATAGGCAGAAATATAAGGCGTCGGGCATCAACACCTCGTCGGTGAAGGCCAAAAGGGGCGTCAGCGACGCCATACGCTGCATCATTTTTGTTGCTGTGTTGTTTTGTTTGTCCGTTCGACACAAAATTTTGCATAACTTTTAACCCGCTTATCCGTTTAATCTCACGTTTGTTCCTACGTAATCGTAATTTGATCCTTTACCATTTAAACTCAAAATCCACCATCCGGATTAACACATTCTTATCTTATAAGATTTCGGCTTAATACTTATTTACGTAATTATTTGACCCAATTGCAGTTTAACAAACGAGCTAACTTACACACATCATACAAACATGGATGTGATGTCTATGATTATTTCCCATTACAATATCTGGCTTGGGTCATAGAAATGACCCATTTTAATACCTCATCATGTTAGTTCCTCAATAATAACAACGCAATCTCATACGCTATTTGTCCCTGTGAGCATAAGACTCGACAAGCAAACATTAGTCGCTATTGTCAAATGGTGATAACATCACCAATTGACCCGTTTGGCCTAAATGGCCATTTTACCCATTTCTTAACTTACCATTTTTTCATTTTGGATAAACCAAGCATTCGTTTATTGCAAGAAGGTATTAATTTACCTTCTTGCCCATTTGACCTGGTTAAGGTTTAACCAGTCGTTTCTTTACTCGTTTGACCCATTATGGCTTACGCCACAGGGTGTCTTTTCAAAACTCATTGTTTATTCGTCAACACATGACCAAATTAACATTTTTGCCCCTTTTACCCATTATGGCTTACACCATAGGGTATCCTTCTCAAAACTCATTATTTACCACCAAAACATGGTTTCTTAACATCTTTATTCCTTTCGACCCGTATCGGTTCGCGTCAGAACGATTAAATTTCAAAGATTTATTCCAATCTTAACTTACCTTGATTTTGACCAAATACATAATTAGAGATTCTATTTAAGGATGTAAGCTTTACTTACTTTGTATCCTTGCGAGCTTCGTACTTGAACTTGTATCCATTTGACCCTTTCATTTCCAAGCTCCTACCTAGCTTCTCAGAGTCAAAGTACCACATCATATCCACAAGATGATTAGAATAGTCAACCATTAACATGACCATCACACCTTATGGATTCACACGCACTTATTCATCAAAGTATGCTATTTATTCAACAAGTATTTTTGACCCGTAATTCTTTCCATTCACTAACCGTTAGTCAAGTTACTTATACAAACTAGTTAGCAAGTGATTTTAAACACTTTAAGCATATCACATAAAGTGTTATTTGTTCCTGACAATCAATACTACATGTCTAAATCAAGTATACGCAATCATATGCATTTTCTTTAATTAATAAAAACAATATAATGTGCAGCGATTTTCTATACATCCGCTGTAATTGACCATTATGACCCATTCAGAGTCCGAAGTAGATTAACATGTTCAAAGATGGATCATAGAAAACTCCTATACCTTTGCAAGAATATAAGGTACACCTTCTGACGAATTTTCTATGATTTTATATGATTTTTATAAAATTTGCACAACAACTATATTTTTCATTTTCAAACAGCTTTCGAAGTTTCTGCATAGCAGTTGTAATTCACCTTTTTTGCCTATTTAACAGCCATATTTATTACTTATGATTGAAAACAGTAAAAACTTACTCCATAAGCTTTCCGAAAAAGTATAGAACACCCAAATTGGATAAACGGTTGATTTTATATGATTTTTTAAGATTAGTCAAAATCCATATAAAAAGCTACAGAAATCATGTTTATGGTCCTTTCAAGTTCGACCCAAACCGTCAAATGCAACCCATTTCTAGGGCTAAAACTCTTATTAAACTCTTGGAAATGGTTAGAAACCTATAACACAATGATTATAGGGTAAGAGATGTAAAAAACATCATCTATTTCAAGAAATCATCTATGAACCCTAATTTTTACCATCTTCTCAACTTCATCTTCATCAATTTAAGAACTAGGGCTAAAATCAACATATATTCAAGTTCTATTTGGTTATTCTAATGCACCATCAAGTTTAATTTCCTACAAATCGAAGATTTATCATAAACTCACTACTCATGAAATCACCAAATCAAGTTCTACAACATACCTTATGATCCCCTCGTTTAGGTGATTGAAAATACGCATTCATGCATTGATTTGGGCTCCAATTTCCCCTTCAATTTGATGGAATTTGATCAGCTAGGGTTGCTCCCTTTTTCTTTTCTCCTGATGATCGAGATACACACGCAATATGTTTGTGTTACGTCTAATTTTCTTGTTTTAAAAACATGAGTTTCCTTTTTGACAATTTAGGTCCCTCAAGTTTAGTTTTGTTTAAACCTCCATACAACACTCACTAAACAATTAGCCATTATTATAAGTAGGTTTAGATATTCCTAGTCAAATTACTTAAATTTGGGGTGTTACAACCTGATTCAATTTAAGTCCCACTCACCCGAGCCTTTTATAAACTTTTACTTACTACAAAGTATTTGTTCCTTTTAATTAGCATTAGCTTTGATTATTTTAAAATCCTAACGCTTATTCCGGTTAACTTTTACCATTAATAATATTTTACCCATTCTGTAATATTAACAGAGTTTAATTACTAAACTCGTTTTTGGGGTGTTAAAGATATCAAGGGAGAAGATGATGTGATCTTGAAGTAGACTCTTGGGAAAGAGCTCATTTTAAAGAAAGTGCTTTATGTTCCTGACATGCGCAAGAGTCTTTTGTCGGGTTGGTTGCTTAACAAGTTTGGCTTTCATTTGATCTTTAAGAGTGATAAATTTATTTTAAGTAAGCGTGGTATGTTTGTTGGAAAGGTTTTGCTCAAAATGGCATGTTTAAATTTAATGTAATGTCTGTTAAGAAAAACATGAATAAGAATGTTATTACTTCTGCTTACATGCTTGAGTCTTCTAATGTTTGGCATGGTCATCTTGGACATGTAAATTTTAATTCGATGCATCGCTTAATAAAATTAGATTACATACCAAATTTTGCCATTGACTCTAGAAAAATGTAAAACATGTGTTGAAGCCAGCCAAACAAGATCATTATTTGAATCGGTTGAAAGAATAACTGAACCCCTTGATCTGATTTATACAGATGTGTGTGACTTAAAATCAATTCCCACAAAATGTTGAAATAAATATTTTATTGTTTTTATTGATGACAATACAAGGCATTGTTACGTGTACTAACTTAAAAGTAAGGATGAAGTAATTGACAAGTTCATTTTGTATAAAGCTGAAGTTGAGAATCAACTTAACAAGAAAATAAAATGTGTGAGAAGTGATAGAGGAGGTGAATATGTTTCACATTTAGGGATGTATGTGCAAAAGGTGGCATAATACACGAGTGTACCACTCCTTATACACCCCAATCAAATGGCATTGCAGAACGAAATAATTGTACACCAAAAGTTTGGGGATGAGCCAGGACATGTGGGGGATGCCATTTTGTTGGCCAATTTTATATTAAATAAAATATATTTCAAGAAAAAAAATGTAACACCTCATGAGTTGTGGTGGGGACCGAAATCATCCTACAAATACTTGAAAGGGTGGGGGTGTCTAGCCAAGGTGATTGTTACACCTCCCAAGGCTCTTATAATAGGGCCAAAATGGTTGATTGCATATGTAACATCCCGCAATTATTGTATTGTTCCTTTTTGTGTTTTCGTTTTCAACTATTGTAATCCGAGACTTATGATCACAATGGAATTCATTTTATTTATTTATTTATTTATTTTCTCTCTTAATAATTGTTCAATTAAACAAAGATGTTATTCATATAATCATCAAAACACGTTTAAATCATTCGAAAACCGACTTATGTTGTGTAAATTCGATATTCAAGACCCGATCAATCAACTATTGTGTCATACTATGTTTATATGTTAGAAACTAAGATTTATACAAATTTAACAAAAAAAGAAATGTATAAAACAAACAAACCCATGACATTCGGCCCAAAAATAAAAAAAATATATATATATATATTAATGGGCCAATTTTCAACTTTTCATATTTCCTTCATCACCTTAAACCCTAATCTTTCACCTAAAAATACCACACCCATTCCACCACTTTTCTTTGTCATTTCTCAAAGAATTCTTCCTTCCTCTTGAAAGTGAGTTCCATCTCCTTTCACCTTCTTTTCTTCTTCTTGTTTTTCTTTGTGTTTTCATACTTTCCCGTATTGGAATGTCACCAAATGTTTACCATGGTAAACAAAGATGGTGCCTCATCAAAATAAGGACCAATCTTGGGTTTTATTTTGTAACTTTCGACCTTTCATTATTGTATGTTATTTATATTTTATACATGACCAACCAAGATCATCACCTAAGTTGATGATTCTTGGTGTAACAAAGGGGTACAATGGATGGCATTTATCCTGCCTCTATAACATGGTCATTACATTACTAACCCATTGCTAATTACTATTATATTATTTAACTTACTATTATTATTCATACCTAACCTAGATAATATTATTAACTAACATATTATTACCATGTCTAACATTACTAACTTATACTAACTCTTTAATCATGCTACTAACTACTAACTCTTCTAATCATACTACTTATATTTTTTTAATTTTGTCATTTACTTATTTAGTTTTACAATTAAATCATTGTTATCAATTCATTAATTATTAGTACATACTAAAAATATATAAAACTATTAACTCTTTTAATTTTGTCATTTAATAATTTAGTCTTACAATTAGATCATTATTACCAATTCATTAATTATAATTACATACTAAAAATATATAAAAGTACTAACTCCTTTAATTTTTATCATTTACTTATTTAGTTTTACAATTTAATTATCATTGCTAAACCATTATTTATTATTATGTACTAAAGATATATAATACTAAACCTAGCCATGACACCAACCAATTTATAGTGGAAAGTTGTGTGCAAAGGTAAATATTTATCTTAGACTAAATTCCTCACACTTGAATTTCTAGTGGGTGAAATAGTACCCACAAAATACACATAAATTAATAGTTTCCAAGGTCAGTGTTTAGTTAAGATAATATTTTTATGTATTATTATTATTATTATTAATTTCTTATTTAAATCTCATTTACATTTCAAGTTTTAAATCCTTGTACTTACACACCTTGTTCATCCTTGTTAGGATAATTTGGTGCTTCAACCCCTCTAGACAATTATCTCATGTTTGTGGAAACCACTTGCAAACAGTGAGTATACTCGATCCTTTTTTTTATTTTAATCACTTTGGTTGCAACATGTACACTTTTACCAAAACACACAACACGATTAAACATGTTTATTCAATCACACTCTATCCATAATTAAACATGAAACTTGTTATACTTGTTAATCTCATATGCTCTGTTTACACTGTGTTTATATGCTCATTAAATTTGCAAGCCTACCTTAACAATTATAGCGCTATAGGATTAACGCCCCGCCCGTATACTTGTGGTATTGTTAAGTAAAACACATTACACCCTCTTCGTTTCGATGATGTTGGGTAAACACGGTTGCGTTAAACTTTGGTTTGACATATAGCTTACACCCGTACAGCATGTTAGTAACTTCTATACATTTATCATGTTAGATATGATTCCAATTAAAACATTTTCATATTATGCTATGTATTCAAACTTGTATACTCGCTAACATATTTGTTGATCTTTATTTTAATACATGTTGTAGGGTGATAGACGATGAGTTGAAGAAAACAAGTTTAGGGTGGACTTAGATACACTCCTATATCATAAACAATTATTTATGCTCTATGTTTCTTGTTTGCTACAATTTGACTATGTTTTGTTTTGTTGAACGATGTATGGCATTTAGTATTTATGAAATTTTGATTTAACAACTATTGTCACATTTTAGTGTTACGACGCTATGAACAATCATGTTTTTGTCTCACTCTGATGTTTTCGCTATCAGTTAGGATGTGATAGCATTTTCATTGGATATCCTAATAATGGGACTTCACATTGTTTTCTTGTACATGAGTCCAAAAATCCCGATGTGCACAAGAACGCTATTATAGAGACAAGGCCACGAAATGTTACTTTGAAGAGGCGTTTCCAATGTTAAAACAAGCTTATGTGAGTTCATCAACAACGACTCATGCAAGTTCATCAACAAAAGTTGATAAGATTGTTTAAGAGGAAACTTAAGAACAAACAGAGGCTGAAGAAGGTGAGCCAAGAAGAAGCAAAAGGAAAAGGATTTGAAAATCCTTAGGGCCTGACTTTCTTGCATACATGGTTGAGAGTGAGCCTCAAACCTATCAAAAAGCAGCCACCTCTTCAGATGGACCTCAATGGAAAGAAGTCATCAAGAGTGAAATTGATTCTATCTTTTAGAATCATGATTGGGAGCTAGTAGATCTTCCACCAGGGTGCAAGCCACTTGGATATCCATGAATATTCAAGAGAAAGATGAAATTTGATGGCTCTGTTGACAAGTACAAGGCAAGGCTTGTGATCAAAGGGTATAGATAAAAGGAAGCTCCTGACTACTTTGACACATACTCGCATGTGACCAGAATAACCTCTATTAGATTAGTGCTTGCAATTGCAGCCTTGAGAATTTGGAAATACATCAAATGGATGTAAAAACTTAATTCCTCAATGGGGAATTATAGGAAGAGATTTTCATAGAGAAACCTAATGGTTTCTCTGCTCCTGGCCAAGAGGGTAAGGTGTGTAAACTTCTTAAGTCATTGTATGGCTTGAAGCAAGCTCCAAAACAATGGCATGAAAAGTTTGACCAAGTTATGCTTAACAGTAGTTTCAAAATAAATGAATGCGACAAGTGTCTATGTGAAGGACACTTTTAAATGTTATGTAATGTTATGGATTTATGTAGATGATATGCTTATCATTAGGAGTGATGATAAGATGATCAAATTTACAAAAGACATGTTAAAAGAGAGATTTGACCTGAAAGACATGGGTCTATCGGATGTGATTCTTGGGGTGAATATCGTTATAACCCAAATCGGTCTTGTGTTAAGTCAATCTCATTATGTGGAGAAGATTCTTAAAAAGTTCAATCCAGAGGACACGAGTGTGGCTCAAACTCCGATTGATACCTCTCACCATTTGTCAAAGAAAGAAACGAGTGTGTTGCTCAATTGAAATATTCAAGGATCATTGGCAGTCTCATATATATCATGTCATGTACCCGACCAGACGTAGCATATGTTGTGAGTAGGCTTAGTAGATATACTAGTAATCATAGTTCTAAGCATTGGAAGAGTATTGACAAGATTACTAAGGTATTTGAGATACACAAGGAATTATAGATGCATTTTGACCAAAATCTGGCTGCTGTGGAAGGATTCAATGATGTCAATTGGAATCCACTATGAAAGATTCCAAATCTACAAGTGGTTATGTCTTTACACTTGGAGGAGCAGCTATAGCTTGGAAATCATCCTAACAAACTCTTATAACTAGATCCACAATGGAATCCGAGTATACCACGTCAGATAAACCTAGAGATGAGGCAGAATGGTTACGTCAATTCTTGGAATACGTTCCAAGATGGCCTAAGCCTGTGACAACTATTTACGTACATTGTGATTGCCAATTGGCCATTGGTAGAGCACAAAGTGCAATGTGTAATGGCAAATCAAGGCACATACAATGTAGGCATAATATGATAAGAAAACTTCTCCCCTTATCAGAATGTAACACGCATCGTAAAGGCCTATACGATGCATATTGAAGATGTCGATTTAATTATTTTAATTTTGCAAGGTAGCTTCCTGTCACATAGTAGTTTTCCGTCACGCGAACGAAGAAGCAGCACTTTGGACATTAGTTGGTCTTCAAACATCTAGGAAACATTATTAAGAATACCCCTGAATATATCGAAGCTGTAGAATGAGATCCTCCACTGTTGGGTTATCATCTTTTGTGACAACTGTCAAAATTTCAGGTATCCGTACAACTATTAAACCCTGATTAGTGCTTAATGACTGTGCTGAATTACAATCAATAACTTTAATTGTTTTCTGATTATTGCCATATACATACATGTGCATCATATATTGCTAGATGACATATCATTATTGCATGAAAGTTTATTTGACTCAAATGATGCACGAAACACAGTTAGCACAGTTATCTGATAAATCAGGAAAATGCTGACAGAACTCAGCATATAGGCAGACAGTGTATTGAGACAAAGAATGAGCCAGAAGCTAAGTATTACACTAGTATAGTGTGTAGGAAAGTAATGATCACAAAACTTCCTTCCTAGTAATAGTTTAAGTGCCGAAAAGTGCCTAAAACTCACACAAAGTTTTGAATTCATAAAAAATCAGCAATTTTCAGCATTTAAACACTCTTGTATTATGCAGAAATATGCTTAAATGGTCCTGAATACTTTCCTGAGTGTCAGGAATTAAAACTGTCACAAAAGGGTACATAAAGCACACTAAACTGCAAAGTTTAGCACCTTAACGAACCGGTAACCAACCGAACAACCGGACACTCCAAATTTTCACTAGAGCACTGTTTTAACATTACCAAGCTAGTTATGGTCCCCGAACATCATAACACACTATATGAATATCAACTAACTAAACATCAAACTTATACTTGAATTTCAACTAGTAACTAACTAGTTTAGTTTACACCTATGCCTAGACCCCCCCATATCTACGGCCCCAACAAGGGCCCCACACATTGATTTGTTTCAATATTAAAATAGATCATGTTTATGCTTTTCTAAACATATGAAACATGAGTTAAAATGTTGAAATGGATTATAAGAATGCACATAAGGATCATAACTTCATTTCTCACACACTAAAACACACACAAGTCCTCCCTCCTCTCCTTGTTCTCTCGACCGACCTCACCACAACCATCATCACCATCATTCATCCATCTTACAACCATTCCAAGTATATACAAGTATGTTAGAGGTTACACAAAGGAGCTAGGAGCTTACGGAAGTTCAAGGACCTTGTTCATTTTCTTTTTTCAACTTGTTTTCTTCACTTGATCATCCCTAGCCTTGAGCTAGGGGTAAGAACCTTGATCTTGCTAATTTACATTTTATATTAGTGGTTAAAAGAAGATTCATAATGTTAATCATGAAGAACACTAAGAATCAAAGGAATGAAACTTGAACATAAGCTTTAATAATGAAGAAACTAAGTTGTATATGTGTTGATATGCTTGTTGATCATTGTTTGCTTGTGAAACTGATGTTGATCATCATATGATCTTGCTATATCATGATTAAAAACATAATCTAGCAAGATGAGAGGATGAACATGATAGAAGTTAATGGATCATCCTCATGAGAAACGTGAACTTGAAAGAATGCATTGATTTCTTGTAAAATAATGATCAAAGTAAGTTGTTAATCATGTAGATCTAAAATTTCAAAGAGTGATTTCTCAAGAAACCAAGTTAAAAATATAAGTTCTACTAAATCTTGGTTCTTACATCAACAAACCTTATTTTTGGTGGTTAATAAAGTGTAAAAGTATATGTGTAACAAGAAAAATCAAAGAAGAAACATTTTTAGAAAATATGATCATAAGTTGTGAAGATCTATATTCTTTAAAAATGAAGTTTTTAAAGAATCAACCACACTTTAAAGGGGTAACAAGACTCACTAAATACACTAGTAAGTTACTACAAATTTTTGTGAAATTTCAAGTTCATGAAGTAATAGATTATGCTTGTTTTTGGCAAAATTGGTAAGTAAAGATTATTTGTTGATGATTATTGGTTGGTTATGTTGATTTTACAAAAGAAAATGATATACTTTCAAGGTATGGAAACCTCCATTTTTATGGGAAACAATGGCAAAATTTTTCTAAAAATTAAACACTTAGAAAAATATTTCTAAACAAATATTTACAAGTGTATTTCAAACAATAAATTTTTACATAAACTTTGCCATAATTTTTGTTACAAAAATTACAAATATTGGAGGTTGGTTTTTATAAATAAAAGTGACTAAATATGTATTTAGGAAATATATATTTAGATGACACCATGTGTGTGATTATTTGTATATTTTATGTATTAATTATATTATTTTAGGATTTGAAATAATATAACTCACTAAAATACCAAAAATTACAATCCAAAATATTACCAAAATTCCAAGGAATAAATATACACATTTCACACAAAATATTGGTGAAACCGAACAAAAGAATGAAAATATGATTTTTTACAGTTATTACAAACTTATATCATATTTTTGACAAAAAGAAAATATATTATTTTTGGGTGAATAAAAATATGTATTTTCTTGGGAGTATTAGAAGATATATTGTTTTTGAAAGAAATGTATATTTTCTCAAACAAAAACGGAATATATTATTTTGGGAGACAAATAAGTATATATATATTTTCCAAGTTAGACTTGAAAATATATTATTTTTAGAACTTATATGAAAATACAAATATTTTTGCCAAAGGAAAAATTATAAATAATTTTTCTAAGTATTATTTCTTAAAATATATATTTTGGAAATATATATGGTTTTTACTAAGGACATTATTCCGGAAAAGTTAATACGAAATTAAGTATAAAGAATACTTAACATTTACAAGAAATACGTATTCTCGTTTGTATAAATACACTCCGGAATACGACACCGATACATGACAAAAATATACAAGTATAAGAATACGAATACAAATACACCCATCCTTGGGACGGATACACAAGTATAAATACTTGGAAAGTATTAAGTTAGAATATATTATTTTAACTATTACTCCAAAACTTAATAAATATAATTTAAGTTACAATATTTAATATTTTAACAAATAATTATAACTTGGAATAATATTGAAAACACAAGAAAGTAACTCAAAGACACTAATCCATACTAAGTCAAGGCACTACCCGCGCGTCTAATGGACATTAGTACGATTGTAGGTAGTTGTGTACGCCAGGCGGAGCTTGAGTTACTGTGATACGAAGACGCAAGACTGTGAGTTCATGTCCCCCTTTTGTTTAACTGTTTTCGTTTTATAACTTTGGGGGTGAAATACGTGTTACAAATGATTACGATTACAAATGAAATGAACTGTTAGATCATGTGAATGGGTAGGCGTTAACTTGAGACCATTAATCCTTTAGAAGGACCGAGGGGCATGAGTGATAGATCTATTTGGGTGTTGCGAGCCCCACCCATAGGTCCGCGAGTTGACCGCATGTGGTAACTATGTCGTTCCAGCCGGGAGGCCCGATACGAAATACACAAAGGATTGCGCCTTCCTACACCGTTGCACACATGTTGATAGCCTTGCAAACCATCAATTGATCTTTTCTTATTCTATTACAAACATACATACATATTTTCAATGATTACAAAGGTTTATTCATACACACAAACAAACACATGAACTCGCTCAACTTTTGTTGATGTTTTCAAACTACATGTATTTCAGGGAATTAAATGTGGATCTGGAGGGCGTTCGGAAATTTCAAGTGTTGTTTAAGAATAAAAGATGTCATCCATGGTCGTAGGGTTTGGTTAGGGTGTCCTATCCTGTACAAGACACCTCTTCCGAATCCTGGTTTTATCTAAAGTCTTTTGTTAAGTCCTTGTGGAACTTTAAATAATTCGTATGGTTTGTAATTCGAATTTGGAGTCTACGTATCAAGACAATGTTGTTATGTTTCTAAAACTTATTTAATGGATGATCATCGTTTGTTTTTATCATATAGTGGTTATTATGATTGAATGCAATGATATTAAGCAAGTCACACATAATCACGCTTCCGCAAAAGTCAGGGTGTGACAGTTTGGTATCAGAGCCTCGATTGTAGTGAACTAGGATTCTTTCTCGAGTCTAGACCACAATCATTGGGGCTCTCATGAAAAAGTTTCTACAACATGTTTTCGTTGCATACAAAAAACGCCCAGATCCGGGAAAACAAACATTTTTACAAACGAAAAGACACGAAACACATTTCAATGGTTATGTTCTGTCTGAGAGACTGGGTGGTACAGTCTGAGAGACTGGGAGGTTTAGTCTGGGAGACTAGATGGTTTAGTCTTGGAGACAAGGTAGTTCAGTCTGGGAGACTGGGTGGTTTAGTCTGGGAGGCTAGGAAGGATACATGAATACATGATTACATGCTTAATGTTAGTAGTTAATATATGTGCATATGTGGTGATTGTTATGTTACATATACCATGTCGTCATCTGATAGCGGATTGTCCGATGACCATGATCCCATGGCAGTAGTTTCTGACGATGAGATTGTCCCTGTGCCAGAGATCTTTACTTCTGACACAGAGAGCGACCCGGAGATGATGTCCAACGACGATGATGATTTTCAGCCATTTGCACTGCCCGATTTTGGCGATGATCTACCGCTTGCTGATGGTATCCCGGACGAGGATCCTTTAATTATTCCCATTACTGTCCACGATCATCTTATCATCGGTCATCCCGATAGTGAGCATGTTGTGGCGCCGATCCTCGCTCCTGTTCCTTTAGTGGTCATTCCTCCTGAGGATTGGCCATTCGATGATCTATTTGACGATGATTTTGATCTCTTTATTGATGGTCCTCCCGATGACGCTCATGGCGATGGAGAGCTCGATGAGGACGTTGTTGATGTTCCACTTCTAGGGATTCTTGTTATTGAGATTTCTTCTTATTCTAGCTTACACTCTGTCTTAGATTCCTTTGAGTCTGTGACGTCTTCCGCCTTGCAGGCAGTTGGTTTGTGATGTTATGCCACTGATTCCGATGATGATACAGCCATGTCAGCTGCACCATCCCCTCCACATGACTTTGAGCTTGGTCTTGAGCTAGACTTTGTTCCTGATGATCAGCCCGATGCTGTACTTGTTGATCCTGAGCTGATACCTGCTCCTGAGCCTTTGCCTGATCATGACCCTATCCCATTTGGCATACCTGACATTGCACCTCTCATACTAGATCCAGTTCCTGCACCCGTTGATGTTGCTCCTTTTCACCCAGAGACTCCACTAGGGAGGGTACTTCAGGAGTCTGATGTACACCGTGTCGATCTGCCCATTGTTTTCTTACAGGATATACCCGCACCCCATCCAGGGGAGGGCACTTCTAGCCAGCAGCCTAGCCATGACCCTCATGTTTCAGCAGCTTTTCCCCACATACCTCAGTCTGCACCTTTTGCTCATTTTACTTCTTCACCACTTGATGAGCTACTCAGATGGTTCCCGCCGTACACCATGCCCATTTCTGATCCCAACCATCCCTAGCCTTTTACTAGTTATACACGGGATGAGTTACTTCTATCATTGCAGCTCTAGTATGAGATCATGAGCCGTAGGATTTTAGAGCTTGAGATGATGCCGCGTCCTTTGCCATGTCCGTGTCAGCCTGCATTTGTTTCTCGTTCATCACCGTCCCCATTTTCACATCCTCCAGCACCGCTTACTCCATTTCCTGAGTTTGACACTCAATTTCTCACCGTTGAGCAGAAGATCAGTTATATCTTACGTCATGTTTATGAGCTTGAGGAGGAGCTGGCGCACGTGCGCAACTTGCTTTTTGTTCCTCCACCTCCTCCTCCACCACCATCAACATAGTCGGTTTTTGGTTTTATGTAGGTAGCTTGCTTTTGATGAGAGCACCGCTATTGAGCTGAGTTAGTGAAGCCTTTTGGAGACCACCTTTTGACAGTATGACTGTTGTAGACTGATAGACATTTGGACAAGGGTAGTGTGACCTAGTGTTCCCTTTTGATATGATACTTTTGTAAAACATGTAACAATATTTGTGTTCGATGATTAATGAAAGCTCAATCGTAATGTTCTCATTAAATACGTTGTTAATTTACTTGCTTGTGCTATGATTGTGATGATTACATGCTTACTTGTTATAAACACTATTACATACGCACTATTTATTATACGATTAAGACCTGACCTATACAATATTCTTTAAGAAGATGCCTCCTCGAAGGAACACTCAGTTGCCCACAACAGAGGCATAACTGCATGAACGGATTTCACAAGCAATCGCACAACAAGAGGCCTTACGCTCTGAACACAGCGGAGGTACGTCAGGAAATAACCCACCTCACGGTAATGTTTAAGTCACTTAAGACACATTACGATACGTTTGGATATTCCATGTGCGTTTGCTAATGCTTTCTGTGAATGATGTTGCTTGTACAGGCTGTACTTACAAGCAGTTCCTTGACTGCAAGCCTCCGAACTTTGACGGCACTGGAGGTGTTGTAGCTTTCGTAAGATGGGCTGAGAAAACATATTTTGTGCTGCGAATGAGCAAGTGTGTGCCAGAGCACCAGGTCACTTATATTTCTGGACTATTCCTAGACGGAGCTCTATCATGGTGGAACCTCCAGGTTCAGACTCTAGGTGAGGCTGCAGCGTGTGGTTTGACTTGGGATGAGATGAAAGAACTGATGCGCAAGAAGTACTGCTCGAGAGCTGAGATTCAGAAGTTGGAAACCGAGTTTTGGAATCTGAAGATGGATGGTCCTAAGATTGCTGAGTACGTACAGAGATTCCATGACCTGTCTCGCGTTGTCCCCTACATGGTAGAACCAGAATTCAAGCATATTGAACGTTTCATTTGGGGATTGGCACCCCAAATAATGAGCATGGTGACTACTTCGAAGCCCCCAACGATCACTAAGGCCATTGATTTGAGTATGGCACTGACCGAATAAGCGATCAGATTGAACAAGTTATCGATTTCTGACACCAAGAAGAAGGAGACTCATGTCGAGTCGTCTGGAGAGAACAAGCGAAAGTTCTCTAATTTTAAGAAGGGTACCCAAGGAAACAACAACGGTGGTGCTAACAAAAAAAGGGATGCTAACCCACCAGCCGAGGTCAGGACTGGTGCTGCAAGTTCTGAAAACAAAGGGAAAGGTTACATGGGCACCCTGCCCAAGTGTGATATTTTTCAGCATCATCACACAGGGCGATGTAGGTATGGGATGTGTGAGAACTGTGGCAAGGTAGGACATGCCAGGGAGGCGTGCTGGTACGGTACTGGACGAAGAAATGGAGGATCTGGTGGAAATGGTAATGGAAACCGTGGTGGAAATGGTAATGGAAATCAGACTGGGAACCGAAATCAAGGAGGAAATGGAAATTTCGGTGGTAATGGAAATCATGGTGGTTCTGGAAATCAAGCTGGGAACGGAAACCATGGAGCAAACAACAAACAGGGTGGAAACGGAAATGGAAATGGGAATGGTCGGGGCCAAGGTTGTTTTGGTTGTGGTGATGTTGGGCATTTCAAACGGGATTGCCCGAAGAACAATCAAGCCCAAGGAAGAGTCTTCAACATTGGAGCTAGGGAAGCTCGTCAGGATCCGAACGTAGTTACTGGTACGTTCCCTATCAACCAACACTTTGCATCTGTGCTATTTGATACTGGTGGTGACTATTGTTTCGTATCCCTAAAATTTAAGGATATACTTGGGTTAGTTGCCAGTAAGCTAGATATTCCGTACTCGATAGAACAAGCTAATGGGAAGCTAGTAGAGGCAAACGAAGTGATTAGAGGTTGTGTGATAGAACTTGGGCTCGATCTTCTACCAGTTGAGTTGGGAAGTTTTGACGTGGTAGTTTGAATGGATTGGTTGTCGAGCAACCGAGCGGAGATCGTATGTCATGAAAAGACTATTCGTATTCCGACAACGAATGGAGAGACGATTGTAGTGCACGGAGAAAAGCATGATACGCCTCTAAGGGTGATCAGTTGCTTGAAAGCACGAAAGTTGTTGCGAAAAGGATGTGTTGCCTTCTTGGCTCACGTTGTTGATAAAGAAGCCGAAGAGCCGAAGCTGGAAGATATCCCTGTGGTAAGGGAATATCCTAAAGTCTTCCCCGAAGACTTGCCATGAGTACCGCTCCAGTGACAAGTCGAATTCCATATTGACTTGGTTCCAGGCGTCGCGCCTGTAGCCAAAGCACCTTATCGACTTGCACCTTCCGAGATGCAAGAGTTGTCGACGCAGTTTCAGGAGCTTCTAGACAAGGGATTCATTCGACCAAGTTTTTCGCCTTGGGGAGCTCCAGTCCTATTTGTCAAGAAGAAGGACGGTAGTTTTCGTATGTGCATTGACTACCAAGAGCTAAATAAGCTAACCATCAAGAATCGGTATCCCTTGCCGAGGATTGATGATTTATTCGATCAACTTCAAGGTTCGAGTTACTACTCCAAGATCGATCTTCGATCAGGTTATCACCAGCTGCGGATTCAAGAAGAGAGCATACCGAAGACTGCTTTTAGAACTCGTTATGGACATTACGAGTTTCTAGTAATGCCGTTTGGTATGACAAACGCGCCGGCAGTATTTATGGATTTAATGAACCGAGTTTGCAAGCCATATCTTGATAAATTCGTGATTGTATTTATCGACGATATTTTGATTTATTCGCGGATGAAGGAAGAGCACGAGCAACACCTTAGAGAAATTTTAGAGCTGCTCAAGAAGGAGAAACTGTATGCTAAGTTCTCGAAGTGCGAGTTCTGGTTGCGTGAGGTACAATTCCTTGGTCATGTAGTGAACGAAGATGGAATCCATGTGGATCCCACCAAGATCGAGGCCATTAAGAATTGGGAAACTCCGAAGACGCCAACCGAGATCCGACAGTTTTTGGGTTTAGCTGGGTATTATCGCCGATTCATTGAGGATTTTTTGAAAATCGCCCAGCCGCTAACCTCCCTTACTCAAAAGGACAAGAAGTATGAGTGGGGAGATAAACAAGAAGAAGCTTTCCAGTTGCTAAAGAACAAGCTTTGTGATGCACCTATTTTATCCCTACCCGAAGGCACCGACGACTTCGTGGTATACTGTGACGGCTCGAGTCAGGGATTGGGCTGTGTGCTGATGCAGTGACAGAAGGTTATCGCTTATGCTTCACGCCAATTGAAGGTTCATGAGAACAATTACACCACACATGATTTGGAATTAGGCGCAGTGGTGTTTGCCTTGAAGATTTGGCGGCATTATTTGTACGGTACCCAATGCACGATCTTTACAGATCACAAGAGCCTCCAGCACATATTCGATCAGAAAGAGCTTAATATGAGACAGCGAAGATGGGTTGAGTTGCTAAACGATTATGATTACGAAATCAAATATCATCCAGGAAAGGCGAATGTGGTGGCAGACACCTTAAGTCAGAAAGAGTGGATTAAGCCCATAAGGGTTAGGGCTTTGGAGATAATTATACAGACAGACCTCTCATTGCGTATTCGTGCTGCACAGAGGAGAAGCCCTTAAGAAGGAAAACCTTAAGGCTGAATACCTCCGTGGGATGGAGAAAAAGTTGGTACCCAATGAGGAAGGAACCTTGTGTTTTATGGGACGAATTTGGGTTCCCCTCTTTGGTGGTCTTAGAGATGTGGTTTTTGATGAAGCTCATAAATCGAGGTACTCGATCCATCCAGGATCAGACAAGATGTACCAAGATTTGAAGGATTTTTACTGGTGGCCAAGACTTAAAGGCGATGTGGCTACTTATGTTGGAAAATGTTTGACTTGTGCCAAGGTAAAGGCCGAGTATCAGAAGCCTTCAGGTCTTCTGCGGCAACCTGAGATACCCATGTAGAAATGGGAACAGATCTCAAGGGATTTCATAACCAAGCTGCCTAAGACACCCAGAGGTCATGATACGATTTGGGTAATCATAGATCGTCTGACAAAATCTGCGCACTTTTTGCCGATTAAGGAAAAGGATAACACAGGTAAGCTAGCTGAGCTGTACCTAAGGGAGATAGTTGCACGTCATGGAGTGCCTATCTTGATTATATCTGATAGAGACGGGAGATTTGTGTCAACAATTTGGCAATCTTTCCAAGAAGCGTTTGGTTCTCAGTTGAATCTGAGCACCACATTTCATCCACAGACGGACGGTTAAAGTGAGAGAACGATTCAGACACTTGAGGATATGTTACGAGCTTGCGTAATGTACTTGGGTGGCACCGTGGCAGTTGGGACACTCACCTACCTTTGGTTGACTTCTCCTATAACAACAACTACCATACAAGCATTCAAGTTGCACCGTTCGAGGCTCTCTACGGGCGAAAGTGTCGATCACCGTTATGCGGGGCAGATGCAGGTGATAGACAGCTGGTAGGTCCCGAATTGGTCCAAGAGACAACCGATAAGTTCATACAGATCCGAGAGCGCATTAAGGCAGCTCGTGATCGACAAAAGAGTTATGCGGACCAAAGAAGGAAACCTTTGGAACTTGAAGTGGGTGATATGGTTTTGTTGAAAGTTTCACCTTGGAAAGGTGTGGCACGTTTTGGAAAGCGTGGTAAGTTAAACCCACGATTTATCGGACCGTTCAAAATCCTGGAAAGGATTGGTCCTGCAACATACAAGTTGGAGCTACCAGCAGAACTAAATGGTGTTCATGATACATTCCATGTATCTAATCTGAAGAAGAGTCCAACACAAGAAACAGTGGTTATTCCTGCTGATGAAGTTCACATAGACGACACACTCCACTTTACCGAAGAACCCATTGAGGTTACTGACTGGAAAGTTAACAAGACTCGGAGGAGTAGTGATAAACTCGTCAAGGTTCGATGGAACACACGTCACGACCTAGAGTTTACGTGGGAGCGTGAAGACCGCATGAAAGCAGAATACCCACATCTATTCCCTAACTCCCTTGCAGCTAGTAGTAAAGCTTAAAATTTCGGGACGAAATTTTCTTAACAGGGGGAGAATGTGACAACTGTCAAAATTTCAGGTATCCGTACCACTATTAAACCCTGATTAGTGCTTAATGACTGTGCTGAATTACAATTAATGACTTTAATTGTTTTCTGATTATTGCCATATACATACATGTGCATCATATATTGCTTGATGACATATCATTATTGCATGAAAGTTTATTTGACTCAAATGATGCACGAAACACAGTTAGCACAGTTATCTGATAAATCAGGAAAATGCTGACAGAACTCAGCATATAGGCAGACAGTGTATTGAGACACAGAATGAGCCAGAAACTAAGTATTACACTAGTATAGTGTGTAGGAAAGTAAGGATCACAAAACTGCCTTCCTAGTAATAGTTTAAGTGCCGGAAATTGCCTAAAACTCACACAAAGTGCCGAATTCAGCAAAAATCAGCAATATTCAGCATTTAAACACTCTTGTATTATGCAGAAATACGCTTAAATGGTCCTGAATACCTTCCTAAGTGTCGGGAATTAAAACTGTCACAAAAGGTACATAAAGCACACTAAACTGCAAAGTTTAGCACCTTAACAAACCGGTAACCAACCGAACAACCGGACACTACCCGAAACAACAAATTTTTACTAGAGCACTGTTTTAACATTACTAAGCTAGTTATGGTCCCCGAACATCATAACACACTGTATAAATATCAACTAACTAAACATCGAACTTATACTTGAATTTCAACTAGTAACTAACTAGTTTAGTTTACACCTATGCCTAGACCCCCCCCCCCCCCATATCTACGGCCCCAACAAGGGCCCCACACATTGATTTGTTTCAATATTAAAATAGATCATGTTTATGCTTTTCTAAACATATGAACCATGAGTTAAAATGCTGAAATGTATTATAAGAATGCACATAAGGATCATAACTTCATTTCTCACACACTAAAACACACACAACTCCTCCCTCCTCTCCTTGTGCTCTCGGCCGACCTCACCACCACCGTCATCACCATCATTCACCCATCTTACAACCATTCCAAGTATATACAAGTATGTTAGAGGTTACACAAAGGACCTAGGAGCTTACGGAAGTTCAAGGACCTTGTTCATTTGCTTTTATCCACTTGTTTTCTTCACTTGATCATCCCTAGCCTTGAGCTAGTGGTAAGAACCTTGATCTTGCTAATTTACATATTATATTAGTGGTTAAAAGAAGATTCATAATGTTAATCATGAAGAACACAAAGAATCAAAGGAATGAAAGTTGAACATAAGCTTGAATAATGAAGAAACTAAGTTGTTTATGTGTTGATATGCATGTTGATCATTGTCTGCTTGTGAAAATGATGTTGATCATCATATGATCTTGCTAGATCATGATTAAAAACATAATCCAGCAAGATGAGAGGATGAACATGATAGAAGTTAATGGATCATCCTCATGAGAAACATGAACTTGAAAGAATGCATTGATTTCTTGTAAAATAATGATCAAAGTAAGTTATTAATCATGTAGATCTAAAATTTCAAAGAGTGATTTCTCAAGAAACCAAGTTAAAAATATAAGTTCTACTAAATCTTGGTTCTTACATAAACAAACCTTATTTTTGGTGGTTAATAAAGTGTAAAGGTATATGTGTAACAAGAAAAATCAAAGAAGAAACATTTTTAGAAAATATGATCATAAGTTGTAAAGATCTATATTCTTTAAAAATGAAGTTTTTAAAGAATCAACCACACTTTAAAGGGGTAACAAGACTCACTAAATACACTAGTATGTTACTACAAATTTTTGTGAAATTTCAAGTTCATGAAGTAATAGATTATGCTTGTTTTTGGCAAAATTGGTAAGTAAAGATTATTTGTTGATGATTATTGGTTAGTTATGTTGATTTTACAAAAGAAAATAATATACCTTTAAGGTATGGAAACCTCCATTTTTAGGGGAAACTATGACAAAATTTTTCTAAAAATTAAACACTTAGAAAAATATTTCTAAACAAATATTTACAAGTGTATTTCAAACCATAAATTTTTACATAAACTTTGCCATAATTTTTGTTACAAAAATTACACATATTGGAGGTTGGTTTTTATAAATAAAAATGACTAAATATGTATTTAGAAAATATATATTTAGATGACACCATGTGTGTGATTATTTGTATATTTTGTGTATTAGTTATATTATTTTAGGATTTGAAATAATATAACTCACTAAAATACCAAAAAAAACAATCCAAAATATTACCAAAATTCCAAGGAATTAATAGACACATTTCACACAAAATATTGGTGAAACCGAACAAAAGAATGAAAATATGATTTTTACAATTATTACAAACTTATATCATATTTTTGACAAGAATAAAACATATTATTTTTGGAGAAAAATAAGTATATATATATATATATATATATATTCCAAGTTAGACTTGAAAACATATTATTTTTGGAGAAAAATAAGTATATATATATACAGATTCCAAGTTATAAATAATTTTTCTAAGTATTATTTCTTAAAATATATATTTTAGAAATATATATGGATTTTTACTAAGGACATTATTCCGGAAAAGTTAATACGAAATTTAGTATAAAGAATACTTAACATTTACAAGAAATACGTATTCTCGTACGTATAAATACACTCCGGAATACGACACCGATACATGACAAAAATATACAAGTATAAGAATACGAATACAAATACACCCATCCTTGGGACGGATATACAAGTATAAATACTTGGAAAGTATTAAGTTAGAATATATTATTTTAACTATTACTCCAAAACTTAATAAATATAATTTAAGTTAAAATATTTAATATTTTAACAAATAATTATAACTTGGAATAATATTGAAGACACAAGAAAGTAACTCAAAGACACTAATCCATACTAAGTCAAGGCACTACCCACGTGTCTAATGGACATTAGTACCATTGTAGGTAGTTGTGTACGCCAGGTGGAGCTTGAGTTACTGTGATACGAAGACGCAAGACTGTGAGTTCATGTCCCCCTTTTGTTTAACTGTTTTTTTTATAACTTCGGTGTTGAAATACGTGTTACAAATGATTACGATTACAAATGAAATGAACTGTTAGATCATGTGAATGGGTAGGCGTTAATTTTAGACCATTAATCATTTAGAAGGACCAAGGGGCATGAGTGATAGATCTATTTGGGTGTTGTGAGCCCCACCCATGGGTCCGCGAGTTGACCGCATGTGGTGACTATGTCGTTCCGGCTGGGAGGCCCGGTACGAAATATGCAAAGGATTGAGCCTTCCTACACTGTTGCACACATGTTGATTGCCTTGCAAACCATCAATTGATCTGTTCATATTCTATTACAAACATACATACATATTTTCAGTGATTACAAAGGTTTATTCAAACACATGAACTCGCTCAACTTTTGTTGATGTTTTCAAACTACATGTATTTCATGGAATTAAATGTGGATCTAGCGGGCGTTTGGAAGTTTCAAGTGTTGTTTAAGAATAAAAGATGTCATCCATGGTCTTAGGGTTTGGTTAGGGTGTCCTATCCTGGACAAGACACCTCTTCCGAATCCTGGTTTTATCTAAAGTCTTTTGTTAAGCCCTTGTGGAACTTTAAACAATTTGTATGGTTTGTAATTCGAATTTGGAGTCTATGTATCAAGAAAATGTTGTTATGTTTCTAAAACTTATTTAATGGATGATCATCGTTAGTTTTTATCATATAGTGGTTGTTATGATTGAATGCAATGATATTAAGCATGTCACACATAATCACGCTACCGCAAAAGTCAGGGTGTGACAGTTTAGTATCAGAGCCTCGATTGTAGCGAACTAGGATTCTTTCTCGAGTCTAGACTACAATCATTAGGGCTCCCACGAAAAAGTTTTTATAACATGTTTTCGTTGCATACATAAAACGCCCAGATCCGGGAAAACAAACATTTTTACAAACAAAAAGACATGAAACACATTTCAAGGGTTATGTTCAGTCTGAGAGACTGGGTGGTACAGTCTGAGAGACTGGGAGGTTTAGTCTAGGAGACTAGGTGGTTTAGTCTAGGAAACTAGGTAGTTCAGTCTGGGAGACTGGGTGGTTTAGTCTGGGAGACTAGGAAGGATACATGAATATATGATTACATTGTCATTGATTACATGCTTATTGTTAGTAGTTAATATATGTGCATATGTGGTGATTGTTATGTTACAGATACCAAGTCTTCATCTGCTAGCGGATTGTCCGATGACCATGATCCCGTGGCAGTAGTTTCTGACGATGAGATTGTCCCTGAGCCAGAGATCTTTACTTCCGACACAGAGAGCGACCCGGAGATGATGTCCGACGACGATGATGATTTTAAGCCATTTGCGCTGCCCGATTTTGGCGATGATCTACCGCTTGCTGATGGTATCTCGGACAAGGATCCTTTTGCTATTCCCATTACTGTCCACGATCATCTTATCATCGGTCATCCCGATGGTGAGCATGTTGTGGCGCCGATCCTCGCTCCTGTTCCTTTAGTGGTCATTCCTCCTGAGGATTGGCCATTCGATGATCTATTTGACGATGATTTTGATCTGTTTATTGATGGTCCTCCCAATGACTCTCATGGCGATGGAGAGCTCGATGAGGACGTTGTTGATCTTCCACTTCTGGGGATTCCTGTTATTCAGATTTCTTCTGATTCTAGCTTACACTCTGTCTCAGATTCCTTTGAGTCTATGACGTCTTCCGCCTTGCAGGCAGTTGGTTTACAACGTTATGCCACTGATTCCGATGATGATACAGCCATGTCAGCTGCACCATCCCCTCCACATGACTTTGAGCTTGGTCTTGAGCTAGACTTTGTTCCTGATGATCAGCCCGATGCTCTACCTGCTGATCCTGAGTCGATACCTGCTCCTGAGCCTTTGCCTGATCATGACCATATCCCATTTGGCATACTTGACATTGCACCTCTCATACCAGATCCAGATCCAGTTCCTGCACCCGCTGACCCTCCTGTTATTGAGCCAGTCACTCCTCCACTTGCACCTGCACCCGCTGATGTTACTCCTTTTCACCCAGAGACTCCACTAGGGAGGGCACTTCAGGAGTCTGATGTACACCTTGTCGATCTGCCCATTGTTTTCTTGCAGGATATACCCATACCCCGTCCAGGGGAGGGCACTTCTAGCCAGCAGCCTAGCTATGACCCTCATGTTTCAGCAGCTTTTCCCCACATACCTCAGTCTGCACCTTCTGCTCATTTTACTTCTTCACCACTTGATGAGCCACTCAGATGGTTCCCGCCGTACACAATGCTGATTTCTGATCCCTACCATCCCTCGCATTTTACTGGTTATACACGGGATGAGTTACTTCTATCATTGCAGCTCCAGTATGAGATCATGAGCCGCAGGATTTTAGAGCTTGAGATGATACCGCGTCCTTTGCCATGTCCGTGTCAGCCTGCATTTGTTCCTCGTTCATCACCGTCCCCGATTTCACATCCTCTTGCACCGCTTACTCCATTTCCTGAGTTTGACACTCGATTTCTCACCGTTGAGCAGCAGATCAGTTATCTGTTGCATGATGTTTATGAGCATGAGGAGGAGCTTGCGTATGTGCGCAGCTTGCTTTTTGTTCCTCCACCTCCTCCTCCACCACCATTAGCATAGTCGGTTTTTGGTTTTATGTAGGTAGCTTGCTTTTGATGAGAGCACCGCTATTGTGCTGAGCTTGTGAAGCCTTTTGGAGACCACCTTTTGACTGTATGACTGTTGTAGACTGATAGACATTTGGACAAGGTTAGTGTGACCCTATGTTCCCTTTTGATACGATACTTTTGTAAAACATGTAACAATATTTGTGGTCGATGATTAATGAAAGCTCAATCGTAATGTTCTCATTAAATACGTTGTTAATTTACTTGATTGTGGTATGATTGTGATGATTACATGCTTACTTGTTAAAAACACTATTACATACGTAATATTTATTATACGATTAAGACCTGACCTATACAATCTTCTTTTAGAAGATGCCTCCTCGATGGAACACTCAGTTGCCCACAACAGAGGAAGAACTGCATGAACAGATTTCACAAGCAATCGCACAACATGAGGCCTTACGCTCTGAACACAGCATACTCTTGTTACCATATGACACATGATAAAAGCGCTTCTCTATACAATCTGTGATTATGTTCTGCAAATTGGGAACAATATGAAGATCACGATGCAGACAAGTGGGAAGAAAGTCATTGGACTGCCGCAGATGAAGTCAAATGTGATCAAACTTGGACATCAGACGTAAATCTTGAATCAAATATGTTGTTCCCAATTTGCAGAACATAATCTGTGATTATGTTCTGCAAATTGGGAACAACATATTTGATTCAAGATTTACGTCTGATGTCCAAGTTTGATCACATTTGACTTCATCTGCGGCAGTCCAATGACTTTCTTCCCACTTGTCTGCATCGTGATCTTCATATTCTTGGTTCAATACCAACTCATCTTTAGTAGTGTTTGTTTGAGAACCTAATTCAGATACACAACGGTTCTCCAATTCCAGATCAGAAATGTAAGGAGAAGCGTTGAGATAACGGACATCCATCAAAGTCAAAAAGAAAACTTGTGTTTCCCATAGTCACAAACGATCCCGGTTTGTATTTCCCATAGCCACCGTTTCCGTAGTCATGATATGTAGGAAATGGGTCACAATTTTATTAATAAAGAACTAATAAAAAATAAAGATACTCTCTTTAAACATTTGAGAAATTGTAGTACATGAATCGTGTACAAATTCAAACAAAAATAAATATGAACTACAACATATTTAATAAAACAATCGATTCAAACCAATATCTTCAAAAGATAAAGTCTTCAACTTGATCTTTAACCGCATCTACTTGTATGGTTCGTTGTGTTTTCAGTCCGTTGTGTAGGCTTCAACGAGGTCTTGAACCACGTCTTCTTGTACAATAATTTCCTACAAAATTAACAAACAAATGTTGACGGTTGTGGCTGAGGCACGTGTTCAACACGCTTCCCTTAAAATAGATTTTGCGCCACTACTAAAGACGACGCGCCTGTCTCCCAGGGTACAACAGCCGAAGCAGTTTGTACTGCCGGAGAAGGCCACACGCCCGAGGTTACACCGGATAAAAAACATAGTGTTAGACCTTTTAGAAAATAAGAATAGAAATGTAGATAAATCATGTAGAGAACTTATCTCTATATGTTCCCAACATGTGGGTCATCAAATACTTCTTCTCCAAGAACTCTTCATGTATATCTTTATGTCTCTTTTTTTGTAGTTTTATTATATATAAAAACTCATCAAGTTAGGCACGTAGCCTACTTTTAATACAAGAGACATAGGGTAGAGAAAAGTCTCACTTAATTTGAGATTTATTAGATAAATAAACTCTAATAAAAACTAATAAATTGACATAAAATCTCTACTTAAGAGTTTATGTTTCATATGAAGAGTCTAGTACTTAATTAGAGATTTATTAGAGACATAAACTCTAATAAAAACTAATAAATTGACTTAAAAACTCTACTTAAGAGTTTATGTTCCATATGAATAGTCTAGTAAATAATTATAATTTTAGTATATTATATTCTCACTAAATTAATATCCATTCATGATATCTAAATTTCCAACAATCCCCCACATGAATGGAGATTGATCAAAACACACAAAGTTTTCAATGGAACCTCGACAGTTGAGCATTGTCGGATAAGTAGGTGTCCTTTGAACTTTCCGTTGTGAAGCATACTTAGCCTCCTAGTGGTTTGTAGACACGATGTCCTTGAACAAACCACCATTTGTGTAGACGACAATACACTTCACACAACACTCTCCTTAGCCGGGTCATCCCCTCATAGTCTTGTCTAATAATGGTCGTGGAACACTTTCCTGGTTCTGCAAGAGCTCTAGGAATTGTGCCCCCAATTCCATTCGAAGCAACCCCACTTCTCTCTAACATAGGTGATTCTCCTTAAATCATTAAAAGCATCGTGGTTATCATGATTACGCAAAATCATTTACCACATAATATGCTTAGCCTCACAATTTGTCACTGAATTTCATAGGAATGAACTAGGACGTATTTAAACACCCTTTTATCATTTAGGGAGTATATATAACCATATATACTAGCTTATGCATATCAGCTATGCGCCCACAGTGACCACCCTTAGGTATATGAATTCGTTGTCCTATTGAACTTAGATCTTGGGATCTCAATTCAACTAAGTTAGGTTTCCTTCACACACCCTTTTTCCATGGGCTTTAGTCTCATTCCACAACTTGATCTCTAATAAACCCTCAGGTTGTTGGATCCATAACATTATCTTTGTCTTTGACAAGTCACTGAAGATAACTTTGCAGTTAAGATCAATTGTCATGACGTGTTCATAACTCGAAAGTTAACATTGCCTATTGTCAACTTCTAAGACTATAACCTCAGTGTCCACCTGAATCTGGTTATAATATCTGTCTTAGAATGATACATTTATCATTTAAGGCAAACACATCTCCATTATGCACTATGAGATTTGTATCCTCCACTTAGTCGTATGTTTGCAATGTTAGATTGGATTACAAAATCCTTATTGCCAAAATTTTATGGTACAAATGCAAGACACCCCCACATTTAAGTATTATTGGATAACATCTAGATGGGGTAATGAAAACCATTTCTACATACCCTTAGAAGGTTGTTTCTTAAATGGCTCCTCCCCTGCATTTCTTGTCATTTGATCATCGTAACTTCACTTATGACAACATTTCACATATGATTGAACAAGATCAATCTCATTGTATCAATGAATTCAACTCATATTGCATTATCTTACATAAGCTTCCGAGCTGACCAAAGCAACACATGCCATTGTAATAAGTTTGTCACCAACTTAGACTAATTCTAATTTACCATCTAGAATAAGCCTAGACACTGAATTCTCCTCATTATCTTTTCGAACAAACTCTTAAAAGGTTACATGTCTTTTCCTTATAATGAATGAAAATTCTCTCTCAACTTTGTCTATACACAAATTCTTTTTGTGTTCATACACATTTGAATGTTTAGAGTTAATTAGTCTCCGTCAAGACCCATAATTAACCAAGTACTAGTCTAGCATGCTTTAGACTACAATACTTCAGCATGTGAATAGAAGATGCATCATTCTGATTCTTCACAGCCCTAATGATATCATAATATCACTTTGCAACATTCATCCCTTGTTAAGACAAAATAATTATGTATACAGTTCATAGCTAAATTTCATCATTCATTTAAGGAACATAACTTGTTTACCTTTGATCTCCAACAATCTACCATTGACTCATAAGTAATTAAAATTAAGTCTTAATCCAAGTCACTTGGTGAACACATTCATCACCAAGAAGATGAATGTTTCTCGTCTACAATCACTATTATGTGTGAGATAGAGTCAACTAGATCGACACTCAACAACATGGCATTCATCATTTTGCCATAAGTGATTTGCACACATCTATTGTTATTCATTAGGAGATATGTACATTTAGGATGCTCTCCCAAATGAAGGTAAAATCTCCATATAGATCTAACAATAATCAAGTGGTAGACGCATCTACTTATAAATCTCGCAAGATTTATTAAAGGTATAAAATAACGTATAGTACTTTTACTTTCATATGTTAGAATTCACACTTGTGAATTTTTCCAATGACTTCTAATGAAGTTTGTCGACATGAATGTCGTTAGTGTATTTCATCTCAATACACTCACTACATTCGTTCATTACTCACTCATGATGTGGTTATACATTTGATGTTTCGTCTTTGACCAAAGTAACAACTCTCAAGTTGTTTATGTACAAGTATTTTCATGTACAATCCATTTAAAGCCATATTCTTTTAAACAATGTATAACCGACGTTATAATTATTTTTCACAAAAATAATTTATACGTCACAAAAATTAGTGATTTATTTCTTTGTAAAAAATTGCATGTGTTATCCGAAGATATTGAACACAAAACTATAAAATACATTGGAAACTAAATCATAAGTGTCAATCACTTTTGAAATTTAAACGGAAGCATAGATAATATATAGACATCAAATAGCAAAGTGATTTTATCTTCAACACTTTATAATTTGACCGAAATCTTTTCAACGATATTGTCCCATGGCATGTCTTGAGGTACTCCCTCAATAAGACTCCATGCACTTGTAAGTACAAGTTCCCCATTTCATCCTGAAACTTTAAAAGTTGGACAATTATACTCAAAACAACACCAAGTTGTTACAAAGACTACATTTAAGCATAAAACTTGAACAATTAAATTTGTTCACAACAACACCAAGTTGTTTTTCACCAAATAATATCCACGAGACTGTTACTTTGTTCACCATATGCTACTTCTAGCAAGAGTAGCACACCATTTGAATTATCAATGTTATGCAAAACTTTGTTTTAAAAATCATTCAAAACAGTTTCTTAGTTTTGCAATATACAATATTAATAATATCAATTAGGGTTATGAAAACATAGATCAAACCCTAAATATCGAATGGTTTTATATTGTTTAGTCTTACTACACATGTACTAAACGTTTTCTAACACGCATGTTAGAACAAAAAATGTTATAATGAGCACATTATAGAATCGAACTTTTACATAAAACGTTTTCCAAAGATATAGTTTATAAAATAAACCATTTCTCATCATTTTTAATGCACACATAGGCAATTAAATGTTTCCATAAAACATATCTGTACATTATGAACAATCTCTAACCTTGTATTCGTGATACACATTTTCTAACACACGTGTTAGAAAATATAAGTCACTTTATATATACAGAACATGGCCAAATTAAAGAATTAAATGTCATCATTAAAACATCATCAAATGTCATCAATAAAACTCTACTCAAGAGTTTCATCATATGAAGAGTTAAGTCTCAATAATTATAGACTTAAACTCTAATAAAACTCATCAAATGTCATCATTAAAACTCTACTCAAGAGTTTAACCATATGAAGAGTTTAATTAGTAATTATAATTTCACTCAAATGGATTTAGAAATCACAAATTAAAGTTGGTGATAAATCCTACACAACTACACTATCACTTTATGGTGATTTAATTCTTGAAGTCAATCAAACATCAACTTCATTGTATGACCTTTTATTTCTAAACCATACAAAGCATTAAAATCAATGCTATAACAAATTACTTATAGAAAATGTTTACATAAAACATTTCAAAGCATTTGTATTTTAACCATTTTTATCAATTATGTTAAAATGAAAGAAATTCTAACGCGCACGTTAGAAATATTAATATTTCCACAAAATGTTAATTCGACTTCCTAATAACACATATATGGTTCAAATAAATAAGTCATTTCTAATACACACATTAGAAACTAAACAATTAAAAAATTGCTTTCAAACTAATACTTTTCACTAACGTTTCTAACACACATGTTAAAAGACAAATGATTACAAAAATCATTATAAGACTTATTTGTTTATATCAATCCATGGGTGGATGAAGAGTCTACTTTAAACAGAGACTTAGTTGGAGACATAAAACTCTAATCAAGTAACATAAAACTCTTATTTAAAGATATAAAAACTCCACTTAAGAGAATTTAACGTTTACAAAAAACGTATGGCTTACACCAATAATTCCGGTCTAACACACATGTTAGAGAATTTAACGTTTACAACAAACGTATGGTTTACATTAATAAACCCAATCTAACACAAAACTTAGAAAAATTAACGATTCCCAAAATCGTTTCAAAACCAAACGTTTGAACCAAAACTATTCATTTTGTATCACGGTATAGGATTTAAGATTGTATCTCAATCTCAATAAATCCAAACACAACAAGTTGTACTACATACATATTTCCCAAAAAAATATTTATAAGATCATAATCTCTAAAAAATATTTTTTTTATTATAAATCTTTTCGTGAACCCAAAATCTTTATAAATAAGGTTTTAAGATTGTAGCAACAATCTCACGAAATCTGTTTTAAGTTTGTAGGAAATGGGTCACAATTTTATTAATAAAGAACTAATAAAAAATAAAGATACTCTCTTTAAACATTTGAGAAATTGTAGTACATGAACAGTGTACAAATTCAAACAAAAATAAATATTAACTACAACATATTTAATAAAACAATCGATTCAAACCAATATCTTCAAAAGATAAAGTCTTCAACTTGATCTTTAACCGCGTCTACTTGTATGGTTCGTTGTGTTTTCAGTCCGTTGTGTAGCCTTCAACGAGGTCTTGAACCACGTCTTCTTGTACAATCATTTCCTACAAAATTAACAAACAAATGTTGACGGTTGTGGCTGAGGTACGTGTTCAACACGCTTCCCTTAAAACAGATTTCGCACCTCTACTAAAGACGACGCGTCTGTCTCCCAGGGTACAACAACCGAAACAGTTAAATACGTATTTATATGCAAACCGGCACAATTATACAGATAACTACTTATACGCACATCATCAATACCTGAATTATACTTTTATACTTTTATATACTCATTTACATTATATATACTCAAGAAATACCAAGAAATATACCAATTATCTTTCCACCTCATCAATTCTCTTCCACCTTCTGTAACCAATCATATTTCACCATTTTCCACCACCTTTCTCCATCAATCATCTTTTCAATCCTCTTCCACCTTCTTTAACCAATCATATTTCACCTTTTTCTACCTTCTCTACCTATAAATACCAACCTCCTTCTGCCATTTTCTTCACACCATTCTTCTCTCCATCTATCTAATTCTCTCAATCTTTCTAAATCAAGAATTCTAAAAATCTAAAAGGATACCAAGTGTTTCAACAATTCTTCTCCCAACCTCTCTACTTCTCTCAAATCTTCCAAGCAAGGAAGAGAACTCTAAGAGTTCTAAAAGAAAACACTAAGTGTTTTAAAGGAAGCTTTGAAGCTCCAACCTCCAACTCTTCATGGAATCACCAAAGGAAACTTTGCAAAACTGTGAGCACACTTAACCCCTTTTGCTTTAAACACATATTGGGTGCAACATGTTTTACTTGTTAAAATGCACGATTCACATAAATATGCTTTATTCATTCAATCCATTATACATCCTTTGTTATGCTTAGGTTCATGCTAGAATTCATACTACTTGTTAACCCGCCTTAACAATTATAGCGCTATAGGAGTAGCACACCACCGGACAGGGTTTTTGTTAAGTTATACTCATTACGGTCTCGATATTGCTATATCGAGGGATGCTAAATTCTTGTGGACACTTGGGTTTGACTTTTAGTTATGCATGATAGTTTGACCTTGTATACCAAATTGCTATGTTGGATTGAAAATTCTTTTTATACTTATGTCACGAGTCTAAAACTAATGTACTCGTCAATACATTGTATTGAACTATGCTTTTAAAAACATTGCAGGTTTTGAGATGATGTTAATGATGCATGGAATGTAGTAGGATGCCTAGATACACATTTAAAATTGTGTATTCTTATTGTATTGCAATTCTTGTATTTCAAGTTGTTGTATTTGATTTCAATCTTTGTAATTGACTCTTTAGTAATGAAATAAATCCATTATTTTAATACTTGTCGCAAATATTAGTGTTATGATGTCTTGAGCAATCTATTTCGTCTCACTCCGGTGTTTCCGCCATCGGATGGAGTGTGACAGATTGGTATCAGAGCCATAACTTATAGGGAATTAGGAAAATTGCCATGCTTTTGACCTAGTCTATAGCTAAGCACCATCCTTGACCCTACTTAATTCGTATGTTAAATTCTTATGTGTTATTCTTGAAATGCCTTTTTACTTGTTCATACTTGTTTTATTATTTCAAACATACGCCTTTCCTAAGACATTTTACTCAACTATACTAAACTCGAAAACACTCGTAATACACAAACGAGACGACTTCACCAAAATAAGCGTGAAACTCACAATTTGGTGAACGACTCTCAATCCACTTATTCTTTTTACACGAAATTCGCCATCAAGTTAGGTGTGAAATCCTCACCTTGATGGAGAGTTTCCATTTCAAATTCTAGTGGACCCTCATCAAAGTGTCGAAATTAAATTTTAACCCGATGAGTACCAACCACACTTAGGGTATGAAATCGTCAAGTTAGGGGTGAAACCCGCATCTTGTCGACTCATCCCACTACTTGATTTTCAAAAATCCCGCCAAATCTCGCATCTTGTCAAAGTTTCATTTTGTAATAATCCAAGTTTTAATCAAACCTATGTTTTACTATTATCAATCTTATACAATGCAATCATCTCTTTTGAAATTCAAATTGTTTTCGAGATTATTTTGTTTTATACACACATCATACTAAATCTTTTCATACATCTATACGTCATTCACATGCATGATTTCAAAAACGTTACCAACTAGATTTACATGTCTTGTAACCCCAAAATAGAGACATATCATCGAGATAGAAGTGATTTCCTTACCTTGATGATTAACTCCGCTCCTTTATTTTCTTAAAACGACCTCACCAACGGGTTAGGGGTGATTCCCTTACCTAGGTGATCGTTACCAAAATTTTCCTTCAAAATACTTTATTATGCAAACACGATCATGTTTTACACCTAAATCGTTTATCATTCGTCAAAATCCCTACTTATATCAATTTCAAAATGCATTGTTTTATCAAACGTAGTTCTTACCCTGCGATCTATTTTCACATAACTCACATACACGAAATTATTAATCATACCTTAAAACGTTTTATTACTCGAATTTCAAAACCGTACGAAATGCTACCTATCAACTTAATTGGTCCAATGAATCTCTTGCCCATGAACTTCATACTCAACCTAATCACTAAAACATGCTCACATTATATCATCATACTAAAGACTTTCATTCTCAATCGAAATCAAACCAACCTTTCTCACATGCCTATAAGATCTTATAGATATTATAAGATCGTTTTACTAAAACTCCTTTCAAAATCAATGAATCATTTTGCTATGTTGGATCTGAGTTTCTTTTTGATTGTATTTTCGTTTGAAATTAAGATGAAAATGAAAGAGTTGTGCAGCGGAATTAAGATGAAAACAAACTTTGCATACAATCAAATGAGAGTAATACTTTAATCAAACATCTTTACACAATGAATCGAAAGATTGAATTTGTTTCAACAACGATTACAATGATTGATGAATGAATGCAAACTCCCCCTCAGCCAGAGCTCAGTAGTTTGTTCGTGCAAAGAAGACGATGTGGTGAAAGAGCTAATAGAACAGTACAAAGTACTGAACTATTTATAGGCACTTGCAAACCACTGAGCATCTTAGCTGACGTCATCATGAAAGTGACATCTAACCTCCTAACAAACTCTAACCTCTGATCTATACAAACACTGATGTACTAACTACTGCTATTACATTTCTTTACATAAAAGACACTTAAACAGCTGCTGCAACCTTCCACTGCTGTGAACCCAGCAGTGCTTGTCCGGATCAGCAGTACTTGACTCAAGGCAGTAGATTGAGTCAGCAGAGCTTTGGTCTTCCACCAGTCTTTGACATTGGTCAGTAGATGCAAAGCAGCAGTTGTAGGTCAGCACTTAGTAAGATCAGCAGATAGGAGGTCAGCAGATATAAAACCACTTTCAAGGGGAGAGATTTGCATGAACTAACTGTAATCGTCTGCTTATTCTGGATCCACTGCTCTGATCCAGTTTTGGCTTTAATTATCTGTTCCTCTGATAGGGTTCAATCCCAACAATCTCCCCCTAGAACAGATAATGCCAAAACTCTTCATTATTTGTGGAATTCTTTATTGCCTCATCAACAGCTCCCTTATCTGACCTTTAAATTGTAATTCAAAGTCTAGGGCATCTGTATCTTCATCATCCCTGCTAAGTGGAAGATCAAGGAGATCCTGCAAATATTCAAGACTCAGGCCAAGAGCTTGTTCCCTTGATATTTTCTCCACTTCTCCACCAGACCTGAGCAAAGTCAATACGCAGGTCTGTTTGTCAGTTTCCCACTTTTGTATTTTTGAGCCTGGTGGGTTTCTTGGGAGATGTTTATTTGCAGAAGTATTTGGTGAGGCTGGCCTGTTCATAGCTGGCTGAGCAGCACTTGCAGATTGTTCCAATTCAAGATCTTCTTTTATCATTACTTCCGTGCCTGCTTTTACAATGGCATCTCCAGCTAATAGATCTTGAATTGTTTCCATGCTAAACTGGTTTTTGCTCCTTCTTTTGTAGATAGCAGCACCAGCTGGAGCAGTGGTTCTTTTGGCTTGCAGCTTTGGTGGTCTTTTTGAGACCTCTGCTTTGGAGTAGTCAGGCTTTTGTGGAACATTTGGGTCTTTCTTTCTTAGTTCTTCCAACCTTTTGTAGGTGGCCCTGACTCTATCTTCTCCCCACTTTGTCACAGAGTTCTTTGACCCATAATCGGCTGCAATCAGCTCCTCTTTCATTCTCCTCAACTCTAACATCTTCTCAGCTTCAAATTGTTTGAATTTTTCAGGAGGAGTCTGCTTGACCTTATTTTTGATCATGTCTTGAATCCTGGCTGCTTCTTTTTCAAGATCAGGAATGGTCCAGTTCTTATACATGTGTTTCTCCCCCTTGTATTTCTTGTAGGTCATGATGTTTTCAATGTAGTCTTTTCTCAAGGACTCATCTGCCCTTTCTGAAATTTGCTGACATACATTTTTAGCAAAACGCTCCATAGCATTGACCTGTGAGAGTAAAAACTGATAGTTTTGTTGAAATTCTCTATCAGATTTCCCTTTTCTGTTTTTGATTGCAATATCCTCTGCTTGTTTGGCCTTGAGTTTCAAGTATTCTTCAATATTGTTAGGCCTGGGATATCCTGCAATTGATGGCAAACTCCTTTTGGCTGGGTCATCTTCATAATAAAAAGATTTGATTTCTTCTCTGACTGCGATGAGTTCCAGAGGAAATGAGACACCAGCAGGAGGTAGTGATTGTATAATTTGAGCTGAAGAGAGAGGTATGGGTTTTGGAATAGTGACAAGTGACAGGGATTTTGAAGATGTTGGTGATGGAGATGTGCCATCATCTTTTAAAATTATCCTTCTCCTTTTTGTAGGAGGGACTGATGATGTTTTGGATGGAACAGTGGTGGTAGATGTAGTGGCAGTGGATTGTGATTGACTAACAGCTGTTGAAACAACTGGTGTTTCAACCACTGTTGTCATTACAACAGATGTTATAACATCTGTTGTCTTCTGCTGTATGTCAGCAGGTGTTGTTTTTGGTGGTGATGATGGTAAAGTAGTGGTTGTTGTGTGTGTTGAAGTGGTGTGTGTTGATGGAACAACTGTTTGGCAAGCAGTAGTTTTTGTAACTCCTGTTGTATCAGCTGTTTTGTATGGTGGTTTTTGAACAGACTTTGAATGTCTGGTTGGAATGGATTTGGGTTGCCTTACTTTTCTAGTAGGCTTCTTCTTTTTCTCAACAGGATTTTCATGATCCTTTGACCCAGAAGTACCCTGATCTGGATGATCCATTATGTCCACCCTGGCTTTCCTTTTGGCCTCTCTATCCCTTTTTACACTTGCAACTGCTTCTGCTAGTGCATTTGTTGTCACATCAATTTTCTTGCTGCCATCTGGCAAAGGGATCTTTTTGGTCATGTTTGAATTTTCTGGTTCAAGATAGAGACCATCCTCTATACCCTTCTTTTTCCACTCCTTAATTTTCTCCCCCTTTTTGGCATTATCTTCTGTGAGTTGATAAATATAGCGGACTTTTGGAGGAGCATTGCCAGTGGTGTGCAAGATCTGAGTTTTGAGAGCCTTTAAATCAGCCTGAGTGTTCTTGAACCTTGACTCCATTGCATTTCTTAGCTGTTGTACATGTTTTTCATGTTGCTGATCTGCTAATTGTGCTTGTTGTTGGAGAAAAGATTGAAATAGATTCCAGAGCTCATTTGTAGCAGGTGCCCTTTGTGGAGCAGGTGCTTGAGGTGGAACAGCAGTTGATTGTACATTCTGAACTTGTAACACCTGTTGTAGCATATCTTTGAGTTCTGCAACAGAGTTATCAAGCTTTGCAATACGATCCGTCAATTTCTGGTACTTTAAACCATCACCCAAGGTAATGGGATCATCTGATTTCCCACTAGTAGTGGTTTTATCAGTGGTAGATGTAGGGAGTATACTCCAGACATTGACCACTGATGCCCCTTTGTCTTGGTACTGGGGTCTTCTTCCTTCAACACTTGACAACCTTTTGATGTTGCCAGTAGGATAAATAAATCCACTGGTGGTTGACAGAGGTGCTATCAAAGGAATTGCCTCCAAGGAAGTCTTATTAATGTAACCACTGTCCAAATGTAACCCAGTGGGTGTAACAATTGTAGTGGCTGCTTCACTTGGATTACCACCAAGAGTTACTTGTAACTCAAGGGGTGGAACCTCCTCAGGTTCTGTTGGTGGGTTAGCAAAGATTGATACAGCAGACCCAGTCAGTGGTTGAGGCATATTCTCATTGATAGGTGATTGAGAAGGACTGGTTAATGCCTGGTTCAAATCAATTGCATCCAACAGCAGTTTTGTTGGTGGGGGAATTGTGGATGTGAAGGATGGTGTAGAAAGTGGAGTTGCCCCAGGTATTGAGTTGTGGATGATAGAAACGAGTGTTTCCAGAGCATCATGATGTGGAGACCCTATTTGTACAACTTGTTCTTTTTGTGAAGAAGCAGGAGGAGTTGTGGTTATGGGTTGAGATATTTGTACCAACTGCTGTGAGGAAGTAGCTGCAGTGGTTTCTTGTGACATTTGTGTTGTCACAGGCCGGAGCTCTGGTATCTCATCCTCCAGAGTTGCCTTTTTGATGGGTTTTGTGGGTTTTTGAGTTTTTCTTTTTGGCTTTTTGGAGATAGTAGGTGTGGGTTTCAAAGCAGTTGTGCTGCTGCTTTGATCACCTTGAGCAGTGGGCTCAGCAGCAGATACCTGAGGAGCAGTTGTAACTGCTAAAATCTGCTCAGGCACCTCTGCTTGTGTTTTGCAAGGTGCTAACATTCTTGAAAAAGTTTCAGTTGTTAAACTGTTTATCTGAGTAGAATCACCTTGGTTTATTATAGCTAAATCATCCTTACTGAATTTGTTTGTAAAATAGTAACTTAAAAACCTTGGAAACAGTAAGAATGATTTTGTTTCAACATTATTAACCAAATCTTTAAAAATTTCCCGAGAATAGTTAAAATTTTCTCCTTGAAGAATTGCATATCCCAGATTTTGAATCTTTAAAGGGATTTCATTGAAAGAAGTGGTTTTGTTTGAAACACATAGTAGGAGGGTATGAAATAAAAATCTGGTTGCAGAAGGAAAATAACCTTTTTCTAAGGTAATTTTCTTCATCATTGTGGCTTCATACCCTCTCTCAATGAAGTCAGTTTGTAACTCGTTTTTAGTGAAAGAAATTTTACCTTCCTGATCACCGAGTTGAAAGACCTCTGAAATGGATTGTGGCGTGATTTGGACAGCTTTACCCTTTATAGAGGAGTTTATGGTGGTTGCAGTGTCTCCTTGTTTTTCAAGGATTGCATTTTTCCAGAACTCTCTTTGGGTCGCCAAATAGATTGTGGCATCGGCAGTGAACAAAGTTTTGTACTTTGATTTTGCCATGATGTCAATGATGGAATCGAAAACTTTGGTGGTTCCTGGTTTTGTGAGAAGACCCAGGAGATTGTGAGATGGTTTATATGGGATTTCAGTGGAGATTGCCTTTTGAGAGGCTGTTTTCGAAGGTGATTTGGAGGAGGGTTTTGTAGATTTCTTTGATTTTGTCATTTTGAGGATGATTGATCGAAGAAAGTTGTGAAATATGAGAAGAAAAACTGCTTTGAGAAGAGAATTTTTAAGAATTCAATTCGACAGTAAAACCCTGTTTTGGTGGTGAATGGGGGATTTTATAGGGAAGAAAGTGAAGGCTGAGGTGGCAGCCGTTACAAAAAGTCTGACCAATATGTACTGCCCACGTGACAACCCCTGGTGAAAGTGAAGGACAGTACTTTTGTGAAAGTGACTGATGAAGGCAGTGGTATGAAAGCAGTGGATGATTTTCACTATCAGTGGATAGCATATCAGTGGATAAGACACTGCTTTCGAACAACAGAGTTTATCAAGATAATGAGAGAACAGGGGTTGACTTTCAGCAGTGGACAGACTTTTGAAGTAGAGCAGACTTTTGAACAATCAGTGATTAATGGCAGACTTTTAAGGACTTTAATGAAAAATTTTCATTTTTAGCTATTTTTAAGGATGGAGTTTTGATTTTCTGAAAACATTTTGTTGCTTTTATTCATAGAAAAACAAGATGTTGCTTGTTATTCCATGTTCAGCATCCCAATCCTAGAGACCAAACTTTCAAAAGTGGCTGTATCAAGTGCTTTTGTGAGCACATCAGCCAGCTGGTCTTTAGTTGGGACATGATGCAGAGAAATCAAACCTTTTTCATAGCAATCCCTCACAAAGTGATGTCTGATGTCGATGTGTTTGGTGGTTGAGTGGGAAACTGGATTTTTGATGATATTTTCTGCTGCCTGACTGTCCAACATGAGTGGTGTCTTTAAGGCAGTGATACCAAAATCCAGCAACTGATTTTGAAGCCACAGGAGTTGGGCTGTGCAGCTTGCAGCAGCAATGTATTCAGCTTCAGCAGTGGATGTTGAAACAGCTGCTTGCTTTTTGCTTTGCCATGAAACTAAGCAATCACCTAGAAACTGGCACCCTCCTGATGTGGACTTCCTTGTGGTGTGACATCCAGCAAAGTCACTGTCTGAGAAACCTGAAAGCTTGATGTTCCCATTAGCTGGATACCAAATACCAAGTGTGGGAGCACCTTTTATGTATCTGAAGATCCTTTTTACAGCAATGAGATTTGATTTTCTGGGAGCTGATTGACTTCTTGCACAGACACATGTTGCAAACATGATGTCTGGTCTCGATGCAGTTAGGTACAATAAAGACCCAATCATGCTTCTATAAAGTGTTTGGTCAATCAGCTCATCCTTTTCATCAGATATGACCAGCTTATTTGTTGCCATGGGTGTGCTGCATGGTTTACAATCATTCATATCAAATTTGGTTAAAAGTTCTTTAGTATATTTGCTTTGATGAATGAAAGTTCCATTTTGCAATTGCTGTACTTGGAGACCAAGAAAGCATTGCAGCTCACCCATAGCACTCATTTCAAACTCAGCTGTCATGAGTTCTCTAAACTCTTCACACATTGAGTTACATGTGCTTCCAAAAATAATGTCATCCACATAAATCTGGACAATCATTAAATCCTTCCCTCTCCATTTTAAAAACAATGTTTTATCAATAGTACCTCTTTTGAAACCATTGGAGAGTAGAAAGTTGGAAAGAGTTTCATACCAGGCCCTTGGTGCTTGTTTCAAGCCATACAAGGCTTTGTTTAGCCTGTAGACATGATCTGGATAAAATGGATCCTCAAAACCTGGAGGTTGACAAACATACACCTCTTCTTGAATTGTACCATAGAGGAAAGCACTTTTGATATCCATTTGAAACACCTTCATATTGTGGTTGACAGCAAAGGCCAGGAACAGTCTAATGGCTTCCAATCTTGCAACAGGGGCAAATGTTTCATCATAATCAATCCCCTCTTCCTGTCTGTAACCTTGAACCACAAGCCTGGCTTTATTCTTGACAACAATACCCCTTTCATCAGTTTTGTTCTTGAAGACCCACTTTGTGCCAATGGGACTAACCTCTTCTGGCAGTGGTACAAGCTCCCATACTTGTTGTCTTTTAAACTGTTGGAGTTCCTCTTGCATGGCTTCTACCCAGCTGTTGTCTTTCAGTGCCTCTTGGTACTTGACTGGCTGATGGAGTGATAGAAAACCAGCAAAAAGACAAATGTTTTGGGTTTGACTTCTTGTGAGTACCCCTTCATTTATGTTGCCAATGATTTGATCAGGTGGATGAGATCTCAAGAAGATTAAATCTCCTTGATATGGTATGATGGCATTGGTTGGTGAAGGCTGCAAATGTGTATCATCTAAGCTAACCACTGCTGGGGACTTTGATGATCCAGCAGTGGCTTCAAAAGGTGGTGGTATAGGAGGTAATGAAGTGGACAACTGCTGACTTTTATCCACTGTTTGAGGACTTTTGTCAGCAGTGTTTGAGGATGTGGAAGCAGTGGTTGATGGGCTACTTTGGTCAACAACTGTTGAGGTAGCAGTGGTTGAGCTTTGACAACTGTTTTGAACAGCTGGTGCTTTTCCCTTTGTGGCAGACCTTTGAGGGATGATGATTTCATACCCATAGTCTGGTGTTGTATCCTCTGATGGACCTGCACTGTTAGTCTTGACAGCAGTATTTTCAAAAGTGAATTTTTCAAGATCAAACAGATCTGCAGGGTTTGCTGGGATTTTCATTGATGAGAGTTCATTGAACTTAACATTCAAAGTCTCCTCCACTGCCTTGGTCCGTGTATTGAACACTTTGTAGGCCTTGGCAGTGGTTGAGTATCCCAGATGATAACCACAATCAATTTTGGCTGCAAATTTTGAAATGGAATCTTTTAGGTTCAAAATAAAGCATGGGCAGCTAAACACTTTGAAATATGAGATCAGTGGTTTAATTTTATACAGAATTTCATAGGCAGTCTTTTTGTGCCTGGGGTTTATTAAAACTCTGTTCTGAACATAGCAAGCAGTGTTTACTGCCTCTGCCCAGAAAGTTAATGGCAAACCTGAATCTGCAAGCATGGTTCTGGCAGCCTCAATCAGAGTTCTGTTCTTCCTTTCCACTACCCCATTCTGCTCTGGTGTTCTTGGGATGCTATACTGCCTTACAATCCCTTTCTTCACACAGAAGGCATCCAACTCCCTATTTTTGAATTCTGTGCCATTGTCACTCCTGAAGCTTTTCACTGGAAGGTCAAATTGCTTTTCAACCTGTATTACAAAGTCTTGCAAAATGCCTGCAGTTTCATCTTTTGAGTGCAAAAAGAAAGTCCATGTGAACCTAGAAAAGTCATCAACAATAACCAAACAATATCTTTTCTTTTTGAGGCTCATGACTTGAACTGGGCCAAACAAATCCATGTGTAGCATTTGCAAACACTGGGTTGTTTTGGACTCTTCAATGGACTTGTAAGAACTTTTATGCTGTTTTCCTTTTAAACAGGAAATGCAATGTTCAGGACATGAAAACAATTTTTGTGGTAGGCCTCTCACCAAACCATTTTTTGAAATTTCTGTGATTGTCTTAAGATTTGTGTGTCCCAGCCTTCTGTGCCAAAGTTCTGTCTCTTTGTCAGAGGCAGCTGAGAACAGACAGGCATCAGCTCTGGGACACTCTTTTGACATGTGAACAACATAAACATTGCCACTTCTTTGAGCAACAAGTTTAGTTTGACCAGAGTTGATTATTGCTTCAATCTTTTTGACCATTTCTGGTCCAACAATCCTACAACAGTCTTTTGTGAAGAATGACCCAAATCCCTTGTCACTCATTTGGGACACACTCAGAAGGTTGAATTTTAGATTGTCTATTAGATTGACATTTTCAAATTTTACATTTCCAGATTGCACTGTTCCAGACCCCAGAACTTTCCCTTTACTATTATTCCCAAAGGATATATCACCCCCACCATGGATTTTAAAGTCTTTGAGGAGGGCTTTACATCCTGTCATGTGCCTGGAGCCTCCACTATCTACATACCAAAGACTATCAAAGCATGCAGAAGCTCCCTTGGCATGAAGGAAAAGGATTAGTTCATTAAGGTCTCCAAAGCCAACAAGGCTTTGGATGGGGTCTCAACAGTGTCTGGGATGGAAGCAGAATGATGGACAGTGGTTAGGTCAGGAGTTTGAACTGTTTTAGGACACTGTTTCTCTAACCACTGTTGTGGGTCCTGACCAATCATCTGCTGGTAACCAAAAGGATGCTTGTTCACTTTGGGTTTAGAGGGCCTTTTGTAGGCCTCATAAACGTGAGGAATCCTTTGGTAAGACTGTTTTTCTCTGCCTTTTCTCAACTGATTGGCAGGGGGTGCATCAGTAACCTGAACATCTCTTTTGACAGATGTTTGGTTCAGCTGTTTTGTAACAGCTGTTTGAACTGGCACAAACAGTGGTTGTTTCTTGGTAAATTTGACAGATGTTGATGATGATGATGGTGGACTCAAGGATGTTTTAGCCATGTACTCATTCTTTTTCACATCAAAGTTTTTGAGATACACACATGCTTGAGTTTTGTGGTTTGTTTTACCACAGACAATGCAACCTTCAGCTGAACCAATGACACTTGTTCTGTTTAAATCATAAGCTTTTAAGTAGAAACAATCTTTTGTTAGATGATTCCTTTTCTCACAGAATTCACAAAACAAGTTATCAATTTTTTCTTTCTTCTTTCTCTTTTCAGATTCCTTTGCAACAGAGGTTTTAACCACTGCTGGGATATCTTTGAGAGGTATGACTTTGGCTTTTGGAGCTTTAACACCATCAGTTGATGTAAAGTCCATTGGCTTGAAATTTTCAAGAATATCACACTCGTCAGACCAGGTAGGTTTAAACTGATATTTTTCAAGTTCTTCAAAAGTTGAGGAACTCCTTGTTCTGCCAAGTGTGATTTTGTTACCAAGTTTGTCAGTGATTTTCACTTCTTGGCCATTCTTGTTTGTGGGGATGAACTCAGTGGTTACATCAGTGTTTTGAACAGATTTTTCACAAGCAATGTGTTCATCATCATATTTTCTATACCCAACCCCAAATTTCACATTACTTTCAATCTGTTTTGCAAGCATCACCTCATATCCTCTACAGGATTCCACCCATCTTTCACAAGTAATCTGGGTGGATTCCAACTCCTTTTTGCAACTTTGGTATTTTTCTACCATAGTTTGAAGTTGGGTTTTGGTGATGCTTTGCTCTTCTTTTAGACAGCTGATTTCTTTTTCCTTTTCAGTCAATTTGTTTTTAAGATCTTTTAAAGACCTTTCAAATTTGACCTCATCAGACAAGATTTTATCCCGAAGGTTTTCATTCACCTCTTTAATGTTTCCAAAAGCAATTATGCAATTGTCAGAACACAGTTTTTCAAGAACTTGAGGAGATACCTTGGCAGCTGCCATCATTGCACAATCACATTGATGATCTTCATCATCATCAGCTTTTACCTTCTTTTCACCAGCCTTTTCTTCTTTCTCTTCTTCTTTGTCCTCTATGGACCATGGATCTGTCATTGGTTCAATCAGGGTACCTGAACTTTCTCCCAACAGTATTTCACCAGCCACAGCAGTAACCACTACTTCAGTCACCTCTTCCACTGTTTCAAAGCTCTGCTGTTCCTCCTCAGTTTCAACCCCCTCCAGTATTGACTCTAATGCCATCAAACAAAACTCATCATGAGAAGAATCATTAGAAGCATAGAGTGCAAAATTTTCATCATTAAGGTCTTCAGGCATACTGCTCCAGTCAACAAACCCTTGAGTGAAAAAACTTTGTTGATCTGGTTGTGCTGCTGCTGGAGCAGTGGTTTGAGGTGCAACAGGTTGCACTTGTACCTGTGGAGCAGGGGTTTGAACATATTGGATTTGTGGAACAGTAGTTTGGACATAATGTACTGGCACAGGGGCAGCAGCATAGTGAGCAGTGTTCACTTGAGCTGCTGGGGCATATTGGGCATAGTGCACAGCGCTTTGGTTTTGAGGTCTAGGATTTGAGCTAGGATGAGTAATTATGGGACCAGTAGTTTGACTCCTACATTCCCTAGCGAAATGTCCCAACCTATTACACTTGTAGCACTTGATTTTCGATTTATCCAACCCAACCCTTAGATTCCCATGCAAACCTGGGAATTTTCGCCCTGTTCTTTTGTAGAACTTGCTAGTTCTAAAACTTAGCAAAGCCAGTTGGTGCAGGATGTCCATTTCCTCTAAATCAGTGGGATCAAAATGTTGCAAATCATTTAGTTCAAAACTTAAATTGTCTGACATCTGGTTTTCGTTTGCAGTGAATGCATAACTAGCAGAGTGAGGATCAGGGTTGTTAAAATTTGCACCAGCAGTTATGTCAATGAAGTGATCATAACCCTGATCCTTACCACTGCTCCCAGATTCTTCTTGACCCAGAAGAGCAGTATTACCGAAAGTGTAATCATCGGTAACTTTTCCTGACTCTTGTAACCTCCTTTTCTGGTTCAACTCCCTTTCGTAGGTCAGGAGTCGACCGTGGAGTTGGGTCAAGGTCAGATCCTTGAATTCAGGTGAGTTTCGAGTGACAAAAGCTATGGTGTCCCATTTTTCTGGCAGTGACCTGAGGAACCTGCTATTTTGAGTTGAGTTTGTAAAAGTGGTGTTAACTGATGAGACAACTGAAATGCTCAAATTGTTGCGTTAGTGATTCTCCTTTAACGTAGCAAAATGTTTCATACTGTTGGTTCAGGATTTCCCTGTTGTTTTCTATCACCTCTTCAGTCCCCCCAAACTGTTCCTTAAGTGCGTCCCATAATTCTTTGGCACTGTTACAGTGTAACAGTCCAGCATATATCTCATTGGGCAGCGCTGATGCTATGATGCTAAAAGCTTTAGCATCTAGTTCGATCTTTTGAAAGTCGGTTTCGGTATAATTTTCAACTGGTTTTGGAACGAACTTTTTAGCATCTTCAGCGCTTGGCACTGAAGGAAGATGGGGACCATAAATGACAGACCTCCAACAACCTGTGCTTTGTTGAGCAAGGATGTGACCCATCCTTCTCTGCCAGATGTTGTACTCATTTCTTTTTAGCATAGGTGGTTTAAAAAGTGAGCCGATGTTGTTTTTATCATCCTGAGATTGTGACGTCATTCTTGTTGTTTTATAGACACTGAGAAATCAACTTTAATGGTGATTAATCCTTGCTCTGTTTTTCAACGGATGAACAAACGATCAGTATCAACTGTTATGAGCTGAACTATTTACGTCAAAATGATTGTTAAATCAAATTTGACTGTCCAAGCTCTGATACCAATTGTTGGATCTGAGTTTCTTTTTGATTGTATTTTCGTTTGAAATTAAGATGAAAATGAAAGAGTTGTGCAGCTGAATTAAGATGAAAACAAACTTTGCATACAATCAAATGAGAGTAATACTTTAATCAAACATCTTTACACAATGAATCGAAAGATTGAATTTGTTTCAACAACGATTACTGTTGGTGCACTACATCTGTCGACTTCGTCTTGTATCGAGTCTTACTAGTTAGAATAGATCAGGGCATGTAGAACGAGAAAATGTAAGATAGTTATTAGATTTCGCTTGAAGGTTTAATGTGTTTGAGATTTCGCTTGAAGCAGCTCAAGCGAAATCAACATGTTAAGATTTCGCTTGAGTTATGCTGAAGCGAAATCTCCAAGTCTATATATAGGGATTCAAGCTCAAGCGAAATAAGAATAACATTTTGAGTAATTCCATACCGAAGTGCTGCCGGTGTGAGAACTGATTGTATTTGTATTCAAATATCAATATAATCAGTGTTAAAGTGAAGATTCAGCTGTTTTATAGTCAAATACTTGTTTTCCGCACCTGTATTTGATAGAATTCCTCTGAACCGACTCGTTTAGGTCGACAACACGATCCTACAATTGGTATCAGAACCAGTTGAGGAGTTCTGCAGGATTTCAGCTGAAATTGACATCGTTCTCTTATTTCTACACCTTCTTTTCTTAGTTCAGAAAGATTTTTCGGTCAAAACCTGTCCAATTTCTCACAGATTGTGTAAAAGTACAAGATAACAAACCCTTGAAAGTTTCACTGCAAAATTCGTTGTAAAACTATCAGAAACAAACCTCCGAATGGATTTCGCTTGAACATATCAGTTTTTATTTGAAGGATTTCGCTTGAAATTCCAAGCGACACCTAGATTTCGCTTCAAATAGCTTTCTATTTCGCTTCAGGGTTGTTGTTTCAACGATTCCGTTTCAGAAATTGTTACTTGTCAATTTCGCTTGAACAATTTCGCTTCAAAGAGTTGATAGTTTCGCTTCAAGATTTGACTTGAGATTTCGCTTGAGGGTATAATCTGATTTCGCTTCAAGAACTTATCTCACTTGAAAGGTTTCGCTTGAACTGTGATTGAATTGGTGATTTCGCTTGAACTCACTGTTGTGTGAAATTTTTGAATTCCGAAAAATGGACGAAGATTTTTACAACGCATTCGCTACTCCGGTTACCCCAATCAGTCTTGCACAAAACACAATGTTGGAAAACGAAACGGGCACGATGCAAAAGCCGCCCAAACTAATGAACATTGAAGAGTATAAGGGTTGGGAAGTTCGTTTCGAGAATTGGGTGCAAGCAAACTATCTTGATGCATGGGAATGTGTTGAGACAAAATATGTTCGACCGATGAATGATGATGAAGAAGTGGTTCCGATTAAAGATTTGACTGCTGATGCTAGAAAGAAGTACAAAGATGAGAAAATGATGCTGAGTTTATTGCAACAAGCTGTGAAAGAAGATATTTTGGTTCTATTGCAACATAATGGAACTTCATATTCGATTTGGAAAGCTTTACGGTCTAAGTTTCGTGGTAGTGAAGAAATGGTCAAAAGCAAGAAATCGCTTCTAAAGAAAGAATTTGATCTATTTCGCATATTAAAGAATGAAAGTACTAGAGAGATGATTGAAAGATACTGCAATTTGCTTGCTAATATGAAGAGATTGAGTATTGAGAAAACCAATGAAGAGTTGATCGAAAAACTTGCTGATGCTTTGCCATATGAGACTTGGGGAACATATCTTATGATGCTTAAAAACAAGAAAGGTTTTAGCAATTTGACACTTAGCAAGTTTATTGAAAAGTTGGAAGTTCAAGAGATGGAGCAACGAAAGATTATTCGAATGAAAGACTTCGATGGTGAACAGGATATTGGGTTATATTACAAAGCAGGGGTGAATGAGAAGTCTATAAATGTATCTCCAAAAATAGAAACTGCTTACAATGCCAAGAATTCTTCTGGAAGTTCATCATCAGGAACAAACAGCAAAACAAGTTTCACATCATTTCCGTCTTTCGATCCAAACATTTCAGCAACAAAGAATGGCAAAAAGATTCAGTGCAACATTGTACTGAATTTGGAGAATGATGAAGACTATTCAGTAGAAATTGCTAAAAGCCATATGTCTTTATTGGGAACTGTTCTTGAATCTTATAGTAGTTTTGTTGCAGGTCGAATAGGGAATCCAATGCTGACAAAGGAAGATTATGACCAGATCGATGCAGAAGAAATGGAACTGATGGACATAAAATGGTGCTTAGCTAGTGTGTTGAGGAGAGCTGAGAAATTCAAACAAATCACTGGAAGAGATGATCTTCGTGAGGCTGGTAATTCTACTTTAGGTTTTGATAAATCTAAAGTCACTTGTTTTCGTTGTAGGGAAAAAGGACACTTCAAGAGGGAGTGCAAAAACTGCGAAGCAAGTGGAGCTCAAAATCCGTTCAACAACATCAATGATTACTATCGAAAGGCCATTTACCATCAAGTTGCTCAACAATCACCTCAACAACAACAACATCAGGCACAAACTGCGCAAGGAAGATATGTAATTGAAGATTCTGGAAAAAGAGCTTGTGCAGTTGATCAAAATTCTTCAAAGAGAGCTGATGGTAGTGCATTGATAATAGATCAAGATGATGAAAAACTACCCGAGGGTTTTAGATGGGAGAATTTCAATTGGGATAACTATATTCCTGATCAAAACAAAGCTTATACAGCTTTTGTTGCCAAAGTTGAAGAAGATAGTGATGATGATCGTGAATATTGGGCGAGAAAATTCAAAGCTGATATGAAACTGCTTGCTGAAAGTGACAGTGAAGATGAAAAGGTTAAAAAGAAGAAGAAAAAGATCAAGACTCCAGTGAGTAGTGATGACGAAGAAATTCCAGTAATCAAAAGGAAAGTAAAAGTTGAAGTTGCAAAGTTCAAAGTTGAAGATGAAGTTGATGCAAAGAAGATTCCAGTGAAGTGTGAAAACTGTGAAGCTGTGAAGAAGCAGAATAGTACATTGATCTATAACTTGAATAGTTTGAAGGAATCTTATGATGTACTGAACAAAGCAATGAACCAATACAGTTTAACTAGTGAAGAATAAGCAACAGCAATGAAAACACTTCAAGGAGCTTTTATGACGAAGCAAAAAGTGGTGAACAATTACATTGAGAAGTGTGCTGCTCTTGAACAGAAACTGGAACTGCAAAGAATCGAAACTGAAAGAGTTAATCGTTTGTTGAAAAGTTATTCATGTACTTCTTATGTCATTGACAGGATTTATCCAACTGTTGAAGGCATGAAGGCATTTGAAGAAGATGAAGTAACTGAAGAAAAGAAGGATGATGGAAAAGAGACTGAAGAAAAGACTCCAGAAAAGAAGAACAAGAAGAAGAATGATACAAAGAAAAAGACTGACAAGAAGGATTCTGGTAAGAAACAAGAAGTCAGTTATAACAAATGTCCACCCCCGCTAGAAAATGGATATTTGCCCAGGAATCCAAATCAGGAAAGAGTCGAAAAAGCAACAAATTTACAGTGGGAGTCGGAGTCGTCAGTCAATTTGCCAGAAAATATTGATGTCGTGTTTACATCATCTGACACTGATCATGAGTCCGAGTTAATTAAGAAAGTCGTCGATCAGGTGTTGGATAAAGATGAAACTGAGGAGTCAAAGTCAGAGTCAGAGTCAAAGTCTGGTTCTGAAAGTTCGAGTTCGACGGTCAACAGTCAAAATTCTTCAGTTAAAAGGGTTTACAACAAAGAATTCCTGTTATTAAAATCTAATTTGAGTGACGAAACATTCAAAGTTGCATATACATTGAATGATTCCGACAAATTATATTCTGATGAGGAATTTCCACTAAGAGGTGTAAAAACTGAGATGATCAAAAAGGTTTTTAAACTAATAGAAATCAATATTTCTGAACTAAAAGATGTAAATCTTATAGATAAACCTAAAAAATACACCTCAAGAGTACAACAAAGATTAAACAAGAAAAAATGTTACAGTTCTGGTTCTGGTTTTCACAAGAAATCAAACCCTAACCGTAATTTCAAAAAGAAAGGTCTTGGTTTTACTCCAACAGAAAAACAGAAAAATGAAACATATGTTCGTGATTTTAAAGCAAAGATGACATTTGTTTCAGGTACATCAAGAGATGAGGAAGAAAAGGAAAGGTTTTGGAGGCAGTCGAATAGTAAATTTCTTGCAAAGAAGCAAGAAGAGATGAAAGAAACGAGAATCTGTTTTCAATGCAACACTGTTGGACACATTGCCAGAGATTGTTCTAAGACAATATCATCAAAACAGGGAGTTTTTCGTAAACAAAAAGAAAAAGTGCTTAAGTTTGAACCGCCAATTGACCGAACCAAATTATTCAAAAATTCGACTTTTGAAATTGGTGAAAGTTCAAAAAGGTTTTACAAGAAAAGAGGAAATCTTGACAACCAGAAATGGGTTGTTAAGAAGTCTAGTGATAGCTCTAGCGATGATTCTGATAGGTTGAAATCAGAGGAGCTATCTTCTGGCGATGAATCTGATTCCATAAAATCAGAGGAGCCACAGGTTGAGTTAAAATTGAAAACTTCAGTCCCTCAAATGGATGATGTTCATTTTCCACCATTGAAGGATGAAAATTTTAAGAAGAAAATTGGTAAAGTTGAAATATCAAATCAATTTTATGATGATAACAAGGTTTTTGATGTTGAAAAAGCCTTTAACCCCACTGTGAAACACATTTTTGGTAAAATGATTGATCGAAAAGTCAAAGGGGTTAAAGAATTTTATGAGAAGAAGATGCAGAAGGAGAAAATTGAACCATCCCTAGTTCGTGACTGGGATGGTACATACTACGAACAGTAAGTCTGTGGACTTGCCGGAGATCCCAAGTTTGTAATCGTGGATCAGGAATCGGCATCATTCATGTTTTATGAGTTTGTATGAAAAGTTCTTAAAATTGTTAGCATTTTACAGGTTAAGTATGACTTGCCGGAGCTCCCAGGTTGGTAAGAGTGGAGCAGGAATCGGCATCTTTCTTAGCAAATGATCCTACAGGTGGTTTGATTGGTAAATCTACAGGTGGTATATTTAAATTGTTATATTTTGATGTGAAAGTGGTTATGATGTATAAGTGAACCTGCTAGTGATTGTTGAAGGTTTTCACTGACAAGTGGTTAATCAAGGTCATTTAGTTGAACTTGATTGGACCATACTTACAAATGATTGTTTGGAAAAACAACATGATGAACCCCTAACCTACAAGTGGTAAAATCAACTAAACTAATTTTCCGGAAAAACCATTTGATTAATACAAACTTAAGTGTTTTGAAATCAATGGGAAAATAGTTTGTTGTGAGGGGGAGTTCTGATTGTTTATGCCATGTGGATGGCGATTTGAAGTGATTTGATATCAGTTGTCGTTTTATTGTATAGTTTTGTTTTCAAATTTCCTAAAATGTGTTTGCATTTTAGGGGGAGTAAAAATTTTCAGAAAATCCAAAAACATTTGAAAATTTGAAAAAAGTTAAAAACATGATAAAATCAAAAATGAGTTTTGTTGTATAAAAGAGGAAATGATAGTACATCAGTGGACGATCACGGCATGCTAAAGAATTGGTAAGATAAAAAGTGATAAACAATCTCACTGTGGATATGTCAGTAGGTTTTTGCACATTTAGTAGATTGTGATGAGATATAAACCTAAATTTCAAACTTGCTTGTTCTGTGGGTTAACACAAACTTGGATATATAGGTAACCCCTGAAATCTTGTTTGAAAGGTCCCTTATTCTGAGATACTAGGTCTTTATGCTCAGTGATATCTGGGGTATTATCCCGGGACTTCTGCTGAAAGAAATTTCTGACCTAGTCCCCGGATAATGCTTTCTTCAAATGCTTGAAACATAGCATCGCCCTCAGCAAGCTGATGAAACAATAAAATTGATAGTCGCTGCTGTTGTAATGCAAAAGATCCTCTAAAGGGGACACACCAAAAGTCGAAGCCGTCATCTCTCTGCGTATCGAAAGATCGACCTGAGCTCTCACGGCCCTCGCACTATAATTTATTCCCTGACAGATATCATCTGTGGTATACTCACCTGTAAGACTGAATATTGGGATCTGGATACGGGAGTATATTCAAGAAGTGGGACACACGAATAAGTTCAAGAGCTTAAAACATTAACCTCGTATCTCGGATCAATTGAACTTTGTGTGAAAATTTAAGTGGATCAGTATACTGACAATCTAAGTGAATTGTTTAAAACTTAAAATGAAATGAAGCTTAACGATGTTGGTGATTTGTCTCAAAAACTGATATGATCCTCTTGCACGAACTCACAAAAAAATATTGTTTGTATATATTTCTTTACTGCATTGCATTTCTGTCTTTCAGAAAATTCCAAAAAGATTTTGTGTGTGTTTTAGCATAAATTTTTGAAAAATCCAAAAAGATTTTCGACAACTGGTATTGAAGAGCTGATTTTCAAAATTCCAAGTGCTAAACATGATGAACAAATGGTTTGGGTGAAAGTGTTTGAAGAATGTTGAAATGAAATGAAAAAAATGTTTTGAAATATAAATGTTATTCTTGCAAGTGGTAAATTAAACTTGAAAATCTTATCTACAAAATGGTTATCAGAAAATTTATTTTTGGGTAGAGTTTTTGCAGGTTAGCCAGGTTCCGAAACCTGAGTTTGATAGAGTGCCAGGTTACGATCTAAGAACCTGTGGAAAGTGAATTCCAGACTATGATCCCAGCAGATTGAGAAGGGGAGTCTGAAGACATCTGAGGAGGAGATTAGTTGAAGTATGAAGGAAGCCCAGAGACTGATCAAGATTGAAGATGTGAAGACACAGTATTAGTGTGACTCGATAGTCGACTCGTCAACATCTGAGGGGGAGTCTGTTGGTGCACTACATCTGTCGACTTCGTCTTGTATCGAGTCTTACTAGTTAGAATAGATCAGGGCATGTAGAACGAGAAAATGTAAGATAGTTATTAGATTTCGCTTGAAGGTTTAATGTGTTTGAGATTTCGCTTGAAGCAGCTCAAGCGAAATCAACATGTTAAGATTTCGCTTGAGTTATGCTGAAGCGAAATCTCCAAGTCTATATATAGGGATTCAAGCTCAAGCGAAATAAGAATAACATTTTGAGTAATTCCATACCGAAGTGCTGCCGGTGTGAGAACTGATTGTATTTGTATTCAAATATCAATATAATCAGTGTTAAAGTGAAGATTCAGCTGTTTTATAGTCAAATACTTGTTTTCCGCACCTGTATTTGATAGAATTCCTCTGAACCGACTCGTTTAGGTCGACAACACGATCCTACAATTACAATGATTGATGAATGAATGCAAACTCCCCCTCAGCCAGAGCTCAGTAGTTTGTTCGTGCAAAGAAGATGATGTGGTGAAAGAGCTAATAGAACAGTACAAAGTACTGAACTATTTATAGGCACTTGCAAACCACTGAGCATCTTAGCTGACGTCATCATGAAAGTGACATCTAACCTCCTAACAAACTCTAACCTCTGATCTAAACAAACACTGATGTACTAACTACTGCTATTACATTTCTTTACATAAAAGACACTTAAACAGCTGCTGCAACCTTCCACTGCTGTGAACCCAGCAGTGCTTGTCCGGATCAGCAGTACTTGACTCAAGGCAGTAGATTGAGTCAGCAGAGCTTTGGTCTTCCATCAGTCTTTGACATTGGTCAGTAGATGCAAAGCAGCAGTTGTAGGTCAGCACTTAGTAAGATCAGCAGATAGGAGGTCAGCAGATATAAAACCACTTTCAAGGGGAGAGATTTGCATGAACTAACTGTAATCGTCTGCTTATTCTGGATCCACTGCTCTGATCCAGTTTTGGCTTTAATTATCTGTTCCTCTGATAGGGTTCAATCCCAACATGCTAAAACACTTATTTCCGACGATCACTAGGTTCATTATGCTAAATTTCTTTTTAAGGATCAACGTTTTCACGAAAACCTCCAAATTTCAAATTCCATATTTTAATACAAGATCTTTTAAAACGATGCAAACTTATTATTTTCAGAAACCTTTTCATACATCGCCCAATACGTCATTTAAATTTCAAAACACGTGGGCAAGGAAACTTCATGGAAACCGACCATTTTTTACTTACATAAATTCTTCTAAAACAAGAGTTGCATTTTCGTTCTTTACAAAATACGTCACGCATAACCAGTAAGTACTTTATATTCTTTTTACATTCATAAACTAAATTCCACATTACATAAATTCTCATAACATCGTACACGTTTTAGTCGATATCTCGTGACAATTTCATTTATATCATTCGTTTTTTTTACAAACTCGAACTTCTCGATCATTTTATATACTTAAATTCATTGTATTCAATTCATACCATACACTCAATCGTCGTCATTTATACCTACTTATATTTATACTTATGCACATATTCATAACTCATACGTTTTATTTTGGTATTTATATTCATATGCATACTTAAATATATACTAACATTCATGCTCATACTTATATTCAAATTCATACATTCGTACCTATACGTGAGCATAACCCGAGGGGATTCGCTCACGTTGATCTCATACTTATTTGAACGTAAACATGCTTATATACTACATTCTTATACGCACACATTCTTATTTTCAAATTTATGTATACCCTGATTCATACACAACTAGTACAAACTACACAGATCATGCAAGGATCAATATAATCGCAAGTGCACATGGGATTATAGTGATAGGCGCATGAGAATCATCGGGTGTACTACTGTGTATGGTAAGACACGGAACGTAACATGACACCGAATAACGAAACGGACGTAACATGGTCAAAACATGGTGGATATGTTGCTAGTACTTCCTATATATAAGTGTTTTCACCATGTTACCAAACTTTCGTAAAACGTGCCATGATAAATTCAGTGTTTTGCAGACCTATTTAGACCCGATACAAACTTTAACAACTCAAAAACGCATTGCTAAATGCGCGATATCCGATTATCCACGAAGAGACCCCATTCTTAACTCATCGCTTTCAATACATATACCATTCGTATACTCGCATTCGTTTATTAGGTCAATCGTTCACTCTTATACCTCCATTATTCCCTGCTATTCTCTGCCTTTTATACAAACCCCGTTTGCAATCAATCGGTTTAAACATTCGAACCCTAAAATGCTTTCTTAATTTTAAAACTATTTTCCATTCTTTATTTATGCGCAAACATACTTAGTTGGCCGCTACCTCCAAAGCCATTTTTTATTTAAAATACCTAACTTCCTTGTTTTTCACCGATAAAGAATTCTCTACAAAACTGAGATTGTCAATGCTCTTTAAATCCAATGAAACTTTTTCTTACAACCAGCAGTGCGGCCACACATTTCATCAAAATACATATCGTTTTATACGAAAGCTTCCTTCTTAGGTAACACATTTTAAAATACTTCATCATTGAGTTATTCAAACTTTTTTAAACTCGCTTGTCTATACACACACATGCACGTTTTACTTATGCTGAATGACTCGAATCATTTTAGACAAATGAACCCTTTTTACAAACCTATCTTTTTGTTCCTCGAAACTTCATACTTTTCAACACATTTCAAAACTTCCAAGTCTCGATTTTAGACAATCATTCTTCTAGCCAAAATACTTTTTTCTTCAAGGTCTTCCTCTTGAATAAATTTCGGGACGAAATTTCCAAAAGTAGGGGAGACTGTAACGCCGAGTATCTTCGTATTTCAATTTTAAGAATGTTCGTATTCGTATTCTACTTTTAGAAACCTTACATTCGTATTTTAATTTCAATCTCACTATTCGATGCGTTAATCATAATAAAATTCATATTTTATACATAATTTTATTCACACAACCGATCATTTAAATACGTATTTATACGCAAACCGACACAATTATACATATAAATACTTATACGCACATCCTCAATACTTGAATTATACTTTTATACTTTTTATATTCTCAATTACATAATATATACTCAAGAAATACCAAGAAATATACCAATCCTCTTTCCACCTTATCAATCCTCTTCCACCTTCTTTAACCAATCATATTTCACCCTTTTCCACCCCCTTTCTCCACCAATCATCTTTTCAATCCTCTTCCACCTTCTTTAACCAATCATATTTCACCCTTTTCCACCTTCTCTACCTATAAATACCAACCTCCATCTACCATTTTCTTCACACCATTATTCACACCATCTCTCTAATTCTTTCAATCTATCTAAATCAAGAATTCTAAGAATTCTAAAAGGACACTAAGTGTTCCAACCGTTCTTCTCTCAACCTCTCTACTTCTCTCAAATCTTCCAAGCAAGGAAGAGAACTCTAAGAGTTCTAAAAGAAAACACTATGTGTTTTAATGGAAGCTTTGAAGCTCCAACCTCTAATTCTTCACGGAATCACCAAAGGAAACTTTGTAAAAAACTGTGAGTACACTTGACGCCTTTTGCTTTAAACACACTTTGGGTGCAACATGTTTTACTTGTTAAAATGCATGATTCACACAAATATGCTTTATTCAAGCAATCCGTTATACATGCTTTGTTATGCTTAGGTTTATGTTAGAATTCACACTACTTGTTAACCAGCCTTAACAATTATAGCGCTATAGGAGTAGCACACCACCCGACGGTGTTTTTGTTAAGTTATATTCATTACGGTCTCGATATTGCTATATCGAGGGATGTTATTATTTATTCTTTACGATCTCTATATTGCTATATCGAGGGATGCTATTATTTATTCTTTACGGTCTCGATGTTGCTATATGGAGGGATGCTAAATTCTTATGGACACTTGGGTTTGACTTTTAGTTATGCATGATAGTTTGACCTTGTATACCAAATTGCTATGTTGGATTGAAAATACTTTTTATACTTATGTCACGAGTCTAAAACTGGTGTATTAGCCAATACGTTGTATTGAACTATGCTTTTTAAAACATGTTGCAGGTTTTGAGATGATGTTATGATGCATGGAACATAGTAAGATGCCAAGATACACATTTAAAATTTTGTATTCTTATTGTATTGTAATTCTTTTATTTCAAGTTGTTGTATTTGATTTCAATCACTGTAACTGACTCTTTAGTAATGAAAAAAATCCATTATTTAAATACTTGTCGCAAATATTAGTGTTATGATGCCTTGAGCAATCTATTTCGCCTCACTCTGATGTTTCCCCCATCGGTTGGGGTGTGACAACAATGTAAAAACCTATCCTAGAGGATTGGAGATCCCATGATCTAGTCTCAATAGGACCACCCGACTGTACGAACTAAGGTCATTGTAGGGGAGTACCTTAACTACAAAGGGAGATGCAAACTTCCCAGTTCATTCCTACTATAAATCAGTGATATCAAGAGGGGTTAACCATATGGCTTTTAATGATTTCTAGATCACCTATATTAGAGAGAAGTAGGGTTGCTTCGAATGGAATTGAGGGCACAATTCCTTGAGCTCTCGCAGAACCAGGCTTGTGTTCCATTACCATAACAGAAACGACTATGAGGGATTAATCGGACTATGAAGAGTAATGTGTGATGTGTAATAATGTCTACATAAAAAAGGGTTGGTTCAAGGACATTGCATCTACTAACCACTAGGAGACATAGTACATTGGTGCCTGTCGAGCGTGATATGATTTTATTATTATTTTAAGTTCGTTTTATGTATTAGTCAAGTTTTAAATTCATAAAACACGATATTGTACTAACACTAAGCACACACTAGGGCAAGTGCACCCATCGCGAGTGTAGAATGGTGTTGGTAAGATACCGAGGTCTTCCAAGGACACAAGAGCTTTTAATACCGATTTATTGTCAACGTCTAATCGATCTAAATTTTTGATAAAAGTTTTTAAACATGAAAGTAAATATAAAAGTTAAAAGATAAATAAAATGAAAAAAAAATAGACAAGATAGAATCACTTGGATCCAACTCCTCTTTAATGTACCCTTTGATGATTTTCGCACTTTCGGACTTTTTATGAGATTATCTTAGTTATAGTAGTAGACCCCTCTTTTGAAGGTGACTTTACCCTCAACCCAGTGGTTTGAGTAAGCAGGGATACAATCCCAAATGGTCAGAATATTGAAAGATAATTAAATAAGTTAATGCGAAAAGTGGTTGGCCCCTCTTTTGAAAGATGCAATCCCAAGAAGCCGGTTTAATGTTTTAATAGTAGTTTACATATGAGGGGTTCAAGCTATTCGCACCCCCACCATCCAATACCTTTGGGGCATTGAAGGAGGTCCTAGTAAGCTTGAACCAAGTCCTCGCAGGATCTATACACTGAACGAGACAAGAACTTTACCAAACCACCCTTCTAACCCCCTTCCAAGTAGTTAACGCGCTTTATATAGCCCGTAAAGACACGAATGAGCAAATCAATGACATCATGAAGAAATGGTTAGGAAAAGTCACTTTCAACATAAATAACTACTTATTAATGTCATTAATACATACCCAATTAAAAAGTGCCGAAAGATTAAAAATCAAAAGTAATACATTAAAGACTTGTCTTCACCAAGTGATGTAAAAGATTAGCCAAGCATGGCCTTTGGTTGACACGAACTCTTACTATCAATCTTGGATCACGAGACTACTACACACTCTAAAGATGAAATATGGATGATGGTGGTGGGTGTTGGTGTTGTAGTGGTGGTGGAACGGTGGCAAAGTGAGAGAGAAGTGGTTTGCCAAGGGATGCCTTTAAAGTAAACTAAGCACGCCTATTTATAATCAGAACAGTACCCCGGCCACGGCCCCGTGTCCATTGGGTATGGCCCGCGGCCAGCTCCTTCTCTTCCTTCATTAATTGCAGCTGTCAGCATAGGGTCCCACACGACCCCATGGCTTCTGGACATGGCCCAATGTTCAATTCTTCGCTGTACTATCAAGATTCTGCAAATCTGAGAGTTGTCCACGCCCCATGGTGAGTTGGACACGGCCCCGTGGTGGGCGTAGAAGCTTCTGCTGGTCTTGTCTTAATGTGTAAGGTATGACCAGGGCCCATGCCTGGCTGGGCACGGCCCTGTGGTCAGCTTCTGTTTTCTTGTTTTTGTCTTGGGAGACGCTGCCGAGGGGTCAGGCATGTCACGTTATTCCTTCTTCTTCTAATTATGTTGGTTTTTGGCTGCTTATTTTAAGCTCATTTGGTCCTGTAAATTAAAAAGGAATAATGAAACGCGCTTTTTCCAACATTAGTACTAAAAAAAGGTTGGTTTTATGCCTCTACAGATGTAATTAATATGTTACATTTTGTACACATCAAATACCCCCACACTTGAATCTTTTCTTGTACTCAAGCAAAACTCTTTAAATGTGGCTTACACACCCAAATGGAATAGGTAGAGAAGAAGTTTTGTGGCTTATCTTGAGTGTCGGGAATCCAAGATCTTTATTTAATTTTGTTTTTATTTTATTTACAATCCTATTTGTCATGATTTATTTAGAACAACTTGTTAAGAAAAATATTTATGTGGGCATAACATGCCTCTTTAAAATTCTATTTATTTATATACAAGTTCACATACCTTACGGAAGATCACTCAACACTCGACCGAAGGTGTATTTTTGTGAAACACTCGATTCCGGCATGAGACTTACTTCTACCATATGCTTGCCAAGCGATTAAACTTCCTCCTTTTTAACTATAAACCTTTGTAACTATCAAGAGAACTTTGGAAATGGTTAGGCTTGGGCTAAGGGTAGGTGGTTTTTGGGTTAGTAGTTAGCGAAGTGGTGAAAAGCGTAAAAAACGTCGGTTGTCGTAATTTTTTTTTGTTTTTGTGACATTTATTCTAACTAAGCATATTCAAACAAGATTTTTGAGAAACTTGTTTGGTTATTGAAAAATTCTTTATTTTTTTGTCACAAGATAACCGAGCTTTTTATTAAAACAAATGGGTTTGAAAGGAAAAAGGTTTTGGTGGGTGATGGGTGTTTGTTTTACGAGTTTTTGAAACGAAAAGGTTTAGGCTCAAAGGGGTTAATCTAGGAGGGTTTTAGGTAGTGAAGTAAAAAGAAGGAAAAAGATGGTTTTGAAAAAAAAAAGTTAGTCCTAATGCCTCCGTCATTTACTTACTTGGGTTTAAGTTGGTAAGGATCGGAAATGTATCGTCTTGGCAAGTTCTAGAGTCGTAAGAACCAAGCGGCTATTCACACAAGAAACGAAAATGAGCACTTGGTTTAAAGATGTATGCATGTATGCTCAATAAAGGCTCAAAACTCACTTATTGTGGGAATGGGTTTATAGTGTGAATAAGTATATATAATCAAATTTTGAAAAGATTTGTCATGCCTTTTTATAATTTTCTTATTTAGTTCTTTTTATCAAGACGCTATCGGTTGTAAATTTGTAAAAACATAACCTTTTTAGAACTTGTTATTTCCAAATTAAACCAAGACAAGGAAAAAAATGAATTTTTTTTGAAAAGATTTGGGGTGATTAGCGGTTCCAATACGAGTTTTGTGTAAGGCTTGTTATTAGGACTTGCAAGATTCAAGGTTTTATCTTCCCCCCACACTTAAATTACACATTGTGCTCAATGTGTCCAAAAATAAGTTTTTAGGTTGATTCGAATGTGTAAAAGCATGTTAAAAACAAGTTTTTGTGTTACTGGGCACCTGGCCACGGGCCCGTGTGGTCCAGGCACGACACTGTGGTCAGAGTGTCAGTAACAAAAATGAACAGAAGGCTGACCACAGGGTGTGTCCACTAGGCACGGGCCGTGGTCAGTTACCTGACTAAAAGTTTTTCTGCAGAGCTCCGGGCACAGGGCGTGTTGGGTTGGGCACGGCCCCGTGCAGCACATGATGGGAAGCTGAAAAAGTTGTCGGAAGGCACTGTTTACTTGCATGGGGTGCGGTTTTAACGTCCCTTTGGCAGTTTTCATCTTTTTTAGTGTGATTTATTCCTGAAAAGTAAGACTAGACTAGAAAACATAAAAGTTAAACTAAATTAACAGTAAGGATAGTTCCGCGGAATGCCTCCGTGGAGCGCCACGTTTATAAGGGTCCATGGCTAGACCTAAAGCTCGTCATATGTTACTCAAGCGGCATGTCTCGCATCCCGTGTTGCACCGTCGGAGAGCGTCATCCAAGCTTGAGTCTATGACATCCATGTAGTTGACCGGGTCATCCCCTACTCTTTTTCCAACCCCGAATTTCATCTCCTTGTCTCCAACCCTCATTTTTAACTTCCCGTCACTTAGCGGTGGTGAGGAATGGTTTTCCTAGAATGAGGGGAACTTTGGTGTCCTCTTCCATGTAGAGTATGACAAAGTCGGCCGGAAAGACAAATTCTCCAACCTTTACCAATAGATTTTCAGTGACACCTTGTGGGTATTTGACATGCCTATCGACGAGTTGTATGCTCAATTTTGTGGGGCTCGGTTTTCCTAATCTGAGTCGGTCAAACATTGACACGGGCATTAGATTGATGCTAGCCCCAAGGCCGGCTAGTGCATTTCGTATGGGTGATCCCCCGATGGAGTAAGGGATGGTAAAGCTTCCGGGTCGATTTTCTTTTGTGGGAGTTTGTTGAGGAGTACGACTGGGCATTCTTCACTTAGGTTGACTGGTTGCAAAGTTTCAATCTTTCTTTTATGGGTGAGGAAGTGTCTCATGAATTTTGAGTATTTTTGGCATTTGGGTGAGGACTTCTACCAATGGGAGATTGATATGCATTTTCTTTAGTAAGCTTATGAATTTTGTGAATTGCTCATTGGTCTTTTGGCAAAGTAACTGACCGGGGTAGGGTACCGAGGGGTTTTTAGTAGGTTCGGAATTTTGTGGGATAGTTATTTCTTGGTTGATTGAGGGTGAGTTTGTGGTTTGGTCTGGAGGATTGTTATTGGTGGTGGAAGTGGTGTTTCCTCGGGACCTACTTTCCGGTTTCTTAATGTTATGAGGTGTACGTGCGCCTTTGGATTGGTTTCGGTATTGCTAGGTAATGCACCTTGTGGTCTCTCGGAGAAACTTTGGGCTAGTTGGCTTATTTTTTTCAATGTTTTGAATACTAGCTCGTTGGTGTCTAATGTAATTTTCCGTTTGTAGGAACCGATCTGAGTACCTTTTGTCGGTCTCTGAGATGAAGCGTGTGATGAGGTCTTCAAGCCTCTCCCGGCCCCCTTGTTGTTGAGTGAAATTTTGTGACTCATTTCTTGGTTGTTGTTGAAAATTTGGTCGTTGATTTTGATTTTGTTGGTTACTATTATTCCCGGGCTCCCTCCAACCAAGGTTAGGGTGGTTACGCCAACATTGGTTGTAGGTACCCGTTGGGGGACCTGATGGTCTAGGTGGATTATCAATTTAGTTTACCACTTCCGTTTGGTTTTCCATTTCTTTCATACAACTCCAATTTTCATGCGGCTCACCACACCCTTCACAAGCCATAACCGAGGCCGTTTTTGTCATTTCTATTTTTTTTTATTTTTGAGGATAGGGCCTCGATTTGGGCTTGTAAGGAGGTGTTCTCATCTACTTTAAGGGTGCCCGGGGTAATAGACTTTGAGCCTTGGGGGGTGTGCCATTGAAAATTGTTTTGAGCAATTTCCTCAATTTGATTATAGAATTCATTTGGGCGTCTATTACCTAGAAGTCCCCCGGAGCTTGAGTCGATTGTTTGTCTCATGTGTGGTTATAATCCATTATAGAAAGTGGATACTTGTTGCCACACTGCGAGACCATGATGAGGGCATTTCCTCAATAGCTACTTGAATTTTTCCCAATTTTTATATAAGGATTCCCTGTCCTCTTGTGAAAATGTGTTTATTTAGGTCATTAATATAGCGGTTTTAGAGGGCGGGAAATACTTATATAGAAATTTTTGGGCAAGTTCATCCCAAGTGTTTACCGATCCACTTGGGATGGTGTTGAGCCAATCCTTGGCTCGATCTTTTAGTGAAAATGGGAACATTCGGAGGCGGATGGAGTATCCCTTTTCAGATCAACGGAACATTTAGAAAGCGTTCGGGTTCGTCTAGAGGTTCTTTTATGTCTTTATCAGAACTAGAGCTCATGCACTGCGGAGAGATTTCAGGCCCTGTAATTGAGTTCTAAGGATCAAAAAGAAAAGAAATGTTGGTCAGATCTTTTACCACGACCCCTTGGTCAACGGCCACGGCCCGTGGTTGTGTTACAGTTGTTGTTTTGTGGATTCTAGTCATTGGGGAGATCAGCACGGCCCCGTGGTGCACCTCCACGGCCCGTGGTCGCTCTTCTGTAACTCAGAAAACAAAAACTGCCAGTAAGGATGATGGACACGACCCCGTGTCTGACCAGGCACGGCCCGTGCTGAGTTCTGCAGATTTTGATAAAAATTGAAAAAAAAAATCCTAAAAAAAAGAAAAAAACGCTAAAAAAGAATTAGGCGGTTGATTTTAAACTTTCTTAAAATCCTTGTGTCCCCGGCAACGGCGCCAAAAACTTGGAGCGTGTCGAGCGTGATATGATTTTATTAATATTTTAAGTTCGTTTTACGCATTAGTCAAGTTTTAAATTTATAAAACATGATATTGTACTAACACTAAACACACACTAGGGAAAGTGCACCCATTGCGAGCGTAGTATAGTGTTGGTAAGATACCGAGGTCATCCAAGGACACAAGAGCTTTTAATACCGGTTTATTGTCAATGTCTAATCGATCTAAATTTTTGATAAAAGTTTTTAAACATGAAAGTAAATCTAAAACCTAAAAGATAAATCAAATGAAAAAAACAAATAGACAAGATAGAATCACATGGATCTAACTCCTCTTTAATGTACCCTTTGATGATTTTCGCACTTTCGGACTTTTTAAGAGATTATCTTTGTTATAATAGTAGGCCCCTCTTTTGAAGGTGATGTTACCCTCAACCCAGTGGTTTGAGTCAGCAGGGATACAATCCCAAAGGGTCGGAATATTGACAGATAATTAAATAAGTTATTAATGCGAAAAGTGGTAGGCCCCTCTTTTGAAGGTGACATTACCCTCGGCTAAGTGGTTTGAGTCAGCAAGGATACAATCCCAAGAAGCCGGTTTAATGCTTTAATAGTAGTTAACATATGAGGGGTTCAAGCTATTCGCACCCCCGCCATCCAATACCTTTGGGGCATTTAAGGAGGTCCTAGTAAGCTTGAACCAAGTCCTCGCTGGATCTATACACTGAACGAGACAAGAACTTTACCAAACCACCCTTCTAACCCCCCTTCCAAGTAGTTAACGCGCTTCATATAGCCCGTAAAGACACGAATGAGCAAATCAATAACATCATGAAGAAATGGTTAGGAAAATTCACTTTCAACATAAGAAACTAGTTATTAATGTCATTAATACATACCCAATTAAAAAGTGCCGAAAGATTAAAAATCAAAAGTAATACATTAAATACTTGTCTTCACCAAGTGATGTAAGAGATTAGCCAAGCATGGCCTTTGATTGACACGAACTCTTACTATCAATCTTGGATCCTGAGACTACTACACACTCTAAAGATGAAAGATGGATGATGGAGGTGGGTGTTGGTGTTGTAGTGGTGGTGGTGGAATGGTGGCAAAGTGAGAGAGAAGTGGTTTGCCAAGGGATGCCTTTGAAGTGAACCAAGCACCCCTAGTTATAGTCAGGACAGTGCCCCGGCCACGGCCCGTGTCCATTGGGCATGGCTCGTGGCCAGCTCCTTCTCTTCCTTCATTAATTGCAGTTGTCAGCAGAGGGCCCCACACGACCCCGTGGCTTCTGGACATGGCCTCGTGGTCAACTCTTCACTGTACTATCAAGATTCTGCAAATCTGAGAGCTGACCACGCCCCATGGTGAGTTGGGCACGGCCCCGTGGTGGGCGTAGAAGCTCCTGCTGGTCTTATCTTTATGTGTGAGGTCTGACCAAGGCCCATGCCTGGCTGGGCACGGCACCGTGGTCAGCTTCTGTTTTCTTGTTTTTGTCTTGGGAGATGCTGCCTAGGGGTCGGGCATGTCACGTTATTCCTTCTTCTTGTAATTAAGTTGGGTTTTGGCTGCTTATTTGTTCCTTTTGTTCTTTTAGGCTCATTGGTCCTGTAAATTAAAAAGGAAGAAAGAAACACGCATTTTCCAACATTAGTACTGAAAAAAATGTTGGTTTTATGCCTCTATTGATGTAATTTATATGTTACATTTTGTACACATCACACATGTCACAAAGGAGGATTCAAAGAAAAACCTAAGTATCCTGCATTACTTAACCACTGAAATTTCATCGTGGCACTTGAGTGTATGGGATGATCTCTATTCATGTGTAGGATTGTTGGAAATTTACTAATAACAATTATATTATGATTAATATAATTATTATCTAATTTTAAGCTAAGGTGAATAAGAGATCTAAGCTCTAATTTGTGTGGTGAAACTTTAATGTTGGAGGAAATTGTATTTGTCTCACATTTGTTGAGACATGAATCTTTTGTTGATTAATAAATATAATTCTCTATAGGAATGTATTCCTATGTGACAAGTCACACCTAGTGGCAGCCAGGAGGGAGCGAAGCACCCGATGAGCACGTGCTCCCACGTTCAGAACCGTGATGAGGGCGATGGGTGTAATGTGGCATTTTGAAGGCGCACTTTGAGCTTCGAACGCTCGCATTGTGACACCTGTGCCTCCGCGACCATCAAACAAATACCAAACCAATGAAATATTGTGTTTCATACTTGGGATTTGTATAAATAAGTGTATCATTTGCACATATCAATTCTCATTCGATTCCGAGCTCTAAATCGCTTTCTGAAAGTTATACGCGAACTGATGCGTAAATGTAATCAGTTTAACACGAAAAACACTCCGGAATAGTGACATAGTCTTAACATACCTTAAATAACCTTTACATAACTTATAAATAAGTTTTGGATGGTTTGGTATGTCGAAATCAAGTTTGTTCGATCGCAGGGACTATTTGCGTCAAAAAGTGCATAAGCTAGCATTTTCGCGCATATCTTACGTTCTGAATATATCCGGACATCCAAAAATTTATGTAATCATTAAAATATTTTATTTTAGTGATTGGCATGATAAAATTCCACTCGTCGCGTAATTTGGATCGTTTTTGCGTTCGTTACGATTTCCATCGTAATTAACCGAACAACGCAACCGTACGACCAAACGAACCGACATCCGAGATATTTTTGAGTACATTTCAAGTTCCCTATACTTTAACTTTATTTTAGAGCCTTGAAATGGAGTTAACGGGGCTTAAAAGTGCAAAAAAAATCAAGTTTTACAAGTACAGGGACCATTTTTGAAATTTCTGGCAGATACATTGAACTTGGTCCATTTTTGAGGTTTTGATGGTTTTAACCCAAGGTTTTGCACTCTATGGGCTGGAATTTGATGGTTTTAAGTATTCCCATGGTTTTGAAAACCATGTGCCCACATGGAGGGTCAAGATCAAGGCACGAAATGCGAGAAACGATCCTAACGGTTCTCCGAAATCTATAAATACCCAAGCTCTCATTCCATTTTCCTCACACCTTGATCTAATTTTATGCTCTAAGTTGAAGCTTTATGCTTCATACCTGAGTATTTAGATCAAGTTCTTCCTAGCTTGGACCCTTTGTAAGTTTCTTTCATGCTTTTATGCGTTTTAAGCGTAAAAGTCAAACAGTGTTTGACTTTCTGCTTTGACCAGTATATGGTCAACACAAAGTTCATTTGAACTTCGTAACGTGAGCCTAATCACGATGGTTATAGTCTCTTGTGACTATACCTACTGATTACCACGTTATTTAGGTGTAGTGACGAGTCATAGTTTCGGTCAAAATGCGTATTCTTGCGTATTTTGCAACCAAACTATTCTTGGGTATCAAGACCCTTTGTCTTGATATCAAACTTGTTTTCTATCTTTGTTAAACATGTTTTAACATGTTTAGCTCGTCACTTTAGGTTTAGTGCTTGTATAGGGTCGTAAGATAAGCGGTCTAAACAACCGCTTAGACTTTCGAACCCGACCCGTTTGGTCGATCATTAGGGTCCGACCAAGCATATATTGTGACCATAGTTGTATAGGGAATAGCCTTCCGAGGTTATACCTTATGGTCACTTCGTTTAAGTAGTTGTATGATAGGTAGTTTATATGCCTTGGGAAAATGACCAAAAATGCCCTTTTTACGCATAAATTCATTTTAAACATATGTAACATAAATTTTGGCATCTAAACTGATTAGGCAACATTATTAGACATGTTAAGGCATATAATACTTGTCATAGGACTAGTTAGGCGGTCCGAACGCGTTTTACGCGAATGACGCGTTAAAGTGGCGTAAGCTACCTTAACGAGTCGTAATGGGTCGTAAGCACTTAGGTTAGGTTTCATTTTAGAATGTAGGCTTTGTTAAACCATATTACATGAGTTCCTACACTCATTTGGTTTACGAAACCTCATTTTATCCGATCCTCCGTTTTAGGTCCGTTTATTAACATAGTTACCTATATTAGAAGCCGTTTGATTCCATGATCTTTCTAGCTTTGCTTGGTTGTTGTTCAAGACTTCTAAGCACCCTCAAGTGAGTACATAGTCCTTCTCTTTTACTATTTTCAACTGTTTTGGGGTGATACACATGTGCCTACTTGTTACTTTCATGCTTTTCATGCTTTTATATTATATACTTGCTATGTTCATTAGTAAGTATATAGTACATGATTTCATTATGTTTTGCTATGTATGTTCTCTTAGCATGCTAGCACATTGATTTTCATGTTACATTTTGTTGCATATGTTCATCCAGCATATGGACACATTGTTTTACACTTTGAATTGTTTTGAACCATTGAAATGGTTGGTCTATGTGAACCGTTTGAATCTGATTGATTATGTGAACTGTTTGAATCTGATTGATTATGTGAACCGTTTGAATCTGATTGATTGTGTGAACCATTTGAAACTGTTTGAACCATTGGGTTAGGGAAGTGATTAGGTAATGGGGCGGGTGTAATGTGTTAAAAGCATGGTGGATACGCCGCTGGTACTTCCTATATATAAGTGCTTTTAACACATTATATATCGTTGCGTTATCTAGTTCACTTGGGCAAGGTTATCAAAACAAAGTTATATTACAAGGTTTTTCTAACAATATAAAACATTCGAGTTTTATTTAAAAACGATTTACAATTTGGGTTTACTTAAACAAATGTTTTGAGTAAGATTCATGGTATCGAGGTTTTATAAATTATAACAAATCTATTTTAACTTGGTTATTTCAATTCACAATCTAAACATTTTACAAAACTAGTTTTTCTAATATCGAATAACAAAGTTGTTTGAGTTATTTCAAAAGGTAAAACGAGCAATGAATCTGACACTCACATAAAACCTATGTACTCGCCGGCATTTTTATGCTGACGTATTTTCACATGTGTTTCAGGTACCATAGTTGATGATGTTTGATGATGATATTGATGCATGCTCACATAGGAATGGACGAGGCCTTAGTGACTTAATAACAATCAAAGTCTATTTGTTCATGTTTTGTTTCTAATTTCAATGTAATGTAATACATTTAATTTAATAAAACAGAACTTCAATCCATGTGTTATGAAACAATGATTCTGTTACAACACTCCCCGACGTTTCCGCCACGATTTGTTGTTTTATCGTGGTCGGGGTGTGACACGCATCTTGCAATTAAATTCTAAAACCAACTAAGACTTTATTTTTTACTAGACTCTTTTGTTTGTTATATACAAGACTTTGAGTCTTGTGAAAAAAAATACATAAACGAGTGATTTCGCATGGTCCAGACACCACCCACAAACACCAACGAATTCCCAAAATTTGCATCCTTTCTGTGACAACTGCCACTTTCGGGTAAATTAATTACATTTAAAACGATGATTTACATTATACAAGTATGTATTCTGAATATTCGGACTGCATGATTACATGTTATACATTTTAGAAAACTCATGGAATATTCGTTTATTATTACACATGATTCACTTTTATCGGGTACATTTGAAATAGTGCAAACAATTCACCGAAACAACTAGAGTAGTGCCTAGTGAACTTTAGTGCTGACGAAAACTCTGGATCCGCATAAAACATCTAAAATGACATCTTTAGGACTCGGATGAGAGTCCAATATCAATTATATATTAAACCCGATATGGGAATACAAGAGTTCGGGTAATATTTTACCGATGTCCGGTAGCACTAAAAACTGTCCGAAATGCGCTAAAAGTGACCATTTCATGAATTTTCCGCAAGATTCAGCAATTGTATTTTATTACAAGATGCAAAAATTGATGTTTAGACACCAATTTCATATAAAAATAATTATGGAATATCCATTACATACATAACTGGAATTTTTCCTACAACTTCCGTAAGCGTACCTTTCGGCTATTTACTTACGAAACGAGCGCTAAACATCTAGCCGAACTATATTTTGGCACATGTAGCGAACTAGTGGTAATTATTTTTGGTCTTGTAAAGCTAGTTTATGGTCTTTGCAAGTCAAGAAACATCTCGGAAAATTGCAAAACCTAAACACCTAAAGGCTTACATCTTTATATTCTTTTGAAATCTAAAAAAATAACTAAGTCATTTTTACCATACAAGACCCCCCCCCCCCCATGTATAACCGTAAATTAGGGGGCCCCACATTACTTAACCATGTGTTTAATATCTAGATATTTTTGTTAAGTTACAAGTGGATGATGTTGGTGGATAATTATAACACTTATCTCATTAAACATTACTAGCATTTTATTACCCTTTTCACCTTATCTTTCACACACATAAGAACTCTTTCAATCTTCATCTTTTCACCAAGAACACCATCCAAAAACCCAATTATTTTTATCATCTCATTCATGATCAAGATGGATTTCCAAGTAACATAAGGTGATCTAAAGCATTTACAAGTTAAAGGAAACTTTTTCATCCATTCAAGAACCTTAAATCATCAAGATCATCATCTTATTAGTTCTTAATAATCTTCTAAGATCATCCCTAGCCTAGTGCTAGAAGTAAGCTTCTATATCTATTTTTTTATGCAAATATATTAAGTTTATGATTGTTATTATTACTAATAATAACCATGTAATCATACATAATAAGCATGAAAAATACAAAGAAGCAAAGATAAAAATCATGATATAATTATGATTGTTTATATTATGATCTAAGACTTGATATATGCTTATTTAGTCTTGTTATGATGTTTATGATGCAAATAAATTATTAGAAGATGTTTTAAGTTATGATCTAAAAATTATGTATGTTTATGTTAAAGGGTTTTTAACATAAAGGATTAATGGATGATCATAACTATTGATCTTGTGAAAATATATAAGGTTTTTGGTTAAAAACAATACTCTCACAAGATTATAAAAAGTAACATACAACTAGAGATTTTTATAAAAGTTGTTAAAACTAAAATTAAACTTGGTTTTTGAACTTGTTAGCATATGAAATAATCATGGTTAAAACCCTACATGATTTGGATATCATCTTGATAATTTCATGTTATAAAAGTCTCATATGTTTAGTTAAGTTGTAGAGTAAATTGGTGGTGATTTGATAAAGAAAATGATATGTTTATAAAACATGGTTAGAATAAAATACAAAGGTTATATAGCCATTTTTCATAAAAACTTTATTTTATAAAGTAACAACATTTTTGGTTGTATTTAGACAAGAGAAATATATATTTTTTTTAGAAAAATATATATTTGGTGATTTAACAACTTATGTGCTATGTGATTATTTGATGGTATTAGTTATATATATCAAAGATAGGAACTTTATTACAATGGTAATAATGAACACATGATACATAATAATCAAAGTCTTATAAGACTTCACATAATTACGCCTTAAAACGAGTTACGGACGATTCGAATAATCGGACACCAATTATGGTCAAAATGAACGACGGACGACTACATAAGTGAATTGCCAATCCGGGGAGATACTACGACGTTTAGACGATTTATCGACACGAAATATAAGTATCCTATCAATAACAAATTTCGGATGTTTATAAACTTATAAAAACTAGTATGTTTTTATTTACTAACAAGTATACTTAGTAAATTTTTATAAAAAGGTTTTTATAAAAATAAATGGGCTTATTATACTAGTGGGCTATTTTTATAACAAATGGGCTTATATTACTTAAAGGGCTATTTTACTTAATGGGCTATTTTTCTTAATGGGCTTATCTTCATAATGGGCTTAACATAAATTCATGGGCTAAGCCCAAATACTAAACATATGGGCCAAAGCCCAACACTATTCAAGCCCAACACTATTCGAGCCCAACACTATTCAAGCCCAATTCAAGCCCAACACTATTTGAAGCCCAACACTATTTGAGGCCCAACACTATTTGAGGCCCAACACTATTTGAGGCCCAACACTATTTGAGGCCCAACACTATTTGAGGCCCAACACTATTTGAGGCCCAACACTATTGAGGCCCAACACTATTTAAGGCCCAGCACTATTTAAGCCCAATAACTTGAAAACATGGGCTTGGCCCAATGTTACCATTATTGGAAACACAACTATACAATTGATACATTTAAGACACGAAATTCAGCGGACTAGATCCGACTAAACAACTCATTCATCGAATACACAGTTAACGAACAGTAAAGACATACAAGTCTTACACATATTGAAGACACAAGACTTGTACTCAAGTTCTTTACAAAGACCGAAGTGTCTAACAAAAATAAGAACATTTGTAGGTCGCAACGCTATTCAGGACGACCGCACGTGAGATCTTATTTACTTCTATTCACGGACGCAATTCTGTGAGTTCATGTCCCCTATTCATTTAAATGTTTTACAACTTTACAACTATCGGGGAAAATACATGTTCATCGTATGTTAAAGTTAGGGAATGAAACACCTTAGATCATGTGCGAATTAGGGTCTATACATATAAGCACCATTAATCCAGTTTGGACCTAGGTACAAGGGGTTAGATCTAATGGGTATTGGCGAGCCCCACTCTTGGTCGTGGACCCATACAGAAGAGTGCGTTTGTGTCCCAGTCGATAGTAGTCGACATAAAATCGTCTAGGTTTGGATTGCTTCCTAATTCGTCACACATATTAATGTCCTCGCGAAACATTAATGATCAACGATTTCATTGACGCTTTACATACTACATCATACATACAGATACATTTTATACAATTCACATGTTGTGGATACAGTTTATACATCATACATACAGATATATTTTATACAATTCACATGTTGTGGATACAGTTTATACATCATACATACAGATACATTTTATACAATTCACATGTTGTGGATACGGTTTATACATCATTCATACAGATACAGTTTATACATCTCACATTTTACAGATACAGTTTATACAACTCACATTTTACAGATACATCTCATACAGCTAAACTGCATGAACTCGCTCAACTTTTGTTGATGTTTACAAACTTAACATGTATTTCAGGAAATTAGTGGACCTGACAGACATTTCAGTCAAGGAAAGCAAGTATCAAGACTCCATGCCACCATTTGAAGGGTTTGCCCGTTATATACCGCCTCTTTGCGGTGATATAGTGGTCAAAGCCTTGACATTTTAAGACTTACATTTTGATGTATAGAACGATGAAAACGCATTTTCATTTGATGGTTTGTAACAAATACATTTAACTTATGTTGCGTTCTTTCGAAACAATTATGACAATGGCATTGGAGCTTGTTTTTATTCATTTAGTATTGTTCACTTATATTGTTATGCAATGAGAACTGATCAGATCACACCTCGCGCTTCCGCTACGAGCAGGTGTGACAGATTGGTATCAGAGCCATCGATTGTAGTGAACCAGGATTCTTTCTCGAGTCTAAGTCTACAATCACTAGGGATCTCTCACGAAAACCTCTTGTTCATGTTGAACAGATAATAAATAAAATTGGACAAGTCAAAAGGTTTTCATTGCATAAACATTTTTTTTTCAAGGTCCACTACAGCAAAAATTCATTTCACATAAATCAAGCGAGGACATTTCCATGGGTGAAGTCTATGAGAAACAGACACAATACATTAATAGACTATGTGCCTACAATACAATACATTATCAGTTTATGCATTATAAACAGTTTACTGGTTCAGCTTATACAAGATAGAAATCCTTGATTGATAGGATTTACATGATAATATATATAGGTGGTTCATATATATGTTGCATGAAATATTTTGCCCAGAACAAAATACCTTCGACTTCAAACTCTATTATTATTCTTTACTCACACGGTGAAAATATCGACCTCATGTCTATTGCGGAGCTTATGGCGAACATGATTCCTAAGTGAAATCTTAAACTTAATTCCGTAAAATATGGTTGCTTTCTCGCGAATGCTGAGATGCCTGACCATGATAATGACGATGAGGCAAAGGTGGTAACCTTGGACAACAACTCCATTAGTGGGACGAGATCCATGTGACTCATACTAATCAAGGTGGATATACTCTTGTCCTTACAAGGAAGATGAAGTACTCATCTTGAAGGTGCCTCTTCAATTGTTATTGTTACAGATTCTTTCCATTTCTATTTTATCTAACGTCGTACCGTCCTGCGAGTAACAACAACGGACGTTGACACGTGAGTTATCACGAAGGTCCCTCCTATGTTGAAGGTATATAGACAATAGTGTCCCCCCTCTGACTGATCGGTTGTTTTGTACGAGAGAACGCTAGGGTGACCATGCAAGGCAATTTATTATTACGGAGGCCAACGTAATAACAACTTGTAGTGCATGGGAATTCTGGTGGACTCTGCGGGCCAAGCTAATGATCACTATTCGTTCAAATTCTTAAATTATTATTCGAGATTCAATGTTTCTTATCTATTAGAACACGAACTGTGGTGGTTAGTATAACACCCTACAATACAATACAATACAATACAATACAATACAATACAATACAATACAATACAATACAATACAATACAATACAATACAATACAATACAATACAATACAATACAATACAATACAATACAATACAATACAATACAATACAATACAATACAATACAATACAATACAATACCATACAATACAATACAATACAGGAAGACGACAAGTATTTGTTCACACCTAACATTCGATCTATATCACGTTTCAGTTGAGACTAGTCATTTAAACGAATAAAACGTGTTAGCTACTCATGGAGGATTTTCCTCAACATTCTCGGAATTCTTGAACATGGGTTGGTTCCATGGTGTCTATGACACTTTACCCTACTTTACCTTACCTTACCTTATCATATTCCACCTTATCATATTTATTGGAAATAGATACAAAAAATTCCTTCGCTTGACATTTGTCTTTTCCCAAGGGATGGTATGGCATGAGCCATGCTGCAACTCCCTCATTGCATTCTATTCAACATCTTTGGAGATTCTAATGATCTTGCTAGAGCTCGTGAAACTCAAGCACTATTACCATAATTGTCACATGAACAAGTAAGACAAAGGATTTTCTCTACTTAGGACGATCGAGGTCCATAAAGTAGGGAATACATATTATATGGACGAAGGTTTCCCCTCCTCAATGAATTTTTTTTCTCTTTTTCCAGTTAGACATATGACCAATACACGCAAGAGGCATTACACCTTTTGGTTTTGGTTATCCACATTATCATTTATTCAAACATATATGAACAATGCGATCTTGAGGTTTCCATGACCGATTGATTGCATTCTTCATTCTTGGGCATATGATAGACTCTATTTATCCAAATACATGTCTAGATTCTTTTAATAGTGTGTATTAAAAAGATCATGGCGCCAAAAGAATCAATTGTTTAAGTTAAAAGTTATGTGTTGAAAACCATTGGTTTTAATCAAGACATGTTTTATACATGACATTGTTACGCAAGACATTGTTATACATGTCATTGACGTTGGTATACACAAGACATTTTTGGTGGTTATTTGTAAGTGATGAGACGTGTGTAATATGATAAAAGCATGGTGGATACGCCGCTGGTACTTCCTATATATAAGTGCTTATATTATATTGCATATCGTGGTGTTATTCAAATCTCTTCGACAAAGACAAGACACGACATTTTCGCACAAGACACGACATCCTCTACACAAGACATAATATTCTATTTCGAGACATGATATATTTATACACTACATTTTCATTGGTTATTTATTTAACCATACATTATTCTTTTATATCATCTGATTTTCATATCTATCTTCATATGATTTTATAAAAGAACTCGATCATAACTAGAGCCAATATTGTTGGTTACACTTGATGCTTTCACGATATCTCAAGGGTTGTTCCATAATGGGTAACACCCGAATTCAAACACACTGAGTGTTACATTTTAGGTTTAGCCTCGGAGATCCGAAGCATGACAGCATCATCCCTCCCTACCGCAATCACTCAAACAATAACTCTCGCCATGAGAGAAATGAAGGCAACTGCTGCCATTAACGATTTTGGTACCAGGATGTATGCTGGTAACTTGTCGAAATCCTAAATGTGAATAAGTGTGTGTGTGGTTAGAACTATGAATACTCCACAAAATTCCAATGAAGTCATGAGTACGTACACTCTACGATCATCATGTATCAATTTTATTAATACCAACACCGAGCTTAGCTATTGCTTTTAAATGTTAAGCATGTACTCGAATTAGAGTCTTGTTGGACACACATTACTATATCAAGTTAGCTAATGGGGAATTAGCTGACTCTTGTCAAATCATAAAGGGTCACCGTTACGTATCCTATTCGTCAACATTTCACATCCATGTTATTTTATACAATTGGCAATTTTATCTTTATCTCAACATTTCACATACATGAGTTTCATGGCTACGGACGGGATTGTCCTAGCTACAATTAGGGATTGGGTTGTCCTACATCTAAACATATGGATTGGGTAATCCTACATTTAAACATAGGGTTCCTAAAACTATACAGTGAAGTCCTCGCCACACATAATTTAAAATGTACTTGGCCTAGAGTTAAGCAAGCTAGACGTCTCCTCATTCTATAGAATTGGCAAAAAGTAAACTAGTCGAGTCTAGAGCTGAAATTCAATATCGATCTCTTCCCTGTTCAGTTGAGTAGTTTCGAAGTAGTGGTTCACATGGATTGGTTATCCGATAACCTAGCCAAAGTCTTATGTCACGAGAAGATCATTCGCCTACCACTACTGAACGAAGAGACACTTGTGATACATGGAGAGAAGCGCGACACCCCATTGCGGATCATCAATGGCATGAAAGCACATAAGTGCTTACGGAAAGGTTGTATTGCCTATCTAGCACTTGTTGTAGACAAGAAGGCCGTTGGGCCACAGCTGACAGATATTCTTGTGGTAAAAGAATTCCCTGAAGTCTTTCCTAAAGACTTGCCAGGACTACCACCATATCGACAAGTCGAGTTTCACATCGACTTGGTACCGGGAGCTGCAACCGTAGCCAAATCTCCATGTTGACTAGCACCTTCTGAACCTTGTAGTTGACCGAATAAGGATGTTGTGAGTTCAAAACCCCCACTCTTTACCATTATACATCTTTATAAAGGTTTTGGGGGTGGAAAGACATGAAAGTTTCGCAAAACTGCACAACATTTCGATGAATGAAAATTCATATTTCTAAACCATGTTACAAATGAATTTCCAGCTAACTCAAATGGTTTATGAAAGGTTCTAGCTTCTACTCTAAGATAGACTTACGATCGGAGTATCATCAGTTACAAATTCAAGAGGAAAGCATACCGAAAACGGCTTTCAAGACTCGTTACGGTCATTACGAGTTTCTCGTTATGCCTTTTGGTTTAACAAATGCACCAGCGGTCTTCATGGATTTAATGAATCGTGTGTGCAAGCCGTATCTTGACAAATTCGTCATAGTGTTTATTGACGACATTTTGATATACTCTCGATCGACTGATGAACATGAGCAACATTTGAGAACCATTTTAGAGTTGTTAAAGACAATAAATTCGCCCCAAATCGAAAAACAAGATATAGCCTTACAACTTATTCTTAAGGTTGGTGCATAGTATTTTACAATCTTATCATTATCCGACGATACCGATGACTCTGTTGTAGACTATGATGCTTCGCATCAAGGATTGGGTTGCGTACTCAGGCAATGTGAAAAAGTTATTGTGTACACGTCGCGCCCAATTAAAAAGTTCATGAGAAGAACTATACCACTCTCGACCTTGAGTTAGGCGTGGTGGTATTCGCTTAAAAATTATGGCGACATTATTAATATGGTACTTAATGCATTATTTTCACGGATCATAAAAGTCTTCAACACATATTCAACCAAAAAGAATTAAATATACGTCAACGATGTATGTTGAATTGTTGAACGACTATGATTGTGAAATAAAGTACCATCCGGGCAAGGAAAATGTTGTAGCAGTTGCCTTGAGCCGCAAGGAACGAGTTAGAACACTGAGAGTTCAAGCATTAGAGAAGATGGTTCACAAGCGCTCAAGGAAGAGCATATTCAAGCAGAAACACTTCGAGGCATGAAGAAACAATTATTGTAAAGAAGATGGAACTTTATACCTTATGAGTCGAAATTGGGTTCCATTCTTTGGCGGCCTTCGAGATGATATTTTGAGGAAGCACATAGGCCTAAGTAGTGAAAGAATACTACTGGTGGCCTAACCTCAAAAGTAATATTGCGACTTATATCGGAGAATGCTTGACTTGCGCGAAAGTCAAAGTCGAGTAGCAAAATCCCTCGGATTTGTTACAACAACCCGAGATTCCCGTTTGGTAATGGGAACAAATATCGATGTACTTCATTACGAAGTTACTCAGGACCTCAAGAGGTCACTACATGATATGTGTAATCATCGATAGACTAACAAAGTCCACGCACTTCTTACCGATTTGGTAGAAGAATAATACTGAGAAACTAGCAGAACTCTATCTCAAAGAAATAGTGGCTCGTCATGGAGTGCCTATTTCAATCATTTCAGACCGAGACGGTCGTTTTATTTCTAGAATTTGGAAATCATTTCAACAGGCCTTTGGATCTCATTTGAATCCAAGTACAGCCTTTCATCCATAAACTGGCGGCCAGAGCGAACGGACAATCCAAACACTCGAATATATGTTTCGCGCATGTGTTATGGATTTAGGCGGCAATTGGGATACTCATCTACCTTTAGTTGAGTTTTCCTACAATAACAGCTACAATACTAGTATACAATCTGCACCGTTTGAAGCTCTTTATAGTCGAAAGTGTCGCTCTCCGCTATGTTGGGCGGAAACAAGCGATAGTTAAATAATTGGTCCGAAACTAGTCCAAGAGACTACGGATAAAAATTTTTCAGACCCGAGACCGTATCAAGACGGCTCGCGATCGACAAAAGTGCTACGCAGATAAAAGACGAAAACCATTATCTTTCGAGGTTGGAGACAAAGTCTTGTTGAAAAGTCTCGCCTTGGAAGGGCGTATCAAGGTTTGGTAAACGTGGAAAGCTTAACCCACGTTACGTTGGACCATTTGAAATCTTGGAAAAGATTGGCACCGTTTTCTACAAACTAAAGTTACTAGAAGAACTAAGTAGAGTACACGACATATTTCATTTTTCGAATCTCAAGAAGAGTCCAACGCAAGAAACAGTTTTCATCCCGAAGGATGAGGTTCATATAGATAACAAACTCCAATTCGCCAAAGCACCTGTTGAGGTCATGGACCAGAAGGTCCAGAAAATACAAAGGAGTCGTAACAAATTAGTAAAAATTCGTTGGAACTCTCGACACGGACCCGAGTATACTTGGGAACGAGAACATTAAATCAAAGCCAAATACTCTCACCTGTTTGAGAACAATCCTGCAAAGGATGACTCATCTTGAATTTCGGGACGAAATTCTCAATAACAGGGGGAGAATGTGACAACTGCCACTTTCGGGTAAATTAATTACATTTAAAACGATGATTTACATTATACAAGTATGTATTCTGAATATTCGGACTGCATGATTACATGTTATACATTTTAGAAAACTCATGGAATATTCGTTTATTATTACACATGATTCACTTTTATCGGGTACATTTGAAATAGTGCAAACAATTCACCGAAACAACTAGAGTAGTGCCTAGTGAACTTTAGTGCTGACGAAAACTCTGGATCCGCATAAAACATCTAAACTGACATCTTTAGGACTCGGATGAGAGTCCAATATCAATTATATATTAAACCCGATATGGGAATACAAGAGTTCGGGTAATATTTTACCGATGTCCGGTAGCACTAAAAACTGTCCGAAATGCGCTAAAAGTGACCATTTCATGAATTTTCCGCAAGATTCAGCAATTGTATTTTATTACAAGATGCAAAAATTGATGTTTAGACACCAATTTCATATAAAAATAATTATGGAATATCCATTACATACATAACTGGAATTTTTCCTACAACTTCCGTAAGCGTACCTTTCGGCTATTTACTTGCGAAACGAGCGCTAAACATCTAGCCGAACTATATTTTGGCACATGTAGCGAACTAGTGGTAATTATTTTTGGTCTTGTAAAGCTAGTTTATGGTCTTTGCAAGTCAAGAAACATCTCGGAAAATTGCAAAACCTAAACACCTAAAGGCTTACATCTTTATATTCTTTTGAAATCTAAAAAAATAACTAAGTCATTTTTACCATACAAGACCCCCCCCCCCCATGTATAACCGTAAATTAGGGGGCCCCACATTACTTAACCATGTGTTTAATATCTAGATATTTTTGTTAAGTTACAAGTGGATGATGTTGGTGGATAATTATAACACTTATCTCATTAAACATTACTAGCATTTTATTACCCTTTTCACCTTATCTTTCACACACATAAGAACTCTTTCAATCTTCATCTTTTCACCAAGAACACCATCCAAAAACCCAATTATTTTTATCATCTCCTTCATGATCAAGATGGATTTCCAAGTAACATAAGGTGATCTAAAGCATTTACAAGTTAAAGGAAACTTTTTCATCCATTCAAGAACCTTAAATCATCAAGATCATCATCTTATTAGTTCTTAATAATCTTCTAAGATCATCCCTAGCCTAGTGCTAGAAGTAAGCTTCTATATCTATTTTTTATGCAAATATATTAAGTTTATGATTGTTATTATTACTAATAATAACCATGTAATCATACATAATAAGCATGAAAAATACAAAGAAGCAAAGATAAAAATCATGATATAATTATGATTGTTTATATTATGATCTAAGACTTGATATATGCTTATTTAGTCTTGTTATGATGTTTATGATGCAAATAAATTATTAGAAGATGTTTTAAGTTATGATCTAAAAATTATGTATGTTTATGTTAAAGGGTTTTTAACATAAAGGATTAATGGATGATCATAACTATTGATCTTGTGAAAATATATAAGGTTTTTGGTTAAAAACAATACTCTCACAAGATTATAAAAAGTAACATACAACTAGAGATTTTTATAAAAGTTGTTAAAACTAAAATTAAACTTGGTTTTTGAACTTGTTAGCATATGAAATAATCATGGTTAAAACCCTACATGATTTGGATATCATCTTGATAATTTCATGTTATAAAAGTCTCATATGTTTAGTTAAGTTGTAGAGTAAATTGGTGGTGATTTGATAAAGAAAATGATATGTTTATAAAACATGGTTAGAATAAAATACAAAGGTTATATAGCCATTTTTCATAAAAACTTTATTTAATAAAGTAACAACATTTTTGGTTGTATTTAGACAAGAGAAATATATATTTTTTTTATAAAAATATATATTTGGTGATTTAACAACTTATGTGCTATGTGATTATTTGATGGTATTAGTTATATATATCAAAGATAGGAACTTTATTACAATGGTAATAATGAACACATGATACATAATAATCAAAGTCTTATAAGACTTCACATAATTACGCCTTAAAACGAGTTACGGACGATTCGAATAATCGGACACCAATTATGGTCAAAATGAACGACGGACGACTACATAAGTGAATTGCCAATCCGGGGAGATACTACGACGTTTAGACGATTTATCGACACGAAATATAAGTATCCTATCAATAACAAATTTCGGATGTTTATAAACTTATAAAAACTAGTATGTTTTTATTTACTAACAAGTATACTTAGTAAATTTTTATAAAAAGGTTTTTATAAAAATAAATGGGCTTATTATACTAGTGGGCTATTTTTATAACAAATGGGCTTATATTACTTAAAGGGCTATTTTACTTAATGGGCTATTTTTCTTAATGGGCTTATCTTCATAATGGGCTTAACATAAATTCATGGGCTAAGCCCAAATACTAAACATATGGGCCAAAGCCCAACACTATTCAAGCCCAACACTATTCGAGCCCAACACTATTCAAGCCCAATTCAAGCCCAACACTATTTGAAGCCCAACACTATTTGAGGCCCAACACTATTTGAGGCCCAACACTATTTGAGGCCCAACACTATTTGAGGCCCAACACTATTGAGGCCCAACACTATTTAAGGCCCAGCACTATTTAAGCCCAATAACTTGAAAACATGGGCTTGGCCCAATGTTACCATTATTGGAAACACAACTATACAATTGATACATTTAAGACACGAAATTCAGCGGACTAGATCCGACTAAACAACTCATTCATCGAATACACAGTTAACGAACAGTAAAGACATACAAGTCTTACACATATTGAAGACACAAGACTTGTACTCAAGTTCTTTACAAAGACCGAAGTGTCTAACAAAAATAAGAACATTTGTAGGTCGCAACGCTATTCAGGACGACCGCACGTGAGATCTTATTTACTTCTATTCACGGACGCAATTCTGTGAGTTCATGTCCCCTATTCATTTAAATGTTTTACAACTTTACAACTATCGGGGAAAATACATGTTCATCGTATGTTAAAGTTAGGGAATGAAACACCTTAGATCATGTGCGAATTAGGGTCTATACATATAAGCACCATTAATCCAGTTTGGACCTAGGTACAAGGGGTTAGATCTAATGGGTATTGGCGAGCCCCACTCTTGGTCGTGGACCCATACAGAAGAGTGCGTTTGTGTCCCAGTCGATAGTAGTCTACATAAAATCGTCTAGGTTTGGATTGCTTCCTAATTCGTCACACATATTAATGTCCTCGCGAAACATTAATGATCAACGATTTCATTGACGCTTTACATACTACATCATACATACAGATACATTTTATACAATTCACATGTTGTGGATACAGTTTATACATCATACATACAGATATATTTTATACAATTCACATGTTGTGGATACAGTTTATACATCATACATACAGATACATTTTATACAATTCACATGTTGTGGATACGGTTTATACATCATTCATACAGATACAGTTTATACATCTCACATTTTACAGATACAGTTTATACAACTCACATTTTACAGATACATCTCATACAGCTAAACTGCATGAACTCGCTCAACTTTTGTTGATGTTTTCAAACTTAACATGTATTTCAGGAAATTATTGGACCTGACAGACATTTCAGTCAAGGAAAGCAAGTATCAAGACTCCATGCCACCATTTGAAGGGTTTGCCCGTTATATACCGCCTCTTTGCGGTGATATAGTGGTCAAAGCCATGACATTTTAAGACTTACATTTTGATGTATAGAACGATGAAAACGCATTTTCATTTGATGGTTTGTAACAAATACATTTAACTTATGTTGCGTTCTTTCGAAACATTTATGACAATGGCATTGGAGCTTGTTTTTATTCATTTAGTATTGTTCACTTATATTGTTATGCAATGAGAACTGATCAGATCACACCTCGCGCTTCCGCTACGAGCAGGTGTGACACTTTCGCACTCTTATTTCAGGTAGATTTTTAGGTGTTTGGCTATCCCCAGCAGTACAACCTGCTTGGGCTGTTGAACCCTGGGAAACAGACAGGTTCACCTGGGTGGCCCGAAATTTGTTTTAAGGGAAGCGTGTTAAACACATGCCTCCGCGATCACGTGTTTTCTGCATTCTATTTATTTCGTTGTAATCGGTTCTTAGTTCTTATTTAGTTTTTGTTTTGTAATTTTTAGTTTCTCTATTTTTTTCTTGTTTATGTACTGTTATTCGATTATAGTTTAATAAAAGTTTTATTTATTTTATTATTCTGAATGGTTATCCTAGAAGTCGGAATGAGTTTGATCTACAAAAGAATTATTCAAGCACTTATTTTGGTGGTGGTTGGTTAATTTGGAAGCAAAGGAATCAGAAGCTTTTAAGCAGAGCTCTTAGCAGGCTGAGAAAGGTCTTCAAGGATATCAAGGTGAATAATTTTCTTTGAAATTAGAGTAGAACAAAACTTCACTTGTTAGATTGGAATATATGATATAATTTTGATTTGTTCTTGATAGTGTTCCATGTGCTCTAGGTCCTTCGTAGATCAGTTTTAATATAATATTTAGAGTAAATGTCAATTTACGTGCCTGAGGTTTACACCAAAACGCAGGAACAACCCTCATTTGAAAAAAACACAACAATTAAGTCCCTGTGGTTGTCGATTGCGTTCAATAACGTCCCTCCTTATATTTTCCAATTAATATCTATTTATTTAATTAATAACTTAAAGGGAAAAATGGTAAATTCACCCAAAAGTGAAACCGGTCCTCCATATTACTCCCCAAGCTTCTTTGAGAAGCTCATTTTCAATACCCCCACCTTCTTCCACACTTGTTCCTTCACCGGAGAAAAAATTCCATCCAAGAACAAATGCGATTCCGACAACGATGATGCAGTATGCGATGATCTTGTTTACCCTACACGTGATCGGTACGACATTTTTCTTAGTTTTGAATTTAATCCATGATTTCTATATGTTTGACGGTTGTATAATCTGAAATGTGGGTTGGTTTTCTTCGAATTCCATTTGGATTTCGAGTGCAGGTCACTCGACGACTCATTAGGATCCCATACCGTGTCCTTTTGAGAGGTGGAAGAGGGTTAAGGATTGAGCTCTGTTTTAGCCGCCTTCCATGACTCCTATGGTAGTTGGTTGGTTGTACATATTATATATGTAACTATTAGGGTAACTATAAGGGTTAATTTTAGACCGATCCTGATCATTTTTAGGTTTTTGGAATTTATGATAGGGTTTACCCTTCTTTTGTATGAGTATTAACTTAAACTTAAACTGTTATGATCATTGTGTTATAATGGATTTTCGTCTTATTTGTTGTGCATTAGGTTATGTTATTGCTGTTGGTGTTTGAACAGGTTGTGCATAAGTTTCAGTTTTAGTTGGATTCACTTGCATTCAGTTTCACCTTCAGGTTCATTTTGAGTTTTGCTTGTTGCATTCACTTGCATGTAGTTCAGATTATTCATAACCTTGCTGCAATCAAATTGTAAGTTCAGATTGTTGCATTCATTTGCATTCAGATTGTTCAGATTGTTGCATTCACTTCCATTTAGATTGTTCAGATTGTTGCATTCAGATTGTTCAAGTTGTTGCTACAGTCCATTCACTTAGGTTCAGTTCAGATTGTTCATGTTGTTGTTGCAGTCATGTTGTTCATGTTGGTGCTGCAGTTAGTTCAGATTGTTCATGTTGTTGTTGTTGTTGTTGTTCTTGCACACATTTGTTGTTCATGTTGTTGCTGCACACATCTGTTGTTGTTGTTTTGTTGGGGTGATTGGTAATTAGATTTGAAAACCTTTTGAATATGGAGGCGACTTAACAAACTTTACAGTAGGGACCGAAATGGTCATGAAAGTTTTGAGGGTAATTTAGTTTTTTTCACAATATTTAAACCGGGAAAATATAAGGAGGGACGTTATTGAACGCAATCGACAACCATGAGGACTTGATTGTTGCATTTTTTTAAATGAAGGTTGTTTCTGCGTTTTGATGTAAACATCAGGGACGTAAATTAACATTAATCAAATATTTATGTTGTTGCTAGCTAAAAAGAAAAAAAACTGAGAAAAAAATATAGTTGTAACACCTCGTAAAAATCATGTCCAATTATATGAAGACACGTGTCCTAAACCCTAAACGTGTAAAAGTTTGAATTAGAAGGACTAAAGTTGACAAACAATGAAAATACGTATGCGAAGGGACTAAAAGTGACAATATGCTAAACTTGTGCCTCTGATTGTCCACACACGATGAATATTTTCTTAAATGACTAAATATTCGGACGTAAGAAGTCGTTTGTGAAAGAAATCGAAAGTTTACAACACAAAGGGGTTAAACGTGTCCACATGTTAATTCTTACCTCTGAGTGACCTGTTAACGTACTCGGGGCTTCCTAATGTCCGATTATACTCTTGGGAACATGTGATAAGAAATTCACAAGGTTTCGGTATCGTTATATGATAGTTATGCAAAATATCTAGAAGAAGGGTAAAAAGCTTCAACATGTTCAAATTAACCCCTGATTGACTTTTAAACGAAACCCGAAGCCTAAAGATACTCGATTACACTCCCGACAATAATTACAATCCATATCAAAGATCAATTATGCCAAATCATACCTTAAAGTGCCTTAGAGGGGTTAAACATGTCAAAAATGAAAGTATTTTAAGGTTTTGGAGAGCCAGGGACTAAAAGTAACAACTTTTGAAAGTTGTTTGGGTGGTGGCGTAGCGCGGCCACACCCCCCTGTTGCTGTGGCGCAACGCGATGGGTCCAATTCGACAGATACTTCTTGCCAGCTGCAGGTTATCTTCTTCCTTGCCCTCCAAACAAACCACTAAGCTCTATAACTCGAAATCTATGGACCTTTGATGGTTTTTAAAACCAATTTGGACACCTGGAGCCATCTGATAACATCACGAAACACCTGTGATGATCTTGTGAGAGTTCCATGCACTATAAATAGAGGCATTGTGTTGCCTTTCTCCTTACTTATTCACAAGTTCTATCTCTATATCATTGCTTAAGCTTCCTTAAGCCTTTCTGGAGCTTCTTGATCAAAAGGAGACTCTCTCTTAGTCTAAATTTCGAGCTATTTGTAAGTGTCCTTAGCCACTATAGTTCGATTTTTATGTGTTTAAAGACTGAAAGTCAAAGTTGCCGTAAAACGGCTTTAACTTTCGGTTTAGACCTAAAATGTCCAGCCATTATCCGAGGCGAATATGGCTACATGATCGTAATTTGGTGTTTGTTAATCCCTTGGCACACCCGAATTACCACGTTTACTTAGTTAATTGTCAGGTCAAAGTAATCAAGTAGAAAGTCAAACTAGTCAGATTTTTAAATAAAAATCATAATTGATAATGTAGAGGTTATGAATCATATTTTGTCACATAATTAACTTGGTAAATAGTATTAGAACATGTCTAGGCATGTTCAACCCAACAATTCTAAGTTTAAGCTCGGTTCGCAATCGAAAGTAGCAAAAGCTTGTCTTTTGCCTTGACTTTCAGTTTTGACCCGATTAAGCTTAATTCCTTTATGTTTTAAGCTTCCATTATGACCATATAATGTTATAGTATAACTCTCTGAGGTTATATTACATGGTCATTTGGAAATTCTGAATCTTATGCATGTTTCCGTTATTATGCTTAATGATTGACCAATATGCCCTTATAGTCTAAAAATGAGATTTTTGAATATTTGGTCATACAAATAAGTTAGGTACTGATTTATAAACTTGTCTAAATTATTTTGACACTATATTCTAGTATCAAATTGATGTTATGCAAATTATCGTGAATTTAGCTTTTATAAAGACTAAATTACCCTTTATTGCATAAATCATGTTTAAACATAAATTTTGACACAAAACTCTTAGCCTACTATTATGATATCATTTTTAGAAATATTTGGAATGATGGGTCAGATTAGATACTGACCTTAACATTGAGTTCTCGTATAAATTCTATAATTGAATTTGTTACCCTTTTTTGCAATTAAAATGTGTTTTAGATATGATTAACATGCGAGCCCTTTTCCTACTTATCTAATATGATAAATAAAATATTTTGATCATCCAAGGCTGGTCAAAATCTCAGAATCGCATAAACTTTGCAAATATCATCAATTATCGACTTTTACGCTAATTAGGTGCATAGTATGGTTTAAAACCATATTTAGCACCCAAAACTTATTACCTACTGAATTTATAAATTATTTTAATATTTTAACAGTAGGTATAAGTCATGTACTCAGACTTCCAATTATGACCTTAAAAGCATATGTGAAATGACCGAAATGCCCTTTCAGGGCATAGTTTGGCCATAAATGGTATACCACACATATGTATGATATCCTACTGTTGTAACATCATAAAATAAATATTTTTGCTGAATACTTTTGACCAGAACATCAGTTTACCCTTAAACCTCTTTTATAAATCTTAAAAAGACCAAAATGCTCTTATGAGGCTTACTTCGGTTTTAAAATCTTTTTGGGCATATTTCTTGAGATCTTACTAATGTCTTAACATATTTTAAGCATAATAACATATAGGACTTGTATATGGTTCTTTCGGTTACCCATTGTGCTTATGCGCGTTCGGTTCTGTTAGTGCATATGTCTGTTGACTTCGTCTTGTATCGAGTCATGTAATAGAATAGATAATCCAAGACACGTAGTTCGAGAGAAACGGAAAACAGGTCTGAACTGACCAGTTCGTGTGACCTGGACTGTTCTGGTTCGTGCGAACTGGATTCCCTATATATAGTGAGTCTTGTGATTTCATTTGTAACCTTTCTGATTCCGGTAGCGAAGCTCTGCCGAAGTGTCTCCAGCTTGTAAAACGTTGTGAAATCAATACAAGAGATAGTTAAAGTGATTCTAAGTGTAAATCAAGCTGCAACAACATCAATACGTCTGATTCCGCCTTTCGTATTGATCAAGAACTCTTCTGAACGTCTCGTTTGATCGATTCACTGATCCTACAAGTGGTATCAGAGCTCAGGAGGAAGAGTTCTTACCATTCCAGCTTGTTTTTACTATTACATCTCATTTCTACTCATTTTCTTCAAAATCAGAATGTTTTCACGGTTAAAATGATCTGAATTTCACATATAACACGTAAAACTGAGTTTTAATCAATCCTTGAACAAATCTGAACATAATTCGACCTAAAACTTGATAAAATCATGAACTTTTGGACCGAAACCGTTTGAAAATCCCCAGTTCGTTCGAAGTCAAGTCGTGCGAAGTGATCCAGTTCGCACGAAGTGAACCAAGTCGTGTGAAATCAAGTTCAGGTCGCATGGTTTGATTCAGTTTGCATCAAACTAGATTGTTTGAGACATTATCAGGTTATACGAGGTTCAGTTCTATTGAAATTGAACCAGGTCGCACGAATTGAATTCTAGATAGTTTGGATTTGAACCAGTTCGCACGAAGTGACCTAGGGTTACCAGTTCGTTTAAATCAGGACGCACGATTTGAAATCTTATCAGATCGTACGAGGTGGTCAGTTCGTTTGAAAATTTCTCCTGGTCGTACGGATTGATCATCCAGGTCGTTTGAACCAGGTTTTTTAAAGAACCAGCTCGCACGAAATTCAGCTCGTTTAAACAATCAATCATTGTGAAGTTTTAAAACCGAAACATGGACAACGAATTTTACAATGCTTTTGCTACTTCTCTGGCTACTCGAGTTACCGTTGCTGAGACTGTTGGTATCGAAAATGAAACGGGAACTTTCCAAAAGCCTCCAAAGCTTATGTACATTGAGGACTTTAAAGGATGGCAAGATCGTTTTGAAAATTGGGTGCAAGCAAATAAGTTTGATGCATGGGTTTCGTTAGAAAAAGTATATACTTTACCGAAAGATGATCTTGGAAATGAAAAACCATTAAGTCAATTTACACCGGATGAAAAATTAAGATACACCAGTGAAAAGATGATGATTAGCATTCTCCAACAAGCGGTAAAAGAAGATATTTTCGTTTTGCTTCAACATAAGGGAACTGCTAGATCAATCTGGAAAGCGTTGATTAAAAAGTTTAAGGGTAGTGCTGATATGATAAAAAATAAATGTGCATTACTAAAAAAATCGTTTGATATGTTTACTGCTTTTGAAGGTGAGACGACTAGAAAGATTATCGAGAGATATTGTCATCTAGTTATGGAGATGAAAAGATTGGACATCAAGAAAGAAGATGAAGAATGGCTTGATAAGCTAGCCGATGCGCTACCACAGAATAAATGGGGAACGTATCTGTTGATTTTAAAGCATAACCGACAATTTGAAGATATGAATTTGAGTAAATTTATCCAGAAGTTGGAAGAACATGAGCTAGCAATTCGAAAAACTGCTACAATGAGAAGTCCAGGTGCTCAACAGGATGTTAGTCTGTACTACAGAGAAAACAAGATTGAGACCACTCCGAGTCCAAAGATTCAGACTGCAATCAGTGCTGATGGTACTTCCTGAACAAATACAAACAATACAAATCAGAGCAGTGGATATTCTTCGCCTTATACAAGTTTTGAACCAAATTTCTCAACACCAAGTTCTCAACATCAAAGTTCAACAAACTTTAATGGTCAAGTTTTGCAGTGCAATGTTACATTAAATATTCAAAATGGTCAAAATTTCTCTCCAGATATTGCGAAGCAACACATGGCATCACTTGCTACTATGTTAGAGTCGTATGAAAGTTTGGTTGCTGGACGAATTGGCAATCCGATGCTCACTAAAGAGGATTATGACTAGATTGATTCTGAAGAACTTGAGTTGATGGACATCAAGTGGTGTTTAGCAAGTGTTTTGAGAAGAGCAGAAAAGTTCAAACAGATCACAAGAAGAGATGATCTTCGAGAAGCTGCAACATCTCAGCTAGGTTTTGACAAATCGAAGGTTACTTGTTTTCGTTGCCGAGAAAAAGGGCATTTTAAACGAGAGTGTACAAACAGAGAAGCAACCGGAAGACAAGATCCTTTTGGAAACAAAGATTATCCTAGAAAAGGAATTTATCATCAGGTTGCTCAACAACCATATTAACAACAATCTTCACACTCACGTACTATTGAAGAATCAAAGGGTAGAGCTTGTTTTGGTCTGATAGATCAAGAAGATGAAAGGATTCCGAAAGATTTCAATTGGGATGATTATGATCCTTCGAGACCTTCAGTTTCTAAAGCATTTGTTGCTCGACTCTTTGAAGATTCAACCTCGGAAGAAGAATCAGTCAAATCTAAGAACAGTCCGAGAAGACAATCGATTTTTAAATTTTCAGGAAGTGATGAAGACACTGATGATGAGGAAGAGTATATTAATAAAGCTAGAAAAAAATTGGATTCTTATAGATTTAATTTGTTTTTTTGCAGATAAAATCGAGGTGTTGAAAGAGAAAAGGGTTGCTAGACTGAAGAGAGAAATGGAAGCAAGAAGGGTTGCTGAAGAACAGACTAAAGTTCAGATGGAAGCTGATAAGGCAAAAGTTGAAGAAAAACCAACAGAGAAGGTCGAGGTTGAAAAGAATGAAGTGAAGATAGAATTTGATAAAGAACCGATTGTGATTGAAAAGGTGGTGGAGAAAATAGTTAAAGTTGAAAAAATTGTTGAAGTGGAAAAGATTGTAGAGGTTGAAAAACCTTGTACTAAGTGTTTAAAACCTTGCAACGATTGTGCTGAAAAGGATACAAAGCTTGCTGAATTGGAGAAGCTCAAAGAGAATTTATTGCATAATGTGAGAAGCATAAAGGAATCATATGATCTACTAAGCAGCAAAGTAAATTTGTACAAAGGAGCTTGTGATGAGGATATTCAGATTAAGAATCTTCTGAAAGCAACAGTTCTTCAAAAGCAAACTGCAATCAACAAATACATTGAGATTAATGCAGGTCTGAAACAAGAATCGACAGCAATGACGATCGAAACAGAAAGAGTGAATGTAACACCTGTGCCTTCACGGCCATCAAACAAATACCGAACCAATGAAATATTATATTTCATACTTGGGATTTGTAAAAATATGTGTATCATTCTGCACATATCAATTCCTGTTCAATTTCAAACTCTAAATCGCTTTCTGGAAGGTTATACGCGCACCGATGCGTAAATATAACCAGTTTAATGCAACAAACACTCCGGAATAGTGAAATAGGTTTAACATACCTAAAATAACCTTTACATAACTTAGATATAAGTTTTGGAAGGTTTGGTGTGGTGAAATCAAAGTTAAATCGCTTACAGGGACTAAAGTTGACAAACTGCGAAAGTATGCCAATTTGAACTGTAACAGACCTTCCGGAACATGACCATAAGTTAAACATACCATAAATATCCTTTACAAAGCTTAGAAATAGGCTTTGAGGGGTTCGGTGTGCTAAAATAAACTTTTGTGTCATTCAGGGACTAAAAGTGTCAAAAAGTGCACAAGTTTGCATTTTCGCGCATAACTTACGTTCTGAATACATCTGGACATCCAAAAATTTATGTAAGCATGACTACATTATATTTTAGTGTTCGCCATAAGAAAAATCCATTCGTCGCGTCATTTGGATCGTTTTTCGCGCTTATGCGCATTCCGTCGTAATTAAGCGAACATCGCGTTCGTACGACCAAACGAACCATCATCCGGCATATTTTTGAGTATGTTTTGAGTTCCCTATACTTTAACTTCATTTTAGAGCCTTGAAATGAGGTTAACGGGGTTCAAACGCATCGAAAAAGGCCTTAAACACGTGCAGGGACCATTGCTGCCAATTTGCAAACTTTCTGAGTCAGGGGAGGCAGTAGCGTAGCGCGAGCCCTAAGGGCCTACCCGTCGCGCTACGCGACTGCATGATCTGACCAGATTCATTGTTTTTGTTGCAAGTTGCAACTGGTTGATTCGTGTCCACACATTTCCTATCGTCTAGTCAGCGGATAAGAACAACTTTCTGGACACCACAACTTTACGACAAGTGTACGGTTCCGATTAAGGCACGTTATTCAAGAAACGATCCTAGCGGCTCTACTTTTACTATAAATAGCCATCCACCCTCAACCCCAAAAACCCACAAATCTGATTAAGAAAGCTCTAAGTTGGAACCTTCGTTTCATACCTGAGCTATTTTGATCTGGGTTAGCATTCGGGGACCCTTCGTAAGTATTCTTTCGTTCTTTTCCTTATTTTTACTGCTTTTCGAGTCAGAAAGTCAAACTTTGTTTGACTTTCAGCGTTGACCAGTAATGGTCAATGCGAAGTTCGCTAGAACTTCGCAACGTGATTGTAATCACGATGGTCATAGTCCCTTGGGACTATGCCTACTGATTACCACGTTGTCTAGGGTCGTAGGGTAAGTGATCTGATAAATCGCTTATACCTCGAACCCGACCCAGTTTGGTCGATCATTAGGATCCGACCAAATACATTAGGTGACCATAGTAGGTAGGGAATAACCTTCCGAGGTTATACCCTATGGTCACATCGTTTAAGTAGTTGTATGATAGGTAGTTTATATGCCTTAGGTAAATTACCAGAATACCCTTTTCATGTATAATTGGTAATTAAGCATATGTAACCTAAACCTTTGTCACATAACTGATTATGTAATATGTTTAGGCATATAACACTTGTCATAGGGCTAGTTAGGTGGTCCGAACGCGTTTCACGCGAACGACGCGTTAAAGTAGCATAAGCTACCTAAACGGGTCGTAATGGGTCGTAAACAATTATGTTAAGTTTCATTTAGTATGTAGGCTTTGTTAAACCAAATGACACGAGTCTCTACACTCGTTTGGTTTACGAAACCTCATTCTATCCAATCTTTCGATTTAGGTCCGGTTTATTAACATAGTTACCTATATTAGGTGCCGTTTGATTCCGAGATCTATAGCATTACTTGGTGGTTATCTTTTGACAACTGAGCAATCTCAAGTGAGTACATAGACCCCTCTTTTACTGTTTTCCAAACTGTTTTGGGGTGGAACACATGTGCCTACTTGTTACTTTCCTGCTTTCCTGTTTCCACATCATATACCTGCTATGTTCGTTAGTACATTATAGTACATGATCTCATTGTGTTTTATGCTATGTATGTCCATTTAGTTCATACTTAGTACATCGTTTTACATTTACATTTTATGCTATGTATGTCCATTGCGTGCATACTTAGTACATTGTTTTCATCACATGCTTACATTTTGGTATGACATTTGGTTTGTTTACATGGGACAATACATTCATTAACACCGATCATGCCGTTCGTTAGTAGGTAGTGGTACCATAGGAATTGACAACTCCCGTTCCGGACGTCCCAGGGAAAGGGGATGAAAGGAATGACCGAATTCGTTGATATAAGACAGATAGACCTTTAATTTGTTTAAAGGGTTTATCACCACAGTCGCCAGGCTTGGATGTATGCATTTTCACAATACCGCATAAATGTTCATATTAAATATTTGCATGCATTTACACAAAACATAGCTTTGATTTAAACCAAGTTTTACTTCAATACTTTGTTTTTGTGCATATGGTTTAGTTGAGACCTTTCACTTGCCATACATGACATTTTGACATAGACATTTGACATAGACATTTCGGCATAGACATTTTAACATGATTGACATTTGATCATGCATTTACACAAAACATAGCTTTGATTTAAACCAAGTTTTACTTCAATACTTTGTTTTTGTGCATATGGTTTAGTTGAGACCTTTCACTTGCCATACATGACATTTTGACATAGACATTTGACATAGACATTTCGGCATAGACATTTTAACATGATTGACATTTGATCATGCATTTACACAAAACATAGCTTTGATTTAAACCAAGTTTTACTTCAATACTTTGTTTTTGTGCATATGGTTTAGTTGAGACCTTTCACTTGCCATACATGACATTTTGACATAGATATTTGACTTGGATATTTGACATAGACATTTGACATGGATACTTGACATAGACATTTGACATGGATATTTGACATAGACATTTTGACATGATTTACATTTTGACATGATTTACATCTTGACATGAACATTTTACATTGTTTGGTTTGGTTTGATTAAGTAACGATGCGTGTGTAATATGATACAAGCATGGTGGATACGCCGCTGGTACTTCCTATATATAAGTGTTTGTATGGTATTACATGTCGTAACGTTATTTGAATCATTTCAGTTTGAGACATAGAACATTTCATACAAATAACATACTTTTCACAAGACGTTGATTTATAAACAACTTATCTTATGCAAACACATTTTTCTTGGTTATTCATTTAACCTTACATTTATTTATACTTATCATCTGATCTTATCGTTTTTCAAATGATTTAAAAGACAAAGCAAATAACAAGGTTCATGACTAAACATTTTCTCAAACATAAGTCATGAATCTTATTTTCACAAAACCTATGTATCTCACAGGCATTTTTATGCTGACGTACCTATTTTCACATGTGTTTTTCAGGAGCTGTTGCATAAGATGTTCAAGATACACATAGACAGACTTGGGCTTTAGTGACAATAAAAGATGCAAGACTAGTTAATTATGTTGTATTTCTTTGTTTGTTAAGGCATAGTAACACTTTTAATCAATAAAACGAAACTTCAATATCCATGGTTGTGAAACATTAATTCTGTTACAACACTCCCCGATGTTTCCGCCACGTTTTGTATGTTCTACGTGGTCGGGGTGTGACAGAAAAGATGGTATCAGAGCCCATGGTTATAGGGAATTAGGTTATTAGTAATTAGTAATGCTTTGACCTAGTCTATAACCTTCTTAGGACCCTAACGCGAGTTTACTTGCGTTTAGTCATAAAACGATACTGTCGCCTATCCTTAGGCGACAACCGCAACAAAAACATAAATTTCAAAACCGCTTTGAAAACTAATCATCTGTTCTAGGATGATTGATTACTAGGTTTTGAACTCTCTATTATATGGTTTTGAACCCCTTTGAGTTTTCAAAATTTCGTCAAAGTTTTGGGTTTTAAATAATGTGAACACGTGCAAACTGGAAGGGTGAATGCCTGTATTCTGGGTTTTCTGTCTAGGCAAGCACTTCGTATACATCTCATCAGACGCGAGACCAGTTGTGCTTACCTGGGAATTCTTGGGATGAGTGTTCACTTATAGGCGAGCATGTCTTCGCGATACATTATTTTTGACCTATTTACTTTGATTTGTCACCATCTCATTTGTTTGCCTTAGGTAACAAACAAATGATCACAATTTTCATTCGTTACCATTCTGTATTGATTATCTAATAACCTTTCACTCGTTTCTTCCTCTGTCTTTCATTTTCTTCTAGAATGTCTATTCCCCTTGGCACTGGTCAAATGCCCGAGCGAACAGCCAAATTTGTCCAGCAAATTGGCGAAGTGATTCAGAGGACTGTGGATTTAGGTATTGCCATGGCTCGTCTTAACAATGAAGCCTCTCGTCTCGACAATGAAGCCACTCAAGAGCCACCAAAGGAAGCAGAAGTCAAGCTTGCACCAACATCAAGGAAGCGTAAGGCTTCAAGGAAACCCGCAGCGGTTACACCTAATCAAGCTGGACCTAGCCAAGTGGCAAGGCCACCAGCTAGGAAGCCGTACTTAGGAACTGCTCCTAGGTGCAAGCGATGCAACGGTCATCATTCAAACCTCATACCCTGCTTAAATTGTACCTACTGTGGACGGCGGGGACATTTGGTCAACACATGCCGCTTTGCTATCCAGAACAAAGCTGTTGCAAATCTTGCTACTACCCAACTCCAAGTCAACCCTACTCAAGCTCGTTTCCCGCGTGGTACTTGTTACAACTGTGGCGATACGAGCCATTTCAGGAACAACTGCCCAAAGCTTGCTAATGCAAATCCAACCCTTGGATGAGCATTCGGCTGAACAAAGGATGTTGCTGTCTTATGCCTTTGTTTCTTTTGTTCTCGTGTATTGTGAAACAATATGTCTTGTTCATAAATAAAAGTTGTTGTTCACAATTCTGCTATACAAGTATCATTACATGTGTTTATGGCTTTTCCCTATAATACCTGCACTAAGGAACTATGTTCCTTACAAACTACTCTTGTGATTCTCACTTCCAAGTGATCGCTCATAATTTCCTCGAAAGTTCTAAGTACTCGTTTCATTCTAAGAAACGAAGTACAGGAAATAAAGTGAAATTATGAGTAATCGTGCTTTTTACACATCTGTATTTTTGAATCCTTGGTTGGATAACTAAGGATATTTTCAAATCTCATACCCATTACGTTTTGATTTTTCAACATACACAGTACCAGTATTTCAAAACAATCTTCATGATCTCAAAACATTTCATATAGTTTGAAAACAAATTTTTTAGATGCATTGTCTATGTTATTTCAAAAACATTGGCCATGTTATCAAAACCAACCTTTATAATTTCAAAAATATTTCATATAGTCTGAAGACAATATTAACACAATACATTTTCTGATCAAGTGCATGATTTCGAAAAGCATCATTCATATCTTTCAAAAACCTTATACATAATTTCAAAATTCATCTCGCATGATTTTTAAAACATTTTTGTAAATATATCTATCTAATACACCTACTTTATGATTTCAAAAAGTATTATATATAAGGTTTCAAAAACGTTAAACACATTTTTCTTAAAAGAACCCCATGCATAGTTTTCAAAAATATTTTCCTCATACATTGACTTAACCTTCAAAATTCTGCTTCATATGTCGCCTTGACATATCTAGCATCTCAACTTCATAAGCATTTTACTTCATGTTTTGACTTAAGCACATCCCGTGCAAGATTTCAAAACATCTCCAACTTCTAAAATCCATATGGGATCTTTTTATCTCCACAATTAGACCCTTGTGGATAATCATCATTCAAATCAGAGTCCTTAATTGGATTCCTTATGTATCTTAATTCGAACACTTCGGTTCCTAATAATCGAAATCGAATTTTCTTTTTGAATCTGTCTATCTTTATAGTTAGATTCTTGATAATGTTTAAAGTACCAAATGAAATCCACGAGATGGATTCCTAGTGTGCTTTAAATACATGTACTCGGTTAGCAGAACGAACTTCTAGTTAAACAATTTTGTGGTTATGTGATTATGTGTTTACATATTTGGTGTTTTCATTAATGCATTTTATGTTTTTGGTATACTCTGGGTATTCATTATCCAAATCCTCGTAGAATCTTTCATATCTTGATATGAGGGATTCGTAGTAGGATATTCAAAAAGGTACTACCTTAAATCCTGAATGGGCTTCTATGTAATAGTTAAGACCCTTGGATTGATATAGTACTACTCCATGATTCATAAGGGACCCTTTAGTGGTCTAGTCAAAAAGATTGATTCACAATTTGGTTAAAGAATGACATCTAGTGATGTAACTGAACAGACTCCTTGATAGTCTATTTAAATCATTTATTGATTTAGTCTAAAGGACTCTATGGCAGTCTAGTTACACTCATCACAGGATTATTCATTTGGTTTTACACTACACATTATAAAATAGACTGTGCGAACTGTACAAGGAACTACGTAATTATGGAGGCCTACATAATTATGGAATTCAATGCACAGAAACCCAGTAAGATTTATTATGTGTAAGAACCGATAGCGACAACAATAACAAAATGATAACGATGTAATGGAGGTACGGTGGACGCACCAATGACGCTTCATATACTTGTATATAAGTGTCCCTCTTACATTGCAAACATAATGTTATTAAGGTTACTAGAAGTTCAAGAACCCTAACCAATGTTGTTTGATCTTTTCAACTTCATGTTTTAAACTCTCACAAGTTTCCTCTAAATAAATTTCGGGACGAAATTTCCTAAAGTAGGGGAGACTGTAACACCTGTGCCTTCACGGCCATCAAACAAATACCGAACCAATGAAATATTATATTTCATACTTGGGATTTGTAAAAATATGTGTATCATTCTGCACATATCAATTCCTGTTCAATTTCAAACTCTAAATCGCTTTCTGGAAGGTTATACGCGCACCGATGCGTAAATATAACCAGTTTAATGCAACAAACACTCCGGAATAGTGAAATAGGTTTAACATACCTAAAATAACCTTTACATAACTTAGATATAAGTTTTGGAAGGTTTGGTGTGGTGAAATCAAAGTTAAATCGCTTACAGGGACTAAAGTTGACAAACTGCGAAAGTATGCCAATTTGAACTGTAACAGACCTTCCGGAACATGACCATAAGTTAAACATACCATAAATATCCTTTACAAAGCTTAGAAATAGGCTTTGAGGGGTTCGGTGTGCTAAAATAAACTTTTGTGTCATTCAGGGACTAAAAGTGTCAAAAAGTGCACAAGTTTGCATTTTCGCGCATAACTTACGTTCTGAATACATCTGGACATCCAAAAATTTATGTAAGCATGACTACATTATATTTTAGTGTTCGCCATAAGAAAAATCCATTCGTCGCGTCATTTGGATCGTTTTTCGCGCTTATGCGCATTCCGTCGTAATTAAGCGAACATCGCGTTCGTACGACCAAACGAACCATCATCCGGCATATTTTTGAGTATGTTTTGAGTTCCCTATACTTTAACTTCATTTTAGAGCCTTGAAATGAGGTTAACGGGGTTCAAACGCATCGAAAAAGGCCTTAAACACGTGCAGGGACCATTGCTGCCAATTTGCAAACTTTCTGAGTCAGGGGAGGCAGTAGCGTAGCGCGAGCCCTAAGGGCCTACCCGTCGCGCTACGCGACTGCATGATCTGACCAGATTCATTGTTTTTGTTGCAAGTTGCAACTGGTTGATTCGTGTCCACACATTTCCTATCGTCTAGTCAGCGGATAAGAACAACTTTCTGGACACCACAACTTTACGACAAGTGTACGGTTCCGATTAAGGCACGTTATTCAAGAAACGATCCTAGCGGCTCTACTTTTACTATAAATACCCATCCACCCTCAACCCCAAAAACCCACAAATCTGATTAAGAAAGCTCTAAGTTGGAACCTTCGTTTCATACCTGAGCTATTTTGATCTGGGTTAGCATTCGGGGACCCTTCGTAAGTATTCTTTCGTTCTTTTCCTTATTTTTACTGCTTTTCGAGTCAGAAAGTCAAACTTTGTTTGACTTTCAGCGTTGACCAGTAATGGTCAATGCGAAGTTCGCTAGAACTTCGCAACGTGATTGTAATCACGATGGTCATAGTCCCTTGGGACTATGCCTACTGATTACCACGTTGTCTAGGGTCGTAGGGTAAGTGATCTGATAAATCGCTTATACCTCGAACCCGACCCAGTTTGGTCGATCATTAGGATCCGACCAAATACATTAGGTGACCATAGTAGGTAGGGAATAACCTTCCGAGGTTATACCCTATGGTCACATCGTTTAAGTAGTTGTATGATAGGTAGTTTATATGCCTTAGGTAAATTACCAGAATACCCTTTTCATGTATAATTGGTAATTAAGCATATGTAACCTAAACCTTTGTCACATAACTGATTATGTAATATGTTTAGGCATATAACACTTGTCATAGGGCTAGTTAGGCGGTCCGAACGCGTTTCACGCGAACGACGCGTTAAAGTAGCATAAGCTACCTAAACGGGTCGTAAACAATTATGTTAAGTTTCATTTAGTATGTAGGCTTTGTTAAACCAAATGACACGAGTCTCTACACTCGTTTGGTTTACGAAACCTCATTCTATCCAATCTTCCGATTTAGGTCCGGTTTATTAACATAGTTACCTATATTAGGTGCCGTTTGATTCCGAGATCTATAGCATTACTTGGTGGTTATCTTTTGACAACTGAGCAATCTCAAGTGAGTACATAGACCCCTCTTTTACTGTTTTCCAAACTGTTTTGGGGTGGAACACATGTGCCTACTTGTTACTTTCCTGCTTTCCTGTTTCCACATCATATACCTGCTATGTTCGTTAGTACATTATAGTACATGATCTCATTGTGTTTTATGCTATGTATGTCCATTTAGTTCATACTTAGTACATCGTTTTACATTTACATTTTATGCTATGTATGTCCATTGCGTGCATACTTAGTACATTGTTTTCATCACATGCTTACATTTTGGTATGACATTTGGTTTGTTTACATGGGACAATACATTCATTAACACCGATCATGCCGTTCGTTAGTAGGTAGTGGTACCATAGGAATTGACAACTCCCGTTCCGGACGTCCCAGGGAAAGGGGATGAAAGGAATGACCGAATTCGTTGATATAAGACAGATAGACCTTTAATTTGTTTAAAGGGTTTATCACCACAGTCGCCAGGCTTGGATGTATGCATTTTCACAATACCGCATAAATGTTCATATTAAATATTTGCATGCATTTACACAAAACATAGCTTTGATTTAAACCAAGTTTTACTTCAATACTTTGTTTTTGTGCATATGGTTTAGTTGAGACCTTTCACTTGCCATACATGACATTTTGACATAGACATTTGACATAGACATTTCGGCATAGACATTTTAACATGATTGAAATTTGATCATGCATTTACACAAAACATAGCTTTGATTTAAACCAAGTTTTACTTCAATACTTTGTTTTTGTGCATATGGTTTAGTTGAGACCTTTCACTTGCCATACATGACATTTTGACATAGACATTTGACATAGACATTTCGGCATAGACATTTTAACATGATTGACATTTGATCATGCATTTACACAAAACATAGCTTTGATTTAAACCAAGTTTTACTTCAATACTTTGTTTTTGTGCATATGGTTTAGTTGAGACCTTTCACTTGCCATACATGACATTTTGACATAGATATTTGACTTGGATATTTGACATAGACATTTGACATGGATACTTGACATAGACATTTGACATGGATATTTGACATAGACATTTTGACATGATTTACATTTTGACATGATTTACATCTTGACATGAACATTTTACATTGTTTGGTTTGGTTTGATTAAGTGATTAAGTAATGATGCGTGTGTAATATGATACAAGCATGGTGGATACGCCGCTGGTACTTCCTATATATAAGTGTTTGTATGGTATTACATGTCGTAACGTTATTTGAATCATTTCAATTTGTGACATAGAACATTTCATACAAATAACATACTTTTCACAAGACATTGATTTATAAACAACTTATCTTATGCAAACACATTTTTCTTGGTTATTCATTTAACCTTACATTTATTTATACTTATCATCTGATCTTATCGTTTTTCAAATGATTTAAAAGACAAAGCAAATAACAAGGTTCATGACTAAACATTTTCTCAAACATAAGTCATGAATCTTATTTTCACAAAACCTATGTATCTCACAGGCATTTTTATGCTGACGTACCTATTTTCACATGTGTTTTTCAGGAGCTGTTGCATAAGATGTTCAAGATACACATAGACAGACTTGGGCTTTAGTGACAATAAAAGATGCAAGACTAGTTAATTATGTTGTATTTCTTTGTTTGTTAAGGCATAGTAACACTTTTAATCAATAAAACGAAACTTCAATATCCATGGTTGTGAAACATTAATTCTGTTACAACACTCCCCGATGTTTCCGCCACGTTTTGTATGTTCTACGTGGTCGGGGTGTGACAGTGAACAATTTACTTGGAAGTTATCAAAGTTCAGATTATGTTATTGATCGCATCTATCCTACCGTGGCAGCTCATAAGTTTGCAGAAGATGAAGAAAATTCTGGTAAGAAAACTGGTTTGAAATATAACAGAGTACCAAATCCAATATGGGATGGCTATACCTCCCCGACACTTTGAAAAGGTGGCTGAAGCACTCAATCTGAATCTGAAATCCGAGTCTATCGATGGATTACCGGATGATATTGATGTCACCTTCACAGCGTCTGACACTGATCATGAGTCCGAGTTAATTAAGAAAGTGGTCGATCAGGTGTTGGATAAAGATGAAGAGTCAAAGTCAGAGTCTAAATCTGAAAATTCGAGTTCATCAGAAAAAAGCTCGATTTCACCGGTCAAAAGGGTTTACAATAAAGATTTTCTGAAGTCACAAAATAATTTGAATGATGAAACATTCAAAGTAGCATATACTTTGAATGATTCTGACAAATTATATTCTGATGAAGAATTTCCAATAAGAGGTGTTAAAACTGAAACGATTAACAAGGTTTTCAAATTAACAGAAATTAATATTTCTGAGATAAAAGATGTAAATCTTACTGAAAAACCTAAAAAGTACACTTCAAGAGTTCAACAAAGATTGAACAAGAAAAAGGGTTACAGTTCTGGTTCGGGTTATCGAAAGAAAACCAAACTATAATAGTAATTTCAAAAAGAAAGGATTAGGTTTTATTCCACCCGAAAATTATAAAAATGAAAAAATTTATAAACCAAAAACTAAATTTGTTTCAGGAGCAAGTTCTGAAGAGGAGAAGGAGAAACCTTTCTGGAAACAGTCAAACAAAGAATTTCTCGTAAGCAAAAGAATATGTTGAAGGAATCTGAACTAAGAGTTGAAAGAAGAACCTGTTTCACATGTCAAGAGGTTGGACATATTGCTTGGAATTGCCCAAAGTCCACCAACACAAAACAAGGAGTTTCTTCTAACTTTAAATTGAAAGAAAAATGTGTTGATAAAAAGGAACAACCAATAGAAAAATTTAAGGAGTTCAAAAATTCGACTTTCTAAGTTGGTGAAAGTTCGAAACATTTTTACAAAAGAAGAGTCAATTTAAACAAACAAAAATGGATTGTCAAGAACTCAGAGGTTGTTTCTGGCAATGAATCTGACTCGTTAAAGTCAGAGGAGCCATCTGTTATGCTAAATGCCGAAAATTCCGTTCCGAAAATGGATGATGAAAATTTTCCACCATTGTCAAACGGAAACTTGAAATCAAAAGTTGGTAAGATTGAGATTTCAGATCAATTTTTCTCTGATAAGAAAGAATTTGATGCTGAAAAAGCATTTAATGGTACAGTGCTACATATTTTTGGTAAGATGGCTTATGGGAAGGTGAAAGGAGTGAAAGAAATTTATGAATCGAAAATTGTTAAACCAAATGAGGATGGTTCACCTATGATTGATCAGGCATGGGTGAGATTCTTTAAAAAATAAAATCCTGACTTGCCGGAGCTCCCAAGTTGGTAATCGTGGAGCATGAATCTGCATCATTCTTGAAAAATGTTTTTTGTGAAAAACCTACAATTGTTAGTTTTTACAAGTGGTTGAAAGAACAATGTGATGAAACCCCATGATGTGTGAAAGCAACAAAACTAATTTTCCGGAAAAACCATTTTGATTAAAACAAACTTAAGTGTTTTGAAATCTAAATAGGAAAATAGTTTGTTGTCAGGGGGAGTTCTGATTGTTTATGCCAAGTGGATGGCGAATTGAAGCAATTCATATCAGTTTGTCATTTTATTTGTATAGTTGATTGTTTACATTTTCAAATTTTCCCGGAAAATCAAAAATTGAAACATATTTTTTATTTTAGGGGGAGTAAAAAATTTAGAAATTTTGAAAATTTGAAAAATCCAAAAACATGATAAAATCTAAAAACCAAAAACATCAAAAAATCAAAATGAGTTTTGTTGTGAAAAAGAGGAAATGATAGTACATCAGTAGACAATCACAGTATGCTAAAGAATTGAAAAGTTAAAGTGTGATAAACGGTGTCACTGATGATATGACAGTAGGTTTTTACACGCATAGTAGATTGTTTTCGAGATATAAACCTAAATTTCAAATACTTACTTATTTCGTGGGGAACATCTCTCGGATATATAGCTAACCCTTGAAATCTTGTTTGAAGGTCTTTCTATTTCTGACATACTAGGTCTTTGTGCGTGATGATATCTGGGGTATTATACTGGGACTTCTAATTTTGCGGGAGCAATAGCCTAGTCCTCGTATAATACTCTACACTGCTTTAATCATAAAGCCCACCCTCAGCATAAAAAATGATGAAACATTGAAAAATGCTAATCATGTGCTGTTGAAGAAAAGATCCCCAAACAGGACACACCTAAAGTCGAGCCATCATCTCTCTGTCTGAACGGAAGTTCTAACCTGAGCTCTCATGGTCTCGCATTACCCGTTTACAGATATCATTAGTGTACATTCACCTGTAAGACTGAATATAGGAGTCTGGATACGAGAGTATATTCTATGGTGGGACACGCGAATAAGTTAAGTCCATTAAAACACTAATCTCGTATCTCGAATCAATTCAACTTTGTGTGAAAATTTAAGTGGATCAGTATATTGTCTGTAAATATTTCTTTATTGCTTTTTAACACACTGAAAATCATAAAAAACCAAAAAGAATGTGTTTTAGCATAAAATTTTGAAAATTCAAAAAGATTTTATTTCATCTTATTTTCGACAACTGATGTTGAAAAGCTGATTTTCAAAATTTCGAGTGCTAAACATGATGAACAACAGTGGGTTGGGAGAGTGTGTTTGAAATGAAAAATCAAGTGATGATTTGAAGCTGGTTTTACTGATTAGTTAATCAAGGTCATTAATTTGAACTTGATATAACTATTATTGCTGTTGAATGATTTCTACAAGTGGTTTCTAAATTTGTTAAATTTTAAAAAATTGTGAAATTTACTTTTGGGTAGAGATTTGTGCAGATCCCCGTGTCTAAGCCTGAGCAGAGTTTGAGCCAGGACACGATCTTAGAAAGAGTGCTATGTCAGATTGCGATCTCGAAACAACTTAAGGGGGAGTCTGTTAGCAAAGGGGAGTCTGAAGATTGAAAGAGAAAGATTGAAGGATGCTTACAGAGAAAAATACTTTGGAAAGAGTGAGAAGACCGATCAAGACTGAAGACTCAATACACTGAAGACTCGTCAACATCCAAGGGGGAGTTTGTTAGTGCATATGTCTGTTGACGTCGTCTTGTATCGAGTCATGTAATAGAATAGATTATCCAAGACACGTAGTTCGAGAGAAACAGGAAACAGGTCTGAACTGACCAGTTCGTGCGAACTGATCAGTTCGTGCGACCTGGCACCAGGTCGTGCGACCTGGACTGTTCTGGTTCGTGCGAACCGGATTCCCTATAAATAGTTGGTCTTGTGATTTCATTTGTAACCTTTCTGATTCCGGTAGCGAAGCTCTGCCGAAGTGAATCCAGCTTGTAAAACGTTGTGAAATCAATACAAGAGACAGTTAAAGTGATTCTAAGTGTAAATCAAGCTGCAACAACATCAATACGTCTGATTCCGCCTTTCGTATTGATCAAGAACTCTTCTGAACGTCTCGTTTGATCGATTCACCGATCCTACAACCTGATTTATGTAACTAGTTTGCATAAATTAGCCGAAACGGATTTAACCTTATCATCTAAACTTCAAAATCCAGAATGTGTTTAGTTTACCCATATTATACAAGTATTCAAACTTGTCAGGTCTAAATCACATTCCATTTAGGTCTCCGCTTAATCTAGCGTTTCGAACCGTAAAATGTCTTTATAACTAATCGATCTAAGTCTTTGACTTAAATAAGACCCATTATTATTCTAATAGGTTAATAAAACCTTCATTACAGATTAAGTAGCTTCGGTAGAAGATATTTGCATAAGGTCTTAAGAATATACGGCCGAGTAGCATTTTCTTGCACATTAGCTCAGGTAAATACTTTTAACTTATTTTCCCTATACGAGCTTAGGATAAGGTAAATTATTACCGCTTGGTCGGGTATGAGATCATTTAATCGGATTGTGATTTAATCAATCTGCATAACCCGTTTTAATCTGTTTTGTTTGATAACATAAACATTGGGGGTTAACGACCGTGTCCTGGATATCCTCGGCTCATTTAAGTTATTAATGGCCACGACCTATGCACGGGGTGTAGGCATACACCTGACTGATGCAAATGCTAAATATTAAATTACCCACAAGTTGGGAATAACTCCTTTGTGGGTTTTATAAGTGGTGAGTCGGTTAATCATGACCGGCTTCCAAACCGGCCCCAATTGTATGACAAACATGTAAATCTGTATACAAGATTTTAATAAAGATTGTCCCAAGTTATAAATGATTTTGTGCCATGTGCGGCTAAACAAATTTTCATAAACTCTTTTCAAATGAGTCAGTTAATTGTATTTACCAGTGAAAACTGACGTATTTTCCAAAGACTAAGTGACATGTACCTCTCAAAACTAGGCTGGAGCTACTTGGTGTCAATTAAGAGGATCTTGCAAATCCTTAGATGCCTGAAGTCTTTTAAAATCAGTTTTATGTATTTAATCTTACGATCCACCTGTGGACCTCTATTACAATCAGTCTGTGTATTCTTTTATTTTGAACTTTCGGACACTATGGATTGTAATAGTAATTATCTTCCAAGCCTTCCGCTGTGCTATAATTGTGTTTCATTGTCTATGATGATATCAACTACGTCACGATACTCCCCACCGGGCCCACCGGAAATACGTGAAAATATCAGGGTGTGACAGGTTGGTATCAGAGCCAAAATTGAGTGAATTAAATACTAGCCTTTTTTGTGTTTAATCTCAATGACACAATAGCATATTCCTTAGACTTCCGAGTCTAGGAAAATGACCTAGGATTAATCTTAACTTTCCTTTTGTCATTTATATGTTTTTTCATGTTGTTGACAGGTTTTAAATAATGCCGCCACGAGTCAGGGGAAAAGAAAAGGTCCCATGGGGGGGGGGGACCATCCAGTCATACCGATCCCTCACACTCTGACGCACACCTTCAGCGTCATTCGGCAGCTCCAATTCAAATGATGATGGGAGACATTCTCTAGAACCAGCGAGACGCTCAGTTTCTCGTAGTACCTCACCTTCATACCATCATTCATTCGGGCCACTACAACCAGACGAGCCCGAGCACTCACATCACTCACAACATTCGCTGCATTCACATTCATTCCATCACTTTTCTCATCATTCTTCATCCCATCATTCTCATTCCCACCATTCTTACTCACCGGGTCAGTTTAACACTAATGATTACATCAATGCACCACCGGAATATAACCCATTGGGCCACGAGGACCACTTCTCGCAGGATATGGATAGTGATCCAGATCCACAAATGCCACCATCTAGGATGCCTACGCATCCCATTGACATTTCGAGCGGTTCGTCTTTTGTGGGATCTCCCTATCGAGGTCCCGATACTTTTAAAGAATGGTTTGGGCAGTGGGATTTTGTTAACACCCCTTCATTTCATAACACTTCCCCACAGCCTCCTTTGGAAGAACCGCACTTCGAGGCGGTAACTCCACCACCACTGCCAGTTAAAGAACCACCTCAGCCACATCCTGAGCCACCAAGACGGAGAAGAAACGCACGCATGTCCGTGCGAGGGGGACCAAGATTTAGCTCCCCAGAAGCTTTAAGCAATTACCCTCCGATCCCCGAAGATCCACAAATGGGTGGACCTTCACACGCGGTGCCGAAAATCGATACCACACCGGCCACCTTTGCACCACCGCCACCGCCAATGGGTTATGAAAACCTAAGACCTACCTACCCAGGTTCGACTAGGTATAACCCTTTTAAGCCACAAGCTCCTACTGGTTATGAATATCAAGCTCCTGCTCATGACCCATATTGTCACACCCTCAAAACACCACCTAGGGAATGTCGCTGTTAGGCGTGTGACGTACCAGGATCCAAGCCACCAATCACATTGAACTCATAGTTATATTTAAATAAAACTTTCGTATATTAACATTAAGTGTTACAACATTACAAATAATTCACAGTATACAGCGGAAGCATAATTTATTCGTTAAGTGTTTATAAATCACATGTAAAAGCCATTAGTCTTGTGTTGAGTTTCCATGTATCTTGACCCATGACCACTCCAGCTTCCCAGACAGCAAGTTCCAACCATATGCACCTAAAGACCTGCAAGGCATGTAACAACGAATCAACAACAATGTTGAGCGAGTTCACAGTTGGTTGTCCATTTTATAGTTGTTCCAAAAACCATAAGTTTATTCGTAAACCATGAGTTATCAAATTCCTTGTTTCCCAGACCATAATCAGTGGGGGCTACCCCATGTTGTGAACCACTAGACTAGTTATATACCGGCGTCCTTCCCAATCCGAAGACGGAGGTACGTATTCTTCCCAACCGAGAATACGCAGGTTAAATGTAGGCGTCCTTCCCAATCCGAGGACGGAGGAACGTATTCTTCCCAATCCGAGAGTACGCAGGTTAAATGTAGGCGTCCTTCCTAATCCGAGGATGGAAGTACGTATTCTTCCCAATCCGAGAGTACGTAGGATTAAATGTAGTCTATTAGTGGTGAATATACAGGTTTCATCTTTGCTTCTTAATCCCATTCCCAACCCACCGGGAATCCCATGCCTTGAGAGTGTGAACTCACCTTGGTTTGCTCGGTATGACTAGCTACTTGTTCACATTTAAACAGTCACAACCTATGGTTTCCACGTATATGGAATCCGTTTCTCATTCGCAAGGTTCATGTATAAATACAATTCACAGTGGGTATCCAATCAGTGATCACCAATTAGCACATAGCAGTTACACAACTTGTTCAAATTCACAGTTCCGATGTATATTTAGTAACGGTGCTTAACAGTTAAGTGTGCTATGCATAAGAACCAAATCATATCCCCTTGGTCATAATTAATTATTGTTAACAATATTCAACAATTAAGTGTTTTAATAACGAAACTTGAAGGTGACGAAACTCCACATGTTTCGTCGGCATCACATGTGACGAAACTTCGCGTGTTTCGCCGGCGTGAGAGTGACGGAACTTCATATGTTTCGTCACATTACCAGATATCCAGACACATAGAAACCCTAACAGTTTAGTGATTAACATCAATCATTCAAACAGTCTCTATCTTTGCATATATTCGATCAAATCAAGAAATCACCAATTCATTCTCATGCATTCCAATTAACATCCAATCATGGATAACAACAACATTCTATCAACTAATATGCAAAAATCCTTATTTCCTTAATTCAGCAATTTGTAGCCTAAACAATATATGAATCAATCACATCAAATACTTAGATGGCTCGGCCAGTGTTAATTCAGATTAATCGATTTCATAACATCCAGACACATTAAGAATCATAATCGATCAGTGAATCCTAGAATACTTCAATAAGAATTTTGTACCTTTGCTACCCTATGCTACCCTATCATGTCGACAGTTTGCCACTACCTCCCCTACAAAAATCATGATCAATCCACATGTTTCCACTTACCATCCTCATCGATAGTCCCAACCCTTCACGTGGTGTTCATGTTGTCATCAGCAAACCCTAGTGTCCATGCACTATAGTTATTATTATGAATCATGCAATATAGACCCCTTTTTAAGGAAGACAACATTTAAAGCAAACTCTACACCATCAAATAATCATTAATCAGATTTGACCATACAAAACCATGCAACCAATACCAATCGGTCAGATTCCAATATCAAGCAATTACATGTTCACTCATAATTCCCTACATCAATTTTTGTTGATTTAAATAATTCCTGCAACTTTATCATGCACAACATTCTCACAACCTGAATCACGTTACACATAAATAATCATATCAACCGTATTCCATATAATCAAACTCTACCATTAAGGTTATTCCTCGCATTGATTTGTGACAAACAATTCAGGTTATACACACATAAGCTCAACAAAAAAATACATGAATTCATAACAACCATACTAACCCTTAATAAGGCGTGAAAGGGGATGCTAGAACTTGAACAAAAGCTTCGATCAAAGGGAAAAGAGGCTGCCGATGGTTCCAAGAACGAAGGGAATGCTAGAGTTTTGTAAAGATTGCAAATAACATTCACGTATACCCTTCTTGCATAAATATGTGTGATACCCAAGTTAATTTGGGTCCGGTTAGTTTTAGGAACCTTTGGCCCGAGTTTTGGGCTTTGAAGGAAAATACAATCAAGTTTAGATGTGAGGGTTCTAATTCGGCCCAAGTGTATTAACTAGAAGAGGTCCAATACATAGACGAGGTCCAATACATTATTTATTCTACTACGAACGTACCAAGACGCCATTGCGACATAAGTAATCAAGCACATATAAAACGTTTAACGACTTCATGTATAGTTAACATGCACACATAATTATTTAGTGATGTAACATAAAGATAATTGAACGTAAAGACACAAGCCAAAGATTGTGGAGTTTAAGTGACGCTAACCTTAGAAATTTGGGTTGTCACATCATCCCCGACTTGAAAGAAATTTCGTCCCGAAATTTAGCACGTGGTTACTGAGGAAGCTAGTTAGGTTGCGTGGTTTCCTGGTTTTCCTGGGGTGTCACATCCTCCCCCCGTTGGTTTGGAATTTCGTCCCGAAATTCCGTAGTAGCTTCAGCCTCAGTAGCGGTTTTGCTTTTCTTGAACAACTGGGGATATTGGTGTTTCATTCGGTCTTCTCGTTCCCAGGTGAACTCTGGGCCACGACGAGAGTTCCAACGAACTCGAACAAGAGGAATTCTAGTGTGTTTGAGAATCTTGACCTCTCGGTCCAAGATTTCCACTGGTTCTTCGATAAATCGCAACTGATCATCGATGGTGAGCTCCTTGAAAGGAACTATGAGAGTTTCATCTGACAGACACTTCTTCAAATTCGACACATGGAATACGTTGTGAACTCCACTGAGTTCTTCGGGTGGATTCAATCTGTAGGCCACCTTGCCAATTCTCTCAGTGATTTTGAAAGGTCTAACATATCGCTGGTTGAGTTTGCCTCGTTTACCAAAATGAACTACACCTTTCCAAGGTGAGACCTTAAGTGGCGCTCGATCCCCAACCTGGAACTCTAGTGGTTTCCTGCGCTTATCAGCGTAGCCTTTCTGACGGTCACGAGCTGCCGACATTCGTTGTCGTAACTAAGCAATCTTCTCTGTTGTGTCTACGACGAGTGATTTAGCTGTTTCCAACTTCTACCCAACAAGAGGTGATCGGCACTTCCGTCCGTACAATGCCTCGAACGGAGCAGCCTGGATGCTGGTGTGGTAACTGTTGTTATACGAAAACTCCACCAAAGGTAGATGCCGCTCCCAGCCATTACCAATGTCGATTACACATGCTCGAAGCATGTCTTCAAGGGTTTGGATGGTGCGCTTAGGCTGCCCATCCGTCTGTGGATGATACGTCGTGCTCATGTCTAAACGTGAGCCAAAGGGTTTGTGCATCGCTTGCCACAAATCAGATTCAAATCATTGTTCGCGATCAGGGATATTGGAGGTTGGCACCCCGTGCCTAGCATCCTCTTCTTTCAGGTAGATGACTGCAAGTGTAGAAAAACTTCTCCTTTTCCTTGATGGCTAGAAAGTGTGCTGGTTATGTGAGACAATCAACGATCATCCAGGTGATATTGTTTCCGTTTCAAGTTGTAAGTAGGCTAGTGACCAAGTCCATGGCAGTCTGTTTTCTCGTTCGATATAGATGTTTCTGGTTGCTAACACTTCACTTTGACTTTCCCACAAGTCAAACATCATTCCTATACTTAGCTAGGTGGGCCTTCATGCCCGATTACCAGTACAAGGTTTATAAATTATAATGTCTGTCATCAACACCCAGACGACTAGAATATTGAAGCCGGTATGCTTTGCTCAACACGAGTTCCCTACAGTTGCCGTATAAAGAGACCCACATTCGTTCCACGAGGTAACGAGTATCATCCGACCGGTCAAAGTTTCGTAGTTGTAATCATCCTAAAGTTTCCTACAGCGATGTCATTAACTGATTTAGCTCTGTCGAAGTCAAGGTACACGGGAGGCCCTTGTGATCGGTCTAAATAACGCATCTGGTATCCTCCAAGTGATGCCTCCATCTAAAATCCAAAGACCGGGGTTTCCATCGCAGGTTGTGATTCTTGCAACTCTTCTTATAATTCCGCTACATAATCCATCATCCTCTCGTGTTGCATCGGCGTGCATTGCAGAGTTGAGTTTTCAAAAGTTGAAAAAAAATACATTCTCCTATTTTGGTCTCCCGGGAATACACAGCACCCTGTTGTGCTAAGAGACAAAAGCTGTGCGATCTTCAAAATTTTCGCGATGAATATGCGATAGCATCTAACGAGACTAAGGTATTGTTATACCCCCGCAAGAATCTTTGATGTCGATCAGTTTCTAACCAAAACGGACCTTAGCGAGATCCAGGTGCATTCCTTCTTCGTTGACTATAAAGCCAAAAAGGTACCTCTCGAATCCAGAAGTTACTCTCAACAAGACTTCGCGTGAAGCGACTCTTCCCTCAGGAGTTCTAAAATAAGATACAAATGTCGCCCAAGATATTTCTTCCTCCTGGAGATAATCCAAAACATCCTTACTAAACACGGGCGATTCTGGGGATCCATAAAGCTGCTGATGTGTTGATCAACTCAATGATCATGGCGTACAAAGTTGAAATGGCTGCATTGCGTTCAACGTGCTATTCTAAGAGCATTCTCCTCTTGGACTTCCTTCTGATGATTGTTCGTTCGCTAGCCAATCCTCAAATGGAAACTTGTTCCTCGCAACTGGTCGACGGGTTGTCATTACGTGGTCGAGGCAAACGGTCCTTAACTGACACCTTGTTGAGTTCTCGATAGTCAGTACACATACGAAAAGGCTTATCTTCACGAGTATAACTCAGGCTCCCCAAAGCGAAAAGCTAGGTCCGACAAAACTCATGTTCGACAGTTCCTGTAGTTGATTAGACAACTCTTGCAACCCTCCGGTTGTATGACGGTAAGAAGTATGAGTGATCAGGGCGGCACCTGGCACGAGATCAGCTGAGATTCTTCTCTATAATAGTGGAAGTTGACCGGTAAATTCTACGGGTAAGACATCGAGAGAAATCACAGGCAGTTGGTGGATCCTCGGTCCTCTTTTCCTTAATCTTGACATCAGTAACGGGTGCTATCATGGCGGGGTAATCCTTCCGTGGACACTTCTGGTCTTCACCGCTGAATTGATGCTAACCTCTGCACCACTCGGATACTTTATGACAGACGAAAATCTTCCCCTCATAGGGTATAACTGCGCGATGTCTGGCTAACCCACCTATACTGACTACTGCATCAATGCCACCATGGATAGTAGAAGGAAGATCGATGTCGAAAACTTGTCCCACACGGTTGAATTTGCATCCCTACATACATATGATGCTTCAATTGACTTGTCATCAGCCTTTCGAGAAACATCAGGGTTAAATAGGACAGAGACGAAGCGATTAGCTACCCGTACAAGCTTCCAAGTTGCCACCATCCTGGCGTCGCCCACGTCAACCCTAAATGTCCTTCCATGAGCATCGTTTCCAGTGTTGCTGTTTTCATTACAAGGATTTCAAGTACTGTCATAGTTCCTTTGGTCGTTGTCTACTTAACTTTACCACGGCCGATCCATGTTGTAGGCACCTTTATTTCCATACTGAAGTCTAGGGTTACGAACACCTTGTTGTTGCTGTGACTGCTGCTCTCAATGTCATTGCTCGAAACGAAGCCCTACGATTCTTCACCATCAAAGTCCATCTTTTCAATTCCACGCCACATCCTAAGGCGTTACTCATCGTGCTGCAGTCACACATTCCATACTACCATCAGTTGTCCTCACTTATGCCCCGATTGATTTGTAAGAGTTAACTCCCATGAGTCGCTGACAAGGGTTAAGGATTCGTTTGAGGCCAATTCGCTGGTGCTCGTTGCCGGTTATCAAGGTCGTCAAAGTACTGAGGTCGGTAAAGTACTACGCTCATCCTCTTGTCCATCAATGTTGTAAGTTGTTTGAGTAACACACGGTCTGTTACGAGAGCATTGCAGAAGTGATCACACTTCGGGATCAAAGACAACAATACATGAGTTCCAGCAAATGAAGAGGAGTAAGAAAGGTATCGATCAATCATTCGACGCTGCGACATCCAACTCAAGGACGTTCGTTTAAGCACCTAACATTTTACACGGTTTGTTGGGTGTTTAGATGGGTGTTCAGGTAATACTCGATAGCATCGAGATTCGAAAAGATTCAGAGAGGAGTGAAAAGGTCACGTTCGAGTAGGAGATAGTCATTGCTATGACCCCTATTGGTTTGTTATGTTTCACATCAGTCAAATAACGGAACGGAACCCCTTTTCCACTTGTTAAGGCTCACTGGGACTCACATGCAGCCCACATTATTATTATGTGTGCACCCACAATAATGTTGTCATTTGCATGCTCATCTCAGCTCCTCTTAACTCATGTCAAATGGTTCCTCAAACTCGAGTAGCAACCAAAGAGTATCACGAAGCGTAAATCATGGAGGTTTAGGGAAATACTACCCTATCAGTCACATAACACATGCAAGTAATACATGAATTCGTACTGTTGTACTAAACGTGCAATCACATGCAATATCATATGTAAGTGTTCACTAGTTATGTAGTACAATGTGTATACGAGAGACGAACCTTGCAATCTGGAGTTGAGTGTCATGGTCGTATTCACGTTTTCAGAACTGTTCGGTTATAGTCTGGTTTTACAAAAACGTTTTTCCCCTTTTTAAAACCAAGTTCACTATAACCAATGGCTCTGATACCAATCTGTCACACCCTCAAAACACCACCTAGGGAATGTCCCTGTTAGGCGTGTGACGTACCAGGATCCAAGCCACCAATCACAATGAACTCATAGTTATATTTAAATAAAACTTTCATATATTAACATTAAGTGTTACAACGTTACAAATAATTCACAGTATACAGCGGAAGCATAATTCATTCGTTAAGTGTTTATAAACCACATGTAAAAGCCATTAGTCTTGTGTTGGGTTTCCATGTATCTTGACCCATGACCACTCTAGCTTCCCAGAAAGCAAGTTCCAACCATATGCACCTAAAGACCTGCAAGGCATGTAACAACGAATCAACAACAATGTTGAGCGAGTTCATAGTTGGTTGTCCATTTTATAGTTGTTCCAAAAACCATAAGTTTATTCGTAAACCATGAGTTATCAAATTCCTTGTTTCCCAAACCATAATCAGTGGGGGCTACCCCATGTTGTGAACCACTAGACTAGTTATATACTGGCGTCCTTCCCAATCCGAGGACGGAGGTACGTATTCTTCCCAATCGAGAATATGCAGGTTAAATGTACGCGTCCTTCCCAATCCGAGGACGGAGGTACGTATTCTTCCCAATCCGAGAGTACGCAGGTTAAATGTAGTCTATTAGTGGTGAATATACATGTTTCATCTTAGATTCCTAATCCCATTCCCAACCCACCGGGAATCCCGTGCCTTGAGAGTGTGAACTCACCTTGGTTTGCTCGGTATGACTAGCTACATGTTCACATTTAAACAGTCACAACCTATGGTTTCCACGTATATGAAATCAGTTTCTCATTCGCAAGGTTCACGTATAAATACAATTCACAGTGGGTATCTAATCAGTGATCACCAATTAGCACATAGCAGTTACACAACTTGTTCAAATTCACAATTCCGATGTATGTTTAGTAACGGTGCTTAACAGTTAAGTGTGCTATGCGTAAGAACCAAATCATGTCCCCTTGGTCATAATTAATTATTGTTAACAGTATTCAACAATTAAGTGTGTTAATAACGAAAGTTGAAGGTGACGAAACTCCACATGTTTCGTCGGCATCACATGTGACGAAACTTCACGTGTTTCGCCGGCGTGAGAGTGACGGAACTTCAAATGTTTCGTCACATTACCAGATATCCAGACACACAGAAACCCTAACAGTTTAGCGATTAACATCAATCATTCAAACAGTCTCTATATTTGCATATATTCGATCAAATCAAGAAATCACCAATTCATTCTCATGCATTCCAATTAACATCCAATCATGGATAACAACAACATTCTATCAACTAATATGCACAAATCCTTATTTCCTTAATTCAGCAATTTGCGGCCTAAACAATATATGAATCAATCACATCACATACTTAGATGGCTCGGCCAGTGTTAATTCAGATTAATCGATTTCATAACATCCAGACACATTAAGAATCATAATCGATCAGTGAATCCTAGAATACTTCAATAAGAATTTTATACCTTTGCTACCCTATGCTACCCTATCATGTCGACAGTTTACCACTACCTCCCCTACAAAAATCATGATCAATCCACATGTTTCCACTTACCATCCTCATCGATAGTCCCAACCCTTCACGTGGTGTTCATGTTGTCATCAGCAAACCCTAGTGTCCATGCACTATAGTTATTATTATGAATCATGCAATATAGACCCCTATTTAATGAAGACAACATTTATCAGATTTGACCATACAAAACCATGCAACCAATACCAATCGGTCAAATTCCAATATCAAGCAATTACATGTTCACTCATAATTCCCTACATTAATTTTTGTTGATTTAAATAATTCCTGCAACTTTATCATGCACAACATTCTCACAACCTGAATCACGTTACACTAAAATAATCATATCAACCGTATTCCATATAATCAAACTCTACCATTAAGGTTATTCCTCGCGCTGATTTGTGACAAACAATTCAGGTTATACACACATAAGCTCAACAGAAAAATACATGAATTCATAACAACCATACTAACCCTTAATAAGGCGTGAAAGGGGATGCTAGAACTTGAACAAAAGCTTCGATCAAAGGGAAAAGAGGCTGCAGATGGTTCCAAGAACGAAGGGAATGCTAGGGTTTTGTAAAGATTGCAAATAACATTCACGTATACCCTTCTTGCATAAGTATGCGTGATACCCAAGTTAATTTGGGTCCGGTTAGTTTTAGGAACCTTTGGCCCTAGTTTTGGGCTTTGAAGGAAAATACAATCAAGTTTAGATGTGAGGGTTCTAATTCGGCCCAAGTGTATTAACTAGACAAGGTCCAATACATAGACGAGGTCCTATACATTATTTATTCTACTACGAACGTACGAAGACGCCATTGCGACATAAGTAATCAAGCATATATAACACGTTTAACGACTTCATGTATAGTTAACATGCACACATAATTATTTAGTGATGTAAGATAAAGATAATTGAACGTAAAGACACACGCCAAATATTGTGGAGTTTAAGTGACGCTAACCTTAGAAATTCGGGTTGTCACACATATGTCGAAGCAGTTAACAACAATGATCTCTATCCCTCACCGTTTCCACTAGCATACCCAACTGGGTATCCAGTTCAAGGGTATCAATACCCTTCATATCAGCAACAATCTCAACCTCCACCTTAACAACCACAAACGCAGGAAATCTTACAAAGGTTGGAAGAGGTTGAGCATAGGGCGGAGGAACGTGAAAGAAAGACCCATAAATTCCTTAAGGGTTTTGCAAACTTCATCAAGGGAAAAAAGAAGTAGAAGACTTTATTTTATTTTATTTTATATTGTAGTTTTAATTAAGACCCTACGTGGACATTTCTTTTATTTTAGTCCCTGCGAGGACTTGTTTCTTTCTTAGTCCCTGCGTGGATAATTTGTTTATTTTCAAAGACCCGTTTATGGCAGCTTATGTAATCCTTAGTACTATTAATAGAGTTTCTGTTGAAATTCATATATGCAATTGATCTGCTTTGATATTCAAAAGATGCTCTTAAAGGTGCTACCTAGCCAAAATATTAATAGCTATGATGGTATAACCCTCTTAAGACAAGAATTCCTTGTTAATATCTAAAAACATGTTAACACTCCTGGCAGTGTGGCTTGAGAAACCACGCCTGCCTTCAAAGTATTGGACTCTTCCAATCCCTTTCATAGCCTAAATGTTCAATGTGAATCATGGCTAAAAGCATCAAATATGATGTCTATAACAAAAACATCCATATGAGGTGTTCTGCCTACGGGCCAATGTATATTCGTGACAAAGATAGTTATGTTTTATAACTTCTTGTCCAAAGGGAGATGAACTATGTTCGACCCTTAAAATCTTTGATCTAAAAAGATCAAGATCATATTTTTAAATTGTCCTAGTGACAAGTCCTTTTGTTCCATATAAAAAGGTCCATCGAGATAAGCCTACGTGCTATATATAAAAATGTCTATATGACATTGACAGTTGTAACTATGTCCCCTATCTAATCAATATAAAGGATTATATCCTGTTTAAATGCCAATAATGGTTCAATTGTAACCTAGGCAAATTATAATAAAAAAAAATTCAAACATAATTCTTCATTAGCCTAAATGGTTTATCTATGCCATGGCTACTTAATCATCAAATACGATGATTCGTTATATAATAACTAAACAATTTATTGTTACTTGATTATAGCATTCAAGTCATGGCTGGCTCAGATGAAGCTAATAGTCATCCAGCTAATAGGGATGACACTGCTAGAATAAACCTCACTAATGCTGAGTTACAAGCTATTATAAACACAGCCATTACTAAAGCTGTGAATGAGGTACTTAAAGAGCCAAGCAATGTTCGTTCAAAAACTCACTCAAGTTCCCTCACAAAGCCGCATACATCAAAAATGGATGAATCTCAACATTCATCCAATCAGAAAAATGAACCCTCTAAAGAGATTGTGTTTGATCAGGCTCCCCGGGACAACAAGGGTTGTACTTTCAAATATTTTGTCTCTTGTAAACCAAGAGATTTCATTGGAGAAAAGGGAGCTATTGATTGTATGAAGTGGTTGGACGAGATGGAAACAGTTGTAGATATCAGTGGGTGTGCCAAATGGGACATTGTTAAGTTTTTGTCACAGTCCTTTAAAGGTGACGCCCTGACTTGGTGGAAAGCCTTAGTGCAATCAACAGGAAAGATTCTTCTATATAACCTTTCATGGGTTAAGTTTGTTGAGTTGGTAAAAGATACTTATTGTCCACAGCATGAGGTGGAGAAAGTGGAGACTGACTTCCTCACACTGGTTATGAAGGATTTGGATTGTAGATCCTATGTCACAAGTTTTAATTCAATGTCCCGACTCGTCCTATATCTGGTCACTCCGGAGCCAAAACGTATTGCGCGTTTCATTGGTGGATTAGCCCCAGAGATCAAGGGGAATGTCAAGGCTTCTAAGCCTACCTCTTATAGATCTGCTGTAGATCTATCACTGTCACTTGCCCTAGATGTTATAAGGAGCAAGTCTAAGAGGGCTACAAAGGACGGGAAAAGAAAGAGGGAGGATGATCAATCCCACCAGTCAAATGAGAAGAAAAGGGGGAACTCTGGGTTTAAGAAGGATCAGTTTGGTGACAAGCCCAGATGCAAGAACTGTGACAAGAGGCATTTTGGAAAATGCAATCTGGATCCACAAGCCAAGCCTTGTGGAATCTGTAAAAAGAAGGGGCACAAAATGTTGGAGTGCCGAAACTTAAAGGATGCAACCTGCTATGGTTGTAATGAAAAGGGGCACATTAAGACTAACTGCCCAAAGAACACCAAGAAGCCTGAGGAGGCAAAGAAAACCAATGCAAGGGTGTTTCAGATGAACGCCAGGGAGGTGGTGAATGAAGATAAAGTTATAACAGGTACCTTCCTCCGTAATGATATTTATGCTAGAGTTTTATTCGATTCAGGTGCTGATAAGTCGTTCGTAGACCATAATCTTAGTGAATTACTGAATCTGCCTATTAAAACTCTAGACATTAAATATGAGGTAGAACTCATAGATGGTACCTTAGAAACCGTTTCAACCTTACTTGATGGATGCTTTATATCCATTAAGAATCATTCTATTCCTCTATCTCTTTTTCCAATGAAATTGGCTGGGTTTGATGTAGTCTTAGGCATGGATTGGTTGTCACATAACCAAGCCCAGATTGCCTGTGATAAGAAACAAGTTGACATCAAAACCCCATCTGGTGAGTTGATCACCATTTATGGAGATATGCACTACGGATTTCCTGACAATGTGTCTATACTTAAGGCATCCAAGTGTCTGAAGAACGGATGTGTCATCTACATGGCACATGTGACAGTTGATGAACTGAAACCTAAGATTGAAGACATTCCCATCATTTCTGAATACCATGTTGTCTTCCCTGACGAACTACCTGGATTACCTCCTGAGAGACAAGTGGAGTTCAGGATTGACATCCTGCCAGGAGCAGCACCGATTGCACTAGCTCCCTATTGTTTGGCTCCAACAGAGATGAAGGAATTGAGAACCCAATTGGATGATTTACTGGAAAAGGGTTTTATACAACCCAACTTGTCACCTTGGGGAGCACCCATACTATTTGTGAAGAAGAAAGATGGTTCAATGCGTATGTTCATTGATTACCGCAAGCTAAACAAAGTGACGATTAAGAACCGTTATCCATTACCCAGGATCGATGATCTGTTTGATCAACTACAAGGGGCAAGCTTCTTCTCAAAGATTGATTTAAGATCGGGGTATCATCAACTCAAAGTTAGAACAGAAGATGTACCTAAAACCACGTTTAGAACAAGGTATGGCCACTATGAGTTCTTAGTGATGCCTTTCGGGCTCACTAACACACCTGCAGCATTCATGGACCTCATGAATCGAGTCTGCAAACCATACCTAGATAAGTTCATCATTGTCTTTATAGATGACATACTTATCTATTCTCGTAAACAAGCTGATCACGAGAAACACCTTCGGTGTATCCTAGGATTACTACAACAGGAGAAGCTTTACGCTAAACTCTCCAAGTGCTAATTCTGGCTTCGCGAAGTCCAATTTCTTGGACATGTTGTAAGCGAGCGTGGTATCCAAGTGGATCCCGCCAAGATAGAAGCAATTATGAACTGGGAAGCACCTAAGACACCTACAGAGATTCGCAGCTTTCTGGGATTAGTAGGATGTTACAGAAGGTTCAATGAAAATTTCTAAAGGATAGCTGCACCGCTAACTACTCTGAACCCGCAAGAATGTGAAGTTTGATTGGGGTGGTCCTAAACAACAAGATTCTTTTGAAATCCTTAAGCACAAGTTGAGCAATGATCTAGTGTTGACATTTCCTGAATGAATAGAAGAGTTAATTGTTTATTGTGATGCTTCGCACACTGGCATGGGTTGTGTGCTTATGCAGAAAGGCAAATTGATTGCCTATGCATCGCGACAACTGAAGGTGCACAAAAAGAATTACACCACCCACGATCTGGAGTTGGGTGCCGTTGTATTTGCACTTAAGCTGTGGAGACACTATTTGTATGGAACCAAATGTGTGATATACTCATATCACAAAAGTCTCCAACACTTGTTTAATCAAAAAGATCTCAATATGAGGCAGGGTCGTTGGATGGAAACTCTAAATGATTATGATTGTGAAATTCGCTACCATCCTGGTAAAGCGAATGTAGTCGCAGATGCACTAAGCAGAAAGGAAATGATTAAACCTATACGGATTAATGCTAAGAGTGTTGAACTCAAGAACAACTTGAATGAAAGGCTGTTAGCTGCTCATAAAGAAGCTATGTTGGAAGCTAACCTTCCAAGTAAGAAATTAGGTGCAACTGTTGATCAGTTATCACCTAGCAAAGATGGAATCCTCAGATTAAATGGTAGATACTGGGTTCCTATTCGTGGAGGACATAGAGATATAATCCTCCAAGAAGCTCATAACTCCAGATATTCAGTTCGCGCTGGAGGTGACAAGATGTATCAAGATCTAAAGGCCAACTATTGGTGGACGGGTTTGAAGAAGTCCATAGCCACACACGTAGCTAAATGTCTAACGTGTGCTCAGATTAAAGCTGAACATCAAAAACCGTCAGGTTTACTACAACAATTAGAACCTCCAACATGGAAGTGGGAGATGGTAATCATGGATTTCATTACCAAGTTACCAAAGACAAGGCATGGAAACTATACAATATGGGTCATAGTTGACAGGCTGACTAAGTCAGCACATTTCTTACCCATCAAGGAGACTCATAGCTCCAATAAGATAGCTCAGTTGTATGTGGATGAGATTGAATCTCTCCACAGAGTGCCAGTATCTATTGTGTCCGATAGAGACACTAGATACACTTCACATTTTTGGAAAAGTTTCCAACAATCATTAGGCACTCGTTTGAATTTCAGTACTGCCTACCATCCTCAAACGGATGGGTAAAGTGAGCATACGATTCAAACATTGGAAGGCATGCTACGCGCATGTGTTATTGATTTTGGTGGTAGCTGGGACGACCACCTTCCTTTAATTGAGTTCTCCTATAATAATAGTTACCATACCAGCATTCAGGCCGCGCCTTTCGAGGCTTTATATGGAAGAAAATGTAGAACGCACGTTTGTTGGGCGGAGATTGGAGAAGCTCAGTTATCAGGACCTGAGATAGTCCTTGAGACGATGGACAAGATTGTCTAAATTCATGATCGCCTCAAAGCTGCCAGAGATAGGCAGAAAAGTTACGCAGATAAGAGGTGAAAACCTCTAAAGTTTGAGGTAGGAGATAAAGTCTTACTGAAGGTATTACTCTGGAAGTGTGTGATGCGTTTTGGTAAGAAGGGCAAGCTGAGCCCAAGGTACATAGGACCATTCGAGATCATCGAATGTGTCGGGAGTGTAGCTTATAAGCTAAACTTACCTGAGGAGCTTAGTGGAATTCACAATGTGTTCCACGTCTGTAACTTGAAGAAGTGTCTAGCTGATGAATCGCTAGCAATGTCTCATAAAGACGTACAGATAGATGAAAGCCTGAGGTTTGTTGAAAGACCTATATCGATCGAGGATCGACAGATTAAAAAGATCCGAAGGAAGCATGTACCGATTGTGAAAGTTAAATGGGATGCCCTTAGAGGCCCTGAGTATACGTGGGAGGTCGAGTTCACTATGCGACAAAAGTACCCTCACTTGTTTCAGTAATTCTTGGGGTCGAGATTTCTTTTAAGGGAGTGAGGATGTAACACCTTGTAAAAATCGTGTCTAATTATATGAAGACACGTGTCCTAAACTCTAAACGTGTAAAATTTTGAATTAGAAGGACTAAAGTTGACAAACAATGAAAATACGTATGCGGAGGGACTAAAAGTGACAACATGCTAAACTTGTGCCTCTGATTGTCCACACACGATGAATATATTCTTAAATGAGTAAATATTCAGACGTAAGAAGCCGTTTGTGAAAGAAATCGAAAGTTTACAAGACAAAGGGGTTAAACGTGTCAACATGTTAATTCTTACCTCTGAGTGAACTTTTAACGTGACCGGGGCTTCGTAATGTCTGATTATACTCTTGGGAACATGTGATAATAAATTCACAAGGTTTCGGTATCGTTATGTGATAATTGTGCAAAATATCTAGAAGAAGGGTTAAAAACATCAACATGTTCAAATTACCCCTAATTGACTTTTAAACGGAACCCGAAGCCTAACGATACTCGATTACACTCCCGAGAATAATTACAATCCATCTCAAAGATCAATTATGCCAAATCATACCTTAAAGTGCCTTAGAGGGGTTAAACATGTCAAAAATGAAAGTATTTTAAGGTTTTGGAGAGCCAGGGACTAAAAGTAACAACTTCTGAAAGTTGTTTGGGTGGTGGCGTAGCGCGACCACGCCCCCTATTGTTGTGGCGCAACGCGACGGGTCCAATTCGACAGATACTTGTTGCCAGCTGCAGGTTTTCTTCTTCTTTGGCCTCCAAACAAACGACTAAGCTCTATAACTTGAAATCTATGGACCTTTGATGGTTTTTAAAACCACTTTGGACACCTGGTGCCATCTGATAACATCTTGAAACACCTATGATGATCTTGTGAGAGTTCCATGCACTATAAATAGAGGTATTGTGTTGCCTTTCTCCTTGCTCATTCACAAGTTCTATCTCTATCTCATTGCTTAAGCTTCCTTAAGTAGTTCTGGAGCTTCCTGATCAAAAGGAGACTCCCTCTTAGTCTAAAGTTCGAGCTAGGACCCTTTGTAAGTGTCCTTAGCCACTATAGTTCGATTTTTATGTGTTTAAAGACCAAAAGTCAAAGTTGCCACAAAACGGTTTTGACTTTCGGTTTAGACCTAAACGGTCCAGCCATTGTTCGAGGCGAATATGGCTACGTGATCGTAATTAGGTGTGTGTTAATCCCTCAAAAGGGCACACCCTAATTACCACGTTTACTTAGTTAATTGTCGGATCAAAGTAATCAAATAAAAAGTCAAACTAGTCTGATTTTTAAATAAAAATCATAACTGATAATGTAGAGGTTATGAATCATATTTTGTCACTTAATTAACTTGGTAAACAGTATTAGAGCATGTCTAGGCATGTTCAACCCAACAATTCTAACTTTAAGCTCGGTTCGCAACCGAAAGTCGCAAAAGCTTGACTTTTGCTTTGACTTTCAGTTCTGACCCGATTAAGCTTAATTCCTTTATGTTTTAAGCTTCCATTGTGACCATATAATGTTATAGTATAACTCTCTGAGGTTATATTACATGGTCATTTGGAAATTCTGAATCTTATGCATGTTTCCGTTATTATGCTTAATGATTGACCAATATGCCCTTATAGTCTAAAAGTGAGATTTTTGAATATTTGGTCATACAAATAAGTTAGGTACCGATTTATAAACATGTCTAAATTATTTTGACACTATATTCTTGTCTCAAATTGATGTTATGCAAATTATCGTAAATTTAGCTTTTATAAAGACTAAATTACCCTTACATAAGTCATGTTTAAACATAAATTTTGGCATAAAACTCTTAGCCTACTGTTATGATATCAATTTTAGAAATTTTTGGAATGATGGGTCAGATTAGATACTGACCTTAACATTGAGTTCTCGTATAAATTCTATAATTGACGATGATACCCTTTTTGCAATTAAAATGTGTTTTAGATATGATTAACATGCGAGACCTTTTCCTACTGATCTAATATAATAAATAAAACATTTTGACCATCTGTGAACGGCCCGTGAGGAACGGTTCTTGATGAAGAACGTGGCTCGAATCGATCAATACAGAGGTGTGGAATCCCTATGCATCGTTTGAGAACAATCTACAAAGATGTCAACGATAAACATGTCCAATTCATTGATTAATCGGAAAGTACAAAAGTTCCAAAGAGAATTGGACAGAGCTTCACTAGAGAATCTGCCAAAAGTTTTTTACATTGAGAGCCCTACCTCTCTATTTATAGATAAAACTGGGAGGAGGTAATTCATTCGGTCGGAGGGTCATCCGTCCGGATGGCTATTCGTCTGGATGACCCAAGTGCCATCCGACCGGATTACTTATAACAGTTAACGTTCCGCTCCCGTTTTGTCAACTTACAAAATAACATACATACAAAACTATACAACGACATACAGGACTAAATACATACTCGATACAGACGGAAGCTACAGACATAAGCACTAACAGATTCCCCCTTGGATGTAGCTGTAGTCTTCCTTCCTGCATAGTCTTCATTGCGTCTTCCTGATGCGCCTACTTGCTCTAGCTTTCTGTCTCCTTGCCTCTGTTCTCTCTTCCAACATTTTGCGCCTCAGAGGCCTTCCTATCTCATTCTAGTACTTATGTACTCTGGATCTCCATCCCTCGTTCTATCCCACCTTGGGATCTTTTTCTCTTCAGATTCAATCGGTGTTTGGTCTGTCGATGGAGGCCTTAAGAGTTTCCTTCTACCCAGAACAACAGCTCTATCAGCTATCTTTTTAAACTTTTCACTCCTTTTCTCTTTCTTCAAGAACTCCACCAACTCTAAATCTCTGAACTTCGATTCCCAATACCTACCAGAGTTTATGTCTTTGGCAAAGCATAAGTTCACCATTTTCTGATATTGTTGCGCTTGATCTCTGTCAGGCCCATCATACACAATCTTGTTAAAGAATAAACAGTCGATGTCTTTCTTCGAGCAGTTTACCAGTCACATAGGATCTAACACATTTATACGCCTTGTTTCTCCTGCCGTCTTGTCGTAAAGTGAGATTACTGCTTCCGCTGTGCTTTGGTTGTATAACCATCCTTTAAAATCTTGGTGAAAGTCTTGTTCCATTGCACATAGCGGCATATTCTTTAAGCATCTCAGAGGCTTTATCTTTAACGTTATGTCTTTCTCTCCAGTAATTGGATCAAACTTGATGATTTGCTCAGGAAAGTGTGGCTTCCAATCTGGGAACTTGTTCTTTGCTTTAAGCTTTATATAGTTCCATAACTTCTGATCATGCATCTTCACATCAAGACCATAATAGAACTGTTTTATATTCTTTGTCTGCATGAGCTCCTCCACATCCCACCATGGGAGTGTTTTAATATCACAAAGAAACTCAAAATATTGAACCCCATGTTCTCTTCTAATTGCGTACACCTGAAGGTCTTCAAGATAACCCCATGAAAGAATATCACCCAACGATTTATCTGGATGATTTATGAAGTATTGAAGTGGCCTCTTGAACTTCCTCTCCTTAGGCATAACCCTGAACCATTTCTTCCTGCCGTCTAATAACTCTTCTTGTGGAACTACCTCAGGAATACCCTCAGTTGATATCCTTTCTACCACTTTCCTCCTCACCTCTTCTTCATTATGTGACTTGAACATTTCAGCAAAGGTAGGAAATGTATCATCAACTCCTGAGTAGTGAAAGGGTGTGTCTTCATCGGACACATCGGAACCCTCTTCAACTATTACATCCTTGAAGTTATCTGCTTCATTTGCAAACTTGAAAACATATTCTCTCTCAGGAGATGGTGGAATCTCATCTTCTATATCAAACTTTAAGTGACCATCATCCATGCCCAACTCTTCTAACATCGACTCTCTCTTTCTTTCTACCTCTAACTCCCCCTCAAAAGATGCATGTAAATAAATAACTTTGGGTTGAGTTAGGATTACCTGATCACCCGCACGATGTTTTCCAGAAGAAGAAGCTTCATGTTGTTGATCCTCTTCTTGTTCATTCAGTTGATCATTAAGAAAGTCTTCAAGAGTTTGTTGAACAGAAGGCTTCACAACTAACAGCCCTGTCGCTCCTTGATCATCATCGTCGTCATTATTAGGATCATAGTTTTCAACATCGTCCAATAACTGTTCCAACTCTTCATCCTTTTCTTTCTCTTTCTTTTTCTCTTCACGACGCCTTTCAATGATCTTTCGTCTATCAAGCTTTATATCTTCTGGTGTAACGTCGATCACATCACCAACAGCCACCATAGCAAGTGGATTGGAATCTATAATACTTTCAGCTTCAGACATTTCTGGTTGGCTTGACGACCCAAGAATCTCTTCTGTATCAACTGCCAATCCTTTCTTCTTCTGTGTTGCTTCTTTAGCCAACACCTTTTCTCTTTCAGCTCTTCTTTCCTCTACCCTTTGAATTTCAATATCATTATACACAGCTTGGACATTGAATCTAAGCCTGTGTTCAATCACAGTATACAACATATTCAGCTGTTCATCTTTTACTGCCTTGTCAGCTCTTAAAGCTTCTATCTCTTGCCTAAGCACCTTGTTCTCATTTGAAGATGTTTCATGTAATTCACTGATCATTTGATGCAACGACTTGTTTCCTTCATTCATAGATTCATACTTCTTGTTCACTTCATCGAACTCTTCAGTTATTCTATCTATTACCTTAGCATGATCTTCTAAATCGTCATTCAGTTAATCAATAATATCAGCATGATAATTCACAGCTTTCTTTAATTCTGCATTTTCTGCTTTCACTTTCTCAAGGTTTTCTTTTAATTCATCTAGCTCAGCTTCTGCTTTCGCTTTTGCTTTTTCCAACAAGCTCACTTTCTTAGTCAACACGTTGATCTTTCCTTCATTAAATAAATCATAATCGCCTTCTGGAAGATCATTAGGATATTCACCTTGTACTTTTGGAAAACCATGACTTGAGCTTGAAGTAGTATCTTTCTATGGTTGCTCTTTAGGATCATCATGTATGTGAATCATTGGATTGATCGGTGGCGGTGGTGTAGATTGCCTTTCACCCATGAACTCCACTTCATCATCTTTCTCAACCACCTTTTCGACTCTTTCAAATATAGGACCTTCCGGAGCTTTCTTCTTTTCAACTTCAATGTTTTGAACTTCAGGAGTTTCAATATTCTGAACTTTCTCAATCTCTGGAATACTTGTAGTTTCTACATGCTTTTCAACTTCTGGACCTTTAACGCCTTGAACTTCTGGAATAGTTGTAGTTTGTTGTTCAGCATCAGTATCTCTTTTTGCTCTAACACTTCTCAATACAACTCCAGTTGGTCTTGCTTTGCGTTTCTTTAGACCTTTCCTTTTCTTTTCATGTGGTGTTGGAACATATGTAGAATCTTCCTCATCGGAATCCTTCTTTTTCTTTGGTGTTCCTTTAAACTTTTGCTTTCTAGAAATGTAAGATGTTGGTGCAATCTTTGTTGGATCATCACTTTCAGTTGTACTTGAATCTAATTCAACAACACCTTCAGCTTCCTTTTCTTTGACACTTTCAGCTTCAATGTTCTTTACAGAAGTTTCAGTTTCTTTTTCAATATTCGAACTTTGAGCCTTTGCGGCAGCTTTAGCATCTTCATCAGCAGTATACTTGAGGTATTGATCAAATGACATGTTTAGAAGATCTGCTCCTTGCTTTATCAGTTCTGTTGGATCAATCACATGTTCATCTACAAGCTTTGGTGGTGTTTTCTTCTTTGTTGGCTCTGCAATACAAACATCAACAATGTTAGAATAATATTCAATAAAAATAATCTACCAACCTCTTATGAGACTCCGCCTTTCCAATTTTTACCCTTAATAACAACTTTCGGTGTCACCACTTTAGGTGAAATCTTTGGAGTCCTTTTCCTCTTCTTATCATCCTTCTCGTACCAAAACCTTAACTTTTTCTCCACCATCTCACTTAAACGACCACTTTCATCTTCAGAATTACTTTCTTCGTGTCTCCAATGATCGTTTTCAGGTGCCACATAGTTCGGCTTCTCAATCTTTCCAATCATTCTCTTTACTCTTGGCTCCTGATCAGCTGATAAACCTTTATACTTGTTCAATCTATTCAAGGTTTCACTACTCATATGTTGTAATTTCAGTTCATCAGATGGATCTTTCGGAAGATTTGGCACTTGATCATCTAATAACATCTGAATGAATCTCGGATACATAATGTATTTCTCTCATTTCACATTATCCACCATGTGATTAAACAACACCTGTGAGATGTTGTAAGGCCTGGTGAGCACCAAACATGTGATAATGTTCATTATATAATCCGATGTCTAGTCATACGCTCCTTTTCTGTGCGATAAAGCATGCACCACACAATGTACCATGAATTTATAAGGTCTACAGAATCTAGACTTAAGGTATTTATCATTCACATGACCCATGTATCCCATTCTGAACCACAATCCTTTGCTTAACCTCTCTGGGATAATAATTGGATAGTCATCACTATCTTTCAAATCCAATACCCTTCTCACATCTGCCACTGTAAACTTTACTTCCACATCTATATCCTTATCGTTCTCATCCTTCAACCTAACTGTAGAATATATCGTCTTTTCTTGTTCATCATATCTCACAGACTTCCAAAACCTTCTTACGTGCGACTCATAGCATTTATGCTTTTCCGTCAAAGCCTTAGCAATTCTACTTTCTTTCAAAAACGGAACAATCTCTTTGAAAGGCTCCATATTTGCATAATTTTCATCCAAAATACAGTAAATATTGTGACTAGCATGCCAATCAGTCGCTCTTGCCTGCAAAACAATCAGTTGTTAGAATATGCACACATATCGAGACATAAAGTGAAAGTGAACAATTTTTCAAAAATTTCAAAAATTTTCTAACACCTTAACACCTTCACTCTATGCAGTACTGACGGATCGGATGGCCATCTGATCGGATGGTCATCCAATCGGATGAGTTTATCCAATAAAGTTCATAACAGTCAAGACATAAGAATTTGGATCGGATGATCATTCGTTTTGACAACCTTTTGGTTCAACAAGAATGATTCAAGCATGTCAGTGTTGTTGGGATCGGATGGCCATCCGATCGGAGGGTCATCCGATCGAATGGTCATTCGATTGACATGAATAACAGATGAATAAGAACATTTATACATGTGTGTTGAATAATAGTTGAACAATTTATAACACATGTACAATCAAACACTTAGAAAATATATTCAAACTATGATGTGTATTGGATCGGATGGCCATCCCATCGGATGGTCATCCGATCGAAGGGTCCTCTGATCAAGCATGAAGAACAGTTTGAATGCAATCAAATCAAGATCAAAATTTTCTAACATTTTTCAAAATTGAACACATTTTCACGTAGAGTTTTTGCCGACAAACACAACCCTATGTTCAATTTTTCACAAAACTTAACAGTTTGGGTTTAATTTGGCATTTTATCCTTCGGCTACCGATATCCTTAATCATCCTAGATTCAAATCTAAAGTGTTTTTGGACAAATTGGAACGGTGAATCTATAAAACTAAGGCTGATTATCCTAGATGTAACATCAATTTGAACAATCAAAGCCTAAACAAGCCTAGATCTAAGATATACCTCAACAGTTACCGACAACCTATAAACACATCAAATACTTGAAATTTAACGGTTAAAATCAGTAAACTTACCTTTCCTATAGTGAAGGTTGAGTGTGCCAACAATCCTATGAACTTGGAAAAGCAAGAATGTGATCAAGTCTCTTGAACAGTTGAGAGACTTTGTGAGAGTGACGAAGGGTGGTCCGAGCGAATGAGTTTGACTGAGACCTTTGACTCTCTTATAAAGCCCTTGACACCACTCGGATGGCCATCCGATCGGAGGGTCATCCGATCGGAGGGTCATCCGATCCACTCTCAAACAATTTCAAATTTTAATTAATTTTTTAATATTTTCAAATTTATATCTATTTTGTTCAGTTTTTAGATATCCACTCAAGTATCTAGGTCCAAATTATTGACCCTAGGTACTCAATTTGCCTACCAAGTCCAAGTTAATGACATTGGTTGACCCGAAACGAAAAAACTAACATTTTGATCAAACTTTTTCAACACTTTTTCTTAAAATTGTACAAGTATCAAGTCAATGAACTTGTTTATATGTTGAAATACTCAAAACATTAAAGATTAGCTCCCAACCCAGTTGTTCAGCCCAGAAACCTCCTGCTTCGCTTCACCTCTCAGATTCTGAAGATCAGCTTTCCACCTTGGTTTGTCAAAAACTAAAGCAGAAGATAAATCTTTTTTGTGATTTTAAGAAAGTTTAAGCTAAAACATACTAAAGTCTTTTTGGGTTTTAAGCTAATGCAGAAATGAAATGCTGTAAAGTAAACAGTAAACTATTTACAAACATATTTTTGGTGAGTGTGTTAGAGGATCATATCAGCTGCCGACTAGTTACAAGTACCGTTGAACTTAAATTCACACAAAGTTATAAACAGTTCACCTAGATTGTCGATATAATGATCCTTTTTAAATTTTTACACAGACTCCAACTAATTCAGGATACGATTTAGGCGTTTTAAGTACTTAACTTATTCGCGTGTCCCACCTCAGAATATACTCTCGTATCCAGATCCCTATATTCAGTCTTACAAGTGAACGTACAATAATGATATCCGTAAAGGGTAATGCGAGACCATGAGAGCTCAGGTTATAACTTACGTTCAGACAAAGAGATGATGGCTCGTCTTTAAGGTGTGTCCCTCTTGGGGATCTTTTCTTCAACAGCACATGATTCACATTTTTCAATGTTTATCATTTTTTATGCTGAGGAGAGGCTTTAAGAACTAAAGTTGTGCAGAGTATTATACGAGGACTAGGCTATTGCTTCCGTAAAATCAGAAGCCCAGGTATAATACCCCAGATATCATCAAGTACATAGACCTAGTATGTCAGAAATATAAAATCTTTCAAACAAGATTTTAGGGGTTACCTATATATCCGAGAGATGTTCCCCACGAAATAAGCAATATGTAAATTTTATGTTTATATCCTGAAAAAGTCTACTAAATATGTAAAAACCTATCGGCATATCATCAGTGAGACCGTTTAACGCTTTTAGACTTTAGATTTCTTTAGCATACCGTAATTGTCTAGCTGATGTACTATCATTTCCTCTTTATACACAAACTCTTTTTGGTTTTTCTAATGTTTCTGGATTTTGAAAATTTTCTAATGTTTTTGTATTTTTGCATTTTTTAATGTTTTTTCTTTTTCTGAAAGACCTATCTCACCCTAAAAGCCAAAACAATTAAAAAGTCGACAAACCAAAGTAGTCTTCTTCTCGACATCCTCTGCTTCGGTTTTCTTATCAACGCCAATTATGTCTCCCCCTGACGACAAAAGTTTCATACCATTTGATTTTAATAAGTATAAGAATCGTGATTTATCAAATGCTTTGGTATGTAAATCTGCCTTTTGTTCGTCGGTGTGGATTTTATCTATTCGAATCAACTTCTTCTCGAAACAGTCTCGGATGAAGTGATGTCGAATTTCTATGTGCTTAGTTTTAGCGTGATGTACCGGATTTTTTTGTTATGTTGATTGTAGCCTCGTTATCAACAAATATAGGAGAGGTAAGAAATTGCAAACCGTAATCTCGCATGTGTTGCTGTATCCACAGAATCTGCGAGCAGCAGCTGCTGGCTGACACGTATTCTGCTTCACACGTTGAAAGCGCAACGGTTGTTTATTTCTTACACTGTCACGTGACCAAGCGAGGTCCGAAGAATTGGCATCCTTTATTTATTGATTTTGAATTGATCTTGCAGCAACCGAAATCCAAGTCTGAATATCCATCGAGCTTTAAATCATCGTCTTTGGGATACCACAACCCCAGGCTTGGGGTTCCTATCAGGTAGCTAAGGATCCTTTTGATGATAGACATGTGAGAAGCTCTAACACTTGACTGATATCGGGCCGCGAGGCATGTCGAGTACATTATGTCAGGTCTGGATGCTGTCAGGTACATCAGCGAATCAATCATTGAACGGTATAGCATCTCATCGACCTTCTCTCCGGTGAGATCAGGGTTGATACTGTGATTAGTTGCTAATGGGGTGGACATTGGTGTAGTCTCAGAAATTCCAAATTTCTCCAGAACATGGTAGACGTACTTCGTTTGATGTATGAAAGTTCCCTCAGGCATCTGATCGACCTGTAGCGCTAAGAAGAACTTCATCTCACCCATTGACGACATCTCGAACTTCTGCTTCATCACTTGTTCGAATTCTTTGCAGAGTTCTTCGTTTGTTGACCCGAATATAATGTCATCAACATATATATGAACGATCAGCAGATGACCAGCGACTTCCTTAGTGAAGAGTGTAGCATCCACCTTGCCTCGGATAAAGCCGTTGGAAAGCAAGTGTTGAGAGAGCGTCTCGTACCAGGCTCTCGGGGCCTGATGCAAACCATACAGTGCTTTGTCCAAAAGGTAGACCTTGTCTTTGTGTATCGGATTGGTAAAGCCCGGTGGCTGACCGACGTAGACCTCCTCTTTCACCTTTCCGTAAAGGAACGCCGACTTGATATCTAACTGGTAAACTTTAAATCCTTTGAATGAAGCGAAAGCAAGAAATATTCTGATAGCCTCAAGTCTGGCAACTGGAGCATAAAACTCTGTGAAGTCTATCCCCTCTTGCTGACTAAAGCCCTGAACAACGAGTCGAGCTTTGTTTCTGACTATCACTTCTCGATCGTCTCTCTTGCATTTGAACACCCACTTGGTGTTTATCTTTCTGTGCCCATCAGGAAGATCGACGAGTTTCCAGACTCCTAGCTTCTCAAATTGACCTAGCTCCTCTTGCATTGCATTCACCCACGATTCTTCCGTCAGTGCTTCTTTGTATGTTCGAGGTTCAATCTGTGAAATAAAGCAACTGAGTGAGAATTCAGTTTGTAATGGAGTAACTTTAGAATAAAAACATGTAAGGCCATGGTCAATTTGGCTTCTTGTGCGAACTCCTGATTGCAGTTCTCCTATAATCAACTCCTCGGGGTGGTAGGATAAAGTCCTCGGCATAACTTCACCGGGAACGTTCACCTCGCCTTCCAAATTTGTGACATTCTGGTCCGCAACTTGTTCATCAACATGAACTGTCTGGTCTGAAGATTGGATCTGCTCCCCTCAGATTCTGAATCACCGCGATCAAAGGTCGGGCTAACCGAGTCAGACTCTGAATCATTATCATCAACTGTCGTCTGGTTTTCTGGAGCAGTTTCTTGTCCCGAAGTAGTCTGAGTTTGCTAAACATCATTACTTTCGCCAGTGTGACTGGGACCAGCTTCATGATCATTGGAAATATGTTGACGTTTAGAAGACTTTGCTGGCAATCTACCCTGGGAAGCTTCATAATCCCGTAATATGTCTAATTCATCAAAGTACTCTAGCTCTTCTTGTGAGTCGAATGAATCCCATAAAGAATCATAATTCAATCGCCATGAGTCTGCGGGCTTCTGTGGAGGCATAGAATATCCTTGACATTCTACGTACTGTGCTTCGATGATCCTCCCGAGACTTGGAACGAAAACTCGTCTAAGTGGACTGGAGTAGCCCACAAAGATACCTTCCAAATTCTTCGAACCAAACTTTCCATCAGGATCTAGAACTGTCCAGGGAGACCCGAACGGTTCCAGAAATTCCAAATTAGGCTTGTGTTTGTTGAGGAGCTCGAAACACATTTTATTATGCTTCTTCACAGTAAGTACCCGGTTGAGAGTATAGCAAGCGGCAGATACAGCTTCTCCCCAAAAGTTGATAGGTAACTTTGAATCAGCTAGCATCGTTCTTGCCGTTTCGATCAACGTCCTATTCTTTCTTTCTGCAATTCCATTCTGTTGTGGAGTGTATGGTGCGCGGAACTCTTGCAATATACCTCTTCTGTCGCAGAATTCTTCCATTTTGTTGTTTTTGAACTCCGTACCTTTATCACTTCTTAGTCTGCATATGCGGGTCTGGTACAGATTTTCTATCTTTCTAAACAACTTCAGCAAACTCTCAAATGCTTCATCTTTTGACTTCAGGCACATCACCCATGAAAATCTCAAATAGTCATCGGTAACCACTAGGCAGTAAAGATCTCCAGTAATGCTTTTGACGTTTACAGGACCGAAGAGATCCATGTGAAGTCTTTCAAGTGGCTTCGAGATTGAGTTCTCCGTCTTTCTGGGATGGGATTTCTTATGTTGCTTTCCTTTTAGACAGCTAATACATTCTCCCTCCAGATGGAAATTCTTCAAATGAACACCTCTAACAAGATCGTTGTGAACCAGTTGATTCATCTTACCTAGGTGAATGTGGCCCATTTTTCGATGTCACAGCACCGACTCCTTTTCGGTAGCTTTCGATACGAAACACTGAGGTTGACCTGTGGTAGTCGTAGAAACGCTCATGTCCAACACGTACAGATCGTTTACCCTTGGTGCTCGCATTATGATCCACTCCTCGGAAATAACAAATCCCGGCTTCAGAATCAGACACACCTTGTCACTAAAATGCGTTGTGTACATCCTGTCGCAAATCTGAGAAATGCTAAGTAAATTATTCTCCAGCTCTGGTATGTAGTTGACTCTTTCGAATGTAACGACACTGTTTGAAAACGTGCCCTCCCTAATTATTCGACCACCTTGGTTTCCTGCGAAACCAACATAACCACCATTGAAACCTCTAACGTCGTATAGAAGGGTCTTTCCCCCTGTCATGTGCCGGGACGCTCCACTATCCATAATCCACTTCAAAATAGATCTTGGGAGCTCGTGCACATTTCCAAACAATTTAGTTAGAAGTTGAAGCGACCCAAGCCTCCTTTGACTCGGGTAGCTTAACTTTAAGGTGAGTTGTCTTTGTGTACAGTGGTGGGAAGTTTTCGTCGTTCATTTTCAAACTTTCCACGGTTCCAACCTAAACCTTTTTATATAGAAAGAATTCATCCTCTTTAGTTTTACTGGATGGTTGAACCTTCTTTGGAACATACTTCTTCCCTGGTGAGGTTGAAGTTTGTTTCTCAAGTTTCTTGTACAAATCCAAAGGTACATTCATCTTAACCGATTTAGTTGAAGATGATTGTTTTGACTGAACCTTTGGTTTTGCTTATCTGATGTCTTGGCTTGAGATTTTGACTTTGGCATCCATGTTTGTTAAGGAGAAGCAACCCGTTTGTAAAATTTATCATTTTTCTTTACCGGTTGTGAAGGGACCGTTTGTTTAATAGGTTTAGCTTCTGTTTTAACCTTTTCAGTTTTTGAAATTTTCTTCTCAACATACATAGGCGCTTTGCCCTTGACATCGTTTGCTTTCCTTGGGTTCTCAACAACCATAGACTTAGGTTTTTGGTTTGAACATTTTCGTGCAATGTGCCCAGTTTGGTTGCCTCTAAAGCACGTTCGGGTATCAACGACCCGACTTTTACCTTCGGTCTGCGGTTGTGAGGCCCTTTTAGCAAAGAATTCTTCATTTGTTTTTGAAAAGATTTCCGATTCTTGATCGGTCATTGAGCTTTAAGTTTTCACAAACGTTTTCTTTTCAACAAACTTTTGTTTCTGAAAGTTCTTTTTCGGGTAATTCTTACCACCCTGATGTCCACCCATCCCTCTGTTTTGGTTGTTTCAATTAAAACATGGTGGTACATCTGGTTTCTTGTAGTAAGATTTATCACGTTGAAAGTTCAAAAACCTCTTAGAACTTTTTAGACCTTCAATCTCAGTAACATCAATCTCAACAAGTTTGAAAACATTTTTCAGCTTATCCACATTCACGTTTTTTATTGGAAACTCATTATCCGAGTACAACTTATCCGAACCTTCCATCTTGTACATGACAAGAGTTGGTACATCATTTAAGTTGTTTTGGGATTTTGGTTTCGGGATGTAGTTGTTTAGAAAACATTCTTCATCCTCAACTGTGGACTCACTGTCAGATTTTAGCACATTTTCAACAACATTTTTCACAACCTGAGATGCACTGCTATCTTCATCGGTTTGTGGTTTAAATGTGATATCTATGTCTTCTGGCAGTTTTTCAACATTGGTTTTATCACTTGATTCTGATTCGTTTATCAACCCAGATTGTTTCTTTGTGAAATTGTTACACGTGGGTGGTGGAACTTGATGATAACCCACCCCTGTTCCATCTGAATAAACATCCTCACCAGCTTTTTTCTTCCCGATTGGTTTGGGAACTATGTGCTAAAGAACAAAGCTAGCGGAGTTATAGCTGGTCAAATTCCGATTTATTCTCTCATTTTCGATCTTAGCTTCTTGGAATTGAAGCTTGAGATTCGCAATCTCATCCAATTGCTGATTTATTAGTTTTTCTTTCGCTTGAAGAACTCCTGATAAATGAGTATTTTCTTTGTGAGTTTTTGAGTTGCGTTCATCTGAATCTTTTACCGTTCTTTTCAGCTTGTCAAAATTTTATGAAATTTTTCTGTTTTCAGGAGTTAATTTTTCATTTTCCTTTTGAAAACATTCAACGTTACTTTTATCATTTTCAATCTTTTCGTTTAATTCTTTGATTCTTTCATTTGAAGCTTTAATCAGATTATCTAGACCTAGAACTTCTCTATCGATTATACCATTTTTTTCTACCAGCTCCTGGATTCTTTTATTAGAGAGATATGCATGTGTATTGCAGACTTTGCACTCTTTCGTGCAACCTCTGCAAGCACTTTCGGTTTTAGCACTATCAGCCTTACCTGATTCATTTTCAGAACCACTACTACTGACCTTTCCTGATGACTCAAATTTAGAAGTAGATTTGGAATCTACCTCAAGTGCCTTCGCCATTAAAACTTGGTCTGCCATCTTCGTCAGATTCTCAGATGTCATCTCCTTTTTAGTGTCGATGATCCCTTCGTCCACTTTCTTTGGTTCTAGGGACCTCAGATATCTTTCACGACTCTCCTGTTTGAGCCTTTCTTTCTCTGCTCTATTTGTTGTGTCTATCTTGATCTGTTCTTCAACTGGTGAGATTGCTTTCATGAGAGTTTCCACATCAATGGTTGATGGATCAATGCAAATGTTGCCTTTTGGATCCAAGTAACACTTACGATCCGGATCCCATCTTCTAGCCTTTTTAGCTTCTTTACAAGTTTCGTAGATCTTTTGCTTCTATCTTTGTGCCAAACTCCTTTCTTTGTTGTATGTTGAAGCTGGTGCTGCTGGTTCAGTAGTTTCCATAAATGCATAGCCTACAGCATCCTCTTTAGGAAGAAATTTGCTGCAATCAAATTCCTCATCATCTTGGATTACCGCCAAAGCTCTTGATTTTTCTTTTGGAGTTTCTTCAATCTGCTTCATCCTGGGTGGCTCCTCACGGTTTCGATGATAGACCGCCTTTCTGTAATAATCATCGTGAAAGGGATTTGCAGTCTCATCAGTAGCAGACTTTTGACACTCTCTTTTGAAGTGTCCTTTTTGCTTGCATTTGAAGCAAGTCACTTTCGATTTGTCGAAGCCGAGCTTCGTTGAAGGACCTCCAATAGAATTTCTCCCGGTAATTTCCATAAATCTTTGAGCTCTGCGAATCACACTCGCCATACACCAACGAATGTTAATCAGCTCCATCTCCTCTGGATCTATTAGATCATAGTCTTCTTTGGTCAGATTGGTGTTCCCAATCTTTCCGACAACTAACAGCAATTATGTGCTAGAAATACCATCTGCTGCTTTGCTGTTTCTTCATTGAAATTATGTGCATTGTTCAGATTAACAGCAATGTTGCACTGGACTACATTCTTTGAAGCACTTTGTGACTTTTAATTGTTTGATGTGGATGAAGACGATATGCTAGAACCAGTTCCATGGTAACCGCTGTTTGATGAAGACCTGCTGCTAGGCTTCTCTTGTGTCACAACATTTGAACTTTCGGCACTAAAGGCAGTCTTTGGTGATGTAACTTTGGGAATCATACGGCCTCGATAATACAGATCAACATTTTTTTGATACTGTGTACTGCTCACCTTGTTCATCTTCTTTATTTCCAGCTCATGACCTCAAGTCGCTCGATCAACCAGTTTAACGTCATCTCTGCCATTGGTTTGGTGTTTTTGAGCACAAGACCGAAATATTGCCAGTCCTTCTCATTTAGCAGTGCCTCGAACATTTTATCAATCATCTCATCCTCGTCCTTTTTTATTCCAAACCTAGATAATTCTGCCTTTAGATGACAGAATCTTTCAATCATCTGACGCACGCTCTCATTTTTCATACATGTAAACAAGTCAAATTCCTTTTTCAACAAAGATTTCTTATTTTTTACTATTTCTTCACCCCCCCCCCCTTACATTTCTTTTCAAGCTTTGACCACAAATCCTTTGAGTTATCGTAGTCGATCAATGATATGATATCACTCGAACTAACTAATGTAGCAAGGCAATCCATTTTTGTTCGGCTATAAAACCATCCTGCTCCTTTTCTACCAAGTTTTCATAATCTTCCCTCCAAGCTTTGTAACCATTTTTCATGCATTTCCAACTATCGTAAGCAAACGCCCTCAACCACCCATCGAATCGCTTCGCCCAGCGATTATAATCCTCTATCGCCATTAGCTTTGGAGGTTTGTTGTACGTGCCGTACGCATAGTCGACACTCAGCGAGTCGGATATCGCCTTGGTAGCAGTTTTGGGGTTGTTTGTGTTGGTGTTGGAAGATGTGTCTCCTGTGTTGTAGGCAAAGACATCTCCAAATGGATTCATGAACTCGTCTGCCATCGCCAACGTTCCTGAAAAATCAAACACTTAGTCAAATTTCAAAAATACAAACTTAAACACTTAGATCGGATGGTCCTTCGTACGAATGGTCGTTCGTACGGATGACCTTAGTGAAATATGTAACAAGTTGTCAAGTGACGGATGACTCAGGTGACGAATGGCCCTCCGGTCGGATGGCAATCCGATCGGATGGTCGTTCGTTGATATGTAACAAACTTTCAAACACTATAATACTTATCCAGTCGGATGGCAATCCGATCGGATGAGTATGACGTCAGCAAGTAAAACAAGAACAATAACAAGGCTAATCCGATCGGATGAGTGACGTCAGCAACACTCGATAAACTGTTCATGATTTTGATCAATTTGGACGTGTTTTAGCTTGAATTTTGTTATGAAAAATTGTAGGAATGATTTATAACAGATTGCGATCCGAATGATGTCAATTTTAGTCCATTTTGTCCGTAAATTGTAGGTCAATTTTGGATTTTTCTCAGTTTTAGGAGTGAAAATATAGAAAACAGATAGAAATGAAGAAGTGGATGATGAATCAATCAAAATCTCCGGTGAGATTTGACTAAAAACGGCTGAATCGGCTAAAATACTCGTGAAATCACTGTAAACTTCTCCGATTCGTCCTCTTGGATGCTCTGATACCACTTGTGAACTACCCGTGAGGAATGGTTCTTGATGAAGAACGTGGCTCAAATCGATCAATACAGAGGAGTGGAATCCCTATGCATCGTCTGAGAACAATCTACAACGATATCAATGATAAACACGTCCAATCTCATTGATTAATCTGAAAGTACAAAAGTTCCAAAGAGAATTGCACAAAGCTTCGCTAGAGAATCTGCCAAAAGTTTTTTACAATAAGAGCCCTACCTCTCTATTTATAGACAAAACTAGGAGGAGGTAAGTCATCCGGTCGGAGGGTCATCCGTCCGGATGGCCATCCGTCCGGATGACCCAACTGCCATCTGACCGGATTACTTATAACAGTTAACGTTCCGCTCCCGTTTTATCAAGTTACAAAATAACATACATACAAAACTATACAATGACACATACAGGACTAAATACAGACTCGATACAGACGGAAGCTACAGACATAAGCACTAACACCATCCAAGGCTGGTCAAAATCTCAGAATCGCATAAACTTTGTAAATATCGTCAATTATCGACTTTTACGCTAATTAGGTGCATAGTATGGTTTAAAACCATATTTAGCAACCAAAACTTATTACCTACTGAATTTATAAATTATTTTTAATATTTTTACAGTAGGTATAAGTCATGAACTCAGACTTCCAATTATGACCTTAAAAGCATATGTGAAATAACCGAAATGCCCTTTCGGGGCATAGTTTGGCCATAAATGGTATACCACACATATGTATGATATCCTACTGTTATAACATCATAAAATAATTATTTTTGCTGAATATTTTTTATCAGAACATCACTTTACCTTTAAACCTCTTTTATAAATCTTAAAATGACCAAAATGCCCTTATGAGGCTTAATTCGGTTTTAAAATCTTTTTGGACATATTTGTTGATATCTTACTGATGTCTTAACATATTTTAAGCATAATAACATATGAGACTTTGATGCGCGTGTGGTGTCATAGGTTTTTATGTATATTTTTAGCCCTTTTTACACATTAGTCAAGTTTTAAATTTATAAAACACGATATTTTACTAGTGTTGGTAAGATACCGAGGTCGTCCAAGGACACAAGAGCTTTTAATACCGGTTTATCCTCAACATCTAATCAAATCAAAAGTTTAGAAAAATGTTTTAAACTAGAAAATAAAAACTAAAAATGTTGAAAATAAAAATAAAACAGATAGACAAGATGAATCACTTGGATCCGACTCGTGTTTAGTGTAACCTTTGATTATTTCCGCACTTTTGCACTTTTTAAGAGATTATCTTAGTTATTGTAGTAGGCCCTCTTTTGAAGGTGACGTTACCCTCAACCCAGTAGTTTGAGTCAGCAAGGATACAATCCTAAAGGGTTGGATTATTGAAAGATAATTAATTAAGTTATTAATGCATAATGTGGTAGGCCCCTCTTTTGAAGGTGACGTTACCCTCGGCTAAGTAGTCTGAGTCAGCAGGGATACAGTCCTAAATAGCCGGGTTAAAGTTTTAATAGTAGCTTACATATGAGGGGATCAAGGAGTTCGGACCCCCGCCATCCAATACCAGTGGGTATTAAAGGAGGTCCAACTAAAGTTGACCCAGGTCCTTGCAGGATCTATACACTGAACAAGGCAAGACTCTTACCAAACCATTCCCTTAACCCCCGACCAGGTTGCCAACATATCTCCATATAGACCGTGGAGAGATGAATGGTGAAAATCTTTTATTTTATATAGATAGTAAAATAACGCCAAGACACCACGGACAAATGATAAGGAAGATTCACCTTCAACATAAGAAACTAGTTATTAAAGTCATTAATACATAACCAAATAAAAAGTGCGAAAAGATTAAAAATAAAAAGTACTACACTAGACACTTGTCTTCACCAAGTGATGTAAGAGACTTAGGCAAACATGGTCTTTGATTGTCAAGAACTCTTACGATCAATCTTGGATCCCGAGACTACTCACACACTCTATGATGGATGATGGTGGTGGATGTGGGTTGTGATGGTGGTGGTGGGTGGGTGAAGTGTGAGAGAGGTGGTTTGCCAAGGGATGTTTTGCAAATGAGCCAAGCACCCCTATTTATAGCCTGCACAGAAGCCCAGACATGGCCCCGTGTCCACCTATCTTCTCTTTCTTCATTAAATGCAGTTTGTCTGCATTAGTTGACCACGCCCCCGTGTCCGCTGTGCACGACCCCGTGTGCAGAAGCGTATCTGTACTATCAAGATTTTCCTAGATTCTGCGAATCTTAGAGTTGACCAAGGCCCCGTGTCCGCTGGGCACGCCCCCGTGGTGGGTGATAGAAGCTTCTACAACTTTGTATTTTCTGCAGACACTTGGGCACGCCCCCGTGCTCATTGAGCACGGGGCGTGTTCAGCCTTCTGTTCTCTTGTTTTTGCTTGGGAAGATGCTGTCGGGGGGTTGGGCATGCCACATTTATTCCTTTTCTTGTATTTGTGTTAGATTTAGCTGCTTTTTTGCTTCTTTTGTTCATTTGAGCTCATTTAATCCTGAAAATACAAAAGGAAGACAAAAACACAATTTTTCCAACATTAGCACTAAAAAAGGGTTAGTTTTATGCCACATTTGATGTAATTTATATGTTGAATTTTGCACATATCAAATACCCCCACACTTGAATCTTTGCTTGTACTCAAGCAAAACTCTTTATAATGTGGCTTACACTCCCAAATGGAACGGGTAGAAGAGAAGGTTTTTGTGCTTGTCATAGAGTGTCGGGATTTCCTAGATTCTTTATTAAGTTTTATTTTTAATTATTTACAATCCTATTCGTCATGATTTATTTAAAACGTTACATAAGAGAAATTACTTATTAGGGCATAACATGCCTTTTTAAAATTCCATTTATATACAAGTTCACATACCTCACGGGGGATCACTCAACACTCGGCCGAAGATGTATTTTTGTGAAACACTCGAGAGCGGCATGGAACTTACTTCTACCATATGCTTGCCAAGCAATCAATCCTCCTCCTTTTTAACTATATACCTTTGTAAATATCAAGAGGACTTTGGGGAAGGGTTAGGCTTGGGTTAAAGGTAGGTGGTTGGGTTAGTGGTTAGTAGAAAAGGGCGAAAGGCGTAAAAAGCGTCGGTTTTCGTAAGACTTTTTATTTTTGTAACTTTTTATTTTGATGAAGCAATTCTTCAAACAAAGTTCTTTTTATAAACTTATTTGTTTATTTCTTTTGGTTTCATCATCATTTTTTTTTCAAGGAATGTCATATGAAGAACCGAGCTTTTTACTAAAATAAAGGGTTTAAAATAAAAAAGGGTTTTGGTGGGTAAAAGGGTGTTTGTTTTGTGGGTTAAGAAATGAAAAGGTTTAGGCTCAAAGGGGTTAACTAGGGGGATTTTGGATAGGTGGTAAAAAAATAATGGTGTAGAAGATAAAAAGGGTTAGTCCTGATGCCTCCATCATTTACTTACTTGGGTTTAAGTTGGTAAGGACCGGAAATGTATTGTCATGGCAAGTTCTAGAGTTATAAGAACCAAGCGGCTATTCACACAAGAAACGAAAGATGAGCATTTAGTTTAAAGATGTGTACTTGAATGCTCAATAAAGGCTCAAAACTCACTTTTTGTGGGAATGGTTTTTTATGTGATCAAGTATATATAATCAAATTTTAACTAGATTTGTCATGCCGTTTCATAATTTTCTTATGTTGGTTCTTTTTATCACGTCGCTATCGGTTGTAAATTTGTAAAAATATAACATTTTTTTAGAACTTGAAATTCCCAAAATAAACCTAGACAAGTAAGAAAAAAAAATGAAAAAAAATCTTTTATTGAAAAAATTTGGGGTGTTTAGCGGTTCCAATAGAGTTTTGTGTAAGGCTTGTAATTAGGACTTGCAAAATTCAAGGTTTTAGCATCCCCCCCCCCCCCACACTTAAATTACACATTGTCCTCAATGTGTCCCAAAAATAAGTTTTTAGGTTGATTAAATGTGTAAAAAGATGTGAAAAAGCAAAAATTTATGTTACTGGGCGTCTGGACACGGCCCCGTGGTGTCCGGGCACGGCCCCGTGTTCAGATCGCCAGTAACAGAAAATAAAACAAAGTAACAGAAGGCTGGATACGGGGGGCGTGTTCAGTGAGCACGCCCCGTGTCCAGGTACCTGAACTGGGCATTTTTCTGCAGATGGTTGAGCACGGGGCGTGTTGGATGAGACGGCCCCGTGCTGAACTTGCTGTAATGAAGAAAAATTGTCGGGTGGCCCTGTTTTTGTGCATGGGGTGCTGGTTTAAGTTTCCCTTTGTATCCTTCACCATCCCGAGTGTGTTTTGACCATTACAACATCATCCAAACACCAAATTAATTAAAACCATCATTCATTCAAATAGAGAAAGTTTGTTGATGCATGGAATGTCTGTTGACTGCGTCTACAAAAAGTCTGAAGTAAATATTGGTCAACAGAGAGTCAAAGATGTCAAAATATGTATTTTATAAGTCTGGTTCGCTCATAGGGTAGTGTCTGGTCCGCTTATATGTCTTAGTTCTGGTCCGCTTATGTGTCAAGAGTCTGGATCGCTTTTATGTCATGTCGTATAAGCGAACCAGACAAGTCTATATATAGGGGGTTCATTTGAGCGGATCTCATAGATGTATGTGTGTGCTTGTGGAACGAAACTCTGTCAAAATCTCATCTGAAAAGCAATAAAGTGATAGAATTGAAAGGATAAGCTGCTGTTACATTACATATTCTGTTTCCGCCTTTATATGTAATGATGAGCTACTCGGATTGACGTTTTCGAGTCAAGGAACGGTCCAACAAGTGGTATCAGAGCTACAGGACGAGGAGCTCATACTACATCAGCTGATTCGGCTCTATTATCTCATTTCTACTCACTTTCTCTTTTTATTTTTCGGTTTAAACAAGTTTTGTCGGACAAAATGGTTTGAAAATCAAGTATATTGAGCAAAACTTGTTGTTAAACAATCAGTAACAGTATCAGACTTTAAAACACCGTAAAAATCATTCAATTTGATCAAAAACTCGATCGGTTCTCGGACAAAAATTTCAAACTCAGATCTAGAACGGATTAGCGGTCGGAATTGAACGAAAATTATATCATTGTGATCGGAATTAAGAGTAGTACAATCCTTGAAAGTATCAGATTGTTTTTCGGACTTAAAATCAGTTAAAATTTGTGGTTCGCTTTTACGGACATCGCAAGTTTCAGATCTGGAATCTTTGTCTGGTCCGCTTTTACGTTCTATCTGGTCCGCTCGAAAGATAATAGTCTGAACCGCTCGAACGGACACTACGTGGTTCGCTCGAACGATCATTTCCTGAACCGCTTATACGAATTTTGCTGGTTCGCTCGAACGAACATCTGCTGGTTCGCTTGAACAAACATTAGCTGGTTCGCTCGAACGAACATCAGCTGGTCGACTTGAACGTACAACATCTGATTCGCTCGAACAGACAAAGTCTAGTCCGCTCGAACGGACAACATCTGATTCGCTTGAACAAAGTCTGAACCGCTCGAACGGACACTATCTGGTTCACTCGAACGATCATAGTCTGGTCCGCTCGAACGATCATAGTCTGGTCCGCTCGAACGATCATAGTCTGGTCCGCTCGAACGTTCATAGTCTGGTCCACTCGAACGAACAAGTCTGGTCCGCTCGAACGAACAAGTCTGGTCCGCTCGAACGAACAAGTCTGGTCCGCTCGAACGAACAAGTCTGGTCAGCTCGAACGAACAAATCTGGTCCGCTCGAACAGACATTGTCTGGTGATTCAAGGCGATTTTATTTGAGCAGGATAATTTCATTTGAAAGTGATTGACATTGTGAAAACTGTTATCTAAATATGGATAGTGATGATGAATATGGTTGTTCATTTGCAGATGATATTTTTAACAATAATTCAATGGATATTATTGATATTCTTGCCGGAAAACAAAATTCTAGAAAATCATTTTTAATAAACAAGGATTCAATGATTGTTGATCCAGAAATTGTTGTGGATAAAATAGAAAAGAGTTTTGAAGTTAGTTCTGAAAAAGATGAAAAAGTTTCAGAAGTTATTTTAGAGAAAGTTTCAGTTTTTGATCATTCATACTCATCTGATGAAGAGTGTGATGATGATAGCAAAGAACTTGAGAAACTTGAGGTTTATAAACAGTTATTTTCATCTGAAATGGTTAATGATTCTTTTGCAGAACAAATTGATGAGCTCAAGAATAAACTTGCTGCGAAAAAGGTAAATCAAAAGGCAGCAGATGTTGAAGAAATTGAAGAAATTAAGCAAGAAGTTGTTACGGAAAAACAGCAGGTGTTTGAAGAAGTAATTTCAAAGAAAGAAGAATCTGTAAAGCCTGTATCTGTGAAACCTGAACCAGTGATTAAGAAAGAGGTTGAAGAAGATACACCAGTTTTTGAGATTGTTCAGAAGGAGATGAAACAGGCTGAAGATATTCAAACTTTGAAAGCTGAAAAGAAAGCTGTTGATGAACAGATTTTGGATTTGCGCTTGAAATGCGAAAAACTAAAATCTGAAAATGACAAACTTTTGAAGAATATTGAAAGTTTGTCATTAGAAAACAAAAATTTTAAAGAAAAAGAAAAAGAGTTTGAAAATGAAAACGTTTCTTGGATAAAATTGGAAAATGAAGCAAAAGAAAAAGATTTTCAAAGTCAAATCAAGATTTTAGAAGATGAGAGAGATATTTTTGGTAAAGATAATCTTGAAAAACAGATTGAAATAAATTCTCATCTTCAGAAAATCATTCGGCTTGAAAATGAAGCTGAAATTGCTCGAAATAAAATTACCGAGCTTGAGAACAAATTGAAAGGTTTTGTGACTTCATTAGCCAGTTTGAATTTTCCCTGTCCAAAACCGATCAATTATGTTCCAATAAGTGACAATGTCACAAATTTTGACAAAGTCAAAGTCAAAATTGAAGATTGTGATGAAATATCTGATGATGAAAAAGAAAAGAAAAGAAAAATATTTTTAGATTTACAAGAAAAATTTAAAAATACTGTTTTGCAATCTACTGAAACAGGTGAATGTTCTAAACAAAAACCTGTTAAGAAGAGTGTAGAACAGAAACAAAAAGTTAAAAATTTGAAAAATTTTAAAAATGAAAATAAAAGCTCATCAGATAAGTCATCCAATCATTTTGAAAAATCACAAAAATCTAAAAATGAAAACTCACATAATGTTGGTAATAAGTGGTGCAGGTTTGACCACAGTGCTCAAATGCCAAATCAAGGATACAAGAGGAGACATGATTACCACAAGGCAAATCAATGCTTTGATCTAAGTGTGTGGTATGAAGAAGGTGTTTGGTATGAAAGTAATGAGAGATATGATAACAGAGTCTGTTACACTTGTGGCTATCAAGGACACATTGCTGTTAACTGCCAAAGTCAGAGATTCGAAACAAGAAGATGCTATGAATGCCAAATCAGAGGTCATATTGCCAGAGATTGCCCAATGAGATCAAAGGGAAGATCGAGGGTTGAATTTCAGAAAATGGGAAAGAAATCAGTCAGTGTCAAGCCCAAAGAACAGAAAGTTCAAGAACCAAAAGTTCAAGAACAGAAAGTTCAAGAAAAGAAAAGAAAGTGAAGCTTTCACAAGGGCAGAAAGACAGACTGAGGAAGAAGAGAAAGAAAGCAAGAGAATACTTGGAGAAAATTTTGTCCTCGGATAAAACTGGTAATCCGAGAAAAAGTTCTGATGAATTGCTTTCCCCAACTGCAAAGGCAAGCAAAACAAATTCATCAGATACAAATCTGATGACAAACGGGAAAGCAAAAAGGAAGTTAAAGAAAGAAAAATTAACTAAGCAAAATGATAACCAATCAAAGAAAGTTAATTTTTCTGACAAAATCTTGATCAAGGTTTTCGAATATAAAAGAGATCGTGAAAGTTTATTCATTTCACAGGCTAATAAATTTGGAAAACCTAGATCTAGTAAGAATTGGGTACCAATGAAGGTTGGCGATGAATTTGTTTCTTCAAAAACAAAGGAGCCAGGTGTTGGCGATGAATCTGACGTCTCAAAGTCAGACAAGCCACCATCAGGCAATGAATCTGACAGGTCAAAGTCAGACAAGCCATGTGCAGGCAATGATTCTGGTTCATCAAAGCCAGAGGAGCCATCTGTTGAGGTAAAAAATGTCAAACCCAAGGCTGGTCAGGCTTGGGTGAATCTTTTCAAATAGAAAAACCTGACTTGCCGGAGCTTCCAGGTTGGTAAGCGTGAAGCAGGTATCGGCATTTTTCTTGAGAAATTCACAGGTTGGTAACTGTGATATTTCGATTTACAAGTGGTAAATCAGGGACATTAAGTTGTACTTGATTTTCTACTAGTGTTTGTTATTGTCAAGGGTCTTAATTGTTAATTCTTTAAAATGGTTGAAATAGAACAATGTGATGAAACCCCGAGTTTGTGAAAAGACAAACAAAACTAATTTTCCGGAAAAACCATTTGATTAAAACAAACTTAAGTGTTTTGAAATCTTAAATGGGAAAATAGTTTGTTGTCAGGGGGAGTTCTGATTGTTTATGCCAGGTAATGGCGAATTGAAGTGATTCGATATCAGTTTGTCATTATTTTTGTACAGTTTGTTTCAAATTTTCCCAGAAAATCAAAATTGAAACATATTTTGATTTTAGGGGGAGAATATTTAAAAAAAATTAGAAAATTTAATTTGAAAATGTCAAAAACATTGAAAAAGCAAAAATGAGTTTTGTTGTGAAAAAGAGGAAATGATAGTAAATCAGTGAACTATCACAGCATGCTAAAGATATGAAATGTCAAATGTGATAAACGGTCTCACTGATGATGTGTCGATAGGTTTTCACACATTTAGTAGATTTATTCGGGATATAAACCTAAAATTCAAACTTGTGAATTCGTGGGGAACACTACTTGGATATATAGGTAACCCCTGAAATCTCGTTTGAAAGGTCTCTTAATCTGATATACTAGGTCTTTATACTCAATGATGTCTGGGGTATTATTCCGGGACTTCTGCTGAACGGTGGTTCTGACCTAGTCCCTGGCTAATACTTGCTGCAATGCTTGAAACACAGCATTAAACCCTCAGCATGCTGAAACAATAAAATTGATATATGCTGCTGTTGTAAGCAAAAAGATCCTCTAAAGGGGACACACCGAAAAGTCGAAGCTGATATCTCTTTGCGTATACGGAAGTATCGACCTGAGATCCCTCGGCTCTCGCATACCTAAATTATATACAGATATCATTGTAGTATTCACACCTGTAAGACTGATTATTGGGATTCTGGATACGGGAGTATATTCAAGAGGTGGGACACATGAATGAGCTAAGTTCTTAATTCATCTAAATCGTATCCTGAGTAAATTGAAATTTGTATGAGAATTTAAGATGGATCAGTATATCGACAATCGAGGTGAATTGTTTAGAGCTTAAAATGATTAAAGCTTAACGGTGCTAGTGATTTGTTTCATAAACTGATATGATCCTCTTACACAAACTCACAAAAATATTGTTTGTATATATTTCTTTACTGCATTTCTGTCAAGATCAAAAATTCAAAAAGATTTTCGACAACTGATGTTGAAGGACTGATATTCAAAATTCCAAGTGCTAAACATGATGAATTAGATTGGGAGATTATATTGAAAACTTTGAATGTCATATACAAATGTTTTGAAAGATTGTGTGTTTAGTTAATCAAGGTCTTTCATTTGAACTTGATGTAACTAGTATGTTTGATGAATTAATGATTTCTACCAGTAAGTTTTTTAAATTAAATTGTTATAAATTTGTGAAACTTATGTTGAGGTAGAGGATGTGCAGGGTAACAGGTTTTGAATTTCATCATTCCCACGGAAGCTAAATGGTAAAACTTTAACCAGATATCTCAAGATCCCAGCATACTGAGAGGGGGAGTCTGTGAAAGGGGGAGTCTGGATCAACAGTCAATGGGAATGTGAAGATAGAGTGCTTATGATGAAAAGACAGAGTTGAAGAAAAGACTAAGACTGAAGACTACGGATCTGAAGATGCTAAAAGACTACGTCAACATCCAAGGGGGAGTCTGTTGATGCATGGAATGTCTGTTGGCTGCGTCTACAAAAAGTCTGAAGTAAATATTGGTCAACAGAGAGTCAAAGATGTCAAAATATGTATTTTATAAGTCTGGTTCGCTCATAGGGTAGTGTCTGGTCCGCTTATATGTCTTAGTTCTGGTCCGCTTATGTGTCAAGAGTCTGGATCGCTTTTATGTCATGTCGTATAAGCGAACTAGACAAGTCTATATATAGGGGGTTCATTTGAGCGGATCTCATAGATGTATGTGTGTGCTTGTGGAACGAAACTCTGTCAAAATCTCATCTGAAAAGCAATAAAGTGATAGAATTGAAAGGATAAGCTGCTGTTACATTACATATTCTGTTTCCGCCTTTATATGTAATGATGAGCTACTCGGATTGACGTTTTCGGGTCAAGGAACGGTCCAACAAAGTTACATAATAATTCTAATAAACTAAAATTCTAGATAAATAGGTCAAAAGAAACACAAGAAGTCTAAACCAAGAAGTTCTAGCCTAAAGTTTATTCTATTAGCAAAATTTTTGAAAAGATAATTCTCTCGGTTGGATGCGGCTCGAAAAACTTCTTCCTCCGGATACGGGTCCCTCATACGTCGGCGAGCCACTCCTCTATCTCCCTTGGGAGAAGAAAGGCGGGCTCGTTGGCATCAGTTTGAGGGGGTGCAACCTCCACCGGGACTTCTTGCAATTCGTCAAGAGGAGGCTCCGCTGGAATGTCATCCCATCCGGTGGGATTGTTGACTCCAAGTGCTAGGTTCCAATCCTCTTGTGGGAGGATTGGCTCCATGGGAGTTGTCACAAGAATGTGACACCTCTGGTGCAAGAGGTTGATTTCTTGAAAACTGTTTTCCAACCCCACTGTAAGATAATTTATTATGAGGACCTCCTCTACCGATGTCATATCATCAAGAGCTTCACGTAATGCCATTACGTAGCGTACGAGAGTTGCTTCGATTGAGGATCTCCGTTCTCTTCGACTGTTTCTGGAATGCGCTGACGAAGTTCTACTGTTTTGGCTTGACATTCTACGAAAACAAACTAAAAAGAGTTCATTTTAATGAACCAGTAACCTCGGACACGGCCCCGTGCTCAATGAGCACGGCCCTGTGTTCACCTTTATGCAGGTTTTGGAACAAGGAATCTTGGAGTTTCAAATTCTTTTTCTAACTTAAGAAGCATTTTTGAGCAGAAATAACTTAAAACTATGTTGTAAAACTTATTTTTAACAAGATTCCTTGCACAAAAACCTAACAAACATCACAATAAAGCTTGGAATCATGGTGACCTCAAGCTCTAATGGAGGTGTTGAGGTAAAAAATGAAGAAGAAGGGAATGGACAAGAGAGGAAAGGACAAGATGGTTGTTGAGAACCTTCTTTTAGAAAATACCTAGGATGGTATGTGTGAAGATCTCACCAAATCTCTGTCCCTGGAATGGTCCAAATGTGAAGGATTCTTGGCTGTATTTATAGAAAACGACAGCACGCTGCACACGGCCCCGTGTGCAGGCAGGATCCTGACACATTTTGTCCGTATTCTGACAAAAAGTCAGAAAGGGATCTTTTGGTGGACACGGGGGCGTGCTGAACTGGACACGGCCCCGTGTCTAGAGGCTGTTTATGAAGTTTCCTCTGTTTCTAAGGAATTTATCCGGATCGGGTGGTTCCTTGCTGGATGGAACAACCCCAAAGTGCCTGAGATACCTTAATTGCTCTAGATTAAGACGAGAACGCAAGAGGTTGCCGGTGAGGGTGATTCCTATGCTAAATGTAGGTGGACAAGTCCAACCCTTTCCCGGGCTCTCGTTAAAGAAGGTGTATGCCGAATTGCTCAGGTCTATGTATGCACCGAACGAAGTCGATGGGGAGTCCTTCACGGCACAATCGACACCGGGACGACTATCGCTCAAGTCTTCGCTAGAGTTAGAGGTGATTTCGGGAACAACGAAGTTGTTTTCATCCGAATGTGATCTCAATAATTCTTCTTGGGCTTCATCTTGAGGTGAACTAATGATATCCATCTCAAGTTCTTTCACCCTATTAAGAATTAGATCTTCTAATTGAAATAATTTACTGAGAAGCATTTCTCCTAGAAGGGTTAATTGTGAGCATTCGAGGGAGAGATAGGGATTATTTTTATTTTCGCCCCTCTTAAGGCTACAGGAAAACAATGGGTCTATATAATGGGACTTATAATTTAGAAAATAACATTCTAAATCTTTATGAGGGCCGCCACATATTTAACAGCACGTACCATAAGAGTGCCGAAAGTAAAAAATATCAGTATCACTCATGTTTGTGTCAGAAATTACCAACCGTTGGGATCTTACGGTTCTGTTTTCAGTAACTGAAACTTGGGCACGGGGCGTGTTGAGTGGGCACGGCCCCATGTTCAGCTACTGTCTGACTTAAAACAGGATTGCCAGTACCAAAGATTGGGCACGGGGCGTGTTCAGCGGGCACGGCCAGTGCTGAGTTCTGCAGAAGCTGAAAAATTAAGAAAAAATCCTAAAAAAAAGAAAAATAATAAAAAAATGATTAGGCCGTTGATTTTAAGCTTTCTTAAAATCCTTGTGTCCCCGGCAATGACGCCAAAAACTTGATGGACGTGTGGTGTCGTAGGTTTTTATGTATATTTTTAGCCATTTTTACACGTTAGTCAAGTTTTAAATTTATGAAACACGATATTTTACTAACACCAAACACAAATATGGGCAAGTGCACCCATCGTGAGCGTAGTATAGTGTTGGTAAGATACCGAGCTCGTCCAAGGACAAAAGAGCTTTTAATACCGGTTTATCCTCAACGTCTAATCAAATCAAAAGTTTAGAAAAATGTTTTAAACTAGAAAATAAAAACTAAAAATGTTGAAAATAAAAATAAAACAGATAGACAAGATGAATCACTTGGATCCGACTCGTGTTTAGTGTAACCTTTGATTATTTCCGCACTTTTGCACTTTTTAAGAGATTATTTTAGTTATTGTAGTAGGCCCCTCTTTTGAAGGTGACGTTACCCTCAACCTAGTAGTTTGAGTCAGCAAGGATACAATCCTAAAGGGTTGGATTATTGAAAGATAATTAATTAAGTTATTAATGCATAATGTGGTAGGCCCCTCTTTTGAAGGTGACGTTACCCTCGGCTAAGTAGTCTGAGTCAGCAGGGATACAGTCCTAAATAGCCGGGTTAAAGTTTCAATAGTAGCTTATATATGAGGGGATCAAGGAGTTCGGACCCCCGCCATCCAATACCAGTGGGTATTGAAGGAGGTCCTACTAAAGTTGACCCAAGTCCTTGCAGGATCTATACACTGAACAAGGCAAGACTCTTACCAAACAATTCCCTTAACCCCCGACCAGGTAGCCAACATATCTCCATATAGACCGTGAAGAGATGAATGGTGAAAATCTTTTATTTTATATAGACAGTAAAATAACGCCAAGACACCACGGACAAATGATAAGGAAGATTCACATTCAACATAAGAAACTAGTTATTAAAGTCATTAATACATAACCAAATAAAAAGTGCGAAAAGATTAAAAATAAAAAGTATTACACTAGACATTTGTCTTCACCAAGTGATATAAGAGACTTAGGCAAACATGGCCTTTGATTGTCAAGAACTCTTACGATCAATCTTGGATCCCGAGACTACTCACACACTCTATGATGGATGATGGATGATGGTGGTGGATGTGGGTTGTGATGGTGGTGGTGGGTGGGTGAAGTGTGAGAGAGGTGGTTTGCCAAGAGATGGTTTGCAAATGAGCCAAGCACCCCTATTTATAGCCTGCACAAAAGCCCGGACACGGCCCCGTGTCCATTGTGCACGGCCCCGTGTCCACCTTTCTTCTCTTTCTTCATTAAATGCAGTTTGTCTGCATTAGTTGACCACGCCCCTGTGTCCGCTGGGCACGACCCCGTGTGCAGAAGCGTATCTGTACTATCAAGATTTTCCTAGATTCTGCGAATCTTAGAGTTGACCACGGCCCCGTATCCGCTGGGCACGCCCCCGTGGTGGGTGATAGAAGCTTCTACAACTTTGTCTTTTCTACAGACACTTGGGCACGCCCCCGTGCTCATTGAGCACGGGGGTTGTTCAGCCTTCTGTTCTCTTGTTTTTGCTATGGAAGATACTGTCGGGGGTCGGGCATGCCACGTTTATTCCTTTTCTTGTATTTGTGTTAGATTTAGCTGCCTTTTTGCTTCTTTTGTTCATTTGAGCTCATTTAATCCTGAAAATACAAAAGGAAGACAAAAACACACTTTTTCCAACATTAGTACTAAAAAAGGGTTAGTTTTATGCCACATTTGATGTAATTTATATGTTGCATTTTGCACACATCAGACTTGTATATGGTTCTTTCGGTTACCCGTTACACTTATGCGCGTTCGGTTCGATCTATGTAACTAGTTTGCATAAATTAGCCGAAACGGGTTTAACCTTATCATCTAAACTTCAAAATCCAGAATGTGATTAGTTTACCCATATTATACAGGTATTCAAACTTTTTGGGTCTAAATCACATTCCATTCCGGTCTCCGCTTAATCTAGCATTTCGAACCGTAAAACGTCTTTATAACTAACCGGTTTAAGTTTTTGACCCGTTAGTATTCTAATAGGTTAATAAAAACTTCATTACAGATTAAGTAGCTTCGGTAGAAGATATTTGCATAAGGTCTTAAGAATATAAGGCTGAGTAGCATTTTCTTGCACATTTGCTCAGGTAAATACTTTTAACTTATTTTCCCTATAGGGCTTGGGATATGGTAAATTATTACCGCTTGGTCGGGTATAAGATCATTTAATCGGATTGTGATTTAATAAATCTGCAAAACCCATTTTAATCTGTTTTGTTTGATAACATAAACATTGGGGGTTAACGACCATGTCCTGGATATCCTCGGCTCATTTAAGTTATTAATGGGCACGACCTATGCACGGGGTGTAGGCATACACCTGACAGATGCAAATGCTAAATATTAAATTACCCACAAGTTGGGAATAACTCATTTGTGGGTTTTAAAGTGGTGAGTCGGTTAATCATGACCGGCTTCCAAATCGGCTCCAATTATATGACAAACATGTAAATCTGTATACAAGATTTTAATAAAAATTGTCCTAAGTTATAAATGATTTTGTGCCATGTGCGCCTAAACAAATTTTCATAACCTCTTTTCAAATGAGTCAGTTAATTGTATTTACCAGTGAAAACTGACGTATTTTCCAAAGACTAAGTGACAGGTACCTCTCAAAACTAGGCTGGAGCTACTTGGTGTCAATTAAGAGGATCTTGCAAATCCTTAGATGTCTGAAGTCTGTTAAACTCAGTTTTATGTATTTAATCTTACGACCCGCCTGTGGATCTCTATTACAATCACTCTGTGTATTCTTTTATTTTTGAACTTTCGGACACTATGGATTGTAATAGTAATTATCTTCCAAGCCTTCCGCTGTGCTATAATAGTGTTTAATTGTCTATGATGATATCAACTACGTCACGATACTCCCCACTGGGCCCACCGGAAATACATGGAAATATCGAGGTGTGACAAGAGTTAAAGGGAAACTAAAAAATTGAAGTATGTACTATTCATTAAATTTCCAAAAATAGTTATTACTAGTGAAGTTCCCGGCGCTACGCGGCGGGGAATTCGAACGTTATCGATTCGTTTCGTTTTGTAAACGGATGAGCACGATATCCGTTCGGTACTGAACCGGTACCGGTACCAGAAAACCTGGAAACGTGGTACCGGTACCGATACACCGGTTCAGTAAGGGTACCGATACGGTATCGGTACTTACCGATGTTTTACCAGTAAATGCCGGTACGGCGCCGGTTGGTTATAAAAATTACAAATATAGAAGCAGAGAAAACAATATAAAAGTGAAAAAAGAAGAAGAAATAAATCACCTAAAATATTATTAAGAATAATAGACAAAGAAAAAATAATAATAAATAAAACAATTTACTCAAGCTTTTATTTGGCAGCAGGTAATAAAAAATTGTCTTTTCCATTAAGGGCTTCGAACCCGAGACACTAACTATATTTGGATGTTCATACAGCCAATTGAATTGCGGAACTTTTTCTTAATAGTTTCACGCAATAATAACTATGATATATACATAAAGCGGAAAATGACAAAACAAAAAAGAAACAACAAAGCAAAGAAAAGAAAAACGATAGCAAAAATGTAAATTTAAATTGAGGGAAAATCGTAATTTGGCTAGGAGGAGAAAAACAAAACTAATTGCAAAACTGTAAATTGTATTTTTTAGTTGTGGGCAAAAGCATAATTTTATTTTAACTGGGGTTAAAAACATAATTTTGAACTAATGACAAAATCGTAATTTTAAAGCAGGGATAAAATCGTAAATTGGTTGGGCCAATAGGGGAGTTCCAAGCAGCTGCCTAGCATTATTCCCCCATCTTGTTTCTGTAGTTATACAATTGGGGCAAAATCGTAATTTGACTGGGAAAGCAAACATAACTGATTACAAAAATGTAAATTTAAATTGATGGCAAAATCGTAATTTACCTGGGAGGAAGAAAACAAAACTAATGGCAAAAATGTAAATTTAAATGGGGTAAAATCGTAATTTTGAACCGAGAGCAAAATTGTAATTTTGCACTTGGGGAAAAGCATAATTTTATTTTGAACTAGAGATAAAAACGTAATTTTAAACTGATGGCAAAATCGTAATTTTAAAACAAGACAAAATCGTAAATTGGTTTGGCCTTAATTTCACAAATAAGGACATACTTGTACTTTTAATCTTTAAAATAATATACATGTACTGTAGATCAAACTTTGAAAATGTAATAGTTTGTAATGTAATGTAATGTAATTTTAATCTTTAAAATAATATACATGTACTGTACATCAAACTTTGAAAATGTAATAGATATAACTAGTGAAATTCCCCGTGCTACGCGGCAGGGAATTCGAACATTATCGATTCGTTTCGTTTTGTAACGGGATGAGCACGGTACCCATTCGGTTCGTTACTTACCGGTGTTTTACCCGTAAATACCGGTACAGTACCGGTTGGTTATAAAAGTTACAAATTTAGAAGCAGAGAAAACAACTTAAAGGTGAAAAAAGAAGAAGAAATAAATCACGGAAAATATTATTAAGAATAATAGACAAAGAAAAAAAAAAAAAATGAAACAATTTACTCAAACCTTGATTTAGCGGCAGGTAATAAAAAATTTCTTTCACATAAAGGGCTTCGAACTCAAACACTCACTATATTTGACGGTTCATACAAACAACTGAATTGCCAAAGTTTTTCTTAATAGTGTCGCGCAATAATAACTATAATATATTCATAAAGCGGAGAAGGACAAAAAAAGAAAAAAAAAAGAAAAGAAACAACAAAGTAAAGAAAAACGATGGCAAAAATGTAAATTTAAATTGAGGGCAAAATCGTAATTTGGTTGGGAGGAGAAAAACAAAACTAATTGCAAAAGTGTAAATTTAAACGGGGAAAATCGCAATTTTTTACCGAGGGCAAAATTGTAATTTTTAGTTGTGTGAAAAACGTAATTTTATTTTGAAATGGGTTAAAAACGTCATTTGAACGGATGGCAAAATAGTAATTTTAAAGCAGGGATGAAATCGTAAATTTGTTGGGCCAATGGGGGAGTCCCAGGCTGCTGCCTGACATTATTCCCCATCTTGTGTCTGTAGTTATACACTGGGGGCAAAACTGTAATTTGACTGGAAAAGCAAAGAAAACCGATGACAAAAATGTAAATTTAAACGGGGTAAAATCTTTATTTCGAATCGAGGGCAAAATTGTAATTTTCCATCAGGGTAAAAGCATAATTTTATTTTGAACTGTAGGTAAAAACATAATTTTAAACTAATGCCAAAATCGTAATTTTAAAGCGGGACAAAATCGTAAATTGGTTTGGCCCCAATTTCAACCAATAGCATACTTAATATCAATCTTTAAAATAACTAAAAGATTTTCAAAATCAATTCGATACCGACTTTTGGTGTTTTCTGTACCAGGCTGGTGTCGGTTTTTACCGTTATATACCGATAACCGTACTGGTATTTTCGATACGAGTACCGGTTGATAAAAGCTTATCTAACTTAAAAAGTAAAGAATATAATAAAACTACTAAAAAAACAATATGTATTATCATAACTTTTTTCTATTTTTCTACTGTTCAAAACATTGGATTATTAATATACAGGAGAATATCAATCTATAAAATATTATATTTTTCCTGTTCATCAAACTTGGAAAATGTTATTATTAATTATTAATATATAGGAGAATATCAATCTTTAAAATAATATATTTTTCCTGTTCATCAAACTTGGAAAATGTTATAGAGGTGATACGAGTACCGGTTGATAAAAGCTTATCTAACTTAAAAAGTAAATAATATAATAAAACTACTAAAAAAAACTATATATATTATCTTAACTTTTTCTATTTTTCTAGTGTTCAAAACATTGAATTATTAATATATAAGAGAATATCAATCTTTAAAATAATATATTTTTCATGTTAATCAAACTTGAAAAATGTTATTATTAATTATTAATATATAGGAGAATATCAATCTTTAAAATAATATATTTTTCCTGTTCATCAAACTTGAAAAATGTTATTATTATTTATTAATTAATATATAGGAGAATATCAATCTTTAAAATAATATATTTTTCCTGTTCATCAAACTTGGAAAAAATGTTATAGAGGTTAATGTTGTGTGATTGAAAATATATCGACTATAAATGTATATGCCCCGTGATGAATATATTTGTTTTCTCAAGTCTAAATGTGAATTGAATAGGGTGGTCATCGTGTCAGCTGATTACCTGACTCACATATATTTATCGGTGCAAAAAAATATCAACCCTTACTCATTTCATAATTTTGACGTGTTTTAAGTCAACTCATTTAAAAAATTCATTAGTTAATGAATAATGCCTTTTAATTATTTAAACAACCAATGATTTTATCATAAGATAAGATTATGTACAAGAGATAAATTTCGTATGTATTATAGGAGATATTCATGATTACATATTTGTTTTTCTCAATCTAAGAAATGGAAGGGTATGATGGTATTTTTTCCCTTTAACTATTTTCCTACTTGATTTTAAGATGGCTATAACTTTTTCATGCGTTTATTTTTTTTTTAAATTACACCGTATTAACAAGCATTTCATTCTCTTTAATTCGAGCATACTATTGCAATAGTGTTCTTAAAAATAATTTACAGGACTGTGAATTTCCTTACGGACCATATGGAATGGAGATCTACTCTGCGACCAGCGGATCTGCTCGTTTTTTGTTGGGCTAGAGGGAAACATGTTTTGTGTGGACCTCACGGGGGTTTCCTCTCTGGTTGGTTTAAGGGAAAACGGGTTTGTAGCTGGACAAGCAACAAGAAAGACAGAATCAAAGAAAGTTCATAAGCACGCTAAAGCTTGTGTAGAAAACCAGCATGTTTTTGTCCATTTTGCCTTTGACACATTTGGCTCCATAGCGCCAGAAGCTATCTAATTCCTAACTAGGGTCCAACGGGTCATCCACAACAATTTTTCAGTCTCAGGAGGGCAAGGTTTTGTCTTTTGTAGATTAGAGTTTGCAATTCAGAAAGGGGTGGCGGTGCAGCTTGTTGCCCGTCTGCCTTCTGTTTTGATGCAACTTGGCAACTATGAATGAGCTGATCTTGATTATTAAAAAATACAAAAAAAAACTACAAAGTTACTTAAAAAATAACCTACTTGAAAATAAAAAAACAACTAAATATATTTGGCTTTGGTTTTTGCCTTACGAGCCTCTAAAATGACTCGGTCCTCCTCCAGTAGGTTGGAAAAGTCTTTCTAAAAAAAACTTCATATCTTTCTCGATTTGTTTCTACATTATAAGTTCATGCTCCTTTTCCTTTATCGAGAGAAGCCGGTTGAGTCTATCGTCGAACTTGTCCAACCTTGATGGGCCATCCGATGGCGTTGAAGAGGATGTGTCTCGTTGTTGATTTGGACTGTTTCGACCTATGGGTCGTTGGGTCAAATGGTGGTACAAGATGCCACTTTGGAGATTTGCGTAGAAGCTCCCATGAAGGTAACATCATAAATGAATGGCCAAGAAACATTTTATATTCGTTGTGGGCGGCTGTAGGATCATTGTTAGACCCGACTGAGTCGTTCAGAAGAGCTTTATATCCGGTTTAAAAGCGGAATCAGTAAACTGGACGTGAAAACAGCTTAATTCTCTTAATCTGTCACTTATATTGATAATAACATCAATTACAACCTGTACAGACTTTGGCAGCACTTCGTTACAGATCTGGAAGTCGCGTACCAAATGAAACAACAACATCCCTATTTATACTAAAGTTGATTTCGCTCCTAATGACACAATGCAATTTCGGGCGGAATCAGAAACTTATGATTTCGCTCCAAATGACCTTGTGTCGTTTCGAGCGGAATCACCTCCTTAAATCTGAAAAAGTGTTTCTCGAACCTTGGGCACTAAAAATCCTATCCTATCCTATTACATGATACAAGACGAAGTCAATAGACGTAATGCACTAACAGACTCCCCCTCGGATATTGAAGAAGTCTTCAGTGTCTAGTCTTCAGTATGACACATCTTCAGTCTTGATCATTCTGCCTTCTCATTCAAGTTGTAACATTATAAGCATCCAATAATCATTCACTTCTTCCATCAGCTTCAGGCTCCCCCTTTCGTCAAGCTTCCATGCTTTGGGATCGACACCTAGCTATCCATCTACAAGCTTCTCTTGCTTCAAGCTTGTCTTCAGACTCCCCCTTAGACTCTGCTCTCGGGATCGTAATCTGGACTATCTGCAAACACTCAAACATCTATAAATGCAATGTTTTCATATTATCAATCAAATTCTCTAATTCACTCCCCCTATCAACAAACTTAATTGATATGGCAAAATTTAAGAATCCAACTCCCTCACAGTTAATCATCCAAGTCCAAACTAATGACCTTGGAGATATTACAAACTGTTTTTGAAATTTTTGAATTTAATTCAAGTTTCAAATTAATGAACTTGTTTTATTTTCAGAAACACAATCAGCTTACTTAGAATTTGAAACTCAGCATCTCAGACATTAGTTGTCGAAAATAAAGCAGAATCAAAAATCTTTTTGGATTTTCTGAAATATAAAACAGTAAAGAAATATGTACAAACATATTTACAAACAATATTTTTGTTTGAGTATGCATCAGAGGATCATATCAGTTTCTGACAAATCACAAGTACCGTTGAGCTTAGTTACACATTAAGAATTAAACAATTCACTTAGATTGTCGATATACTTGTCCACTTAAATTTTCACACAAATTTCAACTGATTCAGGATACGAATTAAGTGTTTTAAGAACTTAAACTCATTCATGTGTCCCACCTCTTGAATATACTCCCGTATTCAGATCCCAATATTCAGTCTTACAGGTGAATATACCTAGATGATATCTGTAAGGGGAATAAATTATAGTACGAAACCGTGAGAGCTCAGGTCAGAACTTCCGTTCAGCAGAGAGATGACGGTTCGACTTATGGTGTGTCCCCTTTAGAGGATCTTTTGATTACAACAGCAATGACTATCAATTTTATTGTTTCATCAATTTGACGAGGGCGGCGCTATATTTCAAGCAATGCAGAAAGTATTCTCCGGGGACTAGGCCATTGCTTCCGCAAAATCAGAAGTCCCAGGATAATACCCCAGATATCACTGAGTATAAAGACCTAGTATCTCAGAAAGAGGGACCTTTCAAACGAGATTTCAGGGGTTACCTATATATCCAAGTAGTGTTCCCCACGAAATAAGCAAGTTGGAATTTAGGTTTATATCCCGAAAAAGTTTACTAAATGTATAAAAAACTACCGACACATCCACGGTGATATTGTTTAACACATTTTGACTTTCCAATTCTTTAGCGTACTGTAACTGTCTACTAATGTACTATCATATCATCTTTTTACGCAAAAACTCAATTTTTGAATTTTATCATGTTTTTGACTTTTTCAAATTTTTAAATGTTTTTGTATTTTCTGACAATTTTTCTCCCCCTAAAATGCAAAACCATTTAAAGAAAATTTGACAACCAATACTGATAGCTTTGTCTCGCCATCCATTTTCTGCTAACTATGCTCTGTTTTGAAGAAAATCTAATATAAAGTACCCCCATGATTTACAACACATTGATATTTACAGTTTGAAAACCGTTTTTCAATCTTGTGAAATTAATCATGTTTGTTCAGCCGTGAGGGTTTCGGCGTATTCAATCAACATATATTTTTGTATTTTTCTATTTTTGACAAAAATTAAAAAACAAACATATTTTTGGTTTTTAATTTTTCAAATTTTTAGGGTTTTTGAAAATATTGTTTATTTATGTACAGAAAGAAAATAAACTTCCTGTTTCAACGAACACAGGATTCAGCAGCCTCCTTTCCTCGTTGTGCCAGGCTGCTCCAATTTCTATTCTCACAATCTTCAAATTCAATGAGCACCTGCACATTCAACTAACTCAATTACTTGAACAATTTAGCCCAGGTCTGTTGAACCTTAGGCATTTCAACACAATAATTTTCATTCAATTTCGGAAAATCTTTGTCATTCTGAACAAAAACTTTTTCATCTTTAATTTCAATTTTCTCATCTTTTACCAAAGACACTTGTTTCTTTATACTCCATGTTTGACCTTTCGGAGTACCTCTTTTGTAAAAATGAGACTCGTTTTGAACTTTTTGATTTTGAACAACAACTTTTGGTTTCCAAAACTCTTGGGGTTTTGTCATATCAACTGATTTTTGCCAACTTTGTGTTGTTCTAAATCTGGGTGTGTGAGAATTCCAGGTTTGTCTAGAATCTAACCTGTTCGGGTTTGATTTCCAATTTTGATTCGAAACAAACTTGTTTGTGTTGTACCTCCAAGTTTGTTTTGAGTCAAATCTGGTTGACCTTTGTCTCACATTCTTAGATTTTTGTTTCTCAGCATCAATCTTCTTTTTGTCAACATCCACAGGTTTCAGATTTGGACACTTGTGTGCAAGATGTCCTTTTTTATCACATTTGAAACATGTTCTCATGGACACATCTTTGACCTGTGGTTGTTGCTTTTTCTTTTGATCACGTAACTCTTCATTACTAAATTTGAGTTTTTCCTCCTCTTCAAAACTTTTTCCTTGAACAAAACCCATTTTTGTCTGAAAATTAGGAGTTTCATTTCTTTTCCAACTTTGTTTCTTCTTATAACCCAACCCAGCCTTCATGTTTTTCTTTTTAAAACTAGGTTTGTTATACGAACCTCTATGACTCTTACCAGCAAACTTTGAAATCTCAGACTTTTCAATCTCAACCATTTTGAAAACTTTATCAACCTTTTCTGAAATCACATTCTGAATCGGGAATACAACATCTAAGAACAATTTGTCCGATCCAATCATGGTATAAACCAATCCATTTGAATCATCATTCAAACTTTTCTCGGATTTTGTGTTTTTCAGATAACTATCATGAAGATTTCCTTCATCTTCATACTGTGATTCAGATTTACCTGTATCAACTGACTCTTCCTTCAACACACTTTCAACAACTTTACCTACCACCTCTGAATCATGAGAATCATCAGATTTGGAATAGGTTATGTCAATGTTGTCTGGCAATTGGTCTACCATGTTGAAAGCTTTTTCGACCTTTTCCTCATCATAAAATGCAAATTTTCCCGGTGGTGGAACTTGATGAAACTCTGAGCCAATGCCTTTCTTGTTTTGCTCAGACTCACCATCTCCCGGTTTTATATTGAAAATACGTTCAAGCACATATGACGACACGTGATAACTCTTTAACTTGTTGTTATCCTGTTCTAGATCAGCAATCTGTCTCTTTAGCTTAGCAACATCCTCAATATAGGAATTAACAACATCTTGTTTTATGGAATACATTCGTTTAAGTTCTTTAGTTGTTTCAGAAAGATAATTCATTCTTGATTGAGCATATTTCATTTCATCTTTCACTTTTTCGTATGACTCTTTTGTAATATGATATGCTAATTTCATTGAGTCATATTCTTTCTTCATTTCTTGACAAGCAATTTCTTTTTCAGAACATTTTTCTGTCATTTTAGAAATATTTTCTTTCAAAACTTCATTTTCTGTTTCTAACTTTTTACATTTTTCTGAAACTTTTTCATCATTTTTCTTTTAAAACTTTTTCTTTTTCTAGCATTTCTTTGCATTTTTCTTTAAAAATATTTTCAATTTTAGTAAATTCAAGATCTCTTGTTCTGAATTGTTCATCTTTTTCAGTACAAGCTCTGCACGATTCCATGCATTTCTTGCACTGATCAATCGTCTTTAAGATTTTAGAATCAGAATGTACCTCAGTGATTGGCACTTCGGTGTTTGATGCAGTTGCTTCAGTTTACTTTTGATTAGCATCATCTTGCTTTTCTTCAACACCGACTTCATCACCAACATTACCAACTTCCAGATTTTCATTCTTTACTTCTTCTTCTTTCCTTATCTCTTCTCCAATCTGCTGTTCTTCAGTAACAGCTTTCTCAACCTCTTCATTTACAACAACTTCTTCACTTTTGATTTCATTCACAACCTCAACTTCAAGAGCTTCTGCTTTAACCTCTTCAGCAACTTTTTTCAGATTGTTCACTATTTCTTCAACACTCTTTTTCATTCTCTCTTCATCCCTTTTTCTCAGACATGATGTCATGGCATATCTGATCTCCTTTTCATGCCTTTTAGCATATGTGTCATCTTTCATCACATTTCTATAGTATTCGGCTCTCAAAGGGATTATGAGAAGAACATCATCAAAGATTATGTCTTTCTTTGGAACAACTGGTTCTCCTTCTCTGTTGAAATAACACTCTCTCTTCTTATCCCATCTTCTGCTCATAACAACACTTTCATACTCTTCTTGCATTTCATCCATTCTGTTGTAAACAACGTTTCTTTCTCGATAAGTTTTCTCATTCAAGATCTCTTCTCGAGTTTTCTCTCTGATCTCAACTTTATCTTTTTCTTCATTGTTTTCTTCACGAATTTCAGCAACAAAAACAAAATTTCTTTCCTCTGTTATAGCTTTGCCATGAGCTGTTTTTTGAACATTCTCCAAACAATCTTCTTCTGGACATACCTCTGACCAATCAAAACCTTCATCATCTTGAATTACAAAACAAGCTCTCGATTTGGGTTTATCTTCAATCATCTTTGGTTCTTCTCTGCTTCAATGGTAGATTGCCTTTCGGTAGTAATCATCATTGAACGGATGTTCATTTCCACCTACTGCAGAATTTATGCATTCTCTCTTAAAATGACCTTTCTGCTTACACTTGAAGCAGGTCACTTTGGATTTGTCAAATCCAAGCTTTGTTGATGCACCTCCAAGAGATTGTTTCCCAGTAATCTCCATATACCTCTGCGCTCTTCGGATGCAACTTGCTAAGCACCAACGAATGTCAATAAGTTCCATCTCTTCCGGATCAATCTGGTCGTAGTCTTCTTTGGTCAATTCGGAGTTTCCAATTTTACCAGCTATAAGACCTTCATACGATTCCAGAACAGATGCAAGGAAACTCATTTGCTGCTTAGCTGCATTGATGCTCATCGAGGGAGAATTCTTCAGTTTGAGAGCGATGTTGCATAGAATCTCCTCAGCTTCATCAGAATTTGATTTTGAAGATGAATGATATCCAGAATGATGATTTGTTGAAGTTATTTGAGGTTCTTTCATCTTCTCACCACTGAATGCTGTCTTTGGTGAACCAATACCTTTCTCCGAAGGTACACTGCCTTTGTAATACAGACCAACATTCTGTTAATGTGAGGAACCAGTTATCTTGTTTTGCTTTTGCAGCTCCAGATCATGACTCTCTATCTTTTCAAACAACGCATCAAGAGTAATTTCATCATACAAAGCATCATTTTTTAAGATAAAAACAAACGTCTGCCACTGATCAGCTCGTGGTAACGCTTCAATCACTTTATCAATAATTTCCTCTCTTGTTTTCTCAATTTTAAAATGTTCAAGTTCAATTTTGAGATGACAGAATCTCTCTATCATTTGCCTTACCGACTCTCCTTTTAAACTGTCAAATAAATCGAATTCTTTTTTAAGCAATGCAATTTTGTTTTTTCTAATCTGTTTACCCCCCTCAGCTTTAACACGTAAAGCTTCCCAAACAGATTTTGACGATCCGTCATGATTAAGCAATGAAAAAATATCATTTCTAATTGCTGTCTGAATCAAAGCAATCATCCTCTGTTCAGCTGCATATTCTGCTTTTTCTTCTTTAGGTAATTTCTTGAATGGAAGTTCTTCGCCTTTATCATCTTTTGGCCTTTCGTATCCAAACTCTAAGCAAAACCAGCTTTCGTGAGCATACGCTTTCGCCCAATTGAGAAAACGTTCTTTCCACCATGTATAATCTTCAATGCTCTCTAGAGTTGGTGGCTTTGAGTGTGTTCCATAGAAATTATCATGCTTGATATTCTCATTGATCGCTTTCGTGATGGTTTTTGGTGTAACATTTGATGTTTCGGAAGAATCAGATGTGAATGCGTTGAAAAACGTATTGTAGAATTCTTCAGCCATGTTGTAAACCTGAACAAACAATCAAACAAAAACAATCAGTACACACAATATCAAATATTCTGAAATAAGCTGACACTCGATCGTCGTGAAATAATCTTGACACAAAACACTTTGAAGCGAAATCTGTTTGAAGAATGTTTGGAGCGGAATCAACAAGTTGAACACTTGGAGCGAAATCACAACTATCAGTTGAGCGAAATCAGATGATAAACACTTCGAGCGGAATTAGACTTAATCAGCAACTTGGAGCGGAATCACAACTGAAATTGGAGCGGAATTAGCTTGTTTGTATTTTGGAGCGGAATTAGACAACACTTAGGAGCGGAATCAAATGAAATGTCGATTTGGAGCGGAATCAGGATCAACTTTCAGGCTTTCTGAGCGGAATCAACCTGGAACTTTGGAGCGGAATCACTTCGAACATCAGTTTTACCCATTTTTAGTCTGTATTTTAACATGAAACTTTCAAGGGTTTATCAATATGTAATTCCGAGTACACTGTTAAAATTTGAACTAATTCGGACCGTGAAATCCTGTTCGATTGAAGAAAGAAGGTGTAGATACGAGAAATTTCAATGAAATTCAGCTGTAAACTGCAAAACTCCTCCAACTAGCTCTGATACCACTTGTAGGATCGTTGTTAGACCCGACTGAGTCGTTCAGAAGAACTTTATATCCGGTTTAAAAGCAGAATCAGTAAACTGTACGTGAAAACAGCTTAATTCTCTTAATCTGTCACTTATATTGATAATAACATCAATTACAACCTGTACAGACTTTGGCAGCACTTCGTTACAGATCTGGAAGTCGCGTACCAAATGAAACAACAACAGCCCTATTTATACTAAAGTTGATTTCGCTCCTAATGACACAATGCAATTTCGGGCGGAATCAGAAACTTCTGATTTCGCTCCAAATGACCTTGTGTCGTTTCGAGCGGAATCACCTCCTTAAATCTGAAAAACTGTTTCTCGAACCTTGGGCACTAAAAATCCTATCCTATCCTATTACATGATACAAGACGAAGTCATTAGACGTAATGCACTAACAGCGGCGGTCATTACATTCACGTCGCTTGAACTGCTTCTTCTTGTGTGATTGTTGACGAGGCTATTGTGTATGTTGTTGAAGTTGTTAATCTTGGTGCACATTGCGGTCCACTTGCCCAAAAATGAATCGGTCGTACGATATTCACCATGACTCATTGGTGGGGAATAGTATCCAAAAAAACCGGGAAGCGGTGGTGGCGTTGTCGGATGAAGGGAGGTTGGGGTGGTCGGTGGCATTGGATAATACCCAACATTACCCGTTCGCGGGTCTTTTCGGTATCGTTATTCTTGCTCGTTGTTTGCTTACCCCAAAACGGATTGTTGGGGTCCTACGCATTTTGATTGTTGGGAAACAATGTGTGAGTATAATAAAAGTTTGTAAAGTTTATAGATTGAGAATGGATGGAGATTTGAGTAAAATAAATTTAGGTATGGCAATGGTTCGGGTTCAGGTCGGGTATTAGTAATCTCATACCCATACTCGCTTGTAAAACTGTGACTCATACCCGACGAAATATCCGTCGGGTATTTGTAGGGTAATTACCCGTCGGGTATCAGGTATAGGGGTGTTCATCGGTTCGGTTTATGGTTTATTTGGTCTATTCGGTTCGGTTTATTAGGTTTTCAAAATTTTATACCCCAAACCAAAAACCAAACCAAACCAAACCAAACCAAATTAGGAATATGCAAACCAAACCAAACCAAATTCAATTCGGTTTGGTTTCGGTTAGAAACCAAATAAACTAAATAAAACCAAATTTTACTTAAGTATTTTTTTCCTAATTTATATTTATGTTTGTGTTCTAACTTACGAGCATCAAATCAGCAACTAATTTAAACGTAACAATATATAAATAAAAGACACAACAAAATAAAACAAACATATCCATAAAATAGTAATACACACAACCACAAAGTTAGAACTTCAAAACATAGATCATAGAAACTATAAATAGTCACAAAGTCTAATGACACAAAATATAACTAATCTTCAAATCATGGGGATACATATACTTAGATATTAGACTTAGTAATTTGGGCTAATAAATTGTATATAGTTTATTAAAATTATTATTTTTATTTAATAATTAATTAAATTAACGGTTTATTCGGTTATCCAAATAAACCGAATAAACCAAATAAAAAAATATGGATCCAAAAACCGAATAAACCTAATAAATTGTAATAGTTTATTAAAATTATTATTTTTATTTAATAATTAATTAAATTAACGGTTTATTCGGTTATCCAAATAAACCGAATAAACCAAGTAAAAAAATGTGGATCCAAAAACCGAACCAAAAATCATATTCACAATTCGGTTTCGGTTAAAAACCGAACCAAAAACCAAATTCGTTGTTCGGATAATTTTATTCAGTTACGGTTCAGTTTACGGTTTTTATTTGGTTACGGTTTTTTCTGAACACCCCTAATCGGGTATACCCATTAATTTATTAAAAGATGTACGTTGGGGTCTCCAAATACATTTTTTACTATTTTAATTGTTATATTTTTTATTTATACAACGATTATTATAAATTAAAAATGTACATTAAATAGTATAAGTTTTATCATAAATTAATAATAACTTTATAATACTTATAAACTTATATGTACATACTTCACAAAATACAAAATGTAAATACTATTATCAAATACATTTACTAAAAGATTTTTTTTTAATATTGTGAACATACTAAAATAAATCACTAATAGACAAGGGTTAATGGAAAATAAAATTAAAAATTAAAAATCCGGTTATATGATCGGGTATATAGTTTGGCTAAACGGGTATCTGGTTTCGGGTAATCGGCTTGGGTATCACCAAATCCAATACCCGACCCATACCCGTGAAAAATTTTAAAACTAAACCTATACCCGACCAAATACCCGTCGGGCATCGGGTGTACCCGTACCATTTGTGTTGTGTTTCGGGCATACCCATCGGGCTCGAGTATTTTTGCCATCCCTAAATAGGTTGGATACAAATAGTGTTAAATTTATAAATTAAAAGTTATTTTTTTTTTTAAATTTGTTACCGTTAAAAATGGTCAAAAAAGCATGGGGACCATCAAACTAGCCTTTTGGCGCTTGTTACTGGGCTAACGGATCATCAAATTTTATTAAACAGTTTTCGTTAAGTTTGGATTGTCTCGTTTAATTAACAAGTTATCCTATTTTACTTAAAGCCAGTTCTTTTGGTATTCTATTAGGTTAAAATTGTCGCCCTAAAATTGAATGTCCTTCGTTAGGTAAAATTAATACAGTTACCTTTAACACTTGACATGTTAAAAGGAATAGTTACACCAATGAGGTGGTGGTCCATTGATAAAAGAAAATTATGTAAATACCTTGGGAGAGTAAGGTCTTGAATTCAATTCCTACAGACGACAGAAATAAAAAAATTTGCCGTTCAAAAGAAAAAAAGGTATAGTTACCTTTAACATGTGACATCTTAACAAGTAGAAACTCTTAGATATTTGTAATCTTGTGGACCCAAAAATAGTGTTATAAATACTCGTACCCATAACTAATAAATCAATCACTTGAATATTAACAACTTTCCTACCACCATCACATTTTAATCCAGAATCAAAACAACCTAATGGAGATCACCAACAACAACAACATATGGGAGAAACATGTTGCAGTTTTTGCATTCCCTTTCGCCTCACACCCTGCTCTCCTACTAACCCTCATCCGTAGACTAGCTTCCGCGGCCCCTAAGGTGGTTTTCTCCTTTTTCAGCACCGAAGCGTCTAACAAGGCTTTGTTCTCTGAGCTCAGTAGTGACAACATAAAGCCATATGATGTATCTGATGGCAAGAAGGACCATGTTTCTATCAGAAACCCGGAAGAGGGTATTAGCTTGTTTCTCGCAGTGGCGGAGGACGAGTTCAGGAGGGGTGTTCGAGTGGCTGAGATGGATACCGGGCTGAGAGTTAGTTGTCTGGTGGTGGATGCTTTTGTTGGGTGTTCGGGTGATATGGCCGAAGAAATGAACATTCCTTGGGTAGCGTTTTGGCCAGCCGGAACTTGTTCTCTTGCTGCACATTTCTATACTGATCTCATTAGGCAAAAATGTGCTCCACTCCTAGGTATAGAGGAAGCTTTCACTACAAAGTTGATATAGTAATGGTTCAAACAAAGTGTATTAAAAAGGGTTGAATGGGGATTTTTGGAAGAATGACACTTTTTTTTTTTTCAAATTCCCCAATCTTTGAAATTTTTAAACTTATATAACATTTCATACGATATTAGTTTTCTAAAAAAAAGAAAAATAGATCATAAAATCAATCATCTTTTATCTTTGATTTGAATATAGTATTGCTGATCATATTTAAAAAAACAAAAATTAACTTTATACAATGTGTGAAATTGTGTTTTTTAACCATTTTTGTGATCATTGTGGTGTTTATCATTATAATGGTATCAAACAACTCGTAGCAAAATATTAAGATTATATGAAAAACAACCCATTTCGATCGATAAATAACACAATATTGAGAAAAATATATTATATTCAAACTAGATATAAAAATGCTTAGTTTTATACTGTACATAGAAAACTTAATGTCATAAGGGTGTGGGGGGCGCTTTGCGGGGAGTCTAAGCGGGGAGTGGTTACCGCGCGGGGAGAGATGCCGCCATCAAGGTTCACCGCATGGAGGGGATGGATTTGCGGTGAGAGGTTACCGCATGAGAGAGAGGAGAGAGAGAGAGAAGAGAGAGAGTGGTGATTGGTTGTTAATGTGGGTTCACTCTTTTTTCACTAATCATATTTTTTTCTTCTTTTTTTATAAAAATAATTGTGTGAGTGGAGTGATGCCAACGTTTGAGTGCAAAATAAGAACTTAAGAAGGGAGTTGACGTGGCGCGTGCTGATTGTATGTGTGTAAGAGAGGTCACTCCCCTAAGAGAGGAGTGCCCTCTCACCCTAAGTACTCAAAGGTTCTTAAAGTTGTTTTTTTTTTTTTTGTCAGCACCCCACATGTAACTAGGGATGAGCTCGATACCGGTCCGGTACCGAACCGGTACCGGTACCGAAAGTACCGGTACCGAAAAACGTTGAAAAGTGGTACCGGTACCGGTAACGAATATACCGGTTCGGTACCGGTACTTTCGGTACTTTACTAGTGTTTTACCCAAAAATACCGGTACCGGTACCGAAAAACGAGTAAAACAGGAACCGGTACTGGTACCGAATATACCCGGTACCAGTTCGGTTAGGTACGGTACCGGTTCGGTACGGTACCGATACCAGGTACTTAATGCTCATCCCTACATGTAACAACGAGATTGCTTTTTCACTCCATATCAAAAGTCAAAACCACAAGTCTATACTTCATATTTGTAATTTGAAAAATCGCTACAATGACTTTTTTGTATATGAAAAACAACTATTCATCCCCATTAAATTATTGTGTGTGTATTTAAACCTGAAATATAATAAAAATAAGTGTTTGTAAGTAAAATCAAAATAAATTTTAAATTTGATGTTTCTTTTAAAAAGACAGATAAATTTTAAAAAATAATAAAAATTAAAAATTTGATGTTTTTCAAAAAAAGAGATAAATTTAAAAAAATAATAAAAATTGAAAATTTGATGTTTTTCAAAAAAGAGAGAAATTTTAAAAAATAAATCTATGAATTCTCTAAGTGAACCTTTTTTTGAACGGCCACCTAAATCACCGGATAAGCATCCTACGATGCCCTCAATCGAGCAAATGCATCCCCTGCTCCATAACGGTCAGAGTTGGATGCATACCCGAGCCACCAAGCCACCAGTTCCGGGGAAAACCCACCGCCCGAAGGCCCACTGCGGTAAAGCCCGGTTCGGCTTGGTTTTAAACTTCATTGTCACCACCAATGTCCTTCAAAGTGATGCTAGTGAGAGTTGAACTTGGGACATTAAGGAGAGAAATCAAGTGACTAACCACTAGACCAACTTAGTGAACCTAATTTTGGCGGCTTTTATGTTGAGGTATCGAGCCATATGTTAGCTTTAATTGTTGTAGATTTTACCTATGATGCCTACGAGAAACTTATACTTCATCCATGTGCCTTATATATCAAAAGTCTTCATCGTTTGGTACTTGGTATAAAGTCTTCATGGTTTGGTAGTTGGTATGTTCTTAGTATGGTTGTAAAACAAGGTCTCTGAGTTAGAGTACTTCCCGAATAGTCGTTACAAAGTAGGTTGTTATAACGACTTTCTTCAACTCCGTCTGATTACTCGAAATCGATCGAACGCGGTCAACCTTTGCCAGAATCCAATCTAGTAGCTTAACTCGGGCCGAGTTTGACTTAAAAAATAAAAAATAATATCTATGTCTATCATATTAAAGAATTAGATTGAATATCATTTTCATGTATTTTGTTACAAATATTAGTAAACTTATGTTATTTGACATGTATTTAATTTCAGAAAATTAATTTCTTTATAATTTAATATGTCCGAGTACTACTCAAGTAGTCTCTGCCTCGCCGAGTAATCTTAACTTACCGATCGACTGACTAGCGTGCGGCTAACAACTTTTACAACCATGATCCTTTGAATAAAATAGAAAGGTATAGACGAAGATCGAATTAAATCTATTATAGCTTGAAGGTTGCAATCCTAAAAAAAGAAAAAAGGAAATTATCAAGTATAAGTTTGTTACTCCATCACTTATACGGAATATGGGCCAACTTATTTTCCCTAAAACCCAATTATTATTCTTAATTTTTTTTTTTGTTTCATTGACCTCTGTGTTCACAGGTTCTGCAGGACCCAACCAAGAAATTGCTGACTTGATCCCCGGACTCAAAACAGTTCGACTAGGTGACTTACCTAGTGGAGTTGTATTGGGAAATCTCGAATCACCATTCGCAACCATGCTACATAAAATGGGAAGATCCGTAGCAAGAGCAACCGCGGTTCCCATAAATTCTTTCCAAGAACTAGACCCCGATCTAACCAAAAACCTCTCTTCAAAGTTGAACAATTTCCTCAACATCGGTCCATTTAATCTCATATCCGGTGAAGATACACCATCAAAATCTGATGAGTTTTCTTGCATTTCATGGTTAGATAATCAAGAGACAAGAAGGGTTACCTACATCTGCTTTGGGAGACTTTGCAGGCCTCCACCTCACGAGCTTGTAGAGTTGGCTGAAGCACTCGAAGAGAACAAAACCACGTTTCTTTGGGCGATAAACAAAGATTCCCATATGCATTTCCCTAAAGGTTTCTTGGAGAGAACAAGCGCTAATGGGATTGGGAAAGTTGTACCCTGGGCACCACAAGATCAAGTCTTGAATCATGCTGCTATAGGGGTGTTTATAACACACGGTGGATGGACCTCGGCCTTGGAGAGTCTTGTAGCTGGTGTCCCGATGATATGTAGGCCATTTCTAGGAGATCATTATATAAATTCTTGGATGGCTGAGAGCTGGGGAATCGGGTTGAGAATCCAAGGGGGGAAGTTCACAAAACATGCGACTCGTTGTGCTTTGGAACAAGCTCTCTTGCTGTCCAAAAACCGAGATGAGAGAATTGAACGTTTGAGAGATCTTGCTTACAAGGCTGTCGCACCAAATGGAAGTTCTTATCAAAATTTCAAAACTTTGGTAGAGGTGGTCACCGGTGTGACCATGCCCTTTGAATGATCTTTATGAACTATAATTATGGTTATGTTCTTAATGTTATATATAAGAACTTCAATAAGAAAACAGCTTTATGGGGCTGAATATATCATAAGAATGTAAACTTAGCGTAACATTATTAAGGAAGCCATGTTTAATAATATATATATCTTTTTAGTTGTGATTTTTAATGTTTTGTGGGTGAAAACCTGTCGATCATCTCCACAAGAATATAATCTTACTGCTTACATATGATCTAGATTTTGACCTTAGTATGTACGATTCAGATCTTATCCAATTATTTTTTAAACGGACAAAGTTATTTAAAAAACCTGTCATATAAGAAACTAGATAGAACGAGACACAAATAAAACCTAAAACGATCCAAGCGAAACAAAAACAAAAACCAAAACTACAAACCTAAGGCGAAAATACGAGAACAAACTCCCAATGATAGAACCGAAAACTCGCTGCATTATACCACAAATGTAAAATGGCCTAACTCTCATCCTTCATCTTGGAAATTCCGCAGACTTTGTCAATCTTAGAACCAACTCCATTGATCATATCTTGAACTTGCCTCGGTAAAACATTGGTTAAGAGAATACTATATTTTTTTTATCTTCCTCCATTATTTCGTGTATCTTTAAATCCATAGGGAAGTATTCAATCCATTTATGCAACTGAGATAAAGAAAATGGGCCTTGAAATTTCCCTCTATGATCTTATGTATAACCAGATATTCTCTATTTCCGAAACATTGTATATTGATGAACCAAAAAATAAGCCATGACAAATTGGGCTAAAGAACACCATTACCACCTTTAGGCTGGACGGTATGGGTCCGTCTCCCCATCCGTCTTGGTTCGGCAACGCGCGGCACACCACGCCGGCCCCCCTCCGTCCCGTCCCCATCGTCCGATTATTGCCGTTTGCGACGGACCAAACATGTGGGCCCCCATCTGAAAAGTAGCCGTTATTAAAAAAAATTAATTTCCCATTTAATTCAATATGTCCAACGGTTATTTAAAAAAAATACCCAATTCACTCAAACTTTTATAAATACTCACCTCTTTTACACTTTTTTTCACAACTTTTCACCCACTACAATCTCATATCTCTCTCACATTTTATAACCCCTCTTCCCTTTTTATAAAAACTCATCTATTTTTATACCATTTTTTACCCGCTACCACCCCATCTCTCTCTAAAAAATTACCATGGTTTCACCGTCTTCCATTTCTTCAATTTCTTCCATGTCTTCATCATCTTCGTCTACGTGGTATTCTTCATCTTCGGAAGAGGATGCTATTATGCATAACATGATTATGAACGCGGCTCAGGTCTTCATGGCGGGTGATGAAGCGTCGTCCCAACGGCTAACTAGACGAGCAAAATTAAACCGAGACCAAGAAGGTATTTTAGTATTTTTTCCTTATGTTTTATATAGATTTGAAAATTTATTTTATAATTAATTTCATTTATGTTTCGTTTTAAATTTATAGCCGCCCACGTTAAACTAGTAGCCGATTATTTTGCCGACGAACCCGTGTACCCAGCCGAGATTTTTCGACGTCGGTTCCGCATGAGTCGTCCACTGTTTTTACGTATTGCAGGCGACATGGCACAGTCTGGGCTGTTTTTTACACTGCGAAACGACGCTATGGGGCAAAGGGGTTTCAGTAATTTACAAAAAATGTACGTCGGCCATTCGCCAACTGGCATACGGTTACGCACCCGATGCATTAGACGAGTATATAAGGATGTCTGAAAGAACCGCACATCTATGTTTGCACAAGTTTTGTGAATGGGTTGTCAAATTGTATAGCAAGCGATACCTGCGGAAACCGAACGCAAACGACGTTCAAAAATTATATCAAGCACACGAACAGAGACATGGTTTCCCAGGAATGCTCGGGAGCATTGATTGCATGCACTGGCCGTGGCAGAACTGCCCAGTTGCCTGGCAAGGTCAGTATACTAGGGGAGATCATGGACATCCGACTATTATTCTAGAGGCTGTTGCGTCACAGGATCTCTAGATCTGGCATGCTTTTTTTGGTCTACCTGGTTCGCTCAATGACCTTAACATCATATACTAGTCACAGATATTTGAGGATGTAGTGGTGGGTACAGGTCCAGACACAAGCTTTACGGTTTCGGGGGTGGAATACAGGCGAGGTTAGTACCTAGCCGATGGAATATACCCAACGTACTCGACAATCGTTAAAACTATTCCGCACCCGACAGACGAAAAAAGAAAAAAGTTTGCGAAGTATCAAGAGGGTGCGAGAAAAGATATTGAACGGGCTTTTGGTGTTCTACAAAAAAAATGGCAAATCATTGAACATCCAGCACGTTCGCAAACACCAAAGAGGTTACGACACATTATGTACGCTTGTATCATCCTTCATAACATGGTCATTGAAGACGAATGTAGAGCGATATGCGAGTACGACGAAAACGCGTCTACTGGAAATTCTGTTCCAGTTAGTGGGGAACAACAAGATTTGAACATGTTCGCTCTACGTAACGAGTACACACATCATAACCTACAAGCGGACTTGGTGGAGTACATTTGGAACAACGCTCAAAACGAACCCGACCATGACATGGAAGACGAAGACTAGTAGCTTATGTTTTTTTAAGTTTATTTTTTTTTAAATTTATTTTTTTAAGTTTATTTTTTTTAAGTTTATGTAATGTTTTTTAATATTAATGAAAATATTTTGTTAGTTTATTTGTTAAATGTTAAAAAAAGTAGAAGATTAAAAAAAATAAAAAAAACATAAAAGTGGTGGGGAGGACTATGACTAGGACCATCCTCTCATACCCTTTAGTTATGGGGGATTGACCATCCATGGGAGGACTATGACATGGCGCCTACGTGGCGGATCATCCTCCCTTGGAGGACTATCACCATACCCTCTAGCCTTAGAACTCGTACGTGAAGGAGAACCGATTTGACACCTGGCATTTCTTTTATCAGTTTGCGCTTATCCCTAGAATAGGATGACTGAACCTCAACTTGTTCATTAACCCCATTATGGCATCCATCGTCAACTTTATTGTTGATGTTTTCTATCGACTTGAGTTCTCCTTCTTCACGTTCCACCTCATTAACTCAACTACCCCCTTCGTGATTCCCACGTCAATAATAATATGCAATTCGTGTTCATCAAAAAGTGGTGATTGATATCTTAGTTTTTCTAACAAAACATGCTCAACTTGAGCGTGAATTTTTTTCATACATTCACCCATAGTCACAGGAAACGCTAAAAGACCCTTGTATCGCGTACTAGATCGGTCATACCGAATCGCGGTACAGAGTCTTCCCAATCGCCTCCGGTAGGCGTACCGTATCGCTAATTTGGACCGCTCCCGATTGTGTACCATAATAGTGTTCCAATCGGTGAATACACGTTTATAGTTAATCCAAAACGCGTTTCCATTTGTAGTGGTCGGCGTTCCGGTACAGCCAGATTCATGTACCGGAATTTGAAAACCCATTAACTTTTTCCCGCTTTTTATATATTAGAGGTAACTGAACACTTTTTTTTCCGCCATTAACTTTTCACACATTAACACACTTTAATTATTACCCATCCCATGTTAACTATAAATACATATTGCAACAATCAATCTAGCACACACAATATTTCAATTCAATTCAGTCAGTTAAAAACAAAATAGTAAGCAATTAGCACATGGCTTTCGGTAAGTGTGGGTCGACCTCAAGACAAGATACTCAAAATTCTGGAGTGCAACAACAAAATTATGAAAGTGATAATGAATTTGAAGATAAAGATTTCATAGAAAACACAAGATCAGAAACAACAGAGATAGAAACCACGAATGAAAGTTCTGATGTTTTGATTATAAATTTTCTTTTACGAAGTTTCTGTTTTGAATTTTGATTATGTTTTTAAAATTTAATGAAAGATCTATTTTATACTTGTTTATATATAGGGTAGGGTTCTAGAGTGAACACTAGGTTGAGAATGAACTGTGTGAACTAATCTGTGCCATTAGATTACATCATCTAGAAATTTTTAAACAATGGCAAGATTGTAATTATAATATTGTAACTCCCCTTTAAATTAATTGGCAGAAGGGTATTTGCGTCTTTTGTAAATTGCATTTATTAAACAATATAATCAAAATCCCTAAAATCTTGCTAGTTTCCGTATATACAAGATAAACAGCTGTTAGTGTATACACATGTGGCGAGCTGCTTGATTATCACAAAAGAGAGGCGTTGGGCCGATAGAGGGAACACCAAGGAGACTCAACAGCCATCTCATCCATAAGATTTCACTAATCGTATTAGCCATTGCACGATACTCTGTTTCGGCCGATGATCGAGAAACGACGGATTGCTTCTTCGATTTCCATGATATTGGAGCTCCTCCTAAAAGAAGAAGATAACCTGTTCTGGACCTTCTTGTGATGGGACAACCCAGCCAGTCAGAGTCGCAGTAAGCCGTGAGGTGAGTGCCTCCCTCTTTAGGAAACAAAATGACTTGCCCAGGGGTTGATTTGAGATACCGGAGGACTCTGTTAGCGGCCTCCATGTGACTCTGTCTTGGATCACTAACAAATTGGCTCAAGACATTTACGACATAAGCAATGTCGGGTCGTGTGGCTTGCAAATAGAGGAGATTTCCTATCAGTCTTCGGTATTGATTGGAATCAATCTTTGGTTCTTCCTCGCACTTACCAAGTTTCAAATTCGGCTCCATGGGAAATGGACTTGGTCGACAACCCATCATTCCTGTCTCCTTGAGTATGGCAAGAGTGTATTTCCTTTGACTCAACACCATACCTACCTTTGTTCTTGCAACTTCAATGCCAAGAAAAAACTTCAACAGCCCGAGATATTTTATGCTAAATTTTTCGTCAAGAAAAAGTTTGGTCTCTTGTATTTTGTCTAAGTCATTTCCCACAATGATAACATCGTCCACATAGATTAGTACAGCAACAAAGACTTCTTCATCTTTAAAGGTGAACAGAGAGTGATCGGCCCCTGTTTTCTTAAACCCAATGTCTAACAAGGAGTTGGTGAATTTTTGGTACCAATTCCTCGACGCTTGATTTAACCCATAAAGTGACTTCTTTAGCTTGCAAACTATATTTTTGTCCCGTTTCCCGAATCCTTCAGGTATCTTCATGTAGACGTCTTCATGCAAACCTCCATGTAGGAAGGCGTTGTTTACATCAAGTTAGTGTACATGCCATCCTTGTTTCACAGCCACCGCTAGGAGGGTTCGGACTGTCACCAACTTAGCGACTGGAGCAAATGTCTCGTGAAAGTCTATCCCTTCCATTTGTGTGAATCCTTTCGCCACGAGACGAGCTTTGTACATTTAAATGTCTCCATTCGGCTTATAATTTATTTTATAAACCCACTTCGAATCAATAGCTCGTTTTCCCTTTGGTAGCTCTTCAAGGGTCCAAGTTTCATTTTGTTCAAGAGCCCGTATTTCATTTTGCATTGCTTCTCGCCATTTTGGGTTTTTAACTGCTTGGTTAAAATGTTTAGGCTCATCACTTGTGGTGATGGCCGTCAAAAAAGCTTTGCGTGTATTAGAAAATTTGTCATAAGAAATATAATGTGCTAAGGGATGTACCATCGAGGACTGCTGATGATCGGAAGTGGGTTGTTCGTGGTGCAAAGATGGGGGAAGCGTTACTTCGTATTCCTTGAAATGTTTTGGTTGGGATCTGCTTTGCTTTTCTCTTGAAAAGGGAAAGCCATCAGATTCAAGACCCATCGACTCATTCTCACTAGCTCGACCGCTTGTCCCAGGTTCTTCTCTTTTATCGTTAGCTTCAGGCCCAAAATGCTGGGTACTGGGCTCAACATCAGGCCCAAACTCTACGTCTTCAGTGTTTTCCCAAGCGTCATTACTGGCTAGTGGGCTTTCTTCCCGCCCGACAACGTTTTCACCTATGGATTGGTTTTCGCTTTGCGGGACATCCGGTTCATCTCGTCGCACATCAGGTTCTTCCTCCACAGTGGCACCTTCATTAGGTGGCCCATATTGGTTACCTCCTTATATTTTGGGATCTCCTTTTATTGTTTTTATTTCCTTTCCTTTTTTCGGTGCCTTGATTTATTCTCTGCCCTGTATATAGCCGATGGCTAGGTTCTTTTAGTTGTATCATTTTTTCTTGACTATCTCTAATATCATAACAGTTTGTATATGGTATCAGAGCTAGTCAAGGAAAAATGATACAACCAAAAGAACCTAGCCATCGGCTATATACAGGGCAGAGAATAAATCAAAGCACCGAAAAAAGGAAAGGAAATAAAAACAATAAAAGGAGATCCCAAAATATAAGGAGGTAAATATGTCGGTCAATAAATTAATGTACAAATTGTGATTTCCAAACTATATAGTACTTAAGTTTCTTACCAAAATCATAGGAACATTGACTTGAATAAAGCGAATAAATTTGAATCGTTTTCCCAATTTAGACAACTTCTTCACAAAATAAACGTGAGACACATATCCCCAATGATTACAGTGTTCCCCCAACTTTGATTCACTCATGTGTTTAAGAAAACTAGTAACATATAGTGTTGTTGAAACCAATTTGAAATTGTCCCGATCTGATTTAGAATCCAGATGTACCTTTTGTAGATTGCTAAAATTGTGTTGAAACTTAATAACTACTTATGTTGTTAATCGATCCATGATGTTGACTCCTTCGATCATTATTGTCACTTGTGATTTTTGATTTGTCCTTTCCCAATCAAAGAACCATCTCATTGTCAACATCATACCGATCACAAACCTAGATTAAGATCGGCATCTTTCAATGATTATTAGTAGAACATGTTTTTGCAATATTCTATTTATAGTTTTTATAAACTAGTGTAAATTACTTTTTGAGTCCCTGTGTTTTATGGATTCTAACTAGTTGAGTCCAAAAGCAAAAAGTTTAAAGACCTGAGTCCCTATAAGCATTTTCTTTAACCATTTGAGTCCAAATTTCTAACTCCATCCACCAAGTCTGTTAACTACAAGGGCAATTTGGTCATTTACACACAAAGTACAAGTCTTATATGCACAAGAGTATAAGGAACAAGTCTTTAATGCATAAATTTTTAAAATATATAATACATCTATATAAATATAAATTATATATATGTAGAAAGGGATTATACAAACCCCTCTACAACCACTCACACACACATTGTAAACTCTCTCTACCACCATCACCGCACCACCCCCACCCCCACCACCGAACCACCACTGCACCACCATCATCTCTACCGCACACCACCACACAACCATCATCCTCACCATCGCACGACCATCCCCACCATCACACAAACTCAGACCTGTCATCCTTTCTCTCTCTCTCGTCTAGACCCTTACCACCACCGCACCTCCACCACTATCACCACCCTTCCGTTGACCGTCAACCACCACTGTCACCGCCTGCAAACCGCACCGTTAACCACCACTGTAAACCACTGCCTGCATACGAGACCACCACCATTTTCAAACACCGCCTGCATACGAGAACACCATGTCTCCGTCGTCTCTCCCTCTCCACCTATCCAACAAAATTTCAACGAAACCCTAGAAAAAGAAACCCTAATATTTTATTTTCCCCAAATTGTTAACTACAAATCAGCAGGCTTAGGGTTTGTAAAGCCCCGATTGATGATGATGAAAGTCAAGCTACTCCGGGCAGGATGTTTTCAGATGGAGAGGCATTCTCTAGCTGTCGTGGCACCGTATTCCGAACCGTTACAGAAGATGCATCATACCCATGTTTAACAACAGCTCCATGAATCTGTTAACCCAAATTGAAGTCTTGAATTTCAGTAACTGCTTTTAAAAGTGCAGGAAAAGCAAAGTTATCCGGATGGTGACCGGCTGTTGTCATGTCGATGTAGACCGAAATGGCTTCGTGAAAGTTGTTTAAACGAGTGTGGGAACGAAGCTGCTCAATCCATGAGGAGTTTGAGTGTGAATCTGATGCGGGTTTTTGATTTGATAAAGGGGGTTTTTGATTTGATGAAGGGGTTTTATTTGATTTGATGAAGGGGGTTTTGAGCGTATACAGAGAGAAAGAGATATAACAGAGACAGAGAATTGTTTTTTTAATTATAAGGGTATTTTGGTCATTTAACAATATTTAACCAAAAATTTCTAACAGTGTTAGAAATTTGGACTCAAATGGTTAAAGAAAATTCTTATAGGAACTCAGATCGTTAAACTTTTTAAAACACAGGGACTCAAAAAATAATTTACCATATAAACAACAAATGAGATAATTGTATTAATAATATATTAGAAATTGGAATTCACTCATTTTCTTGAATTGGATGAAAGACAACATTCTTTTAATCACTTCTTACTGTTGCCAAGTTGTTAGCAATAAAAAATGTCATATAAAGAAATTTAGTGTCGCAACCCATGACCCCTACCTCGGGAGTGGTGTGGCGAGATCCAGATTTGTGGTATCGGTGTTTATTAATTTGGCAGCGGAAATTAACATCAGGAGCGTAGTTAGGAAATAATTTATCAGAGTTAAAATACCACACTTTTATAAATAATAAATACATGGGAAAAACCTAAGTTTCCATTATAATATGTTTATAGGGATTGTTATGGGTGAAATTCTGAGCTCATATCCTGGATAATATCTTATCTTGCTTATCTGATATATGTTCATATCCGGGATGCTGATTCAGGATATTGGTAACATCCTGAATGGTATCCTGAGGATTACTAACGGATTATGTGCAGGAGTGTGAGTCCAAGCTGGTAACGTTCATGAGGACCCTTTCCCCGGAAGACTCGGTCTAAGCCGTTCAAAGGAAGACGTTGAACCCGCTTTACCTGGTCTCCAACGACTACTAAGGAATATTCGAAGGCATCCCATACTTATAGGAGATTTTGTTTTCGTTTACTAGCTATAAATAGGTGGATAAGTCAGATCGAAACCCAGTTTGAAAGTGAATTGCTGTTTCTGTTTCTACTCATTTTGTGATATTCTGATCAAGAGGATTCCGCACTCTTGATTATATTGACAATTCTGTGAAAGATCCATACATCAAGGGGACCTACAATTGGTATCAGAGCAGTAGGCTCTTGAAGGCTCGGTTCAGAATTGTGTTCTGCAGAAACAGGGAGTGTTTCGAATTTTGTGTTAAACCTGACAATTAGGGTTTCGAATTTTTTGACTGGTTTGATAAAAATTTTCGAATTTTTTTTGGCTGTTTTGATCTTCTGTTTTGGTTGATTGCTGTTTTGCAGGTTTTAGGGTTTCCAGGAGAGTGTGTGGTTGATTGTTTTGAAGAATTTTGGCTGAGAAACTTGAAGATTCGAAGACCGTTCTTCGTGTTCTTCATTAAGTTCATCAAAATTTTGTCAAAACTTTGCTGATTTGCTAGTTTGATTTTGCAGATTTGTGTTGGAGAAGAGATAAAATCATCAAAGTTTCGAAAAGATTGAATTTCCATATTTAACTGGCGAATTTAAGTAATTCCGTAGACTGGACCAGCGAATTTAAGACCTGCGAACTTGTCGGCGAACCTAAAATCCAAAGGCGACTTTGGTAATCGTATAATTATCCTCAGCGAAATTATTACGGTTTTCGGCGACTTTACCAGTCGTCATAATAGCGAAATTGGCAGCGAATTTGAGCGAATTTAACTGGACTTGACAGCGAAATAGACCAGCAAACTTAACTTGAATTGACAGCGAAATTAACCAGGATTAAGCAGCGAAATTAGCAGCAAATTTAAAAGGTGGAAGATTTTTTGGCAAGCGTAAGGAAAAATTAACGTTTTCGTGAATAGAAAGTGAACCGTAGCTTATTTGACAGAACCGTCTGCACCGTTAAATTCCTCGTATTTTTAGGACAAAAAAAAAGAAAGACTCTGGAAAATCCCGAATTCGATTTTCGACATTATATATCATTGGATTTGTCTTTTCGAGACGATTCTAAAGGTGTAATTTGGTAACCACTGTTTTCGGAGATATTTTGTACGGTTTTAACAGTCTGCAACGTTTAAAATGTCAAACATGTCTACTTTGAATGAGCTTTTGAAGATGGAGCATGAGGTTGGCACTACCAACAAACCACCTAAGATGATGAAGGTGGAGAATTATTTGACATGGAAGGATCGTTTTCAATCCTTCATTGAATATCAGGACACTCGCATGTGGATATGCATTGAAGATGGGTACACAAACCCAACACACGACTTTGAGGGCAGACCACATAGAACTGCTTATGTGAACATGGAAGATGCTGATAAAAAGATGTATGAGGCTGAAAAGAGAGCCTTAGCTGCAATCAAAATGTCCTTACCTGACAGCATCAAGCATACTTTCAAGAAGTACACAAACTCAAAGGATATGTGGGATGCATTAGAGAAAAGATATGCTGGAAATGAAGATGTTAAGAAAAACAAAGTTGATCTACTGAAGAAGTAGTTTGCTGTTTTCAAGTTCATGAAACATGAGTCACTTAAGGACATCATCACTCGATACTACCATCTGATGTCGGAAATGGATAATTATGAGATAGAGTGCTATACTGACGTTGAAAAGAATGACAAGCTGCTCGATGCCTTACCTACTAAATGGGATATCTACACTCTCATGATCAAGGGAGAAGCAGATTATGAAACAAAAGAGCTTGAAGAAGTAGTTGGCAAGCTGAGAGCTTATGAGCTCAGTATGAAGAAGAAAGACATTGGATATGATCAGGTTCAAGATCCAGCGATTTACAATGGGCTTACATCTTCTTCATCTCACAACGCTTCTAGCGACTCTGCTACTGCGTTTCTATCGTGTGAGAATGACCAGGTCACAGTGAATGAGGATGGTTATGTGTGTTTTGTAGCTGCTTCAGGAGGATCATCAGGAGCCAAGAGAACATCAGGTTCTAAGCAGAGTAGTGGTGTTAAGTCAATGCCAATGAGTGTGAAGTCTGCTGAAGAGCATCTTGCTCTACTTGCTTCATTTGTTGCATCTTATGAGAACTACATTCAGGGGAAGATATATGATCCTGCCACTTTGGATGAAGATTATGATCAGATTGACCCTGATGATCTTGAAGATATGGATTTGCAGTGGCAAATGGCCATGATTACTAGAAGAGTGAAGAGATTTATGAACCGAACAGGAAGGAAGTTTATAGGAAAGACGGTTGGTTTCGACAAGACCAAAGTGAGATGCTTCAACTGTCAAAGTTATGGGCATTTTTCTAGGGAATGTCAAAAACAAAAGCAGGAGACTTCGAGTCCGAGTTCAAAAAACAGGAATGCATCAAACAACTCTAACTCGAGAGCGCTGATCTCTACTGCTAGAGAAGGTTCATATGACTGGAGTATTCACTTGGAAAATGATGACAATGTCACTCAGGCATTCATGGCAGAGATAACGCCAGTTGATGATGGTGAAGCTACAGTAGTTGATGTTAAAGTTGAGAAGAAAAGTGATGCTGAGGCTGAGGTGAAAATAGAGAGTAAAGCTGAAGAAAAGAAGGGTGATCAGACACAAGATGCTGAAGAAGAAAAGCAAAAGTCTGACTATGAAAAGGAAGCTGAAGAAGAGGAAGCTGAACACAACAGAGTGAAAGCTCAGCTTGCGGCTCTCACGACCAATCTTGATAAACAAACAGGAGAGGTAAAGTCTAATTCTGTGTGTTTAAAGTGTCGTGAACTACAGGGTGAGGTTGACAGGTTGTCAACACAAAACCAAAGTCTGGTGAGCGAGATGTCTAACATAAAAGAAGCAAACTTTTTTGCTAAAAGAAATGAATCCTCATACTTGAAGAAAATAAAAGGTTATGAAAGTAAAATTGACTCATTAACCTGCAAACTAAACGAAAAACTTCAAGTCATAGACTTAGCTCATGAAATGATGGCTGAGAAAACAAAAGAGATTTCTGAAAAATGCAAAGAGTTTTCAGATGCACAACTCAAAATTGTTGAACTTGAAAAGAAATTAGGTCAATTCAGGGACTATACTTTTGTTATGAAACATATGATGGGTGGCTTGAAGAAAAGAAATGACAAAACCAGTGTGGGATTTCATGGTTTCAATGAAGTTCCACCTCCTGTTAGTCATGACTATTCTTTCTTGCCTGATGAAGATGAGCTCATGGACTTTGGGTCAACATCACCAAGTAGTTCCACGTCACGTCAAGGAAATGTTTTTGAGAGTGCTGATGCTAAGAAGGATAATAACAACAAACCTGTTTTGAAAAAGAAACCTTCACATCCTAAGAATAAAAATCCAACTTTTGTTAAAAGTGTTAATTTTGTTCAAGGAAGTGACATGAAAAACGAAACATCTGTTATTGAAAACGAATCTAATGTAGAGTTTGCTAAAAATAAGAACAAAGAAAATTCTGAAACTAAGCAAACTGAACCAAATCCTTCTAAGGCATCATCATCAAAACCCGAATCTAGTTCAAAGGCTTCAGATAAGAAGTCTTCGAAAAAGAGATCGTGCTTCAAGTGTCACACAAAGGGACATGTAGCTAGCTGCTGTCCTAATAAAAAAAGTGAAGCACAAGTGAGTGAGAGGAAGAGAGAGAAGTCACCAGAGAATAGTGGTGATAAACATGAGAAGGAGTCTAACTCTCCAAAGAAATCTGCTCCTAAGCAACCAGAAAATGTTGCTGTTGGTGTAGATAAGGCTGAATAGGAACTCCACAAGTTCCTCGTTTTCAAAGAAATCAACCAAGATTTCAGCCTAGATCTCCACCAGGCAGATATGAAAGACCTAGAAGAAGTTCACCAAGAATGAACAATTATAATTATAATAATTTCAAAAGTCAAGGTCAATATCAAAATCGATACCAAAATGATGGTGGTCGAACTTTTTATAACAATGGCTTTCGAAATTACAACAATAATGCTTCTTGGAATCAAAATTCAAATTATCAAAATCAAAATTTTCAAAGGTCAAAAAGTCGAAACACATATAGGAACCCTCAGGACCAGAGACCTTATGGAAATCAAAATCAAATTCCATCAACAGGTCTGAGATCCAAGACTCCAGTTAGGAGTAATGGATATTGGATGGATGTTCCAGTGGTTGGTGAATTTGGACGACCCAAGACCATTAAGGCTTGGGTCCCCCAATCTAACTAATTTCTTAGTTGGTGTGTGCCGAAGCTGCTAAGGAGGATTATCAACTTATGTTGATAGTAGCTGCTTCAGGCACATGACGGGGGATGTGAGATTGTTAATATATTTATATTGATTGATTTAAATTGAAGTTCAAAGTGCTGATTCGACACACTAGATAACCTGGCAGATCTTTATACAAAAGCATTTGACAGGGCTCGCTTTGAACATTTAGTCGAACTCAACGGGATGAGGAATCCTGAATAACTGGTTTTTCATAAGAATTTTGTAAATAGTTTACTGCTTTTCTTAAAAAAAATCAAAAATACAAAAACATTGAAAAATCAAAACATAAAAAAATAGAAAATTAAAAATGAGTTATCACTGTGTGAAAAAGAAGAAATGATAGTACATCAGCAAGTTAGACTGTCACACTGAAATTGAACCTTAAATTGCTTAAGTGTGATAGCAGCTTCATCATACGATGTATCAGTAGGCAAAAAGCATGAAATAATCAACTTACCAATGTGATATAAACCTAAATAAACTGTGTATGAGTGGGGAACACATCAGTGGTGTATGGTTTAATGACCTTAAATCTTGCGTTGATAGATTGCCAAAATCTGAAGTTTTGGGTCTTTATACTGTTATTTCATCTGGGGATATCAGGGTTGTCCTTCTGCTGCATCCAGATACATGCTGACCTAGGCACAACCAGGGTATCTTAAAAGAGCTAAAAATGCCAAAACCCAAAAATGAAGAAGCTCTCAAAGAGAGTTATTCAAATGTGCAAAATGCATAAATCGTACCAAAAAATGGTATTTGTCTTAGCCCTCGTTAGATATTTTGGTCTCTTTGCTGTACGGAAGTACTGACCTGTTCACCAATTATCTAAACGTTGAAATATAAAACGGATGAATTCAGTATACTCACCTACTACGATGAATCTTTGTGCATACCTTGATCGCGGGGGTATATTCTGAAGTGGGACACACCCAATATATCAGTAATAAAATTACCTTAACGTATCATACGGTAATGGTACTTGAAATGTTCATGCATTTTGTTTAAGTGGATAAACATACTGGTGATCGTCTTGGACTGCTTTTCACGAAAAATTAAATGAAGAAATATCTAATTGTGTGAAACAGTTTGATTGTGCTGATATGATCTTCTTACCGGTGATTCTCACAAATATAGAGTGTTTATTGCTTTTCGTATTTATTTGCTTTCAGAAAATATAAAAATCCAAAAATAGTGTCATTTTCTGTTTAAAATTCTTAACGTACGGAAAACTGTTATTCTTGGAGGAATTGTTACTGATAGGGGGAGACGGTGTTAGAAAGTGAGTTCAAAATTTTAAATCATGCGGGTTATAGGGTGTGTGATTAAAAAGTTTTGCATGTTGGTGAAAAATTGAAAATGCTTAATCTGTGATACGGTTTAACTATCTCTTGAAAAATAATAATTTATTTAACCTTGTTGAAAAATTCTTATGGTTTCTCGAGATGTTTGTTTTATAGTATACAGATTGAAGCAGTATGTTGCTGAGAAGTTAAAGTGATGAGTTGTTATGAAGAGGTGAGAGTTTGATTGGATGCATGGTAGAACCTCCTTTCTACATTGCAGACAAAGTTGAAGAGATTGAAGATTGCTTTACAAATGCTGAACTGGAGTTTATTCAAACGATAAAGTTTTTGAAGATTTGGTGATTGGATGCATCAGCTTAGGGGAGTCTGTTGCTGACAGAAGCTGTTGAAGCTGAAGTTATCCAAAGACCAAAGACAGTGCAAGACTACATGAAGATTGCAAGATGACTAAAGACAAAGTTATTTTATGAAGCTATTGTCAAGGGGGAGTTTGTTGGTGCATGTTTGTGACAACAACTTAGATTTGGTCTTTGGATATCTTGTAATTAGTTAAACGATAAACAGTTAGCGGGTTTAGCTTTGTATTAGTGAGATTATAGAGTTTGGGCTAAACAAAACCCAGTTGGGACAAGGGTGGACGAATTGGGCTTTGCCCATGTAGGAAACCTTAGCCCAAGTTGCAAACCTTGTGTTATATAAACAAGGTTAGGCTTTAGGGTTTAGGTTGATCAGCCAAAACAGTTTTTGTGAGAGAACAATTTCGTGATAGCTTAGCTTGGACGAATTTGTGTGTGGTTAGGGTTTTGATTGATTGTAATACTTTGGTTTGATAATCAATAGATAACCCTGTTTGAAAGTGAATTGCTGTTTCTGTTTCTACTCATTCTGTGATATTCTGATCAAGAGGATTCCGCACTCTTGATTAGATTGACAATTCTGTGAAAGATCCATACATCAAGGGGACCTACAATCGAATAGGACATCACAACTACACTCACTACTCTCTCACACTTACTCTCTCGCAACTTTTACTTTCACAAAAAGCATTGTAACACTTAGCGATCTGATCAATATCCTGCACTGTATCCTGACGTTTAAAGCAATAAGAAGAACAAGGCAGCTGCGATTGTCAGCTCCCGAAGTTTTGTGCCGGCGATCTAGATTGATCAAGGGCTTTCCTCGTATATCTCGTGTCACCCCCCTTTACTTTTTTCTCATAGTTTGATCGTAGATACAGCTTAATATCCTGAGCCGTATCCTGAAAACTGTTTTTACAAATAAGTTAATCAACATATTTTAACACATTTTCTTAGCACACTACCTCACATAACTAATTTGATCACTTAATTTCTTCGGTAATTTTTGACCAAAACAATTTGGCGCCCACCGTGGGGCAAGTGGTGCTATTATTACTAAAAAAATTTGCGAAATCGTTACTTGGTTTCTTATTCTCAAAACTTTTTGCCACATTAGTTACAATGGCCTCAAGATCAAACATGAGCTCCTCCACCGTGTCTGCTACAACCTCTGCAACAGTTGGTTCCATGCTTCCACCACCTCCTCTGAGAACGCAAGCCTCTTCGCAAGGAGCTGAAAGCCATGTGGCTCGGGATGTGATCCCTACCCGGAGCACTCAGGGATCTGCTCCTGTTTTGGCTTCTAATGATGAGATTCTAACCTTGTTTGGTAGTGTACAGGAACAAATGAGGCAGCAACAGGAAACAAACCAAATGCTGATGAGAGAAATACAACTCTTGAAATCTAGCTCAAGCAGACCCGCTGAGGATAATGTCACTCCTTTACTGCCCAGAGCCTTGAACTTCAGCTCGGCCGTATATACTGAGGATAACAGGGGAAATATTGTGCCTAGCCATCCTCAGAATCATACTCCTGAAATACCCTCCTCGGTCAGGATGTCAACTGTGAGGAGCTCAGGATATGCTTCAGGATACGGCCAGAGTCCTCAGACTGGTAACGTATCAAACAATAATATTCTTGCTACTAACAATAATGGATCTTTGCAGGATGCAGGTATGACGACAACACTTACTAGGGAGCTTCAGAAATTGAAGGACATGATATCCAGTGTACCTGGAGTGGTCCAGCCAATTCCGGAGGTGTCCCAAGACAGTCACAGGATATCTCGCTTTGCATATCCTATCTGTGATGCTGAAATCCCAAAAAGATTTCAAACCCCCAACATGAAGCTCTACGATGGGACTACGGATCTTGAAGAGCATATTGCCCAGTATAGGGAAAGAATGGAGATTAACCCTATCCCTCCAGAACTTAAGGAAGCATGCCTATGCAAGGGTTTTGGTTCTACCTTAACAAGATCAGCCTTAAAATGGCTCTTAAATGTTCCTCCTCATTCGATTACATCATTTGCTCACCTAGTGAATTTATTTAATAGTCAATTTTCTTGTAGTCGAAGTTTTGAGAAACTAACAAGTGATCTCTACAGGATAACTCAAGGACCTCAGGAGTCCTTAAGAGATTATGTGAACAAGTTTAGCCGAGAATCCTTAGATATTCCACATCTTGATGTTGCAACAGCTGTACAAGCTTTCAAGATGGGGCTGCAAAAAGATTCTCAATTTTACCAAGATCTTGTAATGAATCCATGCAGGAACTTGGATGAAGCTCGAAATAGGGCACTAAGATATATTCGACTGGAGGATGACAAGAAGATGCAAGAGAGGATGAACTCGTCCACCACTTATGAGTCAACCAATAGGAAGTCAGAATCCTCATTTAAACCATATCGCTCTAAGCCGCATGGCAGAAATGACAACAAGAAAGTGAATGCTGTTGAAGACGAGGATCCTGAAGAATATCCTGAATTATCTGAATATTGATTTTCTGTTAACATACTTGAATTAATGTATGCTATGCAGGGTTTAGGAGACAAAGCTAGGTAGCCTCGAAAGAATCAACAAAAAGCTGATTGGAAGGATAAGTCCAAATGGTGTGCCTTCCATGAAGATTTCGGACATGTAACTGAGGATTGCATTGCTCTAAGAAAAGAAATAAGTTATCTTCTAAGCAAGGGATATCTGAAGGATCTCCTAGGAAGAAAGAAGATTAAGGGTCAGGATACTGAGAAGGATCCTGAACGAGCAGCATCACCTCCTGCAGATGCCAAGATAATCAACTTTATTTCAGGAGGATCCGACATTTGTGGAACTTCGTATTCTGCGGCCAAGAGACATGCAAAGGAAGCTAAGGCCGAAAGGGGAGATAAACCAGCCAGGATGACTACCCTCACAACTGATAAAGTGATCACATTTGACAGTGATGACAGGGATACTGTCCAGATAATGGCAGCTCCGTCAACATAATCCAACTAGAGACTTTGAAAAGAATGAATGTATCTCCAATGGATATCACTTCGAAATCCACCGTTCTTGTTGGGTTCAGTGGAGAGGCTAGAAACACAGTAGGGGAGATAAAGCTACCAGTATATGTTGAAGGGGTCAACTCAATACAACGTTTCTGTGTGATGGATTCCCTATCCTGCTATAACATAATATTGGGTAGGCCTTAGATCCATGATATGAAAGCCGTGCCATCAACTTATCATCAATGCATCAAGATCCCTACCCCTTGGGGGGTTGTCAAGGTTGATAGTGATCAACAGGAGGCGAAGGAATGTTACTCATCCTCAATGAAATCCTCAACCAAGCCTAATGCAGCATAGCAATTAAAGAGGCGGGCCCAGGATATCGTGGAGGCTTCGGAGCAGGATGTAAAGAAAATTATCTTGGATCAGGATAATCCGGATATCTCAGTGCTCGTAGGAACCAATATCCCTCAGGATATTGAAGAACAGTTAACTAACTTTTTGAAATGCGGGATGTCGACATTTGCGTGGAAGCATGAGGATATGACAGGCATTTCCAAAGATGTTATAACACATAAGCTCGGTATCGACAAATCATTCAAACCCATTCAACAAAAAAGAAGGAAGTTTGCTCCAGAACGAAATGTGATCATTCAGGAAGAAGTAGAGAGGCTATTGAAATCTAAAATGATTAGAGAAGTCAAGTTTCCAAGATGGCTAGCAAATGTAGTCGTGGTACAGAAGAAAAATGGGAAATTGAGAGTTTGTGTAGATTATACAGACTTGAATAAGGCTTGTCCCAAAGACCTATTTCCTCTTCCTCATATTGATGCAATGGTGGATGCTACTGCCGGCCATGAGATGCTAACCTTCATGGATGCATCCTCGGGATTTCAGCAGATTCAAATGGAACCTTCGGACCAGGAGGATACTGCCTTCATGACACCAACAAGTATTTATTGTTATACTGCTATGCCTTTTGGTTTGAAAAATGCAGGTGCAACATACTAGAGATTGGTAAACATGATGTTTAAAGACAAGCTGGGGGACACCATGGAGGTATACATTGATGATATGGTGGTAAAATCTAAAAAGGCTGAGGATCATCTCCAGGATATTAAGGGAGCATTTGATATCATGGACCAGTATAACATGAAACTAAATCCTGCTAAGTGCCATTTCGGAGTGGGAGCATGAAAGTTTCTAGGATATATGGTGACTAAAAGAGGAATAGAGGCAAGCCCGGAGCAGAATAAAGCCATCTTAGATATCAATTCACCTTCAAATATGAAGGATGTACAACAGTTAATGTTATGGGTCATTTTCTGAGTATATATATCCTGACTAATATCCTGCTTTTGGTTGTTTACTTGTGATAGGATACTGGATTAGGATATTGCTAACATCCTGGGCGATATCCTGGTGTTAACTAAATTAACCACATGCAGGTTAGAGGCTGTGTGTTACTAACGGTCAGATGGACTTCTTCTCCTCAATACTCGGGCGTATTTGTTATGTGAGAGACGTTGAATCCAAAAGACTAGGTCTACAACGTTTGAGTGGGGAATATTTGTCGGATCCCGGTTTATTAGGATAGTTTGTTGCATTTCTTTTACTATAAATAGATGGGGGCGGATCAGATTAAGGCACGCAACTTTCACACACACTTTCGAACACTTTTGCTCTCTAGCTCACAGCAAACACTATACACAAACACTTGTATTCGAATTACAATGTAACACCTAGTTGATCCGCATCACATCCTGCACTGTATCCTGATATTTGAAGTAATAGAAGAACAAGGCAGCTACGATTGTCAGCTCCCGAGGTTTTGTGCCGGCGATCTAGATTGATCAAGGGCTTTCCTCGTACATCACGTGTCAACCTTTACTTTTTTGCTCATTGTTTGATCATAGATACAGCTCTATATCCTGAGCCGTATCCTGAAACTGTTTTTACAATTAACTTGGTTAACATATTTTTCACACATATTTCTAGCACACTACCTCACTTAACTAATTTGATCACTTAATTGCTTCGGTAATTTTTGACCAAAACAATTTGGCGCCCACCGTGGGGCAAGTGGTGCTATTTTTGCTAAAAACTTTAGTAAAATCATTACTCAGCTTTCTATTGTCAAAACTTTTTGCTACATTGTTTTCAATGGCCTCGAGATCAAACATGAGCTCTTCCACCATGTCTGCTACAACCTCTGCAACAATTGGTTCGGTGCTTCCACCTCCTCCTCCACGAATGCAAACTTCTTCACATGGAACTGAAAATCATGTGGCTCAGGATGTTATCCCCGCTCCCACTACTCAGGGATCTGGTCCTATTTTGGCTTCTAATGATGAAATTCTGAATTTGTTTGGTAGTGTACAGGAACAGATGAGGCAGCAGCAGGAAACTAATCGGATGCTGATGAGAGAGATACAACTCTTGAAATCCGGCCCAAGTAGACCTGCTGAAGAAACTGTCACTCCTTTGCAGCCTAGAGCTTTGAACTTCAGTTCTGCAGTTTACACTGAAGATAACCGGGGGAATATCGTGCCAAGCCATTCTCAGAATCATATTCCTGAGATACCCTCCTCGGTCAAGATGTCAACTGTGAGGAGCTCAGGATATGCTTCAGGATATGGCCAGAATCCTCAGACCGGTAACATGTCAAATAATAATACTCTTGCTACTAATAATAATGGGTCTTTGCAGGATGCAGGTATGACGTCAACATTTACTAGGGAACTTCAGAAATTGAAGGACATGATATCCAGTGTGCCTGGAGTGGTCCAGCCAATTCCGGAAGTATCCCAAGACAGCCACAGGATATCCCGCTTTGCATATCCTATCTGTGATGCTGAAATCCCAAAAAGATTTCAGACCCCCAACATGAAACTGTATGATGGGACTACGGATCCTGAAGAGCATGTTGCCCAATATAGAGAAAGAATGGAGATTAACCCTATCCCTCCGGAGCTCAACGAAGCATGCTTGTGCAAGGGTTTTGGTTCTACCATAACAGGATCAGCCTTAAAATGGTTGTTAAATGTTCCTCCTCACTCAATTACTTCATTTGCTCATTTGATTAATTTATTTAATAGTCAGTTTTCTTGCAGTCGGAGTTTTGAGAAACTAACCAGTGATCTTTACAGGATAACTCAAGGACCTCAGGAATCCTTGAGGGACTATGTGAACAAGTTTAGTCGGGAATCCTTGGATATCCCACATCTTGATGTTGCAACAGCTGTGCAGGCTTTTAAGATGGGGTTACAAAAGGATTCTCAGTTTTATCAGGATCTTGTAATGAATCCCTGCATGAATCTCGACGAAGCTCGTAACAAGGATTTGAGATATATCCGCTTGGAAGATGACAAAAAGATGCAAGAGAGGATGAATTCTACCTCAACATACGAATCAACCAACAGGAAATCAGAATCCTCGTATAAACCATATCGCTCCAAGCCATATGGTAGAAATGATAACAAGAAAGTGAATGCTGTTGAAGACGAGGATCCTGAAGAATATCCTGAATTATCTGAATACTGCTTTTCTGTTAATACACCTGAGTTAATGTATGCTATGCAGGGTTTAGGAGACAAAGCTAGGTGGCCTCGAAAGAATCAGCAGAAAGCTGATTGGAAGGATAAATCCAAATGGTGTGCCTTCCATGAAGATTTCGGACATGTGACCGAGGATTGCATTGTTCTAAGGAAAGAAATAAGCTACCTGTTAAGCAAGGGGTATCTGAAGGATTTGCTGGGAAGAAAGAAGAATAAAGGGCAGGATCCTGAGAAGGATCCTGAACGTGCGGCATCACCCCCAGCAGATGCCAAAATAATTAACTTTATTTCAGGAGGATCCGACATTTGTGGGACTTCGTATTCTGCGGCCAAGAGACATGCAAAGGAAGCTAAGACTGAAAGGGGAGACAAACCAGCCAGGATGACTACCCTTACAACCGATAAAGTGATCACTTTCGACAGTGATGACAGGGATACTGTTCAGGATCCTCACCATGATGCTCTCGTAATAACATTATGTTAGTGCATACATCTGTCAACTTCGTCTTGTGTCGAGTCTTAGTCTAGATTGTATAAATCAGGGCATGTAGATCAAGAAAATAGGAGAGTTTAAGTGTTTAGAAAGCTGATTTCGCTCATAGAGGTAATTCCGCTCCAAATGTTATTTGGACTGATTTCGAGCGGAATCACATGAATCAGATTCCGCTCATAATGGTTTGTTAGGTTTAGGGCGGAATCACAAGCTCTATATATAGTTCTTTCATGAGCGAAGTCAGTAACAAGTCCTTGTATTCCATACCGAAGTGCTGCCGGTGTGAGGTTTGAATGTAATCAACGTCAGATTAATACAATCAGTGTTTAAATTGAAGATTTAGCTATTTCTACCTTTGTTTCTTGTTTTCCGCACCTAAAACAGAGTAAAACTCCCCTGAACGACTCGTTTGGATTCGTACACGATCCTTCAAGTGGTATCAGAGCCAGTTAGAGGAGTTCTGCAGTTTACAGCCGAATTTCATTGAAATTTCTCGCTTCTACACCTTCTTTCATCATTTCAGGAAGATTTCATGGTCAAACCCAGTTCAAATTTTCACAGACTGTTTAACTTTGGACATAGACAAACCCTTGAAAGTTTCATGTTAAAATACAGACTAAAAATGGACCAAAATAGACCCCGAACTGATTCCGCTCGAACGGACTATTTCTGATTTCGCTCGTGAAGTCTGATTTCGCTCCAAAAATTTTTCTGATATCGCTCCTGGATACCATATCAGTAATTCCGCTCCAGAAATTTGTCTTATTTCGCTCTAAAGTCAACAAATTGTTGATTTCGCTCCTGATTGCTTCTGATTTCGCTCCAAGTTGCTGTTTGTTTCTGATTTCGCTCAAGACAACAAAACGTCTGATTTCGCTCCTGTGTATATTGTGATTTCGCTCCAAATTACGTATTGGGTGATTTTGCTCCAGAAAGTTAAGGTGTTAATTTTGATCAAATTTGAAGTCTGCTATTTCGCTCCAAAGTAACTGTTTTGAAAAACGTGATACGAAATCATGAGTGAAGAGTTTTATAACGTGTTCGCTTCATCTCCGACTACTCCAGCTTCCATTGCTCAGAATATGAACTTGGAAAATGAGACTGGAACGTTACAAAAGCCCCCGAAACTGATGAGTATTGAAGAGTACTACGGGTGGAAAGACAGATTCGAAAACTGGGTTCAGGCAAATCATCTTAGATCTTGGGAGTGCATTCTGAAGAAATATGTTTTGCCTCGTACTGATTTGCAAGTTGTGAAAACAATTTCTGAGTTTAGTGATCAAGAACGGGATATGCATCGTGCTGAAAAGATGATGATAAGTCTGCTTCAACAAGCCATCAAAGAAGACATTTTTATTCTGCTTTAGCATGATAAAACTTCAAAGTCAATCTGGGATGCTCTACGTGTAAAGTTTGAGGGGAGTGAGAACATGATTAAGAGCAAAAAGGCATTGCTCAAGAAAGAGTTTAATCTGTTCAGTAGTTTACCGGGAGAAGACACGAAGAAGCTGATTGAACGTTACTGCCATTTAGTGCGATCTATGTCAATGATTGGTATAACCAAAGATCCTGATGAGTGGGTAGACAAGTTAGCGGACGCTTTACCGCAGAAAGAGTGGGGAACTTACTTGATGATTCTGAAAAATACCGGGGTTTATGATGGATTAACAATTTCTCAGTTCATTGAGAAAATTGAAAGTCAGGATTTGGAACAGCAAAAGATTGCGAGGATGAATAGTTCGAGTGGTCAACAGGATGTAAAAATGTACTACAAAGGCAGTGTTCCAGAAATTGAAAGAAGCCCAAAGATACAAACTGCATTTAGTGCGGGAGATTCTAATGAAAATGTTGATCAAAGTCCTAAAAGCAATAGTGGTTTCTCTTCATACCCGAGTGTTAATCCAAAGAGTACAACTTCAAGTTTTAGTTCTCAAAGTACGAAAAGTGGAAGTGGTTATGTGATCTAGTGTAACATCGCTTTGAATCTTCCAGACGGGCAAAGTTTTTCTGAAGAGGTTGCGAAAGATCACATGGCTCTACTTGGATCAGTGTTGCTATCTTATGAAGGTTTAGTCGCAGGGCGGATCGGGAATCCTATGCTCACAAAGGAGGATTACGATCAGATAGACGCTGAAGAAATGGAACTTATGGACATCAAATCGTGTCTAGCTAGTGTTCTTCGACGAGCTGAAAAATTCAAGCTGATTACTGGAAGAAATGATTTTCTTGATGCACACGTTTCTACTTTGGGTTTTGATAAATCTAAAGTTATTTGTTTTCGATGCAGGGAGAAAGGTCATTTCAAGAGGGAATGCAAGAACAGAGAAGCTAGTGATGTAAAGAATCCGTTCGGAAAAGATTACTATTACCGAAAAGCCATATATCAGCAAGTTGGTCAGCAACAACAGCAAGAACCACAGGTGGCTCAAGGTAGAAAAGTGATTGAAGATTCAAAAAGAGCATGTCTGGGAAATCAAGAGAACTTTAACTGGAATTTTCAAGATGATGAAAAATTGCCTGAAGGATTTAGCTGGGATATGTTTGTTGATGAAAAAGGAGAATTTAAAGCTTTCATTGCAAAGATTGTGAAAGAACCAGATATGTTTACCACATGGATGAAGTCTATTGGTGAGACTGTGAAGAATGTGGAGGAAAAGTCTGTTGCATCTGAAGAAAGTCTACAAAGTTCAGATGAAAGTTCACAAAGTGATGAAAGTTCAGAAAAGGAAGTTGTTTTTGATCAAACACAAGTTGATTCTGGTTCTTCGGATGATAATGCTAAAAAGTCAATTGAGTTTGATCAATCACTAACTGATGACAGCAGTAGTGATGATGAAGAAGAACGACATATTAATGTTGCTAAATCTCATCTATCTCCTGAAAGTTTTCATTTTTATTTTGCAGATCTCTTGGAAAAACTGAAAGAGAAACAAGCTGCAAAAGAACAAATGAAACAGAAGTCTGAAAGTGGTGATCAAACAAAGGAAGTTGTTCAGAATGAAGAAGTAAAAAGTGTTGCTGAGGAGATTGCTGAACCAGAAAAGATATATGAAGCAGAAAAGGTGGTTGAAGTTGAAAAAATCATAGAAGTTGAAAAGATTGTGGAAGTCATCAAACCTTGCTTGAAGTGTTTGGAACCATGCAAGGAATGTGCAGCAAAAGAAAAGAAGTTGGCTGAGCTTGAGAAGATGAAAGAACAATTATTGTTCAATCTCAACTATGTGAAAGAATCTTATGATGTCTTGAACAAAACAGTAACCGGTCTTCAAAAGACAAATTCTGAAAGAGAACAAGCACTAACGATGATGAATGATGTGATGATGACAAAACAGAAAGCTATAAACTTCTACATCGAAGAAAGTGCTAAGTGGAAGCAAGAGTTGGAAACTGAAAAGATTGAAAATGAGAGAATCAGACGATTATTGCAGAGTTATTCTAGTTCTGATTATCTTATTGATCGAATTTATCCAACTGTTGCAGGTTTTGAAGCCTTTAAAGATGATGAGAAGCCTAAGAAGAAGGATACTGGTAAGAAACCGAGTGCTAGCTATAACAAGTGTCCGCCTCCGATCTGGGAAGGTTATTCTCCCAGAAAACCAAATGAGGAACAAGTCGAAAAAGCAGTCAATATAAAGCTAAAAACCGATACAACTGATGAATTACCAGAAAACATTGACGTTATTTACACATCATCTGATACTGATCATGAGTCTGAGTTAATTAAAAAAATGGTCGATCAGGTGTTGGATACAGATGAGGAGTCTGAGTCAAAGTCTGGGTCTGGAGGTTCAAGTTCGTCGGTCAACAGTCCAAAGTCGTCGGTTAAAAGGGCTTACAGTAAAGAGTTTTTGTTATCAAAAGCAAATTTGGATGATGAAACATTTGAAGTTGCATACACTTTAAATGATTCTGACAAATTATACTCCGACAAAGAGTTTCCAATAAGAAGTGTTAGATTTGAAATGATCAAAAAGGTTTTCAAAATGACAGAACTTGAGATTTCTGAAATAAAAGATTTAAATCTTACTAGAAAACCTAAAAAATACACTTCAAGAGTTCAACAACGATTAAACAAGAAAAAGGGTTACAATTCTGGTTCTGGTTTTCAAAAGAAACCAAATCATAATGGTAGCTACAGAAAGAAAGGATTAGGTTTTATTCCACCAGAAAATTATAAAAATGAGAAAAATTCTAAAACAAAAACAGAATTTGTTTCAGGAGGAAGTGCAGAAGAAGAATAGAAGAAACCTTTCTGGAAACAATCAAACCAGGAGTTTCTTGCTGAGAAGAAAAGGAATGGAACTAGAGTGTTTCATCCAAAAGAGACTCGAACCTGTTTCAAATGCAATGAAGCTGGTCACATTGCATGGAACTGTTCGAAAAATGCTAAGACTAAACAGGGAGTTTCTGAAAAACTGAAAGAAATAGTTGTTGATGTTGAACCACCAACCGAAAAATTCAAAATATTTGAAAATTCAACTTATGAGGTTGGTGAATGTTCTAAAAAGAATTTTTACAAAAAGAAAGCAAAAGATAACCAAATATGGGTTGTCAAGAAGGGTGATGTAAAAGTCGGCAATGATTCTGGTTCTACAAAGCCAGAAGAGGCACTAGATGAGGTAAAAAAGGTAAATTATGTATCTTCAGTGAATGATGATGAATTTCCATCACTGAAGTTTGAGAAGATTAAACAGAAAGTTGGTAAGGTTGAGATCTCGAATCAGTTTTACTCTGAGAAAACTGAGTTTGATGTCGAGAAAACATTCAATGGGAATGTTAAGAAAATTTTTGGAAAAATGCTTAATGGGAAAGCAAAGGGGGTTAAAGATTTTTATGCAACTAAAAAGGCTACTTATAACCCTACTGAGCAAGAACTGAAAACCCTCAAGTCTGAAAAGACTTGGGTGGAAATTCTTTTTCCGTAAAGTCTAAGGACTATGCCGGAGATCCCAAGATTGTAATCGCGGATCAGGAATCGGCATCTTTCTTAAGTAATTGATTGTGTGATTGAATCTTAAAAATAGTTGAATTTTTACAGGATAAGTGTGAATTGCCGGAGCTTCCAGGTTGGTAAGTGTGAAGCAGGAATCGGCATCTTTATTGGTAAAATGATTTTTTTGTAGATGTGTTGTTCCTACAAGTGGTTTATGGAAGGTTTTCATTTACAAGTGGTAAATCAAGGACATTAAGTTGTAATTGTTTTTCCTATAAGTGGTTAATCAAGGTCATTTAGTTGAACTTGATTGGACCATACTTACAATTGGTATTTTGAAAAACAATGTGATGAACCAGACCCCGAACTTACAAGTTATAAAATCAACAAAACTTATTTTCCGGAAAAATCATTTTGGTTAAAACAAACTTAAGTGTTTTGAAATCATAATGAGAAAATAGTTTTGTGAAAGGGGGAGTTCTGATTGTTTATGCCTAGTGGATGGCGAATTGAAGTGATTTGATATCGGTTGTCAAGTTTTTGTATAGTTTATTTTCAAATTTCAAGAAATGTGTTTGCATTTTAGGGGGAGTAGACATTTTCAGAAAATCCAAAAACATTAGAAAATTTGAAAAAGGCAAAAACTGTGACAACTGGCACAAACCGGTAATTTCCGTACACTTTAATCAATGTTTAATAATTGCAATTATGTGCTTAATTGTCAGCAATGTCTGAACAGATGATTAAACAAGTGAATTCATGCACGTTGTATACTACAAAATATTGCTTTATGAATAAACAAGAGCGTTGCGTCAAAAATAATAGTAAACTCACCGGTAAGACACCCTGTGTCAACGGAACTGCAGAAAGCAGCCAGACAATAAAATTGGAGCCTAGGTGTAGGTCCGACAATAAGAATGCATTAAAACCCAAGAGTACATACAAGGGTTAATATATATGCAATACGAAAGCAAAAATAAGCACTAAAAAGCACCCGAAACGCACTTTAAGTGCAGAATTTATACGATTCAGCAATAATTCAGCGTTTAGACATATAAATATTTTGCAGAAATGTCGTTTTATTATCCAGAATATTTCCCTAAGCGTTGGGAATCGATAGTGTTACAAAAAGATACTTATTAAACACTAAAAGGTGCAATTTAGCACTTTAACGAATCGGTATCTAACCGAACAACCAGACATTACCCGGAACATAAAAAAAATATATTGTTATTGACATTGTTTTTCTGAGCCAGTTGGGGTCCCCGAATACCCTAACACCCGTTATAAATTACTACCCACTAATAAATAATTTAAAATCTCTAAACTAATAAACTAATACTAACTTATTAGTTAGAAACAAACTTTTTACCCACACCCCTTAACCGAACTCGGTTAGCAAGGGGACAAACACTTACAAGACTTGAATATTTTATTAGAACATGCTTAATATCTTCTAGACAACATATTAACCTTTGGTTATTTAGGAAGAAATGGCCTATAAGTAACTGCATATGTCCAACATAATCTTCACCTCACTTAATCAAAAATCCACTTCTCTTTTCCCTTGCTCCTCACGGCCGAGAACCAAGCTCCACAACCATCCATCTTTCAATTTTTTTATCAAGGCTATTTTACATACATTCAAGTGTGGAGGATCACACATAAGGAAGATCGGTGCTTGCGGATCGTCAAGGACCTCACCCCAACGCTTTTAACCACTCGTTTTTCGACTAGTTTCTTCCCTAGCCTCGAGCTAGTAGTAAGTGACTCTAAACGCCTTCTTGATCCATTCTAAAGTGGTTAAAATGAACTTTGTCGGTTAAAAGTCATGAACAACCAAGATGACATACTAAAAGTTTACTAAAATGATAAACATGTTGGATAAAAGCATTAGAGTTGTGTAAAACTTGTAAGACTTGTTTTGTTGTGATTATTTAGTGTCGATCTATGTTAGTAGTAGCTCGGATCATCATCTAACCCGGATTAGTCATGTTCATGAAACATGACTTAGAGTATGTTAAAGTAGAAAAGGGGTTAAATGATGAACACTACTACATATCAAACATGAACTTGTGTAAAAATAGTTTTACTTGTAAAATGGAGCTCTAAACTAGTGGATCTAAAGATCTACAAGTGGTTTTTCGGAAGAACCAAGCAAAAATATTAGTGTTGTTAAAACCCGGATCTTATCCGAACTAAAAACATTTTTAGTAAATAAACAAGTGTGCTGACACTTGTGTCACAAGAAAAATTTAACAAAGAAATATTTTTGTGAATCTTGACTAGAAGTTGTGAAACTCCATATTCTTTAAAAATAAGATTTTTAAGAAATTAAACTTATTTTTAAAGATAACAAGACTTACTAAATGTGCTAGTAAGATACTACACAATTTTGGTAAATATCCAAGTTCATGAAGTGGGGAAAAGTAGTGATAATTGTTGTTGATGATTATTGATGATTGATGATGATTTAAAAGAAAATAAACACACGTTTTGAAAACGTGGGAAACCTCCATTTTTAGGGGAAACTCTGTCAAAATTTTTATAAATTTTGACACTTAGAAAAATATAAGTTTTTGAGAAACTTATTCCCTAAAAATGTGTTTAAAAGTATTACTAAGGTTTCCCTAATTTTTGGTGATAAGAAATGAGGATTTCTTCAAGAATAAAATGGATATTAAGTATATATTTTTGAAAGAAAAATATATATTATTTGATCACCAACTTTTGTGTTAAGTGTATATAGTATGTGTTATACGTGCTAGTGTATTAAGACTTAAAAAAAATACACTAAATACTCATGAGGAGTATAAACATAAAAATACACATACAACATACAAGATACATAAGTCGGGTGCAAAGTGCAAAACACAAAAGACTTATATTTATTTTTGGAGAAAATAATATAAGTAAGATACGTAGTTAAAAATATAGAATATTTTTAACACAAGAATATATACAAAAGAGAGTGACTGTACTTGTGCGACGCAAGTCTAGTGACTAACGTTAAGAAAACGCGTATAGGTTACGATGTTAATTAAGCAAATCCGGTGGAGTTTACGACGCTAGGAACGCAAAGTTGTGAGTTCATGCTCCCCCTTTTCTCTTTAACTGTTTTCAGTTTTTATAACTTCGGGGGTGAAATACATGTACAAATGTACAAAAATTTACAATTGGTATGATATAAATACATGAAGTACACTTGGTGAGAACGAGAACCAAGTGTGACGAAATATAAGAATATGAGAAGCGCACTTGGTGAGAACGAGAACCAAGTATGAGGCGCTATGAGAAATGATAACAAGAAACGCGCTTGGTGAGAACGAGAACCAAGTAGGATGCGTTATGAGAAATAGTGTCACGAATAGGGTACAGAAGCACCATTAATCGTGTACATACTTAGACCGCAGAACAAAAGGTTAGATCTAACGGGTGCCTGGCAGCCACACACTCGGTCGGGGCGAGAATCGAGTAGTGCTTTTGTGTCTCAGAATATACCAATTAAATGCCTTAGGTTTGGTGACTTCCTATGTCGTGCCACATGTTAATGGCTTTGCAACCCATTAACAATCTGATAATTACAGAAATACTGTATTTACATAAAATTCATACCATACTAAAATTGATATATAACTTGAAGTACGTGGGGTACTCAAGAGGATTGATATATAACTTGAAGTACGTGGGGTACTCAAGAAAAGATTGAATTATACATGGGTACGTGGTGTACACATGAAACTGGATTTATATATGAGAACTTGATTTACTCACAAACTATGTTTTCATACAAAGTATACAAACATGAAATACAAAACTGCATGAATTCACACCAACTTTATGTTGACGTTTTTCCAAAAACTCACATGTATTTCAGGTAACTAGGATGGATGTGCGCGCGGTCTTGCTTATGCTCGTGGATGTCGCTTGTGTTTAACTTTAAATAAAGTTGTAAACTTTTAAGACAATGTTTTAAGCTGTCTAGCGATGTAAACACTATCTTATGTTTTCAAATTATGGTATTTGAAGTATTTTTACGAGCATGTAGCATGTTTACTCTTCGTATGCAATGAGAACCTTTCATGATCACACCTCGTGCTTCCGCCGTAGAAAGGGGTGTGACAGATTGGTATCAGAGCTGCGATTGTAGTGAACCAGGATTCCTTCTCGAGTCTAGTCTACAATCTCTAGGATCCATTCACGAAAACAATTTTCAAAGAGTTTTCATTGCATAAAACGTCCCGCGACATCCACTACCTGAAACTGTCTACATGAGTCTAGAAAAGACACTACGAGACTTAGAGTGCACTTGAGTAGCACTTGTCATTGACTAGAAATTACTTGCAATTATGTGTAATAATTAGCATGTACTAGAAGTAGAATGTCACAAGCATACGTGACTTTACCTGAAAGCGATGGCCCATCTGAAGGAAGAAATACGAGGATGAAACGAACTGTGCGGACTGTGCAAGGAGTTACGTAATTATGGATGCATACATAATTATGGAATTCAGTGCACAGAAACCACAGCAAGTCTTGTCACGTATGGATTCCCTCAGTATAAGCCTACTAAGTACTCTGCTAGAGTAATAAATGTTTGACGTCACTTATGTGGTACATATACCTGTGAATATATATATATATACTACTACTGCCTAGTAGGACGATATCAAACAAATGCCTAACCCTGCTGTGTTATGTTCTGTCAGAACATGGCACCCAGGAAAGCTGTGAATGCTCGCAATGACGATCAACCTCCACCTCCCCTACTGCCCAGAACTGCTGATGAGCTGAACGCCCTGCTGGAGGAAAGGATCTCCGCTGCTATCGCCCAGTACGAGGCGAACCGAACTCAAGACAGTGGAGGACCAAGCAACGCTAGGCGTAATGGGAATGGAGATTCCTTTGGAGGCAATGCAGCCCAAGGTAACCTTAAGACACTGTGCTAAGCATGAGGGAATTTATGAACGGTCTTTGTTTCATCATTTCTTCGATTGCTCACATGTGAATTGGTTGAATCAATTCCAGGCTGCACTTTCAAGCAGTTCCTCGACTGCAAACCGATGGTGCAGTAGCATTTGTGCGCTGGACGGAGAAGACTGAAGCTACTTTCCGCATGAGCAAGTGTACCGCGGATCAACAAGTCACTTTTGCTACTGGGTTATTCGTCGATGAAGCTCTGACTTGGTGGAACCTGCAAGCCCAAACTTTGGGTGATGACGCCGCTTATGGCCTAACTTGGGAGGAACTGAAGGAAAGGATGAGAGAGAAGTACTGCTCTCGTGCGGAACTCCAGAGGCTGGAAACAGAGTTCTGGCACTTGACTATGGAAGGTGCTGATATAAATGGTTACACTCGAAGGTTCCACGATCTGTCCAGAGTGCTTCCCTACATGGTGACTCCCGAATTCAAGCGTGTTGAACGTTACATTTGGGGACTGGCCTCAGAGTTTCGTGGCATGGTGACGTCGGCCAAACCGCAAACAATCACGGAGGCTGTAACTCTGGCTGTCAGCCTTACTGAAGATTGTGTTCGAATGAAGAAGCTATCACTGAACCCAACAGAAAAGACCGAGACACATGCTGAGTCGTCCGGTGACAAAAAGAGAAAGCATACAAGTTTGAACCAAGCAACTCGCAACAACAAGGGTTTCAGCAAGAAGCGCGACACTAATCCGCCTCAGGAGATGAAAACCCATGCAACCAAAGCATACCAAGGCTCCATGCCTAGATGCCAAAAATGTAAGTATCATCATGATGGAGCTTGTCGCATTCCAAGGTGCGACAAATGTGGTAAATTGGGTCATCAAACAGAAGACTGTTGGGGAAAAGGAAAGAACCGAAATGGGAACGGTGCTGGTAACAAGAATGGTAACGGGAAAGGGCAAGGATGCTTCAAGTGTGGAAGCAATGATCATTTCATGAAGAACTGCCAAGAGAGAAACAACGCTCCGGCTCGAGCATTTGTGATTGGAGCAAGAGACGCACGCGAGGACCCTAACGTGGTCACCGGTACGTTTCTCATTAACAATCACTTTGCATCCATATTATTCGACACTGGCGCCGATTATAGTTTCATGTCTGTGGAATTTAAACGCATACTTGGAATAGAATCTAGTAGATTAGAAATTCCTTATTCCATAGAACTAGCCAATGGTAAACTTGTTGAATCGGGCGAAGTTGTTAGAGGCTGCACGCTAGAACTTGGTGAACGAAATTTTAGCATCGACCTCTTACCTATTCAATTGGGTAGCTTCGATGTAGTAGTCGGAATGGACTGGTTGTCCAAGAACAAAGCTGAAGTTATTTGTCATGAGAAAATCATTCGCATCCCTCTAGCGAATGGTGAAACTCTCATCGTGCATGGAGAAAGACGAAACGCGCCTCTACGAATCATCAGTTGTATGAAGGCACAGAAGTGCTTAAGGAAAGGATGTGTTGCTTTCCTAGCACACGTTGTAGATAAGAAGGCTGTGGAGCCAAAACTCGAAGACATTCCTGTGGTGAAGGAATTTCCTGATGTGTTCCCTGAGGATCTGCCAGGACTACCTCCACAACGACAAGTCGAATTCCACATAGACTTGGTTCCAGGAGCCGCTCCTGTAGCCAAGGCACCCTATCGACTTGCACCATCTGAAATGCAAGAACTATCCACACAACTCCAGGAGTTGTTGGATAAAGGATTCATAAGGCCAAGCTTCTCACCCTGGGGAGCTCCAGTATTATTCGTGAAGAAGAAGGATGGAACACTGCGGATGTGTATCGATTACAGGGAACTGAACAAGCTCACTATCAAGAATCGGTATCCACTACCTAGGATTGATGACTTATTTGATCAACTGCAAGGATCAAGCTACTATTCCAAGATCGACCTTCGATCTGGATACCATCAGCTGAGAATCCAAGACGAAAGCGTGCCAAAGACTGCATTCAGAACACGCTATGGGCACTATGAATTTCTTGTGATGCCATTTGGATTGACGAACGCGCCAGCAATTTTTATGGATCTGATGAACCGCGTATGCAAACCATATCTCGATAAATTCGTGATTGTATTTATCGATGATATCCTGATTTACTCCCGAACGAAAGAAGAACATGAGCAACATCTCAGAACCATCTTGGAGCTACTGAAGAAAGAGAAACTTTATGCAAAGTTCTCGAAATGCGAATTCTGGATTCGCGAAGTACAATTTCTTGGTCACGTGGTGAATGAGAAGGGCATTCATGTAGACCCGTCCAAGATTGAAGCAATAAAGAATTGGGAAGCTCCCAAGACCCCGACCGAAGTCCGTCAATTTTTGGGCTTAGCGGGCTACTATCGGCGATTCATTGAGAATTTCTCGAAGATAGCTCAACCGCTAACGACCCTTACTCAGAAAGACAAGAAGTACGACTGGGGTCACAAACAAGAAGAAGCCTTCCAGTTACTTAAGAGCAAGCTATGCGATGCACCGATACTATCATTACCCGAAGGCACTGAAGACTTCGTGGTATACTGCGACGCCTCACGACAAGGCTTGGGTTGCGTGCTCATGCAACGCCAAAAAGTCATCGCTTACGCTTCAAGACAACTGAAGGTTCACGAGAGAAATTATACCACTCACGACCTGGAGCTGGGTGCAGTGGTATTCGCCTTGAAGATTTGGCGACATTATCTATATGGTACTCGATGTACAATCTTCACAGATCACAAAAGCTTGCAACACATATTTGATCAGAAGGAATTGAATATGCGCCAGCGACGTTGGGTCGAGCTGCTGAATGATTATGACTGTGAGATTAAGTACCATCTTGGAAAGGCGAACGTTGTAGCAGATGCGTTGAGCCGAAAAGAAAGGGTTAAGACCCTGAGGGTTCGAGCACTAGAAATGACGATTCGAACGAACCTCACAGCACGCATTCGTGATGCACAACAAGAAGCTCTTAAAGAAGAAAACCGTAAAACTGAATACCTACGGGGTATGCTGAAATACATGGTGCCAAACGAAGAGGGAGCCTTGTACTTTAAAAAGCGCATTTGGGTTCCGCTCTATGGTGGCCTACGAGAAGTTATCCTTGATGAAGCACACAAGTCAAGATACTCGATCCACCCAGGGTCGGACAAGATGTATCAAGACTTAAAAGAATATTATTGGTGGCCGAGACTCAAAAGCGACGTTGCTGTCTACGTTGGAAAATGCCTAACCTGTGCTAAGGTTAAGGCAGAATATCAGAAACCGTCCGGTCTATTACAACAACCAGCGATTCCCGTGTGGAAGTGGGAACAAATCTCGATGGACTTCATAACGAAATTACCCAGGACCCCGAGAGGGCACGATATGATATGGGTAATAGTTGATCGATTGACGAAGTCTGCGCATTTCCTACCAATCCGAGAGAAGGATAGTACTGGAAAGATTGCAGAGATATACTTAAGGGAAATTGTGGCACGTCATGGAGTGCCAATCTCAATCGTTTCAGACAGAGATGGACGCTTTGTCTCAAGAATTTGGCAATCATTTCAGGAAGCCTTTGGATCTCAGTTAGATCTAAGCACGGCATTCCATCCACAAACAGACGGCCAGAGCGAACGGACTATACAAACGTTAGAAGATATGCTTCGCGCATGTGTCATGGACCTAGGCGGCAGCTGGGATACTCATCTACCTCTAGTTGAGTTTTCCTACAATAACAGTTATCATACGAGCATAAAAGCCGCGCCGTTCGAAGCTCTGTATGGCCGCAAATGCCGATCACCCTTATGTTGGGCAGACGCTGGAGATAAGCGTATGGTTGGTCCTGAACTTGTACAAGAGACAACCGACAAGATTGCGCAGATCCGAGAGCGCATTAAGGCGGCTCGAGAGCGACAAAAGAGCTACGCTGATCCAAATAGGAAATCGGTAGATTTCAAGGTGGGAGACAAAGTGTTGCTAAAAGTCTCACCATGGAAGGGCGTAGTTTGGTTTGGAAAGCGTGGAAAGCTGAATCCACGATACATCGGACCATTCAGAATTTTGAGGAGAATTGGTACCGTGGCATACAAGTTGGAGTTACCGGAAGAACTTAATGGAGTACATGATACGTTTCATGTATCCAACCTAAAGAAGAGTCCAACACAAGAAAACGTGACCATCCCGATGGATGAAGTGCATATTGATGAAGCCCTCCGATTTACAGAGCAACCCGTTGAGGTTACTGACTGGAAAGTCAACAAGACCAGGAGGAGCAGTGTGAAGCTTGTCAAAGTACGTTGGAGCTCTAAGCACGGACCCGAGTACACATGGGAACGTGAAGACCAGTTCAAGAAAAAGTATCCCCACCTATTCAAGAAGACTCCAGCGAGAGTGAGTCCTGCCTGAATTTCGGGACGAAATTCTTTTAACGGGGGGAGACTGTGACAACTGGCACAAACTGGTAATTTCCGTACACTTTAATCATTGTTTAATGATTGCAATTATGTGCTTAATTGTCAGCAATGTCTGAACAGATGATTAAACAAGTGAATTCATTCACGTTGTATACTACAAAATATTGCTTTATGCATAAACAAGAGCGTTGCGTCAAAAATAATAGTAAACTCACCGGTAAGACACCCTGTGTCAACGGAACTGCAGAAAGCAGCCAGGCAATAAAATTGGAGCCTAGGTGTAGGTCCGACAATAAGAATGCATTAAAACCCAAGAGTACATACAAGGGTTAATATATATGCAATACGAAAGCAAAAATAAGCACTAAAAAGCACCCGAAACGCACTTTAAGTGCAGAATTTATACGATTCAGCAATAATTCAGCGTTTAGACATATAAATATTTTGCAGAAATGTCGTTTTATTATCCAGAATATTTCCCTAAGCGTTGGGAATCGATAGTGTTACAAAAAGATACTTATTAAACACTAAAAGGTGCAATTTAGCACTTTAACGAATCGGTATCTAACCGAACAACCGGACATTACCCGGAACATAAAAAAAATATATTGTTATTGACATTGTTTTTCTGAGCCAGTTGGGGTCCCCGAATACCCTAACACCCGTTATAAATTACTACCCACTAATAAATAATTTAAAATCTCTAAACTAGTAAACTAATACTAACTTATTAGTTAGAAACAAACTTTTTACCCACACCCCTTAACCGAACTCGGTTAGCAAGGGGACAAACACTTACAAGACTTGAATATTTTATTAGAACATGCTTAATATCTTCTAGACAACATATTAACCTTTGGTTATTTAGGAAGAAATGGCCTATAAGTAACTGCATATGTCCAACATAATCTTCACCTCACTTAATCAAAAATCCACTTCTCTTTTCCCTTGCTCCTCACGGCCGAGAACCAAGCTCCACAACCATCCATCTTTCAATTTTTTTTATCAAGGCTATTTTACATACATTCAAGTGTGGAGGATCACACATAAGGAAGCTCGGTGCTTGCGGATCGTCAAGGACCTCATCCCAACGCTTTTAACCACTCGTTTTTCGACTAGTTTCTTCCCTAGCCTCGAGCTAGTAGTAAGTGACTCTAAACGCCTTCTTGATCCATTCTAAAGTGGTTAAAATGAACTTTGTCGGTTAAAAGTAATGAACAACCAAGATGACATACTAAAAGTTTACTAAAATGATAAACATGTTGGATAAAAGCATTAGAGTTGTGTAAAACTTGTAAGACTTGTTTTGTTGTGATTATTTAGTGTCGATCTATGTTAGTAGTAGCTCGGATCATCATCTAACCCGGATTAGTCATGTTCATGAAACATGACTTAGAGTATGTTAAAGTAGAAAAGGGGTTAAATGATGAACACTACTACATATCAAACATGAACTTGTGTAAAAATAGTTTTACTTGTAAAATGGAGCTCTAAACTAGTGGATCTAAAGATCTACAAGTGGTTTTTCGGAAGAACCAAGCAAAAATATTAGTGTTGTTAAAACCCGGATCTTATCCGAACTAAAAACATTTTTAGTAAATAAACAAGTGTGCTGACACTTGTGTCACAAGAAAAATTTAACAAAGAAATATTTTTGTGAATCTTGACTAGAAGTTGTGAAACTCCATATTCTTTAAAAATAAGATTTTTAAGAAATTAAACTTATTTTTAAAGATAACAAGACTTACTAAATGTGCTAGTAAGATACTACACAATTTTGGTAAATATCCAAGTTCATGAAGTGGGGAAAAGTAGTGATAATTGTTGTTGATGATTATTGATGATTGATGATGATTTAAAAGAAAATAAACACACGTTTTGAAAACGTGGGAAACCTCCATTTTTAGGGGAAACTCTGTCAAAATTTTTATAAATTTTGACACTTAGAAAAATATAAGTTTTTGAGAAATTTATTCCCTAAAAATGTGTTTAAAAGTATTACTAAGGTTTCCCTAATTTTTGGTGATAAGAAATGAGGATTTCTTCAAGAATAAAATGGATATTAAGTATATATTTTTGAAAGAAAAATATATATTATTTGATCACCAACTTTTGTGTTAAGTGTATATAGTATGTGTTATACGTGCTAGTGTATTAAGACTTAAAAAAAATACACTAAATACTCATGAGGAGTATAAACATAAAAATACACATACAACATACAAGATACATAAGTCGGGTGCAAAGTGCAAAACACAAAAGACTTATATTTATTTTTGGAGAAAATAATATAAGTAAGATACGTAGTTAAAAATATAGAATATTTTTAACACAAGAATATATACAAAAGAGAGTGACTGTACTTGTGCGACGCAAGTCTAGTGACTAACGTTAAGAAAACGCGTATAGGTTACGACGTTAATTAAGCAAATCCGGTGGAGTTTACGACGCTAGGAACGCAAAGTTGTGAGTTCATGCTCCCCCTTTTCTCTTTAACTGTTTTCAGTTTTTATAACTTCGGGGGTGAAATACATGTACAAAAATTTACAATTGGTATGATATAAATACATGAAGTACACTTGGTGAGAACGAGAACCAAGTGTGACGAAATATAAGAATATGAGAAGCGCACTTGGTGAGAACGAGAACCAAGTATGAGGCGCTATGAGAAATGATAACAAGAAACGCGCTTGGTGAGAACGAGAACCAAGTAGGATGCGTTATGAGAAATAGTGTCACGAATAGGGTACAGAAGCACCATTAATCGTGTACATACTTAGACCGCAGAACAAAAGGTTAGATCTAACGGGTGCCTGGCAGCCACACACTCGGTCGGGGCGAGAATCGAGTAGTGCTTTTGTGTCTCAGAATATACCAATTAAATGCCTTAGGTTTGGTGACTTCCTATGTCGTGCCACATGTTAATGGCTTTGCAACCCATTAACAATCTGATAATTACAGAAATACTGTATTTACATAAAATTCATACCATACTAAAATTGAAATATAACTTGAAGTACGTGGGGTACTCAAGAGGATTGATATATAACTTGAAGTACGTGGGGTACTCAAGAAAAGATTGAATTATACATGGGTACGTGGTGTACACATGAAACTGGATTTATATATGAGAACTTGATTTACTCACAAACTATGTTTTCATACAAAGTATACAAACATGAAATACAAAACTGCATGAATTCACACCAACTTTATGTTGACGTTTTTCCAAAAACTCACATGTATTTCAGGTAACTAGGATGGATGTGCGCGCGGTCTTGCTTATGCTCGTGGATGTCGCTTGTGTTTAACTTTAAATAAAGTTGTAAACTTTTAAGACAATGTTTTAAGCTGTCTAGCGATGTAAACACTATCTTATGTTTTCAAATTATGGTATTTGAAGTATTTTTACGAGCATGTAGCATGTTTACTCTTCGTATGCAATGAGAACCTTTCATGATCACACCTCGTGCTTCCGCCGTAGAAAGGGGTGTGACAAAAACATGATAAAAATCAAAAATGATTTTTTATGTCAAAGAAGAGGAAATGATAGTACATCAGTAGACAGCCACAATATGCTAAAGAAATGTATTGATTAAATAGCGTTAAACAGTCTCACTGATGATATGCCGATAGGTTTTTACACATTTAGTAAGTTTTTTCGGGATATAAACTTAAATTCAAACTTGCTTATATCGTGGGGAACAACTTCTTGGATATATGGGTAACCCCCGAAATCTTGTTTGAAAGGTCCCTCTTTCTGAGATACTAGGTCTTTATGCTCAGTGATATCTGGGGTATTATCCTGGGACTTCTGATTTTGCAGAAGCAATGGCCTAGTCCCCGGAGAATACTTTCCGCTTGCTTGAATTTAAGCGCCGCCCTCAGCAAATTGATGAAACAATAAAATTGATAGTCATTGCTGTTGTAATTCAAAAGATCCTCTAAAGGGGACACACCCAAAAGTCGAGTCATGATCTCTCTGCTGAACGGTAGTTCTGACCTGAGCTCTCATGATTCTTCATAATTTATTAACCCCTTACAGATATCATCTGTGGTATACTCACCTGTAAGACTGAATATTGGGATCTGGATACGAGAGTATATTCAAGAGGTGGGACACATGAGTGAGTTTAAGTCCTTAAAACATCTAACTCATATCCTGAATTAGTTGAAATTTGTGTGAGAATTTAAGTGGATCAGTATATCGACAATCTAAGTGAATTGTTTGATTCTTAATGTGTAACTAAGCTCAACGGTACTTGTGACTTGTCAAATACTGATATGATCCTCGTACACAAAACTCACAAAAATATTGTCTGTAAATATTTTTTTTGTATTTCTTTACTTTCAAAAATCCAAAAAGATTTTCAGTGTGTTTTAGCATAAATTTTTTAAAAACTCAAAAAGATTTTCGACAACTGATGTTGGAGAGCTAAATTTCAAAATTCCAAGTGCTAGACATGATGAACAAATGGTTTGGGAAAATGTGTTTTAATCAAATTTTAAAATGGTTCATCAAGAATATTGAGTTATTTTTTAGGGAGAGTCAGTGTTAGTGCATACATTGAATTGTTAAATTTAGAAAATTTACTTTGAGGTAGAGATTGTGCAGGATTATGAAAGAGCTGGATTTATTAATCCTGAGAATACCTGAGTTGGTTAAAAGCCAGGTTACGATCTTGGAAGAACCTCAGGAAGAGCCAGGTGATCGAGTATGGACAAAGTGTGAAAGCAAGACAACGATCCTGAAGCAGATGATGCTGAAGAACTATTGGAATGCTAGCATATTGATAAGGGGAGTCTGTTGATGATGTTAGTAAAAGAGTGAAGCCCAGAGACTGATCAAGATTGAAGACTAGAAGACTCGACACTTACGACTCGTCAACATCTGAGGGGGAGTCTGTTAGTGCATACATCTGTCAACTTCGTCTTGTGTCGAGTCTTAGTCTAGATTGTATAAATCAGGGCATGTAGATCAAGAAAATAGGAGAGTTTAAGTGTTTAGAAAGCTGATTTCGCTCATAGAGGTAATTCCGCTCCAAATGTTATTTGGACTGATTTCGGGCGGAATCACATGAATCAGATTCCGCTCATAATGGTTTGTTAGGTTTAGGGCGGAATCACAAGCTCTATATATAGTTCTTTCATGAGCGAAGTCAGTAACAAGTCCTTGTATTCCATACCAAAGTGCTGCCGGTGTGAGGTTTGAATGTAATCAACGTCAGATTAATACAATCAGTGTTTAAATTGAAGATTTAGCTATTTCTACCTTTGTTTCTTGTTTTCCGCACCTGAAACAGAGTAAAACTCCTCTGAACGACTCGTTTGGATTCGTACACGATCCTTCACATTATATTTTGCTAACCATTTTGTACGCAGGATATTAGTGGACACTGGTAGTTCTGTCAATATAATTCAGCTGGAAACATTGAAGAGTATGAATGTATCTCTAATGGACATTACTTCGAAGTCCACTGTGCTCGTTGGTTTCAGTGGAGAAGCTAGGAATACCGTAGGGGAGATAAAGTTGCCAGTATATGTTGAAGGGGTCAACTCGATACAACGCTTCTGTGTGATGGATTCCCTATCCTGTTATAACATCATACTAGGCAGGCCATGGATCCATGACATGAAGGCTGTGCCATCGACTTATCACCAGTGCATCAAGATCCCTACCCCTTGGGGGGTCGTCAAAGTTGATAGTGATCAGCAGGAGGCGAAGGAATGCTACTCATCCTCAATGAAATTCTCAACCAAGCCTAATGCAGCATAGCAATTAAAGATGCCGGCCCAGGATATCGTGGAGGCTTCGGAGCAGGATGTAAAGAAAGTTATCCTGGGTCAGGATAATCCCGATATCTCGGTGCTCGTAGGGACCAATATCCCTCAGGATATTGAAAATGAATTGGCTAACTTTTTGAAGTGCAGGATGTCAACATTTGCATGGAAGCATGAGGATATGACAGGTATATCCAAAGACATTATTACTCACAAGCTTGGAATTGACAGGTCGTTCAAGCCCGTTCAGCAAAAAAAAAGGAAGTTTGCTCCTGAACGAAATACAATCATAAAAGAGGAAGTTGAAAGATTGTTGAAGTCCAAAATGATCAGAGAAGTCAAGTTTCCAAGATGGCTGGCAAATGTAGTCGTGGTACAAAAGAAAAATGGGAAATGGAGAGTCTGTGTAGATTACACGGACTTGAACAAGGCTTGTCCTAAAGACCCATTTTCTCTTCCCCATATTGATGCAATGGTGGATGCTACTGCCGGGCATGAGATGTTAACCTTCATGGATGCATCCTCAGGATTTCAGCAGATGGAGCCTTCGGACCAGGAGGATACTGCCTTCATGGCACCAACAGGTATTTATTGTTATACTGCTTGTAGGTCCTTATCCCGTATGGATCGTAACAAAACTGACAATCTACCAAGGGTGCGGAATCCCCTTGATAAACCAAATAAACAGAAACAAGAACACCAGACGATTTACCAACCGATCTTCTATGATTATCCAACGAAAACGTTTACAATCACTCAAGATCTTCACGAACTCACAGCCAATAATCTGTGTATTCGAACTCTCTCTCAATTGCCTAAAAGTCTCCAAAAGTCTAACCCTAAAACTCTAGGTAAAGGTTGTTTATATACACACAACCATACAATTCGAACTGGGCCAAGCCCATACGAAATCTGTTTACAATTCGGGCTAAACTAAATGGACTTTAACTTGATACAAACTTGGACTAGATTGGGCTTCAACAAACTCGAATTCTATTCAGTCTTCATAAGTCTTCGCGGCCCATACTCGTTTAATATCCAAAGACCAATCCAACGCTGTTGTCACATAACATGCACCAACAAACTCCCCCTTGACAATAGCTTGCAAAGGAAACTTTAGTCTTCAGAATCTCACAGTCTTTTGGTCTTTGGATAGCGTCAGCTTCAACATGAATTCTGTCAGCAACAGACTCCCCCTAAGCTGATGTATCCAATCACCAAATCTTCCAAGTTTTGATTCAGCATTCCAAATAAGTCTTCACAGCATCCATTCTGCATTGTAGAAGGAGGACTCTACCAAGCAGCAACAAACTCCTCATCTCTTCAAAGCAACTTCTCATCAACACACTGCTTCAATCTGTATACTATAAAACAAACATCTCGAGAAACCATAAGAATTTTTCAACATAGTTAAAGAATTATTATTATTCAAGAGATAGTTAAACTGTATAACAGATTAAGCACTTTCCAATTCAACACCAACACGCACAAATTTTTAAACAAACACCTTATAACCTGCATCATTTCAAAATTTTGAACCCACTTACTAACACCGTCTCCCCCTATCAGTAACAACTCCTCCACGAATAACAGTTTTCCGTACATTAAGTATTTTAAACAGAAAAAGACACTATTTTTGTATTTTTCTGAAAGCAAATAAATATGAAAAGCAATAAACACTCTATTTTTGTGAGAATCACTTGTAAGAAGATCATATCAGCAAAATCAAACTGTTTCACACTATTAGATAATTCTTTATTTAATTTTCCATGAAAAGCAGTTCAAGACGATTACCAGTATGTTTGTCCATCTAAACAAAATGCATGAACATTTCAAGTACCATTACCGTATGATACGTTAAGGTAATTTTATTCTGATATATTTAGTGTGTCCCACTTCAGGATATACCCCCACGATCAAGGTATGCACAAAGATTCATCGTAGTAGGTGAGTATACTGATTTCATCCTTTAAGATATCATGACAATGTCTAGGTCTGCATATAATCTGTTTTATCATGTTTTGATTGCTTAACAATGAACACCCAAATAAATACTAATCAAATCCTGGAAATATAAACAACACACTCTATCATGCAAGTATCTTCCCTACCACATATTTCACAAGTCCAATCCAGATGTCTGAAATCTTAACTGGGAATAGGTTGAGAAGAGAACAGAATAGATCTTTAGGAGAGATGGTATAATATACAGATCAAATGAGTTTTCTCAGTTTGATATAGGTTTATTGGGTTTCATTTGGGCACTAGAGGGCCTCTTTCGGGTGTATTAGATCTATAGCGCGACAACGTACAGCTAGGTCAGCATGTATCTGGATGCAGCAGAAGCTGTCGTTGCCTAGCACCTCCAGGTCAGCATATATCTGGATGCAGCAGAGGAGGTACACGACTTTTTTCAGAGAAGATTTCAGAATCAGATCAAAATTGTGTGTATCGGGACAACATACAGACATTCAAATAGAAATGAGCTAATTCCAAGTGACTTTCTTTCCTGGGGTCATGTACAATTTTAGTTCTAAACAGAATGACAGCCAAGATATCCCCAGATGAAATAACAGTATAAAGACCCAAAACTTCAGATTTTGGCAATCTGTCAACGCAAGATTTAAGGTCATTTAAACCATACACCACTGATGTGTTCCCCACTCATACTCAGTGCATTTATGTTTATATCACATTGGTAAGTTGATTATTTCATGCTTTTGCCTACTGGTACATCATATGATGAAACTGCTATCACACTTAAGCAATTTAATTCAGTTCGAGTGTGACAGTCTAACTTGCTGATGTACTATCATTTCTTCTTTTTCACATAGTGAAAACTCATTTTTGATTTTCTATTTTTTTTTATGTTTTTGATTTTTCAATGTTTTTGTATTTTTGATTTTTGAAAAAGCAGTAAACTATTTACAAAATTCTTATGAAAAACCAGTTATTCAGGATTCCTCATCCCGTTGAGTTCGACTAAGTGTTCAAAGCGAGCTCGATCAAAAGCTTTTGTGTAAAGATCAGCAAGGTTATCTTCTGTGTCGACTCGGTGCAATTCAATTAGTCGTTTTTCAGCACAATCCCGTATAAAGTGATGACGTATGTCAATATGTTTAGTTCTACTGTGCTTTACGGGATTGTTTGTGATTGATATGGTGGCATTATTATCTATCATAATAGGAGTACGAGTGAAATCCAAACTGTAATCGCGCATCTGCTGTTGAATCCAGAGAACCTGAGAGTAACAGCTACCCGCAGCAATATATTCAGCTTCACACAGGATTGCTTCTTGCATTGCCAAGACACGATCCTGCCTCCCAAGAACTGACAACCACCTGTTGTAGACTTCCTGTTTGATTTGCATCCTCCAAAGTCTGAATCAGTGTAAGCAACAAACCTCAAATCACTATCAGCTGGATACCACAACCCAAGTTTAGGTTTCCCCTTCAAGTAACGAAGAATACGCTTCACTGCTTTCATGTGTGACTCTTTCGGATTCGTCTGATATCTGGCACACAAGCATACGGCAAACATGATGTCAGGTCTTGAAGCAGTCAAGTACATTAGAGAACCAATCATCGCCCTGTATTGAGTAGGATCAACATCTTCAGTACTTTCATGATCTGGGCCGAGATTGTGATTTTCGCAAATGGGTGTGTTGAAAGTAGAGCAATCATTCATTTTGAACCGATCCAAAATGTCATACACATACTTTGTTTGATGAATAAACATCCCATCCTCCTTCTGTTCAACTTGTAATCCCAGAAAGTAAGACAGCTCACCCATAGCACTCATTTCAAACTTACTCTTCATCACCTGTTCAAACTCCTTACACATGTTCTCATCTGATGACCCAAAGATGATGTCATCCACATATACCTGTACCAGCAGAAAATCTTAGTTCTTTCTCTTGATGAACAGTGTACTGTCAATCTGACCTCTCTCAAAACCATTCTTGATCAGATGTGTAGACAGTGTCTCGTACCACGCCCTAGGAGCTTGATGTAACCCATATAAAGCCTTATCAAGTTTGTAAACTCGATCTGGATAGTCTGGATCAACGAACCCATCTGGTTGTGAGACATACACCACTTCTTGGACTTTCCCGTAAAGAAATGCACTCTTCACGTCTAGTTGGAAAACTTTAAAGCCCTTGAATGAAGCGAAAGCTAGAAACAAACGAATTGCCTCCAACCTTGCCACTGGTGCAAACACTTCATTATAATCTATCCCTTCTTGCTGATTGAACCCTTTTACCACTAACCGAGCCTTGTTGCGCGTGACAATACCTCTATCATCCTTCTTGCACTTAAACACCCACTTAGTGCCAATCTCTCTTTCACCTTTAGGAAGGTCCACTAACTCCCAAACCTTCAACTTTGCAAACTGGGCCAATTCTTCTTGCATAGCTTCAACCCATGAATTGTCTTTAAGAGCCATGTGAATGTTCTTCGGCTCCTCTTGGGAAATAAAGCAACTATACAAGCATTCATTCACTATCCCAGTCTTCTCAATCGAAACAAATAACCCAGAATTCACTGCTATGCTTCTTCTCGTCTGAACACCTGCAGTAGGATCTCCAAGTATCATGTCAACTGGATGATCTTTATTTGCTCGTGTAGTAGCAACTGTATCGACTTCTAGATTATCACCCAGGTTTGATCCAATCTCCCCCTGAATATTCTGATTTGCAAACGGATTAATGAACTCCTCCCCCTGAATAGGTTCAGAGTCACTATCACTTGAATCAGGATCAGCAGCACCTTGGGAAATTTCCGGAGCATCTGAAATATCAACATTCGATCTAGGCATGAATTCGCCTTCATCGTCTTCACATACCACTGTTTGAATCAGCTGAGAATCATCTGCATCAGAAACCTCAGGAATATTAAATGATTTAAACACACTTTCATAATCATACAGTATAGCAGGACCACTCGTTGATTGTTGAGGTTTGTAGGAAGTAATTTCCACATTAAAAACAACCTCAATTTTACCAGTTTTGAGATTAAAAACCCTTTTATTCGGTGTGCCAGGCACGTGACCCAGAAAGTAGCCTTCGTCAGCCACCTCACCGAATTTTTGTTTATCTTTGTTTCGCACAATGGTGCAGGGTAATCCAAATGGTTCAAAGCCTGTTAAGTTTGGTTTTTCGTTAAACATCAACTCATGACAAGTTTTGTTAAAACGTTTAACAATTAAAACTTTGTTTAGGACATAGCAAGCTGTATTCACAGCTTCTCCCCAGAAAAGAACTGGTAGCTTTGAATCTGAAAGCATCGTCCTAGCGGCTTCAATCAACGTCCTGTTTTTCCTCTCAGCGACTCCATTTTGTTGAGGTGTATAAGGAGCAGAATATTGATGTTCAATTCCTTTTCGAAGGCAGTAGAGATCCAGAATCCGATTCTTGAACTCCGTGCCATTATCACTCCTTATCCTCTTGATCCTTGCATCATGGACGTTTTCCAATTTTGTAAAAAGATCTATCAGCAACTCTGCTGTCTCATCTTTTGAACCTAAAAAGAAAACCCATGAATAACGTGAATAATCACCAGTGACAACAAGACAATAGTACTTTCCACCTATGCTCCTCACATTCACTGGACCGAATAAATCCATGTGAAGTAATTCATAAGGGGCATTAATGGAATTTACTGCTTTAGACTTATGAGGTTTCTTGTGTTGTTTTCCCTTTTGACATGGAAGACATTTATCTTCCACTTGAAACCTCAGCAATGGAACCCCTTTCACTAGCTCATTTTTTATGATATAATTCATTTTGCGATAGTGAATGTGGGCCATGCGTCTGTGCCACAACATAGATTCAGCTTCAGATGCTTTTGACAGTAAACACGCCACCGCAGCAGTTGGATCCTTGGCACCCATGTCCATGACATAAGTATCATTTTTCCTCGGTGCACGCATCACTATCCAATCGTCCGGAATAACCAAACCCGGTTTCAACACCAATGCCTCAGTATTTGTAAAATGGACCGAGTGACCCTTGTCACAGACTTGTGACACGCTCATCAGATTGTGCTTAAGCTGCTCAACATAGTTCATTTTGTCCAAAGTGATCTTCCCATTCGTCACTTTTCCTCGTCCAGTTATCCTACCACCTTTAGCACCAGCAAAATTTACATGTCCACCATCATATTCTTCAAATTCAGAAAACAACCTCGCATCCCCCGTCATGTGCCTAGAGCAGCCGCTATCAACATACCATAAGTTGATAATCCTCCTTAGCAGCTCCTGCACACACCAACCAAAGGATTAGTTAGCTTGGGGGACCCAAGCCTTAATGGTCTTGGGTCGTCCAAATTCACCAACTATTTGAACATCCATCCAACATCCATCACTCCTAACTTGAGTCTTGGATCTTGGACCTGTTGATGGAAATTGGTTTTGATTTCCATAAGGTCTCTGGTCCTGAGGGTACCTATTTGTGTTTGGACTATGTGACCTTTGAAAACTTTGATGTTGATTCCAAGAACCCTGATTGTTGTAATTTCGAAAGCCATTGTTATAAAAAGTTCGACCACCATTATTTTGGTATCGATTTTGATATTGACCTTGACTTCTAAAATTATTTGATTTTTGGTTGTTCATTCTTGGTGAACTACTTCTTGGTCTTTCATATCTGCCTGATGTAGATTCAGGCTGAAATCTTGGTTGATTTCTTTGGAAACGAGGAACTTGTGGAGTTCCTTTTTCAGCCATTTTTACACCACCAGCAACACCCGGTTGTTGCTTTGGAGCAGATTTCTTTGGAGAATTTGGGACTTTCTCCTCATTATCACCTTTCTTCTCTGGTGATTTCCCTCTTTGTTTCTCACTAACTTGTGCTTCAACCTTTTTGTTAGGACAGCAGCTAGCTACATGTCCCTTGGTGTGACATTTGAAGCACGATCTCTTATTCGAAGACTTCTTAGCTGAAGCCTTTGAACTAGATTCTGGTTTAGAAGATGATGCCTTAGAAGGATTTGGTTCAGTTTGCTTAGTTTCAAGATTTTCTATGTTTTTGTTTTTAGCAAACTCTACATTTGATTCATTTTCTATAACAGCTGTTTCGTTTTTCATATCACTTCCTTGAACAAAATTAACCTTTTTAACAAAAGTTGGATTTTTATTCGTAGGATTTGAATTTTTCTTTTTCAAAACAGGTTTGCTGTTATTGACCTTCTTAGCATCATTATCTTCAAACACATCACTTTGACTAGATGTGAAACTACTTGGTGATGTTGACAGAAAGTCTGTGAACTCATCTTCATCAGGTAAGAAAGAATAGTCATGACTAAGAGGAGGTGGAACTTCATTGAAGCCCTTGAATCCCACACTTGTCTTGTCATTACTCTTCTTTAACCCACCCATCATGTGTTTCATAACAAAAGTAGAATCCCTGAATTGACCTAATTTCTTTTCGAGTTCAACAATTTTGAGTTGTGCATCTGACAACTCTTTGCATTTTTCAGAAATTTCTTTTGTTTTCTCAGCCATCATGTCATGAGCTAAGTCTATGACTTGAAGTTTTTCGTTTAGTTTACAGGTTAAAACTTCAATTTCAGCTTCATAGCCTTTTATCTTTTTCAAATATGATGACTCATTTCTTTTTGCAAAGAAATTTGATTCTTTTACGTTAGATATTTCGCTCACCAGACTTTTGTTTTGAGTTGACAACCTGTCAACTTCACCCTGTAATTCACGACACTTTAAGCAAACAGAAGTAGCAGAGTTACTTACCTCTCCTGTCGATTTGTCTGAGTTGGCCATAAGAGCAGCAAGTTGAGCTTCCATTCTTTTGATGATTTCATCTTTCTCATCTGCTTCCTTTTCATCATCTATTTCATGCTCAGACTTTGGCTTTCCTTTTTCAGCATCTGTTGTCTGATCAGCCTTATCTACCTCAGCTTCACTTTTCTTCTCAACTTCAGCATTCATGTTAGCTTCAGCTTCATCAACGGGAACAATCTCTGCCATAAATGCTTGAGTGACATTCTCATCATTTTCCAAGTGAATACTCCAGTCATATGAACCTTCTCGTGCAGTAGAGATCAGCGCTCTTGAGTTAGAGTTGTTTGATGAATTTCTATTGTTTGAACTCTGACTTGAGGTTTCATGCTTTTGTTTCTGACATTCCCTAGCAAAATGACCATAACTTTGACAGTTAAAGCACCTCACTTTGGTCTTGTCAAAACCAACAGTTTTCACTACAAATTTCCTTCCAGTTCTGTTCATGAACCTCTTCACCCTTCTAGTAATCATGGCCATTTGCCATTGCAAATCCATATCTTCAAGATCATCAGGGTCAATCTGATCGTAATCTTCATCTAAAACGGCAGGATCAGATATCTTCCCCTGAATGTAGTTTTCATAAGAAGCAACAAAAGAAGCAAGTAGAGCAAGATGTTCTTCAGCAGACTTCACACTCATTGGCATTGACTTTGAACTACTACTTTGCTTAGCAGTTGATGTTCTCTTAGCTCCAGTTGATCCTCCTGAAGCAGCTACAAAACATACATCACCATCCTCATTTACTGTGACCTGCTCAGTTTCACGCGAGAGAAAAGCAGTGGCAGAGTCGCTAGAAGCATCGTGAGATGAAGAAGATGTAAGCCCATTGTAAATCCCTGGATCTTGAACCTGATCATATCCAGTGTCCTTCTTCTTCATGCTGAGCTCATAAGCTCTTAGCTTTCCAACTACTTCTTCCAGTTCCTTTGTTTCATAATCAGCTTCTCCCTTTATCATGAGAGTGTAAATATCCTATTTAGCAGGCAGAGCATCAAGCAGCTTGTCATTTTTCTCTATGTCAGAATAGCAATCTATATCATAATTGTCCAATTCTGACATCAGATGGTAGTATCGAGTAATGACGTCCTCAAGTGACTCATGTTTCATGTACTTGAACACAGCAAACTGCTTCTTCAGTAGATCAATTTTGTTCTTCTTGACATCGGAATTCCCTTCATATCTCTTCTCTATCGCATCCCACATTTCTTTTGAAGTAGTGTACTTCTTAAAGGTGTGTTTGATGCTATCAGGTAGAGACATCTTGATAGCTGCCAAGGCTTTCTTTTCAGCCTCATACATCCTTTTATCATTTTCTTGCATGTTCACATAGGCTGTGACACGCGGTCTGCCTTCAAAGTCATGTGTAGGGTTTGTGTACCCATCTTCAATACAAATCCACATGCGTGTGTCCTGATATTCAATAAAGGATTGAAACCTATCCTTCCATGTCAAGTAATTCTCCACCTTCATCATCTTAGGTGGTTTGTTCGTTGTGCCTACCTCGTGTTCCATCCTTAAAAGCTCGTTCAATTTAGACATGTTCGACATTTTAACTTAAGCAGACTGGTTAAACCGTACAATTTTAGTCCGAAACCTGTTTTTATCAACTTATATCGTTAGATTCGTCTCTAGATTACGATTCCAATGATATATAATGTCTAAAACCTATTTCGGGATTTTCCAACGGTGCAAACGGTGCAAACGGTTTGTCCAGGTGAGTTACGGATAATTTAGACATGTTCGACATTTTTTTTTTGTCCTAAAAATCCAAGGAGTCCAACGGTGCAAACGGTTTGTCCAGGTGAGTTACGGATAATTCTCTAAACACGAAACAGTGAAATTTTTCCTACAATTGCCTAGAAAAATTCCACCACTTTCAAACTTGCAACCACTCAGTCCAGTCGAGACCACTGTTTCGAGTCGAGACTACTGTTGCGAGTCGAGACTTCCGTTTCGAGTCAAATCAGCACAAACCGAGACCACGGTTGCGAGTCGAGACCACTGTTGCGAGTAAAATCAGCACAAGTCGAGACTACAGTTTCGAGTCGAGACCACTGTTGCGAGTCGAGACCACTGTTGCGAGTCAAATCAGCACAACTCGAGACCACTAGTTACGAGTCGAAACCACTGTTGCGAGTCAAATCAGCACAACTCGAGACCACTAGTTACGAGTCGAAACCACTGTTGCGAGTCGAAACCACTGTTGCGAGTCAAATCAGCACAAACCGAGACCACTTGTTACGAGTCGAGACCAGCAACCTTGAGTCGAGACCAGCTATTTTCCAATCAAAATCCCGAAAAATCAGCCCCTTTTTACACCGCAGAATCTTCTAATCGAAATCCTTCCAAACTAAACTCCAAAAAATCAGCAAACAACTTCCAAATAACACCAAAACAGATCAAAATCGTAAAAATTTTGACTGTTCTTCGATGTTCTTCGTGAATCCAAACTCCAACCCAAAAACTTGTTTCTTTCCGATCAGTTTTGAACCGTACACAAGAGCAAACGCTCTGATACCAATTGTAGGTCCTTATCCCGTATGGATCGTAACAAAACTGACAATCTACCAAGGGTGCGGAATCCCCTTGATAAACCAAATAAACAGAAACAAGAACACCAGACGATTTACCAACCGATCTTCTATGATTATCCAACGAAAACGTTTATAATCACTCAAGATCTTCACGAACTCACAGCCAATAATCTGTGTATTCGAACTCTCTCTCAATTGCCTAAAAGTCTCCAAAAGTCTAACCCTAAAACTCTAGGTAAAGGTTGTTTATATACACACAACCATACAATTCGAACTGGGCCAAGCCCATACGAAATCTGTTTACAATTCGGGCTAAACTAAATGGACTTTAACTTGATACAAACTTGGACTAGATTGGGCTTCAACAAACTCGAATTCTATTCAGTCTTCATAAGTCTTCGCGGCCCATACTCGTTTAATATCCAAAGACCAATCCAACGCTGTTGTCACATAACATGCACCAACACTGCTATGCCCTTTGGTTTGAAAAATGCAGGAGCAACATACCAGAGGTTGGTAAACATGATGTTTTAAGACAAGCTGGGGGACACCATGGAGGTATATATTGACGATATGGTGATGAAATCTAAAAAGGCTGGGGATCATCTCCAGGATATTAAGGGAGCATTTGATATCCTGGATCAGTATAACATGAAACTGAATCCTGCTAAGTGCCATTTCGGAGTGGGGGCAGGAAAGTTTCTAGGATATATGGTGACCAAAAGAGGCATAGAGGCGAGCCCGGAGCAGATTAGAGCTATCTTGGATATAAAATCACCTTCGAATATGAAGGATGTTCAACGGTTAACAGGCCGAGTAGCAGCATTGAACAAATTTATTTCAAGATCCTCGGAAAAATGCAAGGAATTTTATGATATCCTCAAGAAGAATAAGAAGTTCGAATGGGGAGCAAAGCATGAAGCAGCCTTGCAGGATTTGAAGCAATATCTCTCAACTGCACCTCTATTGATGAAGCCTGAAAATGGTGAACCACTATCCATATACCTCGCTGTATCAGGGAATGCTGTAAGTGCCGTTCTTATAAAGGACCATGAAGGTCAGCAATATCCTGTCTATTATGTTAGTAAAAGTTTACTAGATGCTGAAACTAGATATTCTCATCTAGAGAAATTGATACTAGCCCTAGTTATGGCATCAACAAAACTTAGACATTATTTTGAGACACATAGGATTCATGTTAAGACCAATTATCCTGTTAAAAACGTGCTTAGGAAACCCGAGATGTCAGGTAGGTTGGCTAAGTGGTCAGTAAAACTGAGTGCTTATGATTTAGTATATGAGCCTAGAAATGCCATAAAGTCTCAGGCTTTAGCTGACTTTGTGGCTGATTTCAGTAGTGACATTCAAAATGAAGTAGATTTAGAAGTACAGCAGCTAGGAGAAAACTTAGAATGCTGGACATTGTATACTGATGGTGCATCTAACGTAAGAGGTGTAGGTTTAGGTATACTACTAAAATCGCCACAGGGGGACATATTACCCAAGGCTATTAGGTGTGAATTTCCTGCTACTAATAATGAGGCAGAATATGAGGCTTTAATTGCAGGATTAGAGTTGGCTAAAAATATGAATATCAAGAATTTGCAAGTATATGTTGACTCCTTGTTAATCACTAATCATTTTAATGGATCCTATGCAGTTAAGGGAGAGAAGTTAATCGAGTATCTCGAAATTCTCAAAAAATTAGCAGGATATTTTGATATTTTTACACTTGAACAGGTACCAAGAGAAGATAATGCTGAAGCTGATCCCTTGGCAAATCTGGGATCATCGGTCAGGATACCGGAAGGAACCCAAATACCAATATTACTGTTATGGGTAAAATTCTGAGCCCATATCCTGAGAAATATCTTGGGTTATATGATATTTGTTCACATCCGGGATGCTAATTCAGGATATTGGTAACATCCTGAATGGTATCCTCAGGATCACTAACGGATTATGTGCAGGTACGTGGGTTAGAAGCTAGTAACGTTCACAAGGACTCATTCCGCGGAAGACTCGGTCCAAGTCGTTCAAATAAAGACGTTGAAGCCGCATTACTCGGTCTACAACGTTTACAATGGAATATTCAGAGCATCCCATATTTATAGGAATTTTCGTTTGTACTTCATTACTATAAATAGGTGGGTATATCAGATCGAATAGGACATCACATGAACACTCACTACACTCTTACACTCGTTCTCTAGCAATTTTTACTTTCGCACAAAAGCATTGTAACACTTAGCGATCTGGTCAATATCCTGCACTGTATCCTGAAGTTCAAAGCAATAAGAAAAACAAGGCAACTGCGATTGTCAGCTCCCGAGGTTTTATGCCGGCGATCTAGATTGATCAAGGGCTTTCCTCGTATATCTCGTGTCACCCCCTTTACTTTTTGCTCATTGTTTGATCGTAGATACAGCTCAATATCCTGAGCCGTATCCTGAATACTGTTTTTCCAAACAACTTAACCAGCATATTTTCAACACACTTTTTAGCACACTACCTCACTTAACTAATTTGATCACTAAATTGCTTCGGTAATTTTTGACTAAAACAATTTGGCGCCAACCGTGGGGCAAGTGGTGCTCTCTTTACTAAAAATCTTTGTGAAATCATTAATCGGTTTTCTATTTTCAAAACTTTTTGCCACATTGTTTACAATGGCCTCAAGATCAAACATGAGCTCCTCCATTGTGTCTGCGACAACTTCTGCTACTGCTGGTCTGGTGCTTCCACCACCTCCTCCAAGGATGCAATCTTCTTCACAACCTCAGGATATTATCCCTACTCGGAGTATTCAGGGATCTACTCCCATTTTAGCTTCTAATGATGAAATTCTAACCTTATTTGGAAGTGTGCAGGAACAAATGAGGCAGCAATAGGAAACAAACCAAATGCTGTTGAGGGAAATACAACTCCTTAAGTCTGGCTCGAGCAGATCTGCTGAGGATATCGTCACTCCACTACAACCTAGAACTTTGAACTTCAGTTCAGCTGTGTACACTGAGGATAATAGGGGGAATATTGTGCCCAACCTTCCTCAGAACCATACTCCTGAAGTACCCTCCTCGGTCAGGATGTCGACCATGAGGAGTTCAGGATATGCTTCAGGATATGGGCAGAATCCTCTTACGGGTAACGTGTTAAACAATAACAATACTCATGCTGCTAACAATAGTGGATCTTTGCAGGATACAGGTGTAACATCAGCATTTACTAGGGAGCTTCAAAAGTTGAAGGACATGATATCCAGTGTACCTGGAGAGGTCCAGCCAATCCCGGAAGTGTCCCAAGACAGCCACAGGATATCTCGCTTTGCATATCCTATCTGTGATGCTGAGATTCCAAAGAGATTTCAAACCCCCAACATGAAGCTTTATAATGGAACTACGGATCCTGAAGAGCATATTGCCCAGTATAGGGAAAGGATGGAGATTAACCCTATCCCTCCAGAGCTCAAGGAAGCATGCTTGTGCAAGGGTTTTGGTTCTACCTTAACAGGATCAGCCTTGAAATGGCTCCTAAATGTTCCTCCTTATTCGATTACATCATTTGCTCACCTAGTGAATTTATTTAATAGTCAGTTTTCTTGTAGTAGAAGCTTTGAAAAACTAACAAGTGATCTCTACAGGATAACACAGGGGCCTCAATAATCCCTATGGGATTATGTGAACAAGTTCAGCCGGGAATCCTTAGACATTCCGCATCTTGATGTTGCAACAGCTGTGCAAGCTTTCAAGATGGGGCTACAAAAAGATTCTTAATTTTACCAAGACCTTGTAATGAACCCATGCAGGAACTTGGATGAAGCTCGAAACAGGGCTCTAAGATATATTCGATTGGAGGATGACAGGAAGATGCAAGAGAGGATGAACTCGTCCAACACCTATGAGTCAACTAACAGGAAGTCAGAATCCTCATTTAAGCCATATCGCCCTAAGCCATATGGTAGAAATGAAAACAAGAAACTGAATGCTATCGAAGACGAGGATCCTGAGGAATATCCTGAGTTATCAGAATATTGCTTTTCTGTTAACATTCCTGAATTGATATATGCCATGCAGGGTTTAGGAGACAAGGCTAGGTGGCCTAGAAAGTATCAACAAAAAGCCGATTGGAAAGATAAGTCAAAATGGTGTGCCTTCCACGAAGATTTCGGACATGTAACTGAGGATTGCATTGCTCTAAGGAAAGAAATAAGCTATCTTCTAAGTAAGGGATATCTGAAAGATCTCTTAGGAAGAAAGAAGAATAAGGGTCAGGATACTGAGAAGGATCCTGAGCGAGCAGCGTCACCTCCCGCGGATGCTAAGGTAATCAACTTTATTTCAGGAGGATCCGACATTTGTGGGACTTCGTATTCGGCGTCTGAAGCTAAGGCCGAAAGAGGAGACAAACCTGTCAGGATGACTACCCTCACAACTGACAAAGTGATCACATTTGATGCTGATGACAGGGATACTGTCCAGGATCCTCACCATGATGCTCTGGTAATAACATTATATGTGGCTAACCATTTTGTACGCAGGATATTGGTTGATAATGGCAGCTCCGTCAACATAATCCAACTAGAGACTCTGAAGAGAATGAATGTATCTCCGATGGACATCACTTCGAAGTCCACCGTGCTTGTTGGGTTCAGTGGAGAGGCTAGGAACACAGTGGGAGAGATAAAGTTACCAGTATATGTTGAAGGAGTCAATTCGATACAACGTTTCTGTGTGATGGATTCTCTATCCTGCAATAACATCATATTGGGAAGACCATGGATTCACGATATGAAGGCTGTGCCATCAACATATCACCAATGCATCAAGATTCCTACCCCTTGGGGAGTCATCAAAGTTGATAGTGATCAGCAGGAGGCAAAAGAATGCTACTCATCCTCAATGAAATCCTCAACCAGGCCTAGTACAGCATAGCAATTAAAGATGCGGGCCCAGGATATCGTGGAGGATTCGGAGCAGGATGTGAAGAAAATTATCCTGGATTAGGATAATCCTGATATCAGGATAATCCTGATATCAGGATAATCCTGATATCTCGGTGCTCGTAGGAACCAATATCCCTCAGGATATTGAAGAGTAGTTAACTAACTTTTTGAAATGCAGGATGTCAACATTTGCATGGAAGCATTAGGATATGACAGGTATATCCAAAGACATTATCACTCACAAGCTTGGAATTGACAGATCGTTCAAGCCTGTTCAGCAAAAAAGAGGAAATATCGAGGATATTACCTTGTTCAAAGAGTAATTATTTGATATACTTAGGAGAAATTTTACATGTTTTTACTAACCATTTTTAATTACCTTGTTCAAAGAGTAATTATTTGTTCAAGCCTGTTCAGGATATACATGTTTTTATTTGATATACTTAGGAGAAATTTTACTCCCTGTATGCCTTTTGGTTTGAAAAATGCAGGTGCAACATACCAGAGATTGGTAAACATGATGTTCAAAGACAAGCTGAGGGACACCATGGAGGTATACATTGACGATATGGTGGTAAAATCAAGGAAGGCTCAGGATCATCTCCAGGATATTAAAGGAGCATTTGATATCCTGGATCAATATAACATGAAGCTAAATCCTGCTAAGTGTCATTTCGGAGTGGGAGCAGGAAAATTTCTAGGATATATGGTTACCAAGAGAGGAATAGAGGCGAGCCCGGAGCAGATTAAAGCCATTTTGGATATTAAATCACCCTCAAATATGAAGGATGTTCAACGATTAACAGGGCGAGTGGCAGCATTAAATAGATTTATTTCAAGATCCTCAGAGAAATGCAAAGAATTTTATGATATCCTAAAGAAGAATAAGAAATTCGAATGGGGTGAGAAGCATGAAGCAGCCCTGCAGGATTTGAAGCAATATCTCTCAACTGCACCTCTACTGATGAAACCTGAGAATGGTGAACCACTATCCCTATACCTCGCAGTATCAGGGAATGCTGTAAGTGTAGTCCTTATAAAGGATCATGAAGGTCAGCAATATCCTGTTTATTATGTTAGTAAAAGTTTGTTAAATGTTGAAACTAGGTATTCTCATTTAGAAAAATTGATACTAGCATTAGTTATGGCATCAACGAAGCTTAGACATTACTTTGAGACACTTAGGATTCATGTTAAAACAAATTATCCTGTCAAAAATGTGCTTAGGAAACCAGAGATGTCAGGCAGGATGGCCAAGTGGTCAGTAAAGTTGAGTGCTTATGATTTAGTATATGAACCTAGAAATGCAATAAAGTCTCAGGCTTTAGCTGACTTTGTGGCTGATTTCAGTAGTGACATTCAGGGTGAGGTAGACCTAGAAGTCCAACAGTTAGGAGAATCCTCAGGATCCTGGACGTTATATACTGATGGTGCATTTAATGTACGAGGAGTAGGATTGGGAATACTACTAAAATCGCCACAGGGGGACATATTACCCCAGGCTATTAGTTGTGAATTCCCTGCTACTAATAATGAAGCAGAGTATGAGGCTTTAATTGCAGGATTAGAGTTGGCTAAGAATATGAGTATCAAGAATTTGAAAGTATATGTTGACTCCTTGTTAATTACTAACCATTTTAATGGATCCTATGCAGTTAAGGGTGAGAAATTAATCGAATACCTCGATATTCTCAAAAAATTAGCAGGATATTTCGATGTTTTTACACTTGAACAGGTACCAAGGGAGGATAATGCTGAAGCAGATGCCTTAGCAAATCTGGGATCATCGATCAGGATACCAGAAGGGACGCAAATACCAATATTACATATCTTATATCCTGCAACGAATCCTCAGGATAAAGAAGTAGCGGGTATTCAGGATCCTGGAGCAGAGTATCCTGAAAATGATCCTAAATCCTGGATGGCTCCAATCATGAGATATCTCAAGGAAGGACACATCCCCGGAGATGAAAATCCTAAGGCATTTAGGATGAAGGTATCACGATTCACTATTATAAATAATGTTTTATACAAGAAATCTCTTGCAGGACCGTATTTGAGGTGCTTGGAGGATCCTGAAGCCAAAGAAGTACTTCAGGATATACATGAAGGGGATTGTGGTAACCACACTGGGGGCAGATCATTGTTCTCGAAAGTATTAAGGACAAGATATTATTGGCCAACGATGAGGAAAGATGCTGCAGAATATGCTCCAAGGTGTGATGCATGTCAAAGGCATAGTAACATACTAAATCAACCAGCTGAACCACTATATCCGGTAGCTTCCCCTTGGCCATTCATGAAATGGGGGATGGATATAGTAGGGAAGTTACCAAAAGCTCCGGGAGGAAAAGTCTTTATGCTAGCAATAACGGATTATTTCTCTAAGTGGGTTGAAGCTGAAGCATTTGTTCAAGTTAGAGACCAAGAAGTAGTATCCTTCATAAAGAGGAATATCCTGACCAGGTTTGGGGTACCAGCTGAAATCATTTGTGATAATGGGTCCCAGTTTATAAGCAAGCGGACTACTGACTTTTGCAAGAGTTGGGGAATCAAAATGATCACGTCTACTCCGGTACATCCTCAAGCGAATGGACAAGCTGAATCCTCGAACAAGATAATTGTCAATAACTTAAAGAAGAGACTTGGAGCCAAAAAAGGAAGATGGGCAGAAGAATTACCCTTTGTTTTATGGGCTGATAGGACAACGGTAAAGAATGCAACCGGCCAAACCCCATTTTCCTTGGTATTTGGAGTAGAAGCAGTGATTCCAACGGAAATGGTGATACCTACTGCAAGATCTATCCTACAGGATCCTGAACAGAATCCTGAAGCCTTATGTTGAGATTTGGATACTATAGATGAAAAAAGAGATGCAGCAAGGCTAAGGATGGCAGCATATCAACAAAGAATATCCAGAGCATATAACAAGAATATAAGGACTAGGAGATTTCGAGTTGGTGATTGGGTGCTAAGAAAGGCTTTTCAAAATACCACTAATCCTGCCGATGGCAAGCTAGCTCCAAAATGGGAAGGACCATATGAAGTTGAGTCAGAAGCAGGGAAAGGAGCATATCGACTCAAGAATATGGAAGGGGATATGCTACCGAGATCCTGGAATGCAATCCACTTAAAGCTTTATTTCAAGTAAGAATAGAATTTAATTTCTATCTCAAAAGGGTATGTATTCTATCTCTTTTAAATATATTTGTTTATTATCTTGAACCCAATACTGACTTAAGCATCGGAGGGGTGTTAGCCAAGCTAACACCCACCTTAGTTTACAGTTGTTTTGCGGCATATGTTTCAGGATATAGCTCCAGGATATGCACTCAGGATAACTCGAAAGATTAGAGGATTGGCCCCCTATCTCATGTTTAAGGGATCCTGATCCCTTCTAAGGTTTAAAGGTATTCACCTTTCTTTCGAATTGGGTTTAAACACCTCGCCTGGAGCGCAAGTCATCTAGGTATAGTTCAAGGTAGCGGGACCAGTTCATGTAAAAGTGGCTGACAATTTCGTTACTGTTGGCTATATCCTGGATCCTGAAGGTATATGAGTATTGATCACCCTCTCTCACGAAAGGGTATTTTCATACTCTCTAAGGTTCAAAGGTTTTCACCTTTCTAAGATTTGGAGTTTATACACTCTCGCCTGTAACGCATGAAATTAAGGGTTTATCCCCAGGATATCACGGTTTATCCCCAGGATATTAAGGGTTTATCCCCAGTATGCTGAGGATTCATTCCAGGATATCAAAGGTTTTGCCTCGGGGTGTTCGGAATTTATTCAAGCCAAAGTGTGAATACATTTGCATTTCTGTGTCGTACACAGGGGACATACATTATACTATTCAAAGGATGGATCCAAGTTTGTAAGTATGCACTGGGGACATTCCTAAGGTGGAAGATTGGAATTGACTCTCTAAGTGTCTTTGGTATGATCTTTCCTTTTTTCAAATGACTTAAGTTTTCTAAGTTATATGACAATATCCTGACCAGGATATCTTTTAGGATACTTGTCAGGATATTTTCAGAATGTGTTCCCATAATATTCCCAAGAATGTTTAAACAAAACAGTTTTCATAAGTAAAATATGTACACTAATAACAACAATAGTAAGGCCAAAAGAGAAGTTATATTATTAACATAGCAAAAGTTTGTGCTTTTGGTTTCATCTCAAACCGAGATCCATCCACCAAAAGCACAATTAGTTTTTAAACATATTTACCCAACAGTTGAAGGTTTCATCTCAAACCGAGACCCATCCACCTCCAACTGTTGTATTGTTCAAAAAGCATGCAGGAAATGTAAATTGTTCAGGTGCAGAAAAGTAAAGTGCGGAAAAAGTAAATTGTTTTGGGGATTACAGACCAACATTCAAATTTAAAAAGGTGGGCTCTGGCCTTGGCACATATATCCATCATTGCGCACCTGAATGCCCTCACACAGCGGCATCTTCTCCAACCTTCTCTGCCTTTCCAGCTTCAGCATCCTGAGCAGCATCCTCACCAGCATCTGTCCCAGCATCCTTCTTATCTCCAGCCTTGTCTACCACCTCTGCTGTCTTAGAGGATTCCCCGGCTTCAGCAGGGAGTGGCACAGCTTTGCCTCCGAGCTCCTTCAGCTTGGCCACCCAGGATTCAACCGGCCAGGATAGGCATACAAGGCCTGTCTCCTTGGCCTCGTAGGCCATCTTGATGCGAGCTTGTAGCAGGGAGACGATAGCAGAGGCTTTGATCCTTTCCCGGAAAGAAACCATGGCCTGTTCGTGATCCATTTGGACGGTGGCAAGTTTGAGCTCAGCATCTTGGGTGACCTTCTTCAGCATGCCCTCGTAGTGCCGGGTCTTTGCTTCAGCAATGGCACCTTGGTCGGCAACGGTGCTGTTTTGGTCAAAAATTACCGACGTAATTAAGTGATCAAATTAGTTAAGTGAGGTAGTGTGCTAGAAATGAGTGTCGAAAATATGTTAATCAAGTTGATTTGTAAAAACAGTTTTAGGATACGGCTCAAGATGTAGAGCTGTATCTATGATCAAACGATGAGCAAAAATAAAGTAAACGACACGAGATGTACGAGGAAAGCCCTTGATCAATCTAGATCGCCGGCATAAAACCTCGGGAGCTGACAATCGCAGCTGCCTTGTTCTTCAATTGCTTCAAAAATCAGGATACAGTGCAGGATGTGGTACGGATCGACTAAGTGTTACAACGAAACTTGAATACAAGTGTGGTGTTTGCAATGAGCTAGAGAGTGTAAGTGTATGAGAGTGTTAGTGAAAAGTTGTGTGTTCTAAGCTGATCCGTCCCCATCTATTTATAGTTAAGATAGAATAACAAACTATCCTAAACTTGCGGGATCCACCGAATATTCCTTCTTCGAACGTTGTAGACCTGGTCTTTCGGGCTCAACGTCTCTCTCTCAACAAATTCGTCCGAGTCTTGAGGAGAAGAAGTCCTCTTGACCGTTAGCAAGTCTCAGCCCTTAACCTGCACGTGGTTAATTCAATAAGCCTCAGGATATCGCCCAAGATGTTAGCAATATCCTCTTCCAGCATCCTGGTCACAAATGAACAAACATAGGCAGGATATTGGTCAGGATATATATGTTAAGAAAATGACCCCTAACAATTGTCCCCAAATATATCGGTTGGTATACCAATCCAACGGATATATTTCAAAAATCTTATCCCACAACTCAAGGCGTTTAAAACGAAGCGACGGTCAAGATCGCATCGTAACTTCCAACGCGTTTTTTACTCAATGGAGATCCACGATGCCCCTATATCTTCTCTTTTCTTGTTTGAAAAGCAGATATCTTCAACAGAACCTTCAGGTAATTCTCCATTTCTGATTTTCTTCCTGTCAATTTACTTCATCTTTCTAGCAATGGCCCCCGAGACCTTCACCCAGCAGAATCTTCTCAAAAATCCCGAGAAGGAGATCTGCGCTTTTGACAACGCAGACATTGCAGCTTTAAGAGCCTCCGGCGCTTTCCCTGACAGCACAGTCTTTAGGCCATTCGATCGGTCAATCCGATCGGATGTTTCTTCTACCGAATGGATCTGTTTTCCAGCATACCCTTTTTCACTAGGTCTTCGATACCCTTTTCCTGAATTCATGATGCAATTCTTTCGTATTACTGGCATCTCTTTTGCTCAAACCATGCCCATGGTTTGGAGAGTTTTGATTGTACTCAACCAAATCAAAAACCTCCATTGCTCTGACCTCTGCATCGAGGATTTACCTATTGCTTATCGCCTCCGATCCCACGGCTCTAGCCGGTTCTTGCTTTTTTCAACCTCCAGCAAACCCCTGATTCTCAAAGCCACCAAAAACGAAGACGGGTGGCAACACAAATTCTTCTTTGTCAAACGAGATTCCATTGCTGAGGGTGCCAACCTTCCGGTGGAGTGGTTAACCACCGGTAGGATCATAAATATCCTCATAGACGATTTGATTGTTATCCTCTATTAATATTCTTCTTTTTGACCTTTATGCAGTGAACTTTAAGGAAGTTGCTCCTCCTACCGCCGAGTCAGAAGAGAGAATCAATACCGTTTACCGGTTACCTGCAATAGACAGGACTTTTACCACACACGTTCCGAGTTCAAGTCAGTACTCATCATCCAAGATGTCTGGTAAGAATTCCTTTCAAAATAATTAGTCAAAACAATATAATGATAAAGAGTAAAACTTTTCCCTTTACGCAGCACCAGCTAAGATCCCTGAAGTCTTTGATCTTGACGAACTGGATAGCTATTCTGACCAGATCCAGGTCAAGAAAGAACCTGGCTCCAAGACCACTGCTACATCCAAACCCAGCAGCTCCAAAGCCATCATCATTCCTAAACCTTCACCGGCTACCAAGCCCCGGAGTTCAAGTTCCCGCAAAAGGAAAGAACCCGATTCCCCTGTCATTTCTGACACCTTTCCTTATGAAAAGCACGGGTTCATTGAAGCCAGTGGTTTTATGACTTCTTTTCTCAACCAGGTTAGTATCTTTATATCATATCCTGCAATTTAGACTATTTTCAAAGATTTAATAATATTAATCTCTGTCCTCTTACCTTTGCAGGGTCTTGAGCGTTTGGTTCACTTATATCAAGAATCCTGCAAACTTAACAAAACACTTGAATCTAAGCTAAAGGAAGCAGAAATCACAATCTCTGACCAAGGTATGATCGCGGCCGCCAAGTCTCGTCATTACGAGGAGAAATACAAAGCTATGACCCAGGAACATCAAGTTGCTCTTAACAAAGCTACTCTTCAAGCCCAGGCCGATCTGGAAGCTGCCCATGTGCAGTACGAGCGGGATATGGTCAGTTACCGAGAAAGCCTCAAAAGTTCCGTCGTCATTTCTCTTCTCCAGGCTAGGTTGAAGATGGCTCACGAAGCCAAAACATTAGGCTTCGAATGCCCTTCTTGGGACGTTGGTGCTTGGGAGACCAAGCTGAAGAATCTTGGCGGTACCTCTTCCAAATCAACTGTCGATGAACCTTCTAAAGCAGTTGAAAAGGCAATTGATGCTGACAAGGATGCTGAGGCGGATCCCAAAATGGATGTTGCTGAAACCGCTATGGAGCAAGAAGGCACTACCCCATAGAGCTTATTTTCATTCGAACAATTTTATGTCTTTATGAACAATTTTCATTTCTGTCTCTAAACAATTTGATAACCAAAGGCGGATGGGTCCTGGGTTTCAGGATGAAACCTTCGGTTATCAACCAGTATTGATCGCTTTAAGAATAATTTCATCTTTTGACTTATTTTCTGTTACGTTGCATTACTTAGTATGAGTCTTATTTTTGTAAAGATTTTGTATTGGTATCTTATAAAATATCCTGATCAGTATGCTCAGCAACATACTGCAAAAACCTTGTATTAGATAGACCTTCCAAATGTTCCTTCAACTTCGTAAAAATTTCTTTTAGAAAGTAAAAAATAGTTTATCTTTTCAAAATCAAGTTTTGATAATATTTAAATGATCAAAGTTCCAAACCAATACTAGTTTCAAACATCCTAATCAAATATCCTTAAAAGAACTTTGAGGATATATATCAGGATACTTAACATAATGTCACCAAAAACCTAAACGAGGCTTATAAAGGAAAGGTCATACCAGAAATAGGACATAAACCTATTACCAAACTTCAATCCCTTCGCAACTCTTCCAGTGAAGATGTCCCCTGTGCAAGGTACTTAGTGCATTAGTCGCAAACTTCATCCTTTTAGCTTTACACCACCACCTTGGAGGGAATGTCCCCTGTATACAATGCCTTCAAGTATCTTAGAAATCTACTTAATGTCAGTTTCCATTGCATAAGAAATTTTTTACGTCCCAAGGGTAAAACCCAAGGATGTACTGGAGATAAATCCTTTGTATCCTGGGGAAAATCCCAACTTTTCATGCGCTACAGGCGGGAGTGTATAAACTCCAAGACTTAGAAAGGTAAAAACCTTTAAACCTTAGAGAGTATGAAAATACCCTTTCGTGAGAGAGGGTGATCAATCCTCATATACCTTTAGGATTCAGGATATAGCCAATGGTAACGAAATTGTCAGCCACTTTTACATGGACTGGTCCCGCCACCTTGAACTATCCCTGAATAACTTGCGCTCCAGGCGGGGTGTTTAAACCCAATTCGGAAGAAAGGTGAATACCTTTAAACCTGTGAAGGGATCAATATCCCTTAAACGTGAGAGAGGGGGCCAATCCTCTAATCTTCTGAGTTATCCTGAGTGTATATCCTGGAGCTATATCCTGAAACATATCTTGCAAAACAAATGTAAACTAAGGTGGGTGTTAGCTTGGCTAACACCCCTCCGATGCTTAAGTCAGTATCAGGTTACAAAGAACAAATTAAACCAAACATATTTGAAAGAAGTAGAATTCATACCATCTTGAGTTAGAAATTAAATTCTAGACTCACTTGAAATAGAGCTTAAGGTGTATAGCATTCCAAGATCTCGGTAGCATATCCCCCTCCATATTCTTGAGTCTATATGCTCCTTTCCCTGCTTCTGATTCAACTTCATATGGTCCTTCCCATTTTGGAGCAAACTTGCCATCGGCAGGATTAGTAGTATTTTGGAAAGCCTTTCTTAACACCCAATCTTCAACCTTAAATCTGCTGGTTCTGATATTCTTGTTATATGCCCTGGATATTCTCTGTTGATATGCTGCCATCCTTAGCCTTGCCGCATCTCTCTTTTCATCTATAGTGTCTAAATCCTGACTCAAGGCTTCAGGATTCTTCTCAGGATCACTTAAGACAGATCTTGCAGTAGGTATCGTCATTTCCGTTGGAATCATTGCTTCTGCTCCAAACACCAAGGAAAACGGGGTTTGGCCTGTTGCATTCTTTACCGTTGTCCTATCAGCCCATAAAACAAAGGGTAATTCTTCCGCCCATCTACCTTTTTTGGCTCCAAGCCTTTTCTTTAAGTTATTGACAATTATCTTGTTTGAGGATTCTGCTTGTCCATTTGCTTGAGGATGTACCGGAGTAGATGTAATCATTTTGATTCCCCAACTCTTGCAAAAGTCAGTAGTCCTTTTACTTATAAACTGAGAACCATTGTCACAGATTATCTCGGCTGGTACCCCGAACTTGGTCAGGATATTCCTCTTTATGAAGGATACTACTTCTTGGTCTCTAACTTGAACAAATGCTTCAGCTTCAACCCACTTAGAGAAATAATCCGTCATTGCTAACATAAAGTATTTTCCTCCCGGAGCTTTCGGTAGCTTTCCTACTATATCCATACCCCACTTCATAAATGGCCAAGGGGAAACAATAGGATACAATGGTTCAGCAGGTTGATGCAGTATGTTACTATGTCTTTGACATGCGTCACATCTTCAAGCATATTCTGCGGCATCTTTTCTCATTGTTGGCCAATAATATCCTGTCCTTAATACTTTTGAGAATATCGACCTGCCCCCAGCATGGTTACCACAATCCCCTTCATGTATATCCTGAAGTACTTCCTTGGCTTCAGGATCCTCCAGGCACCTCAAATACGGTCCTGCAAGAGATTTCTTGTATAAAATATTATCTATAATAGTGAATCGTGATACCTTCATCCTAAATGCCTTAGGATTTTCATTTCCAGGGATGTGTCCTTCTTTGAGATATTTCATGATTGGAGCCGTCCAGGGTTTAGGATCCTCTTCAGGATATTCTGCCCCAGGATCGTGAATACCAGCTACTTCTTTATCCTGAGGATTCGTTGCAGGATATAAGACATGTAATATCGGTATTTGTGTCCCTTCAGGTATCCTGATCGATGATCCCAGATTTGCTAAGGCATCTGCTTCAGCATTATCTTCCCTTGGTACCTGTTCAAGTATAAAAACATCGAAATATCCTGCTAATTTTTTGATAATATCGAGATATTCGATTAATTTCTCTCCCTTAACTGCATAGGATCCATTAAAATGGTTAGTAATTAACAAAGAGTCCACATATACTTGCAAATTTTTGATACTCATGCTCTTAGCCAACTCTAATCCTGCAATTAAAGCCTCATACTCTGCTTCATTATTAGTAGCAGGAAATTCACACCTAATAGCCTGGGGTAATATGTCCCCCTGTGGCGATTTTAGTAGTATTCCTAATCCTACTCCTCTTACATTAGATGCACCGTCAGTATATAATGTCCAGGATCCTGAGGATTCTCCTAGCTGTTGAACTTCTAGATCTACCTCATCCTGAATGTCACTACTAAAATCAGCCACAAAGTCAGCTAAAGCCTGAGACTTTATGGCATTCCTAGGTTCATATACTAAATCATAAGCACTCAACTTTACTGACCACTTGGCCATCCTGCCTGACATTTCTGGTTTCCTAAGCACGTTTTTGATAGGATAATTAGTTTTAACATGTATCCTATGTGTCTCGAAATAATGCCTAAGTTTCGTTGATGCCATAATTAATGCTAGTATCAATTTTTCTAAATGAGAATACCTAGTTTCAGCATCTAACAAACTTTTACTAACATAATAAACAGGATATTGCTGGCCTTCATGGTCTTTTATAAGAACGGCACTTACAGCATTCCCTGATACAGCAAGGTACAGGGATAGTGGTTCACCATTTTCCGGCTTCATCAATAGAGGTGCGGTTGAGAGATACCGTTTCAAATCCTGCAGGGCTGCTTCATGCTTTTCCCCCCATTCGAATTTTTTGTTCTTCTTCAGGATATCATAAAAGTCTTTGCATTTCTCTGAGGATCTTGAGATAAACCTGTTTAGGGCTGCTACTCGGCCTGTCAATCTTTGTACGTCCTTCATATTTGAGGGTGATTTTATATCCAGGATAGCTTTAATCTGCTCCGGGCTTGCCTCTATCCCCCTTTTCGTCACCATATACCCAAGAAACTTTCCTGCCCCCACTCCGAAATGGCATTTAGCAGGATTCAGTTTCATGTTGTATTGATCCAGGATATCAAATGCTCCCTTGATATCCTGGAGGTGATTCTCAGCCTTTTTAGATTTCACCACCATATCATCGATATATACTTCCATGGTGTCCCCCAGTTTGTCTTTGAACATCATGTTTACCAATCTTTGGTATGTTGCACCTGCGTTTTTCAAACCAAAAGGCATAGCTGTATAACAATAAATACCTGTTGGTGTCATGAAGGCAGTATCCTCCTGGTCAGAAGGTTCCATTTAGATCTGTTGAAATCCTGAAGATGCGTCCATGAAGGTCAGCATTTCATGCCCGGCAGTGGCATCTACCATTGCATCAATGTGGGGAAGAGGAAATGGGTCTTTAGGACAAGCTTTGTTCAAATCTGTGTAGTCCACACAAACTCTCCATTTCCCATTCTTCTTCTGTACTACAACCACGTTTGCTAGCCACCTTGGGAACTTAACCTCTCTGATCATTCTGGACTTTAATAGTCTTTCAACTTCCTCCTGGATAATCGCGTTCCGCTCAGGAGCAAACTTCCTTCTTTTTTGTTGTACAGGCTTGAATGATTTATCAATTCCAAGCTTGTGAGTGATAATATCTTTGGATATGCCTGTCATATCCTCATGCTTCCATGCAAACGTAGACATCCTGCATTTCAAAAAGTTAATCAATTGTTCTTCAATATCCTGAGGGATATTGGTCCCTACGAGCACCGAAATGTCAGGATTATCCTGGTCCAGGATAATTTTCTTCACATCCTGCTCCGGATCCTCCACGATATCCTGGTCCCGTGTCTTTAATTGCTATGATGCACTAGGTTTGGTTGAGGATTTCATCGAGGATGAGTAGCACTCTTTCGCCTCCTGCTGATCACTATCAACTTTGACCACTCCCCAGGGGGTAGGTATCTTGATGCATTGGTGATATGTTGATGGCACGGCCTTCATATCGTGAATCCACGGTCTTCCCAGTATGATGTTATAGCAGGATAGAGAATCCATCACACAGAAACGTTGTATCGAATTGACTCCTTCAACGTATACTGGCAACTTTATCTCTCCCACTGTGTTTCTAGCCTCTCCACTGAATCCAACAAGCACGGTAGACTTTGAAGTGATATCCATTGGAGATACATTCATTCTCTTCAGAGTTTCTAGTTGGATTATGTTGACGGAGCTGCCATTATCAACCAGTATCCTGCGCACAAAATGGTTAGCCACATATAACGTTATTACCAGAGCATCATGGTGAGGATCCTGGACAGTATCCCTGTCATCTGCATCAAAAGTGATCACTTTGTCAGTTGTGAGGGTAGTCATCCTGACAGGTCTGTCTCCCCTTTCGGCCTTGGCTTCCTTTGCATGTCTCTTTGCTGCCGAATACGAAGTTCCACAAATGTCGGATCCCCCCGAAATGAAGTTGATTATCTTGGCATCCGCGAGAGGTGATGCTGCTCGTTCAGGATCCTTCTCAGTATCCTGACCCTTATTCTTCTTTTTTCCTAAGAGATCTTTCAGATATCCCTTGCTTAGAAGATAGCTTATTTCTTTCCTTAGAGCAATGCAATCCTCAGTCATATGTCCGAAATCTTCGTGGAAAGCACACCATTTTGACTTATCTTTCCAGTCAGCCTTTTGTTGATTCTTTCGAGGCCACCTAGCTTTGTCTCCTAGACCCTGCATAGCATACATCAATTCAGTAATATTAACAGAAAAGCAATATTCGGACAACTCAGGATACTCTTCAGGATCCTCATATTCGACAGCGTTCACTCTTTTGTTTTCATTTCTACTATACGGCTTAGGCCGATATGACTTGAACGAGGATTCTGACTTCCTATTGGTTGACTCATAAGTGTTGGATGAGTTCATCCTTTCTTGCATCTTCCTGTCATCTTCCAGACGGATATATCTCAAAGCCCTGTTACGAGCTTCATCGAGATTCCTGCAGGGATTCATTACAAGATCCTGATAAAACTGAGAATCCTTTTGTAATCCCATCTTAAAAGCTTGCACAGCTGTTGCAACATCAAGATGTGGGATATCCAAGGATTCTCGACTAAATTTGTTCACATAATCCCTCAAGGATTCCTGAGGCCCTTGAGTTATCCTGTAAAGATCACTGGTTAGTTTCTCAAAACTCCGACTATAAGAAAATTGACTGTTAAATAAATTAACCAAATGAGCAAATGAAGTAATTGAGTGAGGAGGAACGTTTAACAGCCATTTTAAGGCTGATCCTGTTAGAGTAGAACCAAATCCCTTGCACAAGCACGCTTCCTTGAGCTCCGGAGGGATAGGGTTAATCTCCATTCTTTCCCTATACTGAGCAATATGCTCCTCAGGATCCGTAGTCCCATCATAAAGCTTCATGTTGGGGGTTTGGAATCTCTTTGGGACCTCAGCATCACAGATAGGATACGCGAAACGAGATATCTTGTGGCTGTCTTGAGACACTTCCGGGATCGGCTGGACCACCCCAGGTACACTAGATATCATGTACTTTAACTTCTGAAGTTCCCTGGTAAGTGCTGATGTTACACCTGTATCCTGCAAAGATCCACCACTGTTAGTAGCATGAGTATTATTATTATTAGACACGTTACCAGTTGGAGGATTTTGCCCATATCCTGAAGCATATCCTGAGCTCCTTATGGTTGACATCCTGACCAAGGAGGGTATTTCAGGAGTATGATTCTGAGGAAGACTGGGCACAATATTCCCCCTATAATCCTCGGTATATACAGCTGAACTAAAGTTCAACGCTCTGGGGTGTAACGGAGTGACATTGTCCTCCGCAGATCTGCTCGAGCCAGCCTTCAGGAGTTGTATTTCCCTCAAAAGCATTTGGTTTGTTTCATGTTGCTGCCTCATTTGTTCCTGCACACTTCCAAATAAGGTTAAAATTTCATCATTAGAAGCTAAAACGGGAGCAGATCCCTGGACACTCCGAGTTGGTATAACATCTTGGGATTGTGTAGAGGCTGGCATCCTTGGAGGAGGTGGTGGAAGCACCGAACCGGTAGTAGCAGAAGTCATAGCAGACACAGTAGAGGAACTCATGTTTGATCTTGAGGCCATTATGGACAATGTGGCAAAAAGTTTTGAAAATAGAAAACCGATTAGCGATTTGACAAAAAAAATTTAGTAAAGAGAGCACCACTTGCCCCACGGTGGGCGCCAAATTGTTTTGGTCAAAAATTACCGACGTAATTAAGTGATCAAATAGTTAAGTGAGGTAGTGTGCTAGAAATGAGTGTCGAAAATATGTTAATCAAGTTGATTTGTAAAAACTGTTTCAGGATACGGCTCAAGATGTAGAGCTGTATCTATGATCAAACGATGAGCAAAAATAAAGTAAACGACACGAGATGTACGAGGAAAGCCCTTGATCAATCTAGATCGCCGGCATAAAACCTCGGGAGCTGACAATCGCAGCTGCCTTGTTCTTCAATTGCTTCAAAAATCAGGATACAGTGCAGGATGTGGTACGGATCGACTAAGTGTTACAACGAAACTTGAATACAAGTGTGGTGTTTGCAATGAGCTAGAGAGTGTAAGTGTATGAGAGTGTTAGTGAAAAGTTGTGTGTTCTAAGCTGATCCGTCCCCATCTATTTATAGTTAAGATAGAATAACAAACTATCCTAAACTTGCGGGATCCACCGAATATTCCTTCTTCGAACGTTGTAGACCTGGTCTTTCGGGCTCAACGTCTCTCTCTCAACAAATTCGTCCGAGTCTTGAGGAGAAGAAGTCCTCTTGACCGTTAGTAAGTCTCAGCCCTTAACCTGCACGTGGTTAATTCAATAAGCCTCAGGATATCGCCCAAGATGTTAGCAATATCCTCTTCCAGCATCCTGGTCACAAATGAACAAACATAGGCAGGATATTGGTCAGGATATATATGTTAAGAAAATGACCACTAACAGGTGCTTTCAAGCTGTTTGATCCTAGCTTCATGGAGTGCAGCAGTACCACAGGCATCGTTGTACAGGTGGAGCAAATGCTGGAGGCCCTGCACATCAAGTTCAGGTATGAATTAGAATATATTAACCAGGATATCCTATCAGGATATATGTGCATGATATGTATTAGGATATTACCTTATTGAGGAAGGATGTCATTGGCTCTAAGGAGTCAGAAAAGCTGAGTTCATCGTAGGAGAACCCTTCTGGACCTGGAGCACTGATTTCAGGAGCTTTCCTCTTTTTTGCTGTGGAAGCACGAGTCCTCGGATTGGCCTTAGGAGCCGGGAGGGGCTTGGAGCTGGTGGCAGCAGAGGTCTCTTTCTTGACCGTGACTGGAGTAGGGTAGCTGTCAAGTTCTTCAAGGTCTAGGTAGACAGGAACCTTGCTGGAGTCTGCATACAGGGAGTAAAATTTCTCCTAAGTATATCAAATAAAAACATGTATATACAGGATATTTTGCAGGATCCTTACCAGACATGTTTGCACTAGAAAGGGGACTTGGAGATGGTGGAGATGGGTTGAAACTTCTTTCAGCCTCTGGAAGGAGTCTGATGGCGTCAATCCTTTTCTTTGAATCAGCAAGGGGAGGTGCAATCTTCCTAAAATCAGTTGCGTGCACAACAGAAAAAAGAAAGTTAATCAGTTCAGGATATGGAACAGGATAAGAGGCAGGATCATCCTTAAACCCTAAATCCTACCCTTTTTTAACCATTTCACCGGATATTCCGTTCCACCAGGGATTGAGTCTCTTTTTAAAAAGAAGAACTTAGATTGCCAATTATCCTCGTTCCTTGTGGCACGAAGTATCAGCGGGTCGCCGGAGGTGGAGTAAAACAAAAATCTACATCATCCATGGCATCTAAGCCGGTAAGTGTTTTTGGTCAAAAATCAAGCAATGACAATGTAACCAAACTTTCTGTTGTGAGGTATGATGCTTGAATTGATGAACAATAATAAGGATCACTATGAAGTGTAATGAACAAATGACACGAAGATTTATACGGGGAAAAAGCCCTTGATCAAGAGTTGATCTCCGGCACAAAAAACCCCGGGTGATGGAAACTACCGATCACCAACTCAAATTAAACAAATAATCTGTTACAACTTCGGATGATAGCGAGCTAAGTACAAGGATCACTATAGTGTATTGTGTAGAAAAATGTGTGAAATCGCCAAGTGTGTTAGCGAAAGTTGATGAGAGCAGTTGTATGAGTGTGTGTGTAGCCAAAAATAGCTAAGTGTCCCTAAAAATAACTCGCTACCCCTTTAAAAATAGAAAATATCAAGCCTAACTAACATTCCGCAAAAGGTGCAAGTCTTCCACGACTCCACAACGTCCATTTCTGGCCAAGCACGTGCGGAATAGACTAAGAATATTCTCCAGGAATGTCGCCAAGACTAAGTCCAAGTTGATATTCCTGCAAAACATTTACGAATTCAAAGTAGACAATCGTTAGTACAGGGATCCTTATAGTGATCCATGATCCTGATCCTGCAACACTTCTGAGGATCACTACTTCAGACAGAATTGAGGATCACTAAATCCAACAGTAAATAAGGATCACTGGTTATTTAGAAATCCACCCCTAACAATTGCCCCCAAAATATAAGGAGTAAATATGTAAATAAATGAGTTATATTTTGTCGATCTTATCCGTATTTAAACAACGGATAACTAGCCGTTATAAGCGAACTAGCCGTTACGATCATGACGTCAGTGAGATGACCATCCTGCAGAATCATCGTTATAAATAAGAGTTAGAGATAGGGATCATTTCACATTTAAGTTCAAAAGAACTCCCTTTAAATTCTGCTCTGACGATCAAACAGGTAAATCTTTTCCTTCCTCCTTTCTCATATTCTGCTCTTCTTTCTTTACCATCATCTTGTTCAAAAATGATGCTCCGAAGCTCTCCGGGCAAGGATCACAAGAAGAACAGCCCCTTAAAGAGTCAAGGGATCATCAAAGATTCCGCAAAAGAACGGTGTTGTTTCACTGATGCACAAATTGATAAAATCCGCCACTGTTTTCCAGCAAATACTGTCATCAGATCTTTTGATCCCACTACTCTTAGTGACAACATCTCTGAGACTTGGGTAGCTTTCCCAGTTACACCTTTCACCATAGGATACACCTATCCTTTTCCAAACTTTACCCAATCCTTTTTCTCCCTTACCGGCATCTGCTACATCCAAGCCATGCCGATGATCTGGAGGGTCCTATATACCCTTGAAAGGATCATCGAGCAGGAGGGGATTGACCTAGGAATGTCGGAGTTGGCTGAGATGTACGATCTCACAACGTTTGGATCCCACCGATATTTGTTCAAGCGTAAACTCGGAGAAGAACATCCCATCTTTAAGGCTACAAAAAACGATAACAACTGGAAACGGCGGTTTTTCTTCGTCAGGAGTGATTCTATCCCGGATGGAAAGGATTTGCCGAAAAAATGGAGCACTCATGGTAGGATAGGAGGATCCTTAGAAGGATCACTAAGTAAGCTCATTCTAATAATGCTTACTAATATGCTTTTGTTTCTTTTTGTACAGCTATCACATTCTCGCATATCATTCCTTCAGCTACCACCAAGGGGAGACTTGCTGCCTTTAGAAAGCTTGATCCTGAAACCAGATCATTCAAGACAATCACCCAGGATTCACAAGAGGTATCCTCAGGCTCTGTCACCATGTCAAGTAAGTATCCTGTTCTTTTTATATTCAAATGTTTAAATAAATAGTTATATATGAATAGAATAAGGATACTTATCTGTTTTGGGTGTGTAGGCACTGGAAAATCATCAAGATCCGCTTCCAAATTTAGTGTCACTGAGCTAGACACCGTCCGATCCTCCAAGAAGAAACTTCCTGCCAGCCCAACTGCTTCGATCCCCAAGGCACCCGCTAAAGGAAGGGGTGGCAAGAAAAGAAAAGCCTCCGAAGCTGAGGATCTGCAAGGTCTGCCTCTGATCCGTCATCAGTTCCTTGAGTACTTCAACGAGGTAAGGATCCTTGTTCCTGCTTTAGGTATCCAGCTTATTTGAGGATCACTTGTTCCTAAACTGTTCTTTATCTTCTTTGCAGAAATTTGCTGAGATTGAAGATTATGTTGGGCATGTCGAGGAGCAGGACAAGAAGATTGCTGACCTCCAACAAGTCGCATTGCTTAAAGATCTCAAGATTGCTGACCTCCAAAAGGATCTCAAAGATGCCAAAACTGAAACGGCCAAGATTCTGATCAATTTTGATTATGCAAAGCAGGAGATCACAGATGGCGCCAAAGTCTCCACAGCCATAGCCATGTACAAGACCAAGCTACAAATGGCTCAAGAAGCTCAGGATCCTGCCTTTGACAGGAGCAACTGGGATGTGGAAGGCTGGAAGGCTAGGCTGGTTGAATTGGAGGATGAGGAGGAGGCTGATGAGGTTCTGGCAATTGAGGCTGGACGCAGCGGCAAGGATCATGGTGGTGAAGCTAGTGGAGCTGGAGGTGGTGATGCAACGAAGGTGTAGGCTGCAACAATGGGCGATGATGGACATTTCTAGACGTAGCCGGAGCCCATTTTTTATTTTGGTTATGTTTTTTTTGTTTTGATGGTGTTTTGGTAAACAATGGTTGGTCTGTATTTGAACAATAGTAATTAGGGTTGAGGATCATGGATGATCCTTTGAACAATAGGTAGGATTACAAATGGTGGAGGGATCCTCTGTTTGGGGGATGAAGCCATTGTGATCCTGCCGTCTTTAATTTCCTGCACTCGTTAGACCTACAAACAATGCACACCCTTTGCCAACCCATGTGGACGGGCCACGTTTTGCTGGTAGAAACGTGGGTTGGCAATTTTGACAACCTTAAAAGGGTTTAAGCTTTTGTGAATAAAATGACTTTAACTTTTTGGCTATATCCTGTGTTGATATCCTTATTGTTATTTTATTTTTCAATCTATTGTGATGTTCATGTCGTTTAAGCTTATCAAGTAAGGAAAAAAAATTTAAAAAATATCCGTTAAGAGTTAAGGATATGATCAAGGATCACATAAAAAATAATTTAAGGATCATAATTCCAGTTGTCAAAGGATAAGTGTCACTTATAATGAATAAAATCAAAACAGTTTAGGATCATACCTGAGAACCTAAGTTAGGATCCTATCCTTCAACACTTAAAATTAGGATAACCCAAGATACAAACCTTAGTTGAAAGTAAGGGTCAAGAATCTTTGTCCATTTATCTTCACAAACATGAAATAAGATATTACTTGGAACTGAGCCAATATAAGATGAATGTTAGTGACTGGGGACAAGCCCAACAATTCTGGGGACAAGCCCAATATACTGGGGACAAGCCCAAAGGATAACTGGGGACAAGCCCAAAGGATAACTGGGGACAAGCCCAAAGGATAGCCGGGGACAAGCCCAAAGGATCGTATGTAAACTGGAGTATGGCCCTTACTGGCGACTATCCAAACTTAGTGACATGAAAATGCCAAAACCTTAGCTAACGTGAAAACGTTAGAAACCTTAGGAACGGATGTATGGTACGTCTACCATTATACGTAGGATCCTGAATATAGCCAGTACAACGAAATTGTCAGCCCCTAAAGCGGGTACTGGTCCCATTGCCATGAACTATACCAGGATCATCGTGCGCTACTGGCGAAACTGGGGACAGGCCCAAACTGGGGACTAGCCCAAAAGATAACTGGATACTTCTGTGGATACTCTATGCTTAGTTAAGGATGCCTGAACCTTCAAAACTCAAAATCAAGTAAAAGGAGGATAAAGGACGCAGGATCCTTATCCTTGTAAGAGAATAAAAGGAATGAAAATGTTTAAGATTGGATTGTTACCAGAAAGAAGATCATATGTTAGCGGGGATCCTTCAAGGATACTTGTCTGGTAAGGATCATGGATCATGATCACATGAAATATTTCTTCAAATGGACAGCATTCCAAGCTCTTGGTAGCAAATCACCCTCCATTGTTAGCAATCGATATGCCCCCTTTCCTGCTTCAGCTTCAATCAAATAGGGTCCTTCCCACTTTGGTGCTAGCTTTCCATCAGCAGGATTGGTGGTGTTTTGAAATGCTTTCCTTAATACCATATCCCCAACTTGGAATTTTCTGAGCCTGACATTTTTGTTGTAAGCTCCAGCCATCCTTTGTTGATAACTGGCCATCCTTATTCTTGCTAAATCCTTGATTTCCTCTATATCCAAGTCTTGAATCAAGTTTTTAGCATTTTCTTCAGGATCACGAACGCTTGTTCTTGCAGTTGGAACCACCATCTCTGTAGGGATCACTGACTCTGCCCCAAATACCAAAGAAAATGGAATTTGGCCTGTAGCATTCTTGGGAGTTGTTCTATCAGCCCACAGCACATAAGGTAGTTCTTCTGCCCATTTTCCTTTCTTGGACCCAAGCTTCTTCTTCAAATTGTTGATGATGATCTTGTTGGATGATTCTGCCTGACCATTAGCTTGTGGATGGACTGGTGTTGATGTTATCATCTTAATTCCCCAACTGTCACAAAAGTTAGTGGTTCTATTCCCAATAAATTGGGATCCATTATCACAAATAATTTCAGAAGGGATGCCAAATCTAGTAATAATATTCCTTTTAATAAAGGATATAACTTCCTTTTCTCTGACTTGAGCAAAGGCTTCAGCCTCTATCCACTTAGAAAAGTAATCAGTCATAGCAAGCATGAATACTTTTCCACCTGGTGCCTTAGGAAGCTTTCCAACTATATCCATTCCCCATCTCATGAATGGCCAAGAAGAAGATATAGGATGCAAGAGCTCTGCTGGTTGGTGAAGGATATTACTATGCCTCTGCTAAGGATCACACTTCTTGGCATACTCCACAGCGTCCTTCTTCATAGTGGGCCAATAGTATCCTGTTCTCAGGATCCTTGAGAATAATGCCCTGCCCCCAGTGTGGTTTCCACAATCTCCTTCATGGAAATCCTTTAGGACTTCTTGAATTTCAGGATCCTCAATGCATCTCAAATATGGTCCTGCAAGAGATCGTTTATACAGCATATTATTTAATATTGTAAATTGAGATACCTTAATTTTAAAAGCCCTTGGGTTTTCTCCTGTAGGGATTTCTCCATGTTGTATGTATCTCATGATTGGGAGTATCCATGATCCTGAATGAGATTGGGTATCATCACTAGGGACGATTGCAGAATCTTCTCCTATCTCCATAGTTACATGATCCTTGATAGCAGGGGTCAGGATATGGATAATAGGGATCTCAATATCCTCAGGAATCTTCAAAGATGATCCTAGATTGGCTAATGCATCAGCTTCTGCATTCTCTTCCCTTGGTACCTGTGTCAAACTAAAGGATACAAAAGAGAGTGCCAATTCTTTGACTATCTCCAAATATTTGATTAGCTTTTCACCTTTAACAGCATAGGATCCATTAAAGTGATTAGTGATCAATAAAGAATCTACATGTACCTCAAGATACCTGATACTCATATGCTTTGCAATTTGCAAACCAGCTATCAAGGCTTCATATTCAGCCTCATTGTTGGTAGTTTGAAACTCACAAGCTATGGAGTGGGGTATTATGTCCCCCTGTGGCGATTTTAGTAGTATCCCAAGCCCTGTTCCATTCGCATTGGAGGATCCATCAGTATAGAGTGTCCAAGGATCCTTGGTCTCCTCTAGCTGTTGGACTTCTAACTCAGTTTCCTTTTGCAAATCACTACTGAAATCTGCCACAAAGTCGGCTAATGCTTGGGATTTAATGGTTGTCCTGGGCTCATATCTTATGTCATATGCACTAAGCTTCACTGCCCACTTGGCCATCCTTCCTGACATTTCAGGTTTCCTGAGGACATTCTTAATTGGAAAATTAGTTTTGACGATAATGGCATGAGTTTCAAAATAATGTCTCAATTTAGTAGATGCCATAATTAATGCAAGGATAAGTTTTTCTAAGTGTGAATACCTGGATTCAGCATCAAGTAAACTCTTACTTACATAATAGACAGGATGTTGTGTACCTTGGTGATCCTTAACAAGGACTGCACTTACTGCTTTTGAGGATACCGCCAAGTATAAGGATAACACATCTCCCTTTTCTGGTTTCATTAAGGCTGGGGCTGAGGATAGGTAATCTTTAAGAGCTTTAAGGGCACTTTCATGCTTCTCAGTCCATTCAAATTTCTTGTTTTTCCTCAGGATGTCGTAGAACTCCTTTCACTTCTCTGAGAATTTGGATATGAATCTGTTCAAGGCTGCGATCCTGCCAGTCAACCTTTGCACATCCTTAGCATTGGAAGGAGATTTGATATTCACAATGGCCTTAATTTGCTCTGGACTTGCTTCAATGCCCCTCTTTGTTACCATATATCCTAAGAATTTACATGCCTTTACACCAAAATGACACTTAGAAGGATTTAGTTTCATATTAAATTTATCAAGGATATTGAATGCTTCCTCCAAGTCTTTAAGGTGATCCTCAGCTCTTTTGGACTTAACCACCATGTCATCAATATAGACTTCCATAGTGTGTCCAATTTGTTCCTTGAACATCATATTGACAAGCCTTTGGTAAGTAGCACCTGCATTCCTTAGTCCAAATGGCATAGCAATATAACAATATATACCAGTTGGGGTCATAAAAGCTGTATCCTCTTGATCGGATGGTTCCATCTGAATTTGTTGAAATCCAGATGAAGCATCCATAAAAGTTAACAACTCATGACCCGCGGTAGCATCCACCATGGAGTCAATGTGGGGTAATGGGAAAGGATCCTTGGAACATGCCTTGTTTAAATCTGTAAAATCAACACATACCCTCCACTTTCCATTTTTCTTTTGAACAACAACCACATTGGCTAACCATCTTGGATACTTAACCTCTCTAATCATACCTGCTCGAAGTAGCTTATCTACTTCTTCCTGGATAATAGCATTTCTTTCAGGTGCAAACTTCCTCCTCTTTTGATGAATTGGTTTGAATGACCTGTCAATGCCAAGTTTGTGAGTAATTATATCCTTTGATATATCTGTCATGTCTTCATGTTTCCAGGCAAAGGTGGTCTTCCTTCTTTTGAGAAAGGATACTAGCTCTTGTTCAATATCGCTAAGGATCCCTGACCCTATGAAGATTTTGGATTCAGGATCATCAGGATCCATGAGGATTTCTTTCAAATCCTGTTCTCTTGCCTCCAAGACGTCTCTTGAAGGATACTTTAATTGCTATTGCTCCCTTGGTCTTGAGGCTGGTTTCATTGATGAGGTATAGCAATTCTTAGCCTCCTGTTGATCACTCTCAATTTTCACCACTCCCCATGGACTTGGAAGCTTTACACACTGATGATAGGTGGATGGAACTGCCTTCATATCATGTATCCATGGCCAGCCAAGGATAACGTTACAACATAATAAGCAATCAATAACACAAAACTTTTGATAAGAATGCAATCCTTCAATATAGATTGGGAGTTTGATGTCCCCCAATGTATTCTTTGTTTCCCCACTGAATCCCACAAGTACTGAGGATCTTGGGATAATATCGGACTCTGGGATATTCATTTTCTTGAGAACATCCAGCTGAATGATGTTCACAGAGCTTCCTCCATCTATAAGGATCCTGTGAACAAAGTGGTTAGAAATAAACAATGTAATTACGAGACCATCATGGTGAGGATCCTGGATGTCAACACGATCATCCTCATCAAAAGTAATGACTTTATCCTGGGTGACAACGGAGGTCCTGACGGGTCTGTCTCCATTATCCATCTTGGTTTCCTTAGCGTGTCTTTTTGCTGCTGAGAAGGATGTACCACAGATGTCTGATCCACCGGATATGAAATTTATGACTTGTGCATCTGCCGGAGGAGCAGGAGCCCTTTCCGGGATCCTTTCAGGATCCTGGGTTCTTGACTTCTTTCGTCCCAAGAGTTCCTTTAAATGCCCCTTGCTCAACAAATAACCAATTTCCTTTCTAAGTGCAATACACTCTTCAGTGAGATGCCCAAAATCCTCATGATATGCACACCACTTGGATTTATCCTTTGTAGCAGCCGTTTTATCACTTTTCCTTGGCCATCTAGCTTTCTCACCTAGATTCTGCATTGCAAGGATTAGTTCATTGTTATCAACAGAGAAACAATATTCAGAAATAGGAGGATAATTCTCATCATCCTCTTCTTGTTCCACTGCGTGCACATTCTGGTTATCAGATCTATTATAGGACTTGGATTTGTTGTTCCTGAAGTAGGATCCTTGCTTATCCTGTTTTGAGGATCCTGTCAATCTGTCCTGGATCCTTTTGTCATCCTCTAGGCGGATGAACCTAAGGGCTCTAGTCCTTACTTCATCAAGATTCCTGCAAGGTGTCATAACAAGATCATCATAGAATAATGAATCCCTAAGCAATCCCATTTTAAAGGCTTCAACAGCCATAACTATATCCAAATTGGGAATATCTAAGGATTCTTTACTAAACTTAGTGATATAATCTCTAAGTGATTCATTTTGACCTTGTGTTACCCTATATAAATCACTAGTTAATCGTTCAAACTTTCTGCTACAAGAGAATTGACTATTGAACAAATTAACTAAATTAGCAAATGAAGTAATAGAGTAAGGGGGAAGACTTAGCAGCCATTTAAGAGCAGATCCTGTAAGTGTGGATCCAAATCCCTTGCATAGACATGCTTCTTTCAATCTTTCCGGAATTGGATTGATCTCCATTCTCTCCCTATATTGAGCTACATGCTCTTCTGGATCCGTTGAACCATCATATAGCTTCATTGATGGTATCTGGAATCTTTTAGGTATCTCAGCATCACACAAAGGTGGTGCAAAACGAGATATCCTATGGCTACCATACGCAATCTCAGGAATGGGTTTAACCACTCCTGGTACACTGGATATCATATCCTTAAGCTTCTGCAATTCCCTAGCCATGGCCTGATTGATACCTGTATCCTGCATAAAGCCATGGTTAGTGTTATATAAATTATTAAAAGTGTTACCTCCCACATGATTCGAGTTTGGAATTGCGGATGTGAATCCATCTTGTCGAGACTCTGGCATGATTGAAGGACCAGAGGAGGCAATGGTCTGCATTGGTATGAAGTCTCCTTGATAGACATCTGAGTTCTGAGGTTGCATATTTCTCGAGGATCCTTGATTTTGAAGGGGATTGGATCCTTGGAATTGCGATGATCCTTGAACCGGAAAGGATCCTGGGACCAGGGAGGATCCTTGAACAAGGGAGAATCCTGGGACCAGAGAGGATCCTTGGACCTGGGAGGATCCTTGGACCTGGGAGGATCCTTGGACCTGGGAGGATCCTTGGACCTGAGAGGATCCTTGGATCTGGGAAGATCCTTGGACCTGGGAGGATCCTTGGACCCGGGAGGATCCTTGTACTGCATGCATTCCCACATATCCTCCTGACGTGAAGTATCCCTGATGCTGAGAAGAGGATCCTAATGGTTGAGAAGAGGATCCCTGAGGCTGGAAGCAAGAGCCAAATGCCTGACTCATTGTTGTTGTCCCATAACGCCTTCCTGATAGTTCACCCAAGTATTGCACGTCCAGAACTGCTGAGTATTGTGAGGTTATGACCGGAGTGTCGAAGTTCAGCGATCTTGGCATCAGAGGGGAGTGATCCTCCACTGATTTCTTCTGTTTCTTGATTTCGTCAATCTCCCGGAGGATCCTTTCGTTGGTCTTATCCTCATCTGCAAAATCAAGGCATAGAGATCATTAGTAGTAGGATTAGTTAAAACAGAAGAAGTAGGTGGTTTTTGGAAAATAGGAGTTGGTTTCTTCGCAGCATTCTCAGCATTCTTCTGGGATCCAGAAGGTGGTGGAGGCAAAGGAGGAACGCCTTGTGAGGAACTGAATGAGGGCATCAAACTTGAAGTATTCTTCACTGAGGAAGCCATCTGTTTGGTTGTAGTGAACTGAATTGACCACGAAAACACGAATCTTTCTAAGAATGAAGCACCAATTGCCCCACGGTGGGCGCCAAACTGTTTTGGTCAAAAATCAAGCAATGACAATGTAACCAAACTTTCTGTTGTGAGGTATGATGCTTGAATTGATGAACAATAATAAGGATCACTATGAAGTGTAATGAACAAATGACAAGAAGATTTATACGGGGAAAAAGCCCTTGATCAAGAGTTGATCTCCGGCACAAAAAACCCCGGGTGATGGAAACTACCGATCACCAACTCAAATTAAACAAATAATCTGTTACAACTTCGGATGATAGCGAGCTAAGTACAAGGATCACTATAGTGTATTGTGTAGAAAAATGTGTGAAATCGCCAAGTGTGTTAGCGAAAGTTGATGAGAGCAGTTGTATGAGTGTGTGTGTAGCCAAAAATAGCTAAGTATCCCTAAAAATAACTCGCTACCCCTTTAAAAATAGAAAATATCAAGCCTAACTAACATTCCGCAAAAGGTGCAAGTCTTCCACGACTCCACAACGTCTATTTCTGGCCAAGCACGTGCGGAATAGACTAAGAATATTCTCCAGGAATGTCGCCAAGACTAAGTCCAAGTTGATATTCCTGCAAAACATTTACGAATTCAAAGTAGACAATCGTTAGTACAGGGATCCTTATAGTGATCCATGATCCTGATCCTGCAACATTTCTGAGGATCACTACTTCAGACAGAATTGAGGATCACTAAATCCAACAGTAAATAAGGATCACTGGTTATTTAGAAATCCACCCCTAACAGTAAGCTAGGGGGAGATCATGAACAGAAAGATCAGGGATGTGGTTTTTCTTGATCTGATCAAGAACGGACAGAACACGCCAAAGCATTGGCATTGTTTGACTGAAAGAGATTTTTGTAATCTTGAAGAATTCGGTGATGAAGTCTGGAAAGGGGAACTGTAACCCTAAGGTGAAGGGGAAAGGCACTAAAGCACAACCACTCATTGGAAACCATATCCGACCGGATTTCCCGGTCGAATGGCCGGAATACCGTTCCTTTCGGAAAGATACCGGAGGATTTCAAAGCCGACAAGTGGGCACTATCAAAAGAACATATTTCTTTCTCCGGTTCTTGGAGAAGATTCTGCTGGATGAATGTGGGAGCCGAATCACCAGAACTGGATCTTGTGTGTCTCGGCATTTGATCACCTGAATTTTTGACCGGAAAAGGAGGATGAAGATGAAGATTAGAGAGAGAATGTTTACCTTTTTTCCTTATCGATAGTGATTAAAAAAGAGATGAGGATGAGAAGATATAGGGTGCAATGAGTAAATATAGGTTGAGTAAGTTGCAAACGGTCACATCATTGGTCTTATCTCTTAATTACCTCGATCTCTGTGAAAAATGTAACCGTTAGTGCAGGATACTAAACGGTAACATTTTTGGGGACAATTGTTATGGGTAAAATTCTGAGCCCATATCCTGAGAAATATCTTGGGTTATATCTTGGTTATATGATATTTGTTCACATCCGGGATGCTAATTCAGGATATTGGTAACATCCTGAATGGTATCCTCAGGATCACTAACGGATTATGTGCAGGTACGTGGGTTAGAAGCTAGTAACGTTCACAAGGACTCATTCCGCGAAAGACTCGGTCCAAGTCGTTCAAATAAAGACGTTGAAGCCGCATTACTCGGTCTACAACGTTTACAATGGAATATTCGGAGCATCCCATATTTATAGGAATTTTCGTTTGTAATTCATTACTATAAATAGGTGGGTATATCAGATGGAATAGGACATCACATGAACACTCACTACACTCTTACACTCGTTCTCTAGCAATTTTTACTTTCGCACAAAAGCATTGTAACACTTAGCGATCTGGTCAATATCCTGCACTGTATCCTGAAGTTCAAAGCAATAACAAGAACAAGGCAGCTGCGATTGTCAGCTCCCGAGGTTTTATGCCAGCGATCTAGATTGATCAAGGGCTTTCCTCGTATATCTCGTGTCACCCCTTTACTTTTTGCTCATTGTTTGATCGTAGATACAGCTCAATATCCTGAGCCGTATCCTGAATACTGTTTTTCCAAACAACTTAACCAGCATATTTTCAACACACTTTTTAGCACACTACCTCACTTAACTAATTTGATCACTAAATTGCTTCGGTAATTTTTGACCAAAACAATTACATATCCTATATCCTGCGACGAATCCTCAGGATAAGGAAGTAATAAGTATGCAGGATCCTGATGATGAGTATCCTGAGGAGGATCCTAAATCCTGGACGGCTCCAATTATGAGATATCTCAAGGAAGGATACATCCCAAAGAATGAGAATCCTAAAGCCTTTAGAATGAAGGTATCACGATTCACTATTATAAATGGTGTTTTGTATAAGAAATCTCTTGCAGGACCAAATCTGAGGTGCTTGGAGGATCCCGAAACCAAAAAAGTACTTCAGGATATACATGAAGGGGATTGTGGTAACCATACTGGGGGCAGGTCCTTATTCTCAAAAGTATTAAGGACAGGATATTATTGGCCGACGATGAGGAAAGATGCCACAGAATATGCTCGAAGATGTGACGCATGTCAAAGACATAGCAACATATTACATCAGCATGCTAAACCGCTGTATCCTATTGTTTCCCATTGGCCGTTCATGAAATGGGGTATGGATATAGTGGGAAAGCTTCCAAAGGCTCCAGGAGGAAAGGTTTTCATGTTGGCAATGACGGATTATTTCTCCAAGTGGGTTGAAGCAGAAGCATTTGTTCAAGTTAGAGATCAGCAAGTGGTATCCTTCATAAAAAGGAATATCCTGACTAGGTTTGGAGTACCAGCTGAGATAATTTGTCACAACGGATCTCAATTTATAAGTAAAAGGACTACTGAATTCTGCAAGAGTTGGGGAATCAAAATGATTACGTCTACTCCGGTACATCCTCAAGCAAATGGACAAGCAGAATCATCAAACAAGATAATTGTCAACAACTTGAAAAAGAGACTAGGGGCTAAGAAAGGAAGATGGGCAGAAGAATTACCCTTTGTTTTGTGGGCTGATAGGACAACGGTGAAGAATGCAACTGGTCAAACCCCGTTTTCCTTAGTGTTTGGAGAAGAGGCGGTGATCCCGACGGAAATGGTGATACCTACAACAAGATCCAACCTCAGGGATCCTGAGCAGAATCCTGAAGTCCTATGCCAGGAACTGGATACTATTGATGAGACAAGAGATGCTGCAAGGCTAAGGATGGCAGTATATCAACAGAGGATATCTAAAGCATATAACAAGAATATAAGGACTAGAAGATTTCAGGTTGGAGATTGGGTATTAAGAAAAGCTTTTCAGAATACTACTAATCCCGTTGATGGAAAGTTGGCTCCGAAATGGGAAGGACCCTATGAGGTTGAATCAGGAAAAGGAGCATACCGACTCAAGAATATAGAGGGGGATATGCTACCGAGATCCTGGAATGCTATACATCTAAAGCTCTATTTTAAGTGAGTATGGAATTTAAATTCCAACTCAGGATGGTATGAATTCTATCTCTCTTATTAAATTTTTATATTATTTACTATTTTAAACCTATTACTGACTTAAGAATCGGAGGGGTGTTAGCCAGGCTAACACCCACCTTAGCTTATAGTGGTTTTGCAGAATATACTTCGGGATATAGCACCAGGATACACACTCAGGATACTTCGGAAGATTAGAGGATTGGCCCCCTCTCTCATGTATAAGGGATCCTGATCCCTTCACAGGTTTAAAGGTATTCACCTTTCTTCCGAATTGGGTTTAAACACCCCGCCTGGAGCGCAAGTTATTCGGGAATAGTTCAAGGTGGCCGGACCAGTCCATGTAAAAGTGGCTGACAATTTCGTTACTATTGGCTATATCCTGAATCCTAAAGGTATATGAGGATTGATCACCCTCTCTCACGAAAGGGTATTTTCATACTCTCTAAGGTTTAAAGGTTTTCACCTTTCTAAGTCTTGGAGTTTATACACTCCCGCCTGTAGCGCCCGAAAATTTGGGATTTCCCCCAGGATACGAAGGATTTATCTCCAGTATATTTTGGGTTTTACCCCTGTAACACAAAAATTGTCTATACAATTGGAACTATTGTTCAAAAATTTTCTAAGTGTTTAAGGATTTCATGCACAGGGGACATTCCATCTAAAGCAATTGTATGATGCACAAAGGATCAAAGTTGTGCTAAGTGTCTCAAACTGGGGACATCTTAGTAGGAGAAGTCGCAAAAGGGATTGGAGGTTAATACTAGGGTTAGACTCAGTTCCTGGTATGATCTTTCCTTTATAAACCTTACATAAATTTTATAACTCAGGTTAAGGTTTAAGTATCCTGAAAAGGATATATCTTCATGATATATCTTCAAAATGTGTTTTTGGGATGCGTTTCGGGATATTTGATTGAAAAATTTGGAAGTGATACTAGTTTGAAATTAAAACCTTGATCAAATAAGTATTGTCAAAACAGGTTTTAAAAAGTGGACTATCTTTTATTCTTTAGATGTTTTCTCTAAAGTTGATTGAATTTTTAGAAGTTCTATTTAATAAAAGTTTTCATAATATATCACTAAGTATATTGATCAGGATATTTTCAAAAGATAGTTGTACAAAATTTTGCAAAGCTAAAATCTACACTAAGAAATATAGAAAACAATAGAGTCAATTGAAAGATGAAATTATTTGAAATAAGCAATGCCAGTTGATAACCGAAGGTTTCATCCTAAAACCCAGGACCCATCCACCTTCGGCTATCAAGTTGTTTTGATACAGAAATAAAAACTGTTCATAAGACAAGAAATAAAATTGTTCAAACATAAGCACAACTCTCGAATTTAAAGAAAATAAGTTTTAGGAGGCAGCTCCTTCTTCGTTCATGGTAATTTCAGCAGCATCCATCTCGGGATCCTCCTCAGCATCCCTCTCAGCACCAGTTGGTTTTTCAACTGATTTTGAAGTTCCTTCAGCAGCAGGTTTGGCAGAAGTGCCGCCAAGGCTCTTTAGCTTTGTTTCCCAGGCACTGACGTCCCAAGAAGGGCATTCGAAGCCTAGTGTTTTGGCTTCGTGGGCCATCTTTAGCCTGGCATGGAGGAGAAAAGTGACGACGGAACTTTTAAGGCTTTCCCGGTAGCTGACCATATCCTGTTCATGTTGAGCATGGGCAGCGTCAAGATCGGCTTGGGCCTGGAGAGTAGCTTTATTGAGAGCAGTCTGGTGTTCTTGGGTCATAGCCTTGAACTTCTCCTCGTAGTGCCGAGATTTAGCGGCTGCAATCATGCCTTGATCGGAGATAGTAACCTCGGCTTTCTTTAACTTGGATTCAAGCGTCCTGTTGAGCCCGCAGGATTCTTGATATAGATGAACCAGACGTTCAAGACCCTGCAAAAATAAGAGGACAGGTATTGGTTTTAATAAATACTTATAAGGGGTATAAGCTGCAGGATATGGTTCAAGGATACTAACATGGTTGAGAAAAGAAGTCATAAATCCGCTTGCTTCGATGAACCCGTAATTCTCATAGGGGAATGTATCAGAGATGACGGGGGAATCGGGCTCTTTCCTTTTACGGGAGCTTGAACTCCGGGGCCTGGTAGCTGGCGAAGGTTTAGGAATGACGATGGCCTTGGAACTGCTGGGTTTGGATGAGGCCGTGGCCTTGGGACTAGGTTCCTTCTTGATCTGAACCTGATCGGAATAACTTTCCAGCTCGTCAAGGTCAAAGACTTCAGGGATCTTGGCCGGTGCTGTGTAAAGGGAAAAAGTCTTGCATCTTTATTATCTTTCATTATATTGTATTGTGCTAATTAATTATTTCACGGGTAATCCTTACCAGACATTTCAGATGATGAATATTGACTGGAACTCGGGATATGTGTGGTAAAACTCCTGTCACTTGCAGGTAATTGGTAAAAAGTTTTGATTCTTTTCTCTGATTTCGCAGTAGGGGGAGCTACTTCCTTGAAGTTTACCGCAAAGGGATCAAAAAGGAGGATATTAGCAAAAGATAAAAGTCTAAAGGTACATGGGAACATTTATGACCCTACCGGTGGTTAACCACTCCACCGGAAGGCTATCACCCTCATCAATGGAGTCTCGTTTGACAAAGAAGAATTTGAGTTGCCATCCGTCTTCGTTTTTGGTAGCTTTGAGAATAAGGGGTTTGTTGGAAGTCGAAAAAAGCAAAAACCAGCTAGAACCGTGGGATCGGAGGCTGTAAGCGATTGGCAGATCTTCGATATAAAGGTCGGGACAGTGAAGATTTTTAATTTGGTTGAGTACGATTAATACCCTCCAGACCATGGGCATGGTCTGAGCAAAGGAGATACCGGTGGTCTGGAAGAATTGCATCATAAATTCGGGAAAAGGGTATCGAAGACCTAGTGAGAAAGGGTATGCTGGGAAGCAAACCCAATCAGTAGAAGAAACGTCCGATCGAATTGACCGATCGAATGGTCTAAAGACCGTGTTATCGGGGAAAGCACCGGAAGCTCTCAAAGCCACAATGTCTGCGTTATCAAAAGCGCAGACCTCCTTCTCGGGATTTTTGAGAAGATTCTGCTGAATGAAGGTCTCGGATGATTCATCGGTTTGGGAATAAGTTCTGGCAGCCATTGCAAATAAAGGAGGAAAGATTGACAAAAAATGAATGAGAAGTAAGGAATTACCAGGAGACTCCGTTGGAGATATCTGCTTTTCAAACAAGAATAGAGAAGATATAGGAACATTGTAGATCTCCATCAAGTTAAAAGCGCGCTGGAAGTTATGGTGTAATCTTGACCGTCGTCTCGATTTAATTGCCTTGATTTACGAGATAGAATTTTTAAAATATATCCGTTGGATTGGTATACCAACAGATATATTTGGGGACAATTGTTATGGGTCATTTTCTGAGTATATATATCCTGACTAATATCCTGCTTTTGGTTGTTTACTTGTGATCAGGATACTGGATTAGGATATTGCTAACATCCTGGGCGATATCCTGGTGTTAACTAAATTAACCACGTGCAGATTAGAGGCTGTGTGTTACCAACGGTCAGATGGACTTCTTCTCCTCAAGACTCGGGCGTATTTGTTATGTGAGAGACGTTGAATCCGAAAGACCAGGTCTACAACGTTCGAGTGGGGAATATTCGCCGGATCCCGGTTTATTAGGATAGTTTGTTGCATTTCTTTTACTATAAATAGATGGGGCGGATCAGATTAAGGCACGCAACTTTCACACACACTTTCGAACACTTTTGCTCTCTAGCTCACAGCAAACACTATACACAAACACTTGTATTCGAATTACATTGTAACACCTAGTTGATCCGCATCACATCCTGCACTGTATCCTGATATTTGAAGTAATAGAAGAACAAGGCAGCTGCGATTGTCAGCTCCCGAGGTTTTATGCCGGCGATCTAGATTGATCAAGGGCTTTCCTCGTACATCACGTGTCAACCTTTACTTTTTTGCTCATTGTTTGATCATAGATACAGCTCTATATCCTGAGCCGTATCCTGAAACTGTTTTTACAATTAACTTGGTTAACATATTTTTCACACATATTTCTAGCACACTACCTCACTTAACTAATTTGATCACTTAATTGCTTTGGTAATTTTTGACCAAAACAGTTAACAGGGCGAGTAGCAGCATTGAACAGATTTATTTCAAGATCCTCGGAAAAGTGCAAGGAATTTTACGATATCCTGAAGAAAAACAAGAAGTTTGAATGGAAAGAGAAGCATGAGGCAGCCCTGCAGGATTTGAAGCAGTATCTTTCAACTGCACCTCTATTAATGAAGCCTGAGAATGGTGAACCACTGTCCCTATACCTCGTAGTATCAGGGAATGTTGTAAGTGCCGTCCTTATAAAGGATCATGGAGGTCAGCAATATCCTGTCTATTATGTTAGTAAAAGTTTATTAGATGCTGAAACTAGATATTCACATTTAGAAAAGTTAATATTACCTCTAGTTATGGCATCAATAAAGCTTAGACATTATTTTGAAACACATAGGATACATGTTAAAACCAATTATCATGTTAAAAATGTGCTTAGGAAACCTGAGATGTCAGGCAGGATGGCTAAGTGGTCAGTGAAATTAAGTGCTTATGACTTAGTGTATGAACCCAGAAATGTCATAAAATCACAGGCTCTAGCTGACTTTGTGGCTGATTTCAGTAGTGACATTCAGGATGAAGTAGACCTAAAAGTCCAGCAGTTAGGAGAATCCTCAGGATCCTGGACATTATATACTGATGGAGCATCTAATGTTAGAGGAATAGGATTGGGAATACTACTAAAAACGCCACAGGGGGAGATATTACCCCAGGATATTAGATGTGAATTTCCTGCTACTAATAATGAAGCAGAATATGAGGCTTTAATTGTAGGATTAGAGTTGGCTAAGAATATGAATATCAAGAATTTGCAAGTATATGTTGACTCCTTGTTAATCACTAATCATTTTAATGGATCCTATGCAATTAAAGGTGAGAAGTTAGTCGAGTACCTTGATATTCTCAAAAATTAGCAGGATATTTCGATGGTTTTACACTTGAACAGGTACCAAGAGAAGATAATGCTGAAGCGGATGCCTTGGCAAACTTAGGATCATCAGTCAGGATACCAGAGGGAACCCAAATACCGATACTTCATATCCTGTATCCTGCTGTGGATCCCTTCAAGGCTCAGGATAAGGAGGTAACAAGCATCCAGGATCCTGGTCATGATACTGACAAGGATGATGAATCCTGGATGAATCCAATCATAAGATATCTCAAGGAAGGATACATCCCTAAAGACGAAAATCCTAAGGCATTCAGGATGAAGGTATCGCGATTTACCATTATAAATAATGTTTTATATAAGAAATCTCTTGCAGGTCCGTACCTGAGATGCCTGAAGGATCCTGAAACCAAGGAAGTGCTCCAAGATATACATGAAGGGGATTGTGGTAACCACACTGGGGGCAGGTCATTATTCTCAAAAGTATTAAGAACAGGATACTATTGGCCGACAATGAAGAAAGATGCTACAGAATATGCTCGAAGATGTGATGCATGTCAAAGGCACAGTAATATACTACATCAACCAGCTGAACCACTATATCCTATAGCTTCCCCTTGGCCATTTATGAAATGGGGGATGGACATAGTAGGGAAATTACCAAAAGCTCCGGGAGGAAAAGTCTTTATGCTGGCAATGACTGATTATTTCTCTAAGTGGGTTGAGGCTGAAGCATTTGTTCAAGTTAGAGACCAAGAAGTAGTATCTTTCATAAAGAGGAATATCCTGACCAGGTTTGGAGTACCAGCTGAAATTATTTGTGACAATGGATCCCAGTTTATAAGCAAGAGGACTACTGACTTTTGCAAGAGTTGGGGAATCAAAATGATCACATCTACTCCGGTACATCCTCAAGCAAATGGACAAGCAGAATCCTCAGACAAGATAATTGTCAACAACTTGAAGAAGAGACTAGGAGCTAAGAAAGGAAGATGGGCAGAAGAATTACCCTTTGTCTTGTGGGCTGATAGAACAACGGTAAAGAATGCAAGTGGCCAGACTCCGTTTTCCTTGGTATTTGGAGCAGAAGCAGTAATCCCAATAGAAATGGTGATACCTACGGCAAGATCTATCCTCCGGGATCCTGAGCAGAATCCTGAGGCTTTGTGTCAAGACTTGGACACTGTAGAGGAAACGAGAGATGCAGCAAGGCTAAGGATGGCAGCATATCAACAAAGGATATCCAGGGCATATAACAAGAATATAAGGACTAAAAGATTTCAAGTTGGTGATTGGGTATTAAGAAAGGCTTTTCAAAATACCACTAATCCTGCCGATGGAAAGTTGGCTCCAAAGTGGGAAGGACCATATGAGGTTGAGTCAGAATCAGGAAAAGGAGCATACCGACTCAGGACTATGGAAGGAGATATGCTACCAAGATCATGGAATGCTATACACTTAAAGCTATATGTCAAGTAAGAATAGAATTTAATTTCTATCCCAGAATGGTATGTATTCTACCTCTTTTAAATATGTTTGAATTTGTTTGTTATCTTGAACCCAATACTGACTTAAGCATCGGAGGGGTGTTAGCCAAGCTAACACCCACCTTAGTTTAAGATTGTTTTGCAGAATATGCTTCAGGATATAGCTAAAGGATATACGCTCAGGATATCTTGAAGGATTAGAGGACTGGCCCCCTCTCTCATGTATAAGGGATTCTAATCCCTTCAAAGGTTTAAAGGTATTCACCTTTCTTACGAATTGGGTTTAAATACCCCGCCTGGAGGGCAAGTTATCTAGGGATAGTTCAAGGTAGCGGGACCAGTTCATGCAAAAGTGGCTGACAATTTCGTTACTATTGGCTATATCCTGGATCCTAAAGGTATATGAGGATTGATCACCCTCTCTCACGAAAGGGTATTTTCATACTCTCTAAGGTTTAATGGTTTTCACCTTTCTAAGTCTTGGAGTTTGTACACTCTCGCCTGTAGCGCAGGATATTAAGGGTTTATCCCCAGGATATTAAGGGTTTATCCCCATGATATTAAGGGTTTATCCCCAGGATATTAAGGGTTTATCCCTAGGATATTAAGCTTTCAAACATGTTGAACACAGGGGACATGTATCATACAATTTAAAGGATGGATTCGAACTTATAAGTATGCATTGGGGACATTTCTATAATTGAAGATTGGAATTGACTCTTTAAGAATCTCTGGTATGATCTCTCCTTTTTATTTGGATAACTTGAATTTTACAGATTGTGTGTCAGTATCCTGAGCAGGATATGTTTCAGGATACACTTACAATGTGTTCCCAAGAATGTTCAAACAAAATTGTTTTCATAAGTAAAATTCATGTAGTAAAGGTATAACAACAAAAATAAAGCCAAAAGAAGGTTATATTATTAACATACCAAAAGATGTGCTCTTGGTTTCACCTCAAACCAAGGTCCATCCACCAAGAGCACGAATAGTTCCTTACCATATTTGCTTAACAGTTGAAGGTTTTGTCTCAAACCGAGACCCATCCACCTCCAACTGTTATATTGTTCAAAAGCAAAACATACTAACGGTGATGGCCAAGGGCTTCGTCCTGAAACTCAGGATCCCTCCACCTTTGGCCATCATATTGTTCAAGTGCAGAAAAGTAAAATGCAGGAAAAGTAAATTGTTTTGGGGATTACAAGCCAACATTCAAATTTAAAAAAGTGGGCTCTGGCCTAGGCATCAACATCCATCATCGCCCACTTGAATGCCCTAACACAGCGGCATCTTCTCCAGCCTTCTCCACCTTCTCAGCCTCATCATCCTGAGCAACATCCTCACCAGCATCAGCCCCGGCATCCTTCTTCTCTTCAGCTTTGTCCACCACCTCTGCTGACTTGGAGGATTCACCAGCCTCAGCAGGATATGGCACAGCCTTGCCTCCAAGCTCCTTCAGCTTTGCCACCTAGGATTCAACCGGCCAGGCTGGGCACTCAAGGCCTGTCTCCTTGGCCTCATAAGCCATCTTGATATGAGCTTGCATTAGAGAGACAACGGCTGAGTTTTTTATCCCTTCCCGGAAGGAGACCATGGCCTGTTCATGCTCCATTTGGATGGTAGCCAGCTTAATCTCAGCATCCTGGGTGACCTTCTTCAGCTTGTCCTCGTAATGCCGAGTCTTCGCTTCAGCAATGGCACCTTGGTCGGCAACAGTAGTTTCAAGCTGTTTAATCCTGGCCTCATGGAGTGCAGCAGTACCACAGGCATCGCTGTAAAGGTGGAGCAGATGCTGGAGGCCCTGTAAGTCAAAATTCAGGTGTAAATCAATATTTACTAACCTGGATATCCTGTCAGGATATATGTGCAGGATATATTGCTAGGATATTACCTTGTTAAGGAAGGATGTCATCGGTTCCAAGGAATCAGTGAAGCTGAGCTCATCATAAGAGAGCCCTTCGGAGCCTGGAGCACTAACTTCAGAGCCCTTTCTTGACAACGGGTGGAGTAGGATAACTGTCAAGCTCGTAGTGGGCTTGGGGGCCGGAAGCGGTTTTGAGCTGGTAATGGCAGGAGTCTCTTTCTTGACAACGGGTGGAGTAGGATATCTGTCAAGCTTGTCAAGATCGAGGAAAACTGGAACTTTGCTGGAGTCTGCATACAGGGAGTAAAATTCTTTCCTAAAAATATCAAATAAAAACGTGTATGCAGGATATTGTGCAGGATCCTTACCAGACATGTTTGCACTGGAAAGAGGGCTTGGAGATGGTGGAGACGGGTTAAAACTTCTTTCAGCCTCTAGGAGGAGTCTGATAGCGTCAATTCTCTTCTGTGAATCAGCTAGGGGAGGTGCAAGCTTCCTAAAATCAGCTGTGTACAAGACAATAAAAGAAAAATGGTTAGCTCAAAGATATAAAGCAGGATACAAGACAGGATCATCCTTAACCCTAAATCCTACCCTTTCTCAACCACTTCACCGGATATTCCGTTCCACCAGGGATGGAGTCTCTTTTTACAAAGAAAAACTTGGATTGCCATTTCTCCTCGTTCCTAGTGGCACGAAGTATCAGTGGATCGCCGGAGGTAGAATAAAACAAAAATCTACAGGAACCATGGCATCTAAGCCGATATGCTAGGGGGAGGTCATGAATAGAAAGGTCAGGAATATGATTTTTCTTGATCTGATCAAGAACAGACAAGACTCGCCAGAGCATCGGCATTATCTGGCTGAAGCAGATTTTGGTAACATTAAAGAAATCAGTGATGAAATCGGGAAAGGGAAACTGCAATCCTAAGGTGAATCGGAAAGCATTGAAGCACAACCACTCGTCAGAAACCATGTCCGACCGGATTTCCCGGTCAAACGGCCGGAACACCGTCCCTTCCGGGAAGATGCCGGATGATTTGAGAGCTGACAAGTGTCACTATCAAAGGTGCATATTTCCTTCTCCGGTTCTTGGAGAAGATTCTGCTGGATGAATGAGGGGGCGGAGTCACCGGAGCTTGATCTTGTTTGCCTTGTCATATTCTCGCCGGAATATTGAACAGAATGTGAGAGGAAGATGGAATTAAGGAGAAGTATTTACCTTTTTCTCTTCGGTAAAGGTTAAATGGGATAAGCATGAGAAGATATAGGGGAGCAATGAGTAAATGTACGTTGCGCGGTTACAAACGGTCACATCATGAGTCTAATCTCTTAATTGCCTCGTTATTCGTAAAAAATATAACCGTTAGTGCCAGGATACTAAACGGTAACATTTTTTAGGGACAATTGTTATGGGTGAAATTCTGAGCTCATATCCTGGATAATATCTTACATTATATCTTCCTTATCTGATATATGTTCATATCCGGGATGCTGATTCAAGATATTGGTAACATCCTAAATGGTATCCTGAGGATTACTAACGGATTATGTGCAGGAGTGTGAGTCCAAGCTGGTAACGTTCATGAGGACCCTTTCCCCAGAAGACTCGGTCTAAGCCGTTCAAATGAAGACATTGAACCCGCTTTACCTGGTCTCCAATGGCTATTAAGGAATATTCGAAGGCATCCCATACTTATAGGAGATTTTGTTTTCGTTTACTAGCTATAAATAGGTGGATAAGTCAGATCGAATAGGACATCACAACTACACTCACTACTCTCTCACACTTTCTTTCTCGCAACTTTTACTTTCACAAAAAGCATTGTAACACTTAGCGATCTGATCAATATCCTGCACTGTATCCTGACGTTTAAAGCAATAAGAAGAACAAGGCAACTGCGATTGTCAGCTCCCGAGGTTTTGTGCCGGCGATCTAGATTGATCAAGGGCTTTCCTCGTATATCTTGTGTCACCCCCTTTACTTTTTGCTCATAGTTTGATCGTAGATACAGCTTAATATCCTGAGCCGTATCCTGAAAACTGTTTTTTACAAATAACTTAATCAGCATATTTTAACACATTTTCTTAGCACACTACCTCACATAACTAATTTGATCACTTAATTGCTTCGGTAATTTTTGACCAAAACAGGGATAAACCCTAATTTATTGAAATAAAACTTCTTTCTTGTTTAGGTAACTTTTATAGCCACTTTTCCAAGCCTTCAGTGCTCTCCAGTTGGCTTCTATTTGTCTTTCACATTTTGTTACCTGAAACACGTTTTAAAAACATTTTATCAGCAAGAAATACTGGCGAGTGCATCCCAATTTAATCAAAACAAGCTTTTATCAATTTACAGTATTGAGAGCGATTACAATGTTTATATCTACCCAATGACCACCCACGGTACTGTCATTCCTGACTTGTGGTCAAGTTACTATTCATAGCATTTGTAACAAGTAATGTATACAAAACCCTAACATACTGATAGTAATTGTAGAATACATAGACTCAATCACTGTTATCATAATTTAAAACGATTGAGGTTTGTATAAAAACAGTTTACAAAAATAGATGTATTTTAGATAATACTACTGCTTTTTGTTAACTTCCTGGTTATAATCTATTAAAATTTAAACAATGCACACGTGTTAGTAAGATAACCTAATTTACATTAGCCATACCCCTGAGACAAAATTCCAAAGACTGAGTCAGGCAGAGCCTCGACATGCGTTACGGAACTCTATAGATCAATCGAGCAGAGTAACTACTACGTAACCGGGGATTATAATACTTACAACGAGGCAGAGCTTCGCTTTTTAGGGGTATAATATCTGAGCAATATTACACTATTATAGGGACAGAGAGGGAAAAGAAAATGAGCGACTGAAACTGATGGTCTCGGCCTCCTTATATAGGTCTGATTTTGGTCGGCTCGAGCCCCGCGACAAACTCAGGGTCAGCCTTCGCGGCTCGCGAGGCTGCTAGGGTAGGCCCTAGCTTAGTTAGGTCAATGACTAGCCTCAACAAGCGTTTGGATACGTGGCGCAACCGGGTGCGGCCTGGTGTCACCTTGTCACGGCCCACGACAGCTAAATGGTTTCGGGTCGCGGGCCGCAAGACCCTTATATATTTGTTTTTAATTGATTTTTCTAAATATAATGGTAGTTTAAGATTATTTTTTGTATACAGAATATATTTTAAGACTTATAGGAGCACTTTAAGGGTTCTGGGAGAGTTGTTATATCCTCCCCACCTTATTTTAGATCTCGTCCTTGAGGTCTACTGGAACAGGTGAGGATATTTCCTCCGCATCTCTGATTCGAGTTCCCAAGTATATTATGGTCCTCTTTTGAAATCCCATTTCACTTTGACCAGAACTAATCTCTTGTGTTTGAGATTCTTGATCTTTCTATCTTCAATATGTAGTGGTTTCTCTATAAACTTAAGCTTCTCATTTACCTCTATGTCCTTAAGAGATATTACTAATGATTCGTCTGCTAAGCACTTCTTGAGATTACATACATGAAACACATCATGTATTCCTTCCATTTCCTCTGGCAGTTGTAGCTGGTAAGCTACTGGTCCTATTCTTCTAATAATCTCAAAAGGTCCAAAATACCTGGGGCTTAGTTTTCCTCTCTTAATAAATCTGACCACTCATTTCCATGGAGATACTTTTAATAATACCTTATCTCCTACCGGAAATTCCAATGGTTTTTGTCTGTTATCAGCATAACTCTTTTGACGATAGCGTGCTGCTTTCAGTCTTTCCTTGACTTGAATAATTTTGTCCGTTGTTTCTTGTACTATCTCTGGTCCAGACAATTGCTTTTCTCCAATTTCTGTTGGGTTTTTGACATGTTTATCAAAGTATTTTATCCATATAAAATAAAAACGCAGCGGAAATTTATTTATTTAAAACATGTTACTTACAAGATATAAAAACCATTTTATATTTAAAACCCAATCCCGGATCCATATACGAACATGCATGCTATCAAAAATCAAAAACACAACCATAGAGTGTTTAGAATACTACCTTCCAAGGAGTAAAGGATATAAAGATGATGATGCTTCTTGAACGGTTGCCTTCAAGTGTAGAAGACCTCAAGCTTGTATACCCCAAGCCTTCCAACAAACACCTTGTGTTTAGCTAGGATTTGAACACTTGCAACTCACTTGAAAGATCCCCTCTTGGAACCAACCCCTTGGCCGAAAATTAGAGAGTATCTTCTTGAGTTCTTGCACTTGAATTATCAACTTGAAAAACCCCTCTTGATTAACCATACATGACCCGATTTTTAGAGAGTAAATTCAGGTCTTACACTTGAATTTCATCTTCTAAAACTTGCACATTGTTGGCCGATTTTTGAGAGTTTTTCCTAGTGATCTTCTATCATTTTTGCCATAAAAAATCTTTATAAAATGTTGAGAGAATCTTACCAACATCTTGCCCAATCAAGTTTCTCCTAACTCATGCAAATGCATGGTTTCTTATTGGGTTTCAAATGCTTGGGAAGACCACCCAATCAAGGCACATCCAAATGCATGAAACCTTATTAGACCAAACATTTTGGGAAGACCCCATGGGGGGGGGAGTGGCGGCCTATTCTTTTATTTAAAAAAAAATTCAATTTTTTCTTTTAAATAATATAAGTCTTATATATATGTATTTTATAACTTTTATAAAATATAACAACATATGTTATAAGACTTGTACAACTTTTATTATGTTATTTAACCCATTAAATAACAAAATAAAATATTCTCTCAAAATAAATTATCCATATAATTTATTAGTTTGTCAAGTGCAATTATTTAGAAACCCAATTTCTAAATATTCTAAGTGTTAATATTTATTTGTTTGATCATATCATAAATAAATATTGTAAGTGTTTGTCTAGCTTGTATTTGGGTATGACTCGACTTGGATCATAACGTACTAGCCACATCAATTTAATATGTGTCTTGGGCATACAGAGTCCAACAATCTCCCACTTGCACTAGATACATAGAAAATTGATGCAAGTAGTAAATGACGCCTAACTACTGTTTACTACCCCTAATACGTATGACTATATGTCCCATTCAATCACATCATCCCCTTCAAGTCCCTTACTTGAAAATGATTTAGGTGAATCTATCATTTATCCTTTCGTTACAGATGTCATGTTAAATCCAGAGACATAGAGTGATCACTCTCTTGTTGATTTAACTTTAGCAGGCCTTAGACATCTTACTCTCAACGAATAAGAGGAACAAATCCCGTCTTGACTACATACGTCTCTCACAATCACCTTGTACCACACCTGAGCTTAGCCTAATGTACTGTCATATTACTAACAGCGAAGAAAAAGTCAAGGTATAATATTTGGTGAATATCAAGACCCAATATGCATCTCAGGTCAGAGGATACTATGATATTCTCCTTTACTCAAATTTACTTATGATCAATCACAAATGATTCCATGCAGTAATATTTGAGAGCGAGTCAGTCCAATATTTGTCTCCCACAAATATCTATGAACTTTGGCAGCAACACTTTGCTCTATATTCATATCTAATGAATATCCACCAATCCAAATTCATAATAGTCTTACATTCATATTTGTTCCCACAAGTATGATCGACTACGAACATTTAGAATAATTAACTTATTCACGGATTTAAAACATGCTAATATGGAACATAACTCAAAATACCATAAAGAGTTATAATAACAGTTGTTCCAATATCCAAATACAAAATAGATCAAATCCAATCACTAGAATATCGAAGTCTTAAGGCACAAGTATGATCCTTCATGCTTTGCCCGTTCAAGGAGCTTCGTGAGTGGATCCACAATATTTTGATCAGTGTGAACTTTGCGAATACATATCTTTCCCTTTTTCAACTTCATCCCTTATGTAGTTGAAACTCCGCTCAGTGTGCCTAGTCTTTCGATGTACACGAGGTTCCTTGATTTAAGCAATCACACCATCGTTATCACAAAGATTTCTAGGGGTCCTGAATGGTAGGGACTACCCCTAGATCGGCAATAATTCAAGTGGCAGATCCACATGAATCATCTCGATCAATGAAGCGGCGATGTATTCTGATTTTGTAGTGGAAATGCTACCCTGATTGTGATCGAGAACCATCTCGATCAGTTTGGAAACTCGTATCCATGTAACCCTTTACAATGAATTCCAAAACTCGCATCCCTGTAACCTTTTACAACGAGTTCTTCTTCACCAGATCCATATATTAGAAATACATCCTTAGTCCTTCTAAGGTATTTCAATATATATTTTTAATAGTCACCCAATGACTGTTACTTGCTGGTATCTTCTCGTCATGCTTAAAGCGCATTAACTTGTCCGGTCTAGTGCATATCATTACATACATAATGAATCCTATAGCTGACGCATATGGGATTCTTTTCATTCTTTCTTGCTCATCCTTTGAGCTTGGACATTGAAACGCATTCAATATTGTCCCCTCTTGAATAGGTACCAAACCTTTCATAGAGTTCTCTATCTTGAATCTTTTCAAGACTTTGTCAATGTATGCACTTTGGTGTAAACCTATCAAGCGCCTTAATCTATCCATATAGATCTTTATTCCCAAAATATAGGCGACTTCACCAAGATCCTTAATGGAAAAACAACTTCCAAGCCAGGTTTTTACACCTTCCATGGTTGGAATGTCATTTCCAAATAGTAGAATGTCATCGACATACAACACTAAGAAAGTGATGATGCTCCCACTAGCCTTCTTATACACACAAGCTTCATCGTCTTTCTTGATGAATCCATATTCCCTAATTTCTTCATCAAAACGGTGATTCCAACTTCTCGATGCTTGTTTCAATCCATAGATTGATTTCTTTAACTTGCATACTTGGTTAGGATGTTTTGGATCGACAAAACCTTCAGGCTGAACTAAATAGACATCTTCCTCAAGATATCTATTAAGGAAAGCCGTCTTGACATCCATTTGCCAAATCTCATAATCATATTATGCAGATATGGCAAATAATATCCTTATTGACTTTAGCATCGCCATAGGCGAGAAAGTCTCATCATAATCAACCCCTTGAGTTTGAGTGATACCTTTTGCTACAATTCTCGCTTTACAAGTATCCAAGTTACCATGCATATCCGTTTTCTTCCTGGAAACCCACTTACTTCCAACTACTTTAGAGTTTAAGATGTGGCACAACCAATTCCCATACATGGTTGTCATACATGGATTGCATCTCTAGGTTCATGGCTTCAAGCCATTTGTCACAATAGAATTTTGATATTGCATTATGGTATGTGGTTGGTTCATCTGAATCTACCATGTAGCATCCATCTATGAAAAATCCATATCTTTCAGGTGGACTACTAATTCTACCAGATCTGCGAACGTTTTGTGTGTATTGATCAACCACTTGATCGTTTTCAACAACCTCTTGTTGATTGCTAGTATTAACCAAACGTGTATCGGCTTGTGGTTCTTGATCCTCATCAAGTTCCACTGTTCTACTAATTCCTTCCATAAGGAACTTAGCTTCCAAGAACTTAGCCTTTTGAGCAACCAATACCTTTTGCTCTGTTGGATCGTAGAAATAATATCCTATACCATCTTTAGGATATTCTACAAAGATACACTTAGTGGATCGTACTTCTATTTGATTTGAGGTGTATAGCTTAACATAAGCTTTACAACCCCTTACCTTTAAATATGATAATGATGGAATCCTTCCATGCCATATTTAAAAGGGTGTATCCACTTTCTTGGTTGGGCCCCCATTGAATGTACGGGCCGCGGAGAGCAAATCGTAACCCCAAAATGATAGAGATAATGCGCTCCTAGCCATCATAGATCGAACCATATCCAAATAGAGTTCGATTCCTCCTCTATCGGAACGAAGAACTTTAATTGAGTTGATATTGTACTTCACCTTTTGAAGGCTTTGAACATTTCAAAACTTCAACTTTGTGTCTCAGCAAGTACACATAACCATAACTACTATAGTTTTCGGTAAAAGTAATGAAGTATTTTTCACCATTCCTAGTCATTGGCTTAAAAGGATCACATACATCCAAATGTATGATGCCTAATAAATCTTTTGCCCTTTTCCACTAAAGGGTTCCTTAGTCATTTTACTTGTAAACAAGATTCACATGTATCAAATGAACCAACTTCATTTGTTTCCAAAAGATCATTCTTTCAAAGTGTTTACATGCGACTTCTGTTTTCATGACCAAGGCGATAATGCCAAAGATAGGTCTCATTCAAATCCATTTTGAGTTTCTTGGTGATTTCTAGGTACATTTAACTATCAAATGATGTATTCTTATGAACCAATTCATAAATACCATTTGAAAGCATAGCTCTAAAGTAAAACATGTCATTTATCGAAATATAAATGTCATTTTTTACTAACTTTAACTCAAAACCATATTGTCTTATAAGGAAAACTTGAATAATGTTCCTAGTCAAACTAGGAGCATTCAGGACATTTTAAAACAATTTCCAAACTATTTGGAAGTTTTAAAACATAGTCTTCTTTCTTGTAATGTTTATTTCTTTTGAACCTTTTGCAACGAATTGCAAACATGAGTTCCACATCCGGTATCTAATACCCATGTGTTAGAAGAAATAACATTAAGGTCAATATGTATCATTAAGATTGTACCTGAGGTTTGCCTAGCATCCCTCTTTTTTTTCAACTCTTTGAGATAGGTTGGACAATTCCTATTTAAATGCCCTATCTCACCACACTCAAAGCATGGCTCGTTCATGGAAACCTTTGCCTTCTTTTCTTTTGGTTTCGGTGGTTTCGCTTTAGTCTTTCTAATCATTTCCCTTTGAATTACCCGTTTCCATTTTCAACATTTGCTTTGGTGTCGGGGTGATGCCCTTTCTAGTTGCCACCTTCATTGATCGTTAGAATGGATAAAACCCTTTTATCCATATTGAGCCTTTCGAGGTGATCAATGTGGCTTTTTATCTTAAAGACATAAGATGAGTTCGATTGGGTTTCCTCCATTCGACATGCATGAAGCGCTCGAACCGTTTCGAAGCGTTCTACCCTTAGGAACATTTCCTATAATTGGTTAATCATGTCGTATGCTCATGATGTTCAAAATCCTTTTGAATCTGGGGAAACATAATTCCTAACATGAGGTAAGAGGCTTACGTAGTATCCTCGATATACTTAATCCAATCGTCATAGGCATCGTTATATTCCATAAGATGTTCATCGTGATTAGGATCGTTTTTTAGTGATAGGTTACAGACGGTTTGGGTAATATTGTTAGCGGCCATCTACAAAATTTAATAAGGTTCAATTTTAGTATTTTCGATATTATTATATTTTAATCATTAATACCCTTTTGTGTCTCATAGACAATTAATAATTAAAATCTAGAATCCAACGTTACATTTAAATATTGGTTAGGTGACCTTTATCCCTCTATTTAAATTAACAAGGTAGTCAACGTTTGTGTAGGATCGTGATCTGACCCAAAAGAGTCGTTCAGAGGTGTTCCACTCAGTTTCAGGTGCGAAATAACAAGAAACAGAGGTAGAAATAGCTGATTCTTTACTTAATCTACTGATTCTATTTATTTGACAAACGATTACAGCTCGATCTTCACACCGGCAGCACTTCGGCGTGGAATACAAGACCTGAATGCTGATTTCGCCTATGAGACCCCTATATATACTATTCTGATTTTGCCCATATGTACATATGTCCATATAAGCGAAATCACCAATGTACATTGGGGCGAAACCTCTATCAAACATCCTATGAGCGAAATCAGCTCTCTAAACTCTAACATCTTCCTATTTTCTCGTAAAACGCGCCCTAATCTAACATTCTAAGACTAAGACTCGATACAAGACGAAGTCGACAGATGTATGCACTAACAGTTTGACAATTGCAACCCTTTGCAACTTCTAGCCATATGGGATCGGTTAAACATCTTAATGTTTAGTTGGCATGTTTAATCCCATCAACACCTTTGTTCCCCATGCTTCGGTGACCCTAAGTTCATGGTTTCCAATTCAAGTCGTCCAACTTACACACACATGTGAGTTTATACACATAAGTGGTTAGGTGACCTTTATCCCACAAACATGGTAAACCCACCTCAAACATACAAGTTCCCTCAAATGTGGTTAGGTGACCTTTATCCCACAAAAGAGTTCCCAAGTGTTTCGAGTGTTGTATAAAAGGATGGTGTTTGACTTGTTTTTAGAAAAGGGATTTTGAGTTTTCAAAATTCTAGTTTAGAAAACTTTGTGTACCATACATTTGCATGCATTCAAATCCTTGGTACTTTTCTTAAAACAAATTTTCAAGGTTCTTTTTAATAAAACCCATTTTATTATAAAATCATTAATTTTTAATAAAACCTTTATTAACCATTTTAATGATTTTGTTAAGAACCAATTTTACGTTTGTTGTTGATTATTAGTTTGTTAAACATGCATATCCAAATATCATCCAAACAATAAAATAAGCAACCACACAAGCATAACACATATATCAATAGGTGCATAACCATAGCCAACTATTTTGACAACACTTGTTAGCCGAAACAAGTGTGCCAAAAGGTCCTTCCTAAAGGGTGAATATTGACACAAATAATGTGTCGTTGAACTCGCACTTGATCTCGCATCCGAATGCTTCAAGTCTTCTTCTTGTGTTGTGATTTCTTCACATTCTTTGGTTTTCCAAATGTCTTTTATATTCAGCTCCAAACTCCTTTGGACTTCAAAAACGTGTTTTGGTTATCGGGCTAAAATCCCGTTAAGAACCGTGAAGTCCCTTAGGCCCGAAAATAGCCAAAACCAAAAACGCATTTTTGTGTGCATCTTCTTTTACAAAATATATCCTAATACATTTTTCTAGTAAAATAAAATGCACCTAATCTATTTATTTTACATACCAAATGAAAATAAATAAATTACATAACTTTACAAATGGAAGAACAAAATAATAATTATTACAACCCATTGAAATAATAAATACAAATCACAAACACAAATATTCAACATATTCACACAAGGTCATGGCTAGGTCATATGCACCAAAATATATATCCAAATATATATAAAATTCAAGAAGCAAAATAGTTTCCTTTTTACAACCTACTTTTCGGTCAAGAATGAAAAAACCAAAAAAGTGGGTTTTTGTCCAAACAAACAAATCATCCAAATGACATAATTTTTCAAGATACTTTTATGCATGTATTAAAATAATCTTGAAAAACAAAAGGATAACCATATATAAAATTTCGGCCACAGGGTTTTAACCAAACCCGAAACCCAAAAATTTCATATCCTATGAAGCATGCACTCATATAAGCGGCTCTGATGCCACTGTTGGGTTTTTGACATGTTTATCAAAGTATTTTATCCATATAAAATAAAAACGCAGCGGAAATTTATTTATTTAAAACATGTTACTTACAAGATATAAAAACCATTTTATATTTAAAACCCAATCCCGGATCTATATACGAACATGCATGCTATAAAAAATAAAAAACACAACCATAGAGTGTTTAGAATACTACCTTCCAAGGAGTAAAGGATATGAAGATGATGATGCTTCTTGAACGGTTGCCTTCAAGTGTAGAAGACCTCAAGCTTGTATACCCCAAGCCTTCCAACAAACACCTTGTGTTTAGCTAGGATTTGAACACTAGCAACTCACTTGAAAGATCCCCTCTTGGAACCAACCCCTTGGCCGAAAATTAGAGAGTATCTTCTTGAGTTCTTGCACTTGAATTATCAACTTGAAAAACCCCTCTTGATCAACCATACATGACCCGATTTTTAGAGAGTAAATTCAAGTCTTACACTTGAATTTCATCTTCTAAAACTTGCACATTGTTGGCCGATTTTTGAGAGTTTTTCCTAGTGATCTTCTATCATTTTTGCCATAAAAAATCTTTATAAAATGTTGAGAGAATCTTGCCAACATCTTGCCCAATCAAGTTTCTCCTAACTCATGCAAATGCATGGTTTCTTATTGGGTTTCAAATGCTTGGGAAGACCACCCAATCAAGGCACATGCAAATGCATGAAACCTTATTAGACCAAACATTTTAGGAAGACCCCATGGGGGGGGGGGGGAGTGGCGGCCTAGTCTTTTATTTTAATAAAAAATTCAATTTTTTCTTTTAAATAATATAAGTCTTATATATATATATGTATTTTATAACTTTTATAAAATATAACAACATATGTTATAAGACTTGTACAACTTTTATTATGTTATTTAACCCATTAAATAACAAAATAAAATATTCTCTCATAATAAATTATCCATATAATTTATTAGTTTGTCAAGTGCAATTATTTAGAAACCCAATTTCTAAATATTCTAAGTGTTAATATTTATTTGTTTGATCATATCATAAATAAATATTGTAAGTGTTTGTCTAGCTTGTATTTGGGTATGACTCGACTTGGATCATAACGTACTAGCCACATCAATTTAATATGTGTCTTGGGCATACAGAGTCCAACAATTTCTGCCCAACAGACTGGGGTTCGGTACTTTCGTCCAGAGAGTGCTTCAAATGGTGCGGCATTGATACTGGTATGATAGCTGTTATTGTAGGAAAATTCTATTAATGGTAAATGATCGTCCCAATTTCCTCCGAACTCAATTACACAAGCTTTAAGCATATCCTCCATTGTCTGAATTGTCCTTTCGCTTTGTCCGTCTATTTGAGGTTGTAGGTTGTGCATAGTTTTAACTTGGTTCCCATTGCTTTCTGGAAACTAGTCCAAAAATGAGAAGTAAAACGGCTATCTCTATTAGAAACAATAAATAAAGGAATTCCATGTAATGAAACTATTTCATTTACATATAACTTGGCTAATTGTTCCATACTGAAAGTTTCCTTCATAGGTAAGAAATGAGCAGATTTGGTTAATCTGTCTACAATCACTCAGATTGCATCATTACCTTTTCGCATCTTGGGTAATTTAGTAACAAAGTCCATTGTTATCAATTCCCATTTCCATATAGGCATTTCTAGTTGCTGCAATAAACCAAAGGGTTTCTGATGTTCAGCTTTAACCTGTGAACAGGTTAGACACTTAGCAACATAGATTGCTATATCCTTTTTCATTCCTATCCACCAGAAATTCTTTCTTAAGTCTTGATACATTTTTATCATTACCAGGATGTATCGTAAACTTAGACTTATGGGCTTCTTCTAAAATTCGGTGGCGTAGGTTTCCTTGTTTGGGTATCCAGATTCTTTTCTTATGGAATCTCCAAATTTCATTTGTTCCTTGTTCTAATTCCTTAATCATTCCTTTTAATTTTTCAGTATCGTCCTTGATTACTGTTTCCTGCATTTCTCTAATTTGCTCATTTAAATCTAACTGCAGATTTAATTTGAGAGAACATACTCGTCTTGGCTTCTCATGATACTTTCGACTTAAAGCATCAGCTACTACATTAGCTTTTCCTGCATGATACTGGATATCACAATCATAATCACTGAGAATCTCCATCCAGCGTCTCTGTCTCATATTTAATTCCTTTTGTCCAAAAACATATCTTAGACTCTTATGATCGGTGAAAATAGTAAGCTTGCTACCATAAAGATAATGTCTTCAAATCTTAAGGGCAAAAATTATAGCTCCTAATTCTAAATCATAAAAGCTTCTTCCTGTTTTCGCCCCCATTCAAACTTAACTGATTTGCAGGTCAATTTCGTTAAGGGAATGGCTATTCTAGAAAAATCTTGAATAAAACGTCTATAATAACCTGCTAGTCCAAGAAAACTTCTCACCTCCGTCGGTGATTTAGGGACTTTCACTTAGTAATTGCCTCGATTTTTGTGGGATCTACATGAATTCCTTCATGATTAACCAAGTGTCCAAGAAATTGCACTTCTCTTAACCAAAATTAGCATTTTGAAAATTTAGCGTAAAGCTTTTCTTTTCTTAGCAAAGTATAAACAAATGTTCTGCATGGTCCTCTTTACTCTTAGAGTAAATAAGAATATCATCTATAAAGACAATTATGAATTTATCCAGATATGGTTTACATATTATGTTCATCATGTCCATAAATGTGGCTGGGCATTGGTTAAACCAAATGGCATGACTGTAAATCCATATTGTCCATACCTTGTTCTGAAAGCCGTTTTAGGAATGTCCTCTTCCTGTACTTTCAGTTGATGATATCCTGAACGTAAATTGATCTTAGAAAAGAATCGAGCTCCTTGAAGTTGATCGAATAGATCATTGTTTCTCGGTAGAGGGTACCGATTTTTAATCGAGAGTTTGTTCAATTATCGGTAATCAATGCACATACGCATTGTTTCATCCGTTTTCTTGACAAATAAGATTGGTGCTTCCCATGGCGATGAACTCGACTGTATGAAACCTTTCTCAAGAAGTTCTTCTAATTGTTTCTTCAATTCTTGCATCTCCGCTGGTGCTAAACGGTAAGGTGCCTTGGCAATCGGTGCTGTCCCTGGCATTAGATGAATTCTGAATTCAACCTCTCTATCTGGTGGTACTGCAGGTAACTCTTTTGGAAAAAAACATCTGAGAATTTAGATACTACATGAATATCTTTTAATTCTTTTCCTGTAGTGTTAATGATTATGAAAATCATATACACTAGTGATCCTTTCCTTGTATAGCTGGCTGTTTTCATCACAAAGATGAATTTTGTGGACTTGGTTGGCTTTTCTCCTTTAATTGTGATCTTTTCACCATTTGGTGAACTTACTTGTACTGACTTTTGATCACATAGAATACTGGCGTGATTAGTTACTAACCAATCCATTCCTAATACGACATCAAATCCAGCCAGATTCATTGGATAAAGGTTAGCAGTAAAATTATGGTTCAGAATCTTTATTCTTGCTCCCTGCAAGATTTCAGTAATCTTTATGGATTCTCCATTTGCCGTTTCTACCAATCATTCTTGTTGAAGTTTAGTTAATGGTTGATTGAGAAATTTGCAGAACGAAGTATTAATAAAACTTTGGTTTGCACCAGAGTCAAATAATACTTTAGCAAAAATATCATTAACTAAAAATTTTCACCAGAGTCAAAAAATACTTTAGCAAAAATATCATTAACTAAAAACGTACCGGCAATCATATCTAGAATCATCTTGGCTTCTTCAGCTGTCAGAACAAATGCTCGGGCATTCTTGGTAGTTTTGCTATTTGTCGCTAGAGCTAGTTTCGGACAGTTCGGTTTGATATGCCTAGTTTCTCCACAGTTAAAGCATAGCTTATTGCTGGGTTTCTTCCTACAGTCTTCCTCCTTGTGTCCAGACATTTTGCAGAAGTTGCAATATATTGAGCATCTTCCTGAATGCTTCTTCTTGCAGTACTTACAGTAAGGTGCAGAGGTAGAACCTGATTTTTCCCACGGTAGGTATTTCCATAACAAAATTCTTGGGTAAGTCTTTGGGCTAAGTTCTTTCTCTGGTTCTCTTCTTGCGTACGTACCAATTCATCAGTCAAGGTATTGGCTAATTATACTGCTTCTTCTATGGTTTGTGGTCTAGCTGCCTTGACTACATGTCTGATTTCACTAATTAATCCCCAGATGTAACGGGAGATTAATACTGGTTCTGGTGAAGCTAAGGTTGGCACTATTCTAGCATATTCGAAAAATATGGTAGTGTAACCCTTACGGTCTATTCCAGTCATTCTAAGATTCAAGAACTTATTAGCGATCTGTTCTTTTTCATGAGGAGGACAAAATTTCCTTTCGACTATTTCCTTAAAATCAGTCCATTCCATATTATAAATTTTATCACTTCTCTAGACTGGAGAATAGTATTCCACCATTCTAAGGCTACATTCTTAAAAAGAATAGAAGCAAACATGATCTTATCTTCATCTGCACATTTGCTTATTTTTAAGACTGTCTCTATCTTTTCTATCCAACGTAGAGCTGCAATGGCTCCTTCATTGCCAGAGAATTCTATTGGTTTACAGGACCAAAATTCTTTGTAAGAACAACCATATGACATGGTTCTTCTTATTTTTGGAATAGGAAATTGGATTAGAAGTCCATTATTCATGCTGTGACTGGGTTCAGTGTGTTGACGTTTATTTCCACGTGCAGATTTATTATTTTCTGCTTCTTTAACAGTTTTGATAATATATGGCATAGCATCTATAATTCCTTGTGCTACTATATATTGGATGGCACTGTTATCTACTCGGTTTCCATTATTATCATTATTCTGGTTTTCTTGATTTACTTCGTTGTCCATCTGGATTTACAAACATTTTATCAGGTATTAATATCACAGAATAAGATCTAATGCAAACAATAACACAAACAAATTGATCAAAAACGTCAAACATTGTGACTTTTATTCTTTTCATATATATATGTTACAATCCTATAAGTGGAATTTAAACACACTACTAGTTATGCATCAATAGATATTAGGTTATCTATTTTAGTTGATTTTTTTTTCAAACTACACGCAGTTATATATATATTGTTATTATTACTAAGGGTTGTTAATCCAGAATTGTATTTATCGCTCGTCATATTTCCACACGAGCTTTTCTCCTATCTGTTTTATCCTCTCTCCTTCCTCCATTAATTTCTCACCATACGCGCGGAGTTAGCACATTCTCGTCACTCATGGGTGGTTGTGGTGCGGGTACTGGGTCAGGGTACTAACGTATCAGTTCTCCATATGGGTACGGGTTGTTTAGTATTTCCTGAACATACTGATCGGCATTCCAATATTGATCTAAAGGATTAAGGTTGGTGTACTGTGCTATGGGGTTTGGTATTGGTTGTTCCTGAGGATAGAGTTCCTGATATTCCCTATGATCATCTTCCCATGGATCATGCTCTAAAGGATTAGGTGCTGGGATTCTAGGTATCTCGTTAGAGTCAAATGCTGGTATGAGGAATTGGTTTCCTGGGTTAGCTTCTATCTCCATTGGTTGAGTTGGAAATAATGGCAATGGTTGTGGTGCAACTATCTGATCAAGGTTTGGATCTACTGCAGTTGTGGCTAGCATATGAAAGTTTGCCAACTGTCTATTAACTGCTTCCTGAGTTTGGGCATTTACTTCCCTATTGGCTCTAGCAAATGCTCTCTGTTGTTGCAACTTTTTCATCCTCTTTCTTCTCTCATGAGCTCCCCTACTGAACCATCCTATCTTTTTTGGAGGGAACAGTTCTTTGGATTGCGCTTTAAAGATGAAAATCCCCTCTTCAGTATCAGCTGAATACCCCGAAGGAGTAGTCTGTGACGAAGTTCCTTCACTTTTGGGAGAACTATCTAGGTGACGGTAGGCGTCAGGCGTACCTTGCTCACTCATACTGTAACTAGCAGATTGTCAAATAACACAAAACAATAATATACATATTTACACATAACCACATAGATAATTTCCTAACATAATTGATAAAATATTGGTGTCAGCAGAACACTCCTGTGGCTGAAATCGGTGGCTGTAGCTTGGATACCACTCTCTGTCGCAACCCACGACCCCTACCTCGGGAGCGGTGTCACGAGATCCAGATTAGTGGTATCGGTGTTTATTAATTTGGCAGCGGAAATTAACATCAGGACCGTAGTTAGGAAATAGTTTATCAGAGTTAAAATACCACGCTTTTATAAATAATAAATACATGGGAAAAACCCAAGTTTCCATTATAATATGTTTATAGGGATAAATCCTAATTTATTGAAATAAAACTTCTTTCTTGTTTAGGTAACTTTTATAGCCACTTTTTCAAGCCTTCAGTGCTCTCCAGCTGGCTTCTATTTGGTTTTCACATTTTGTTACCTGAAACGCGTTTTAAAAACATTTTACCAGCAATAATTACTGGCGAGTGCATCCCAGTTTAATCAAAACAAGCTTTTATAAATTTACAGTATTGAGAGTGATTACAATGTTTATATCTACCCAATTACCACCCACGGTACTGTTAATCCTGACTTGTGGTCATGTTAGTATTCACAGTATTAGTAACAAGTAATGTATACAAAACCCCGACATACCGAAAGTAATTGTAGAATACATAGACTCAATCACTGTTATCATAATTTAAAACGATTGAGGTTTGTATAAAAATAGTTTACAAAAATAGATGTACTTACATTGCTATTTTAGATAATACTACTGATTTCTGGTAACTTTCTGGGTATAATCTATTAAAATTTAAACAGTGCACACGTGTTAGTAAGATAACCCAATTTACATTAGCCATACCCCCAATACAGAATTCCAATGACTGAGTTAGGCAGAGCCTCGACATGCGTTACGGAACTCTAGATCAATCGAGTAGAGTAACTAATATGTAACTGAGGGTTATAATACTTACAACGAGGCAGAGCTTCGCTTTTTAGGGGTATAATATCCGAGCAATATTACACTATTATAGGGACAGAGATATTAAACTTTCTCCAAGATATTAAACTTTTCCTAAACTACTAAACTTTCTCTCCAAGACTTACCTAAAATAAACCAAACTTTAATAAAACATATTAAATAAATTCTCAACTTTACTAATTATTCAAGATTAACCTTCATTCACCTCCTAAATCTTTAATTGTTTTTATATCTTCAAATATTTTTTTTCATCACTTGTTCAATTGACAAGTTCTTTTTCCTTACTTTTCTTTTCTTTCTTTGCTTATTCAAACATTCTTGGTCATCTGACTTTGACCCAAGACTCGCAATTGGGTTAGCCTTTCTTTTTTTTATCAGACCATCTTGGGTTTTTCTTTCTGACTATTCTTCTAAACTTTTTATTCAGTTCCGATTTGTTTTCAACAGATGCTCGACTGTTGACTTTCACATATGGTTCTACATGTGCAGATTTTTTAACTGCATCCTTCTTTTCATACGGTAGTAGATCTTTTCTCTCGTCATCATGATCAGTAGCAGGTTTCTTGCTTTGCTGCTACAAACTGATCTTAACAGTTTCTTTTCATCTTCATTGTTGTTTGAGTCAGGAAAACATACCTGAAGGTTCACCGTCTTCTCTTCTTCTTCCAAAGCAATTCTTTCTTTTTCTTTATTCAATCTTTCCTTCTCTTCGCTTACCAAAACAACTTGCAAATCTTCTTCTTTCTCTATAGCTTTCTGAGCTTCTTCCTTACATGTGTGTTCTTCTTGAACAATCACATCTAATCTTTCTTTCTCAGCGATCTCATCCAGTATTTCTTTCTCAGTAGCTTCTTGAGCTGCTTTTTCCTGTTATTCTTTTCATACATGATCAATTCCAAGAAATCGAATCTTCAAAGCACGCCATACTTCCTTAGCATTCATGAGTATGCCAACTTGTACCAAGATGTCGTCTGGTAGCGTTTGACATATATACCCCAATGCTATGTACATCTTCCTTTCATCTACAGCTACGTCGACTATAGATTCAATAGCATCCCAAAAGCCATAGTCTTTCAAAAATTCCTCCATCTTGGTCGACCATACCTTATAGTTCGATTTCGTCAATACTCGAAGTCCCCCAATCATCATCTTGACTTTCTTATCTTTACTTTTTTTATGGTTTGCTCTTTTCTGTTGGAATTGATTCCCAATCCTGAAACCAATCTCCAATAAATAACCAAACGGCACTAACTTTTCTTTCTTTTACTTACTTACTAAACACGAACTTGCATTTAAAACATGGATTCAAAACGAACCCGAACTTTCTTTTCTTCTCTTTGTCTTTTAACAAACAACCAACAAATCCATCACCTTGCTTTCAAATTTCTTATCTTTGTACAAACGAACTTTCGCATGGTCTAGATCAGAACGCTTTTTGTTTCTGTCAAAAGAAACAATCACAAAACAAAAGCCAACCACAAAACAAAAGTCAACCACAAGTGTTTTCCTTTTTTTTATACGTACACACTCACAAACAAACAAAACGAAACTTTATATTCAAAGCTTCTATACTCTTCCTTTGAACGACGCAAGCAAGAAAAAAACAATTTACTTAATTTAAATTCACACGAATATTAAGGAAAATTATCAATAACCCCTTCGAACAAATAGGCTATAGGCTATTCACAGTTCCCTTTTTTATTTCACTCACGAGCAAGAAAAAAACTTTTTTAGGTCACAGACCAAACCTTGGTCAAACCTAAAGAAACTCTTTTTTTTTCTCTCTACACAAAATAACCTTTTCTTTTCTCTTGGTAATTGCAAGCTCCAACAGAAAGTGACTTTCTTTCTTCCTAGGAAGGCAAACGACATCGGATCTTGATTGAACGAACGGGATAAACGAACTTCTACGAATCCTCGTGTGTAAACAATGAGCCGCCACAACTCTGATACCAATTGTTAGCCCAGACGGTTCAAACAATCGTATCAACATATACAAACATGATCAACAAACACGAACACGAGATATTGGGGAGACAAACCCGCGACTCTTTCTTATTCAATCAAACGAACATACGAACTTACAAAGAAAAAGGACAAATAAAAACATTAACCTAGACCCCTATTTATAGTACTACTAAACTTGCTCTCCAAGATATTGAACATTTCCTAAACCAATTACTAAACTTTCTCTCCAAGATATTAAACATTTCCTACACCAATTACTAAACTTTCTCTCCAAGACTTACCTAAAATAAACCAAACTTTAATAAAACATATTAAATAAATCCTCAACTTTACTAATTATTCAAGATTAACCTTCATATAGAGATAACTCATGCAGTAAAGGTGACTTTGTATATGGTCGCTCATCTCAACCAAATATTGTTTTATGGATGTTCTCAGTTAGTTTTTTTGAACGGCAAAGATTACATAAACGCTTCTCCTAAATTACATCAATTTTACCTTATTTCAGGATTTGAACCCTAGTCTCTCCGCAAGAGGCACAAAGCCTCTACCACCCCACAAAAAGATGTTCTCAGTTAGTTAATTTATAATTGGTGCCCCATAGTTAGTTAATTAAGTTAATCCGTTCGCCTCAATATGGTATTAAGATAATTTTGTTGGAAATAGGATGATCAAAGATAACATGAATACCTAGATTTTGCAGACACCGAGTCTTGAACTTTTTCTTAACAAAAAATCTCAACGGAATTAAACAGCTTATGTGGAACTATATTTATACAAATCAACCAATAAAACAGTTTACAAAATTAAATAAGCAAACCGTTAAACACACTTTATCTTCTTATTTTCAAGTTTGATCTTTAAAGCTTGTTCCTTGATTCTAGGAGATAAGAATAAATCCTACATTCACCCTAATTCTAATCTGGATTTTGCTAGGATTTTCCACACCGAGTAAATCCCTTATAGACATCCTTTCTTGTAATTCTAAGAATTTTATGGAGAGAAACCAAGGGGTTAATATGGAAGGCATATTATTCTTCATCTTATTGCTTGTGGAAGAAGAGATTCTTTCTTTTATCCATCTAGTCACATAATCAACACCATCTTGTTTCGTCTTGGTGTTAATTAACTGCCATCATGTCATCGTCTTACTCTTATACGTTCTTCTACTATACCAGTGGCAAATGCTAAAGTTGAAGTTGATGTCTGAAGCTCATCACTTGCCATGTAATCGGAAGCATAATCATATGTTAGTTCATGAGAAGACTGTTCTATTAGAAGTTTTGAACTCTTCTAGAGTCGGCTTTAGATAATTAAGCCTTTTGAGATGGCAACAATCTCAATCCTTCATCAACACTAGGGCATGATGTCCACTAATTTACGTCGTCACACCAACCTGTTGAGCATGTTCTTGTAGCCATTCCTGTCTAACATGAGCTCTTCCAAATTGATGTGTTGGTAACAACGCTATGTTAATGTAAATGTATTAGTTTTATATATGTTTTAGCTTATTATCGAGCCGTTTAGCATGTATTTTAGTATAATTTGTGTGGGAATTTGATCGATGTATTTTTAGATACACCTTATTATTTTATACTAAATTTTGTTATAAATGCATTAAATTTGTTGTTAATGGTGTAGCTTATTTTGGTTTTGCATTTTATAGGTTTTGTATGTATTTAATAAGTTAGTTGATGTGTTAATGTATTGAAATAAAATAAACTCATGTATGCTCATAATTGAAAGTCATGAATGTTAAAATAAATGAATGTTGAATATTAAAGTTAATTTTGTTGTGAAACAATGACCTAATAACAACAATATATAAACATATGAACTATGATTATAGAGATTATGGAGACAAAGAGAAAATGGAGAATGTAAGAAACTTATTCTTATTGATGTGTAAGTATAAAATACAAAGCCTCTATTTATAGGCTTGTACATTAACATAAGAGTAAATACAAAAGAGGAGTTAAGGATGTGGAGAGTCACTCTTAATGATGTATTCATAACACTCCTCCTTGACTATCCACATGATGAAATAGTATAATATTCTTGTAATACGCTTGGTGATGCTGCCTCATTAAAAACCTTGCTAGGAAAACCCAGTGGGACAAAACCTCAGCTAAGGGAAAAAGAGTGCAACGCGAATTTTCTCCTCTTGATACTTTTGGATCGGGTTTGTTGCCTCATTAAAAACCTTACTAAGAAAACCCAATGGGACAAAACTTAGTCAATGGAAAAGAGTGCAACTTGAATAAGTCTCCCTCTCATTTTAACATGTATCCTTTAAGTGACGTATGTCCATCTTCCTTGAAAATTGAATAAAGCTTTTGTAGCGAATGATTTGTCGCTTGATCCCTTACTGTGCAATCCTTTATGTTGAGCAATGTTGTATAATCTTCTAACGAGACTTTAGGTGCCTCCTTCCAAAAATTATCATATGTCCACGACTATGTTTTGTTACATTCCTGCATCTACAAGACTAACCAAACTTGTTTTGATGGGTTAGTCAATTATAATCAAATATCGTTTATACCAGAAATATTTCTTTGAACTAATTCCAATGTCTCTTCGCTTGACAAAGGTTATATCATGACAATAAGCTCAAGTGATAGATATTATAATTATACATAGCTAGCAAAACATAGTAATGCACTTATGCATTTAACGATGGTACTTCTAGAATGAGAATATCTACTTTGATAGGAGATGATAATAGGCATTTCTTATAACAAATGACTTAACAACCTTTAACGTACATTAAGGTTCAACTATGCCTATACTAAAATATCAAACATCATCTTCTAGATGTACTTGGGGGATTGGTAAAATATAATTACATATATACTCGAACTGCAGTTCGAGTAATAATTAGACCGTGCCAAGGTCATTCAAAAATTCTCCCTTTAAAAGCTCGATAATTTCTCTCGATGATGCCTAGACATCATCACTGTAAACTGCGATTATAGTGAACTTTTAAAAGTAGAACGTTGATAAAACATGGCTAATTTAATCAAACTTATATCCCTCTTTATGCAAATATCACGAGTTGTACAACACTTGATCTAACTATTTTAGTCCATACATATTCTATGAACTTGATATAATACTTTCTTGATGTTTGACATCATAAATGCTTCTAGCATTATCAATCCATGAGGGAATTCTTTCCATCTTATCCAAATATTCATGTGCTTTCATTCTTTAGAAGTTTTTTGCTACATAAACTTTGCCCATTTAACACACTGATATCTATATCATATGCAAAACTGCCATAAACACTTGCTTTTATCTCCAAAACCCATATTTTACCATGCGTGTACACTATTTATTGAGATATCACAATCACCGGGTACAAGTTTTCTATGTATGTTTCTTGGTGCACAAGTATTACATCGTTAAGATGTTTCAATTAACCTTTTAAGCACTCAATTGCTTTAGAAACTCATCAGGAGTTTCAATTATATCCAACATGTAAAATAATCATAACTTATTCAAATCTGAATATGTATAAAATGATCACATTGTTCTCGAGAACTTACTTTACATGACTTAGATAATTTAATCCTTCGGGACTTTCATGTAAACTTTAAGTATCAAGTGATACACAACATTCATAAGACGCATATCAATTCTCTCTTTATATTACCAGACTAATAAAATATTGGAAAGTCAATGCATCCACCACTGGAGAATAGGTTTCCTCATAATCAATCATAGGTCTTTGTGAAAATTCTTGTGCCACCAATTTTGACTTATATTACTTAATTTGATTTTCACATGATTTGCGTAAAAGACAAATTCGTATCCAACATATTTTACAACTTCAGTTGTATGGCCCGTTAGTCTAGAAACTTTCCATTTCATTAGAGAACTAAATCCTGCCTTATTTGCGTCTTTATATTGTGGCCAATCATTTCCTAATATTCATTCATAGGAAGATCTTAAATCTTGATCCTCATCATTTAATTAATTTAAGCGCTACATTATACTCTTATACAATTAGTAACTTGGGGTATCATGTTAGGTCATACCCCTTTGTTAAACATCACGTCCTTCCTTTGAATACAAAAAAAAATGGGTTACCATCTTAGGTTGCCTTTCACACACCATCATAACGTTTCACTGGAAGGCAACCGTTTGATCTTAACGCACCGTTTCCGTACTAATTCAAACACATGGTAAAAACCGTTTACCAAACCACATCTCAAAATCCACACCACTAAATGCCTGGAGGTTACCAACACCGTATCCAACCCGACGTGCCCAACAAAAAGGTTCAACAAAACCGAAAAACTATCAGATGTGTGAAAAGCATTCAAGATGTCCAAACCGGCGCAACTTTACAGTTGACAACCAAATCAAAGAAACGCACCATTCGGGGGCCAACCACCGTGTCGTTTGCCTCAGTTTCATACCCTATATAACCACCATCGATCTCCGCCGGAAAGGTTTTTGACGGTTACGGTGGGGAGCAAAGAGAGAAAGACGGGGGCCAGAGGTTTTGTCTGTAATAGTGTTACGAATTCGATCTTGACGACCAAAAAGCCTCTTGGTTGTTTGAGCAGATTTTAAAATAGGACCAAACCTGCTTTCGTGATGATGGTGGTGATCTGCCGAATAATCTGAAATTGACGACCGAGTTGTTCCAGATGGGCGGAAATGTGGCGAGTTCGGTTTTTACCTTTCGTTGCGGTGATGAAAGTGGTATCATCATATCACCGCGCCGGAGAAGCAATGGTGGCGCTGGTGGAACGATAAAGAAGTTGGTGAGAGAATAGAGAAACGGTGTTATTCATTACTTCTGAAAAGCAATTGTCAGCAGTGGCGTTTCTTGCCCGTTGAATGTGCCAGGACCGAAAGACACGGGCACTAAAAAAATCCCGGGCAAGCCCGGGCCAAACATAGTATGTATAAAAAATTTCGATCGAAATGCGGAAAATTAGCATTACGGCCGAAAAACTTGCCCGGGCCGTAGCTCTACCAGTGGCCTTCTAAGAACCGCCCCTGATTGTCAGTGAGATGGTTTTTAATACTTTTTATTGTTCTCAATATTACATATTGCTCCTTTTTCTTTCATGTTTTTTCAAAATCTTTATAGAGGGTGCTGGGTGTTAGGTGGTAGTTTCAAGTTGGGGTTTGGGTATTTGGGGTTTGGGTGGTGTAGAAAGCAGATAAGGAAATTGGCTTTTGTTTTCCTTTTATTCATCATTGTGTAATGTGTATTGCTCTTATTTACTCTAGCATATTTGTTATTTTGATCTAAATTTGTATTCATTTGTCATGCTTGATCATGTGTGTGTTTAATTTGTTTTATATGCTTGATCATGTGTTTGTTTAATTTGTTTTATTAAAATTTATTAGGTTTGCTTATTTAAATTTGTTTAAAGATGAGTTGGAAAGTTAAATCAAATTTCATGTTGAAGTATATTTATCTGTATGTTAATTTTTGCCCAATCACCATCTCATCTGATACACAATTCTATGAACTTTACATAAAAAATGTTGGTGATGATGTGTTTGAGCATTGAATAGGAAATTCAAATTTTATATGTGACAAAATAAACTATGGAACTTTACATAAAAAAAATGTTGGTGATGGTGTGTTTGAGCATTGAACAGGAAATTCAAATTTTATATGTGACAAAATAAACAATAGCAAGTTCAAGATGACATTTTTAAAGTAATGTAAACATTATGTATGTCTCTTTGATAATTTAATAAAGTTTATACTCTATTTGTTGCGATTTTTTATTGTCTTTATCATTTTATATTTAACAAGTTTAGAGAACGATTCGAACTAGCGCGCAGCAACGCGCGCGAGGCTAATTACTAGTTATATACAAAAGTATAACGACGTCGATTTTTATTTCGATTCTATACATATCTTAAGACATGATACAACTTATCGAGATCTCTTTATTTTCAGGTACCTGAGGTTCTTCTTATACCATCATGTCTATTGTCTCTTCAGGAGATCTTATTACTATAACCTCGACTTGACCATCTTAATTACTTGCTCCAATTTTCGTGGAATTTTATTATTGGAATCAACTAGTCTACCACGCTTTAGGCGTGCAATAGACTCATTACAAAAATATGTGGTTGTCCTCTTGGGACACAAAGATAACTGGAGCATAAGCAGTTGATTACGTGACTTACTTAGTCATTCTATTTAGGTCAGTTAACTTGTCTGGTAATTTGTTCTTTAATATTGGTAAATGAATTATACTTTAAACTTCTAGTTATAGTTTATAATCTGAGGATCAATATGACATGATAATTCATTTTATTTTTCACTTTCCAACTGCTTGTTATCTCCCCCTAATGTTGGGAACATTCGTTCACTAAAGTGAAAACCAATGAGCCATAAACGAATTTCTCACTAATAGCTTTAAGTATTTAATCATAGACGATTATTTATACCCAACATATTATCAAACTTTTTAGAAGTCACATCTTTGTGCAGTGTGGTGGATGAGTTTCAATATATGTCGCACAATCAAAATCTTTGATGAGACATCTTTGGTTCCTGACCAAAAACCAACTGTATGGGGAGAACTATAACTTATTGGCTTGATGTGAATTGATGGTACTATATATAAAATTACATGTACCTAAATGAACTTTTACTCCTCTCATGATCATTGGCTTTGTAAGCAATAGTAATCTAGAGTAATATGCTTGCTATCACATTAGCTAAGCCACAATCACACAAGCTTCAGGTTGTGGATTTGATAACCATTTAGACGATCCATCGATTTTTAAAACACTAAATGGTATCATGTTTGTATATTTATTTCCATTATCATTTCCAGAATATTTAGGGATTCACACCCTACTTTTGTTGACCAATACTTAACTTCACTTGAGAGCAAACATGACATAATTATCAAGACGAATCTTCTGTTTCTTCAATACTTTTCACATCATCATTAATGACTCGGTGTGGTCTAACAGGTCATGCCAACTAACTAAATAATTATGATCCATAAACTTTTTGATTATGATCGCATATGTATTACTTGCATGTATGTATTACATAATATAAGATACGAGAGAATGTATTATAACTTCAAAGTTTAAACCATCATGTTATATGGTCATTCCTTAGTTTTCCACTTTTGGTGGTCAATCTCAATATTAAAATGGTTGTCAACATGATGATTATTACAATTTCCTCAGTTACCATGATCATGACCTTTATAACGATCATTGTAAAGTCATTGTACTATTAACATGGTTGATCTTATCACATGATCATCATAACAGTTTTCTCAATTACCATCATCACGAACTTTACACCAATTATTATATCATCACATTCATATCAGGGAATGGATTAGAACCACAGAACTTTCATGCTTGTTGTTTCAAACTTTATATATATTCTTTAATAATTAATGATTTTTGATGATGGAAATTGTTTTGCTCAATGGATTATGATATCTATTTTTCTCATCACATTTTCTTCAAGGAATGGAATAGAGTCACACAACTTTCATGGTGACTGTTTCAAACCTTATATATCAAGAGCGCAATTGAGGTTTGACAAGTGGAAATTGTTTTATTCCACAAGTATAACTATTATTTTCACCACATAACATCAATTATATGACCGAATCATTAAGATTTATCAGTCCAAAATCTTACAAGCATCAATAAATTTACAATAAGCTTTAGTGAGTTTGAAACTTCGAATGTCATATTATAAATAAATCTTGATCACTATTCAATCATGTTTATAACGTGTGATCATATACACAACTTTAATTTAGTTGCTTCATTGAATACTGTCTATATACATAAACAATGGCATATTAATGTACAAAGTCAAATTGTACAATATATAATTGATATAAGATGTCTTCTCATCAAATACAATAATTAATTCAATCGATTCGTTTTATTTGAAAAGTACGTGTCTTGTGTCACCATGGTTTCCTAGATCTTTGTTGATCCAGATGAGATCAATGATCAACATCACTTGGAAGGTTAGGAGCTTTCCCGACGAGATACTTTTACAAATAATAAAATGGATTACTTTTTATTGATAAAAACATTAATTAAATATATTTAGAATTTTAGTAAAATAAATTTATATTTTAAATTTTCCGGAAAAATATAAGTAATATTTATAAAGTATATTTTTTAGTAATTAACATATTTTAAATTAGTTTTATATGATTAAAATATTAAATAAATTCAAAACATGACCAAAAATTATCAAAATTTGCAAGTGTTATTCTATTTTGATTATGAACAATATACAATCACCAATTTAATTAAAACACAACTTCTATACCAAAAGTCTCAATTCTAATTTAACTAAGAACACTGAAATTAAAATCGGAACTTGGATACCCTCTATCACGGAATTGATGGACGGGTTTCGTAGATCTTGAGAAACTATGCGAAATAGGCACAATAATTACCCCGATTGACTGACTAAGAGTTGAAGGATATATGAGAACTTGAAGTTACAAGCCCTAAAATCATTCTTGATTAAATTCACGAGTTGTAAAGGTTGTTTGCACGAATTGCTTGAGCGCATACTGTTAGAGGCAAATATAATTATTTGTATAGTTAAGTGATCAAAAAGGTTCAATAACATCAGTTCTGAGACTTCGGAACTTTGTGAGTTAATTTAACTATATATTGACATTTAGCCCGTTGTGAGTTTCTCATCAAGGAAAATGCAAACCTATAAATAAGTAATAAGTACATTGTGTATAAATATAATTCTTTGTTTGTGAAAGTTAATGACAAATCATATTTTATGAAAGGATACGGTACAAGGTGATAGTACATATTGGTGACTTTGAGCTGCACTTTTTTTTAACATCATAAGGTCAGTGGCGAAGCTTCAGATTTTCGACCGGTGGTTCGAAAACATATATACCCAAAATTTTCTATAAACCGGGGGGTCAAAAACGTGTATACCCAAAAATTTATATACGAAAAATACATACTCTCCACTACTGAGCTAAAAGTTCGGAGGGTAGGTTGCCCCCTCCCACCCCCACTATACTACGCCATGGCAAAGGTTACATAATCGCTTCTCCTAAATTAGACTAAATTTACCCTATGCTAAGAATTGAATCCTAATCTCCCTAAAACACGGCGTATACCACCCACCAAAGTGGCGATGGCTTTGAGCTGCACTTAATTAGTCAGGTTCTAGACAAACTGTTTCTACTTGATCTGACTACTGTTCCACCATGAACAAGGCCACTCATTGGGTAGTAATTATGCTTTAATTGCTAAAAGAAGGGGCTTCATGATGATACCATATTTGGTCAATTAACATTATGAGTTAGGTTATCGTGTAGTACTTGCAAACGTGTGAAGTAGTAAAAAAATAATATTTATAGTGGACTATTTTATTCAATGATTATTTTGATAGTGTTGTCCAATTCATTTTGTCAGCTACTTACAGTTCCCAAAATCTTTGGTAACTTCAAAAAGGATAACTATGATTTTTTTTAAGGACAACAAATCATTTAAATGGGCTATTAGCAAAATTTATCACATCGTGATGCACTTGTCTCTGAACTGGAAAAAACCCTCACCTAGGGCATAAGCCCGTGAACACTCGCCCAAAGGCATGACAGTGTGGTCAGGTAAAACCCATCCAGTTCAAGGATCGAACTAGCGATCGCCGCCTACTCGCCTACTCTCTCATCATAACCAGGGGCCGCTGAAAACTAATGGGGAGAAATAGGAATTGAACTTGGGTTTCTTGGAAACTCAAGTCTCTCCCTTACCACTCCATCACAAGCTCATTGGCCCCTATGATTTTTTAAAGGTGAAATAGCGAAAATAGCCAAGAATTGGTCAAAGTTTCCAAAATAGCCAACGAAAACGTTTTAAAAAACTTTTTCACGGAAAACAATGGCGTGGAAACATCGTAAAAAAGCCTTTTCAACCCAACCAATTGCGTTCCGCTACGTGTCAATTTTTTTTTTTTTTTTTTTGTAAAGGCTTAAGACGTTTCAACATTTTTTGTAGAGGTTTTAGACATTTCAGCCTTATTTATTAATTTTTTTCAACATTTGTATACTTTTAGTATTTTTAATATTTAAAACAAACATAAATTTATCTACAATTAATAAGTATTTAAATACTAAAAATATACAAATCAAATTGATGAAATTTATTTTTTAAATACTAAAACATAAAGTGAATTTAAATATTAAAACATAAAGTGCATTTAAATCTGATTTCATGAAATTTAAATATTAGTATTTAAAACAAACATAAATTTTCAACATTTGTATATACTAAAAATATATTTTTAGTATTTTTAATATTTAAAAATAAATTTCATTTAATATTTAAAACAAACATAAATTTATGTTTGTTTTAAATATTAAAAATACTAAAAAGAGTTAATTACATAGTTAGTCCCTATGGTTTGCATAAAATAACATACTTAGTTACTAATAGTTTAAAATCATCTTCTAGGGTATTAACTTTTCATTTTTTAACGTCTGGAGTTATTAACATAGTTAGTCCCTGTGGTTTGCACAAAATAACATACTTAGGTACTAATAGAATGTGATTTTAAACCTATAAATAACATTAATACCTCCAAACGTTACAAAATAAAAAGTTAATGCCCTAAAATGCGATTTTAAACTATTAGTACCTAAATATGTTACTTTGGGCAAACCACAAGGACTAACTATGTAATTAACTCTACTAAAAATATACAAATGTTGAAAAAAATAAGGTTGAAACGTCTCAAGCCTCTACAAAAAATGTTGAAACATCTTAAGCCTTTAATAAAAAAAAAATTGACACGTGGCGGAACGCAGTTGGTTGGGTTGAAAAGGCTTTTTTAAGACGTTTTCACGCCATGTTTTTCCGTGAAAAGGCTTTTTAAGACGTTTCCGTTAGACACTTGGCAGCCAGTGATTGGTCCATGGTTAAGACGTTTCAGCAATATGGTAACGACTCTACGAGACGTTTCCGTTGGCTATTTTGGAAACTTTGACCAATTCTTGGCTATTTTCGCTATTTCCCCCTTTTTTAAAAGTAATCATTTCGATACAAAAGTTTAAAAATTGCGATTTAAGTTTCTAATCTTCCATTTTCGTTACAATCAGATCCACCATAATAGCATCATCCGTGTCTATTAACCTTTTATGAAATGACAAAACTACCAATGTTGTTAAATAAATATAAAATAACTTTCTAACGCTCTTCACCTCACTTTTAATGCCCCCTCTTTTTGTTCTTTTTCCACTCAAACCCAAGCCAACTTTCAAAAAGCCATTGACGACCATACCCTCGTCGCCAGTGAGAACCATGCAAACCCAGATTCATATGTGATTACACTGAGATAATTAGATCAGTTCCATGACCCACCATCGATCTATATCTATCTCATTTTTCCGACAAATGATTTTAAAACTGTGGCAACAACATTGTTTAACTAGGCTTTCAGATCGTTCATATTGGTCAAAAAAAACATCCGATTCCATTTTACCTTATTTCCGTCTTGGACAAAAATCACACACAATTTCATATCTTTCAAGGGTTTCATATCGTTAATCTGGGTGGATGTGACGATCAAAAATCTGGCTCTCTTGTTGCTTTTTCCACGTGTGCCAATGGCAATGGGTTGGATTTGTAGGTGCAACAAGATCTATTTACTGCTCTACTGGAATCGATTTACAACTCCCAACGGATTTCATTCACAAATTTGTTAAATAATAGTCTTGATTGGAAACATAAAAGGAGATGTGCACCGTCTTTGACGTATAAGTACGAGAAAGATACTAAAAATTTAAAATCATCTTGAAGGTAATCTTGTAAAAAGACATACATGTTGGGATTCGGTAGTGTCGATTTTATTTTTTATCAAAATGGGTTTGATATATTTTATTAACTAAATATATAATTAATAAAAACGCAGTGGAATAAATATAATAATCAACACTAAAACTAACCGAACATGATCATGGTTACAAACATGCAAATACAATATATAAAATAATTAAACTACCGATGAGATTAAATATACCTTGTGGTTAATAATTAACCGTGTGAGACATCGAGGTACAATGAACGAGTGCTAGAACACGAACACAGATGACGCGGGTAACAGCTCGCGGCAGTGCGGCAACCTTGACTGGGCTATTAGAGGTCACAAAAGGAATTAGGTGAATGGCACCTTTTTGAGGTGGTGGCAGGATTTCATGTATTGTGACTGTCTCACAAAAAAAAAAGGTAATTCCCTTCCCTTTTTTTGGTCTTACGACAGAAGCTTTTTTTTCAAAAAAAAAAAAGATGATTGTAATATATATTTAGGTTAACTATAATAACCCTATTAATTATTTCTTAGGCCCCAAAGCACAATATAATAAGTTCAAACTCAGACATGATACGAAACCCAAATAATATAGTTTAATTAAACGATAAAATTATCTATAACCAATATAAATAATTATATGTTTCATCTTGTTAATTGTTCGTGATCACCAATTAATCGAGTTAAGTTGATTTAATATTCATTGCCAAGGTGTAACTCTTACAGGTCATAGCCTGGTCAGCAGCGTTGACTTATCGAACCCGTACATATAAATCCAACAATCTCCCATTTGGACGACCTTTTGTGAAAACCCACAAAGCTTTGATTAATCGGAAGCAAAACAACTTACCCATTCAATTAGGGGCTTTCAAAAAATGTGTCGATCTTGAGCAATCAATGAAATATCCAATTGGCCATGACGACCCCCTAATTGAAGATGAGCCAGAACCACCCGATAAGGTGGGTCTAGCCAAGGACCCTTATAAACGTGGCGCACCACAGAGGCATTCCGCGGAACTATCCTTAGTTTTAGATTAGTTTAACCTTTATGTTTTCTAGTTTAGTCTTACTTTTCAGGAATAAATCACACTCGAAAAGGTGGATATTGCCAAAGGGACGTTAAAACTGCACCCCATGCATGAAAACAGAGCCTTCCGTCAACTTTTCCATCATTTTAGCATGTCCAGCACGGGGCCGTGGCCACCCAACACGCCCCCGTGCCCAGGCTCTGCAGCAAAAGTCCCAGATCAGGTAACTGACCACGGGCCGTGCTCAGTGAACACGCCCCGTGGTCAACATTCTGTTCAATTTTGTTACTGGCAGTCTGACCACGGGGCCGTGCTCAGCCCACCACACCCCGTGTTCAGCTACCCAGTAACATAAAATCTTGTTTTAACCCACTTTTACACATTTTAATCAACTGAACAACTTATTTTTGGGACACATTGAGGACAATGTGTAATTTAAGTGTGGGGGGATGTTAAAACCTTGAATTTTGCAAGTCGTAATAACAAGCCATACACAACACTCTATTGGAACCGCTAATCACCCCAAAAAATTTTCAAAAATTTTCATTTTTTTTACTTGTCTTGGTTTACTTCGGGAACAACAAGTTCTAAAAAGGTTATATTTTTACAAATTTACAACTAATAGCGTCGTGATAAAAAGAACCAAATAAGAAAATTCTGAAAAGGCATGACAAATCTAAATAAAATTTGATTATATATACTTGAACACATTATAAACCCATTCCCAGAACAAGTGAGTTTTGAGCCTTTATTGAGCATACAAGCATACATCTTTAAACTAAATGCTCATTTTTCGTTTCTTGTGTGAATAGCCGCTTGGTTCTTACGACTCTAGAACTTGACACGACGATACATTCCCGGTCCTTACCAACTTAAACCCAAGTAAGTAAATGATGGAGGCATTAGGACTAACCCATTTTCCTTTCAACACCATTATTTTTCATTTTCTTTATCACCTACCCAAAATCCCCCTAGTTAACCCCTTTGAGCCTAAACCTTTTCGTTTCAAAACCCACAAAACAAACACCCTTTACCCACCAAAACCTTTTTCTTTTCAAACCCCTTTTGTTTGAGTAAAAAGCTCGGTTATCTTGTCACAAAAAAAAGAGAGAGAATTTTGCAATAACCAATCAAGTTTCTCAAAAATCTTGTTTGAATAAGCTTAGTTTGAATAAATGTAAAAATAAGGGTTCACGACAACCGACGCTTTTTACGCTTTTAGCCATTTTTATTAACCACTAACGAAAGCCTAACCCTTTACCAAGTCCTCTTGATATTTACAAAGGTTCATAGTTAAAAAGGAGGAGGGTTGATTGCTTGGCAAACATATAGTAGAAGTAAGTTCCATGCCGGTCTCGAGTGTTTCACAAAAATACATCTTCGGCCGAGTGTTGAGTGATCTAGCGTGAGGTATGTTAACTTGTATATAAATGGAATTTTAAAAAGGCATGTTATGCCCAAATAAGTAATTTCTCTTATGAAATGTTCTAAATAAATCATAACGAATAGGATTGTAAATATTATAAAAATAAACCAAATAAAGATCTTGGATTCCCGACACTCAAGACAAGCCCAAAACTTCTCTTCTACCCATTCCATTTGGGTGTGTAAGCCACATAATAAAGAATTTTGCTTGAGTACAAGCAAAGATTCAAGTGTGGGGGTATTTGATTTGTGTAAAATGCAACATATAAATTAAATCAAATGAGGCATAAAACTAACCCTTTTTTAGTACTAATGTTGGAAAAAGTGTGCTTTTGTCTTCCTTTTGTATTTTCAGGACCAAATGAGCTTAAACAAACAAAAGGAACAAATATACAGCCAAAACCAACATAAATACAAAGAAAAGGAAGAAACGAGACATGCCTGACCTCTCGGCAGCATCTCCCAAAGCAAAAACAAGAAGATAGAAGCTGACCATGGGGCTGTGCCCAGCTCACCACAGGGCGTGGTCAGCCCTGACAAGAAAACAAAACCTGTAGAAGCTTTTACGCCCACCACGGGGCTGTGTCCAGCTCACCACGTGGCGTGGTTAACACAAAGATACGCGGAATCTTGCCAAATCTTGATAGTACAGATACGGTGCTGACCACGGGGCCGTGCCCAGCTCACCACGGTGTGTGGTCAACGCAAAGATACGCAGAATCTTGCCAAATCTTGAGAGTATAGATACGGTACTGACCACGGGGCCGTGCCCAGCTCACCACGGGGCGTGTTGGGCCCTCTGCTGACACTTGCAATTAATGAAGGAAGAGAAAATGCTGACCACGGGGTCGTGCCCAGCGGGCACGGGGCCGTGGCCAGAGTTCTGTTTAGGCTATAAATAGAGGTGCTTGGCTCACTTCAAAGGCATCCCTTGGCAAACCACCTTTCTATCACTTTGCCACCACTACAACACCCACATCCACCACCATCATCCATCATCCACCTTAGAGTGTGTGTAGTAGTCTCGGGATCCAAGATTGATCGTAAGAGTTCTTGTCAATTAAAGGCCATGTTTGGCTAAGTCTCTTACATCACTTGGTGAAGACAAGAATTTAATATATTACTTTTGATTTTTAATCTTTTCGCACATTTTATTTGGTTTTGTATTAATGACTTTAATAACTAGTTTCTTATGTTGAAGGTGAAACTTCTTTATCATTTGTCCGTGGTGTATTGGCATTACTTTACTGTCTATATAACGTAAAAGATTTTCAGCATTCATATCTCTACGGTCTATATAGAGATATGTTGGCTACCTGGTCGGGGGTTAAGGGAATGGTTTAGTAAGGTTCTTGCCATGTTCAGTATATAGATCCTGCAAGGACCTGGGTCAAGCTTACTAGGACGTCCTTCAATACCCACTGGTATTGGATGTTGGGGGTGCGAATGGCTTGATCTCCTCATATGTAAACTACTATTAATACATTAAACCGACTATTTTGGATTGTATCCCTGCTGACTCAAACCACTTAGCCGAGGGTAACATTGCCTTCAAAAGAGGGGCCTACCACTTTTCGCATTAATAACTTAATTAATTATCTTTCAACATTCCGACCCTTTGGGATTGTATCCTTGCTGACTCAAACCACTGGGTTGAGGGTAACGGCACCTTCAAAAGAGGGGCCAACTACTATAACCAAGATAATCTCTTAAAAAGTGCAAAAGTGGGGAAATCATCAAATGATACATTAAAGGTGAGTCGGATCCAAGTGATTCATCTTGTCTATCTGTTTTTATTTTTATTTTTCAGCATTTTTTGTTTTTATTTTTCATGTTTGAAACCTTTTTCCAAAAATTTTAGATTTATTAGACGTTGAGTATAAACCGGTATTAAAAGCTCTTGTGTCCTTGAACGACCTCGGTATCTTACCAACGCTATACTACGCTCACGATGGGTGCACTTGCCCATGTGTGTGTTTAGTGTTAGTAGAATATCGTGTTTTATAAATTTAAAACTTGACTAATACGTAAAATAGGCTTAAAATATTAATAAAAACATATTACACCTAACGCACACCAGGAATCCATGCGGGACCACACATGGTGGTAGCAAAAATCATGAATGCGGGCTATTACTGGCCCGGATGCAGTTAGATGCTGTAGAAATCTTGCGCAAGTGTACATCAGGCCAACATCATGCTCCAAAGACACTTCGACCAAAGAACCCTTTAGTCCCAGTAATCGCAGCGTGGCCCTTCCAACAATGGGGCATCGACCTCGTAGGTCCCTTTCCGGACGCACCCGGTGCAGTAAAGTTTATAATAGTTGCAGTGGATTACTTCACCAAATGGGTAGAAACCAATGCCCTAGCGTCAACTACCGCAATGGTAATCAGAAAATTCATCTGGGAACATATCATATGCCGGTTTGGATTACCTTTGCGCATTATCACAGACAATGGTACCAATTTTGTGTCAGAAGATCTGCAAAAATGGATGAAAGAAATGCGCATCGAACATGATTTCTCCTCCGTGGCGCACCCACAGGCAAATGGTCAAGTCGAAAGCATTAACAAACAGATTGTAGATGGGATAATAGCAAGGCTGGGAACCATAAGAAGGGGGTGGGTTAATGAACTCCCAAGCATTTTATGGGCTCACCGCACTATGCCAAAGACTAGCACAGGAGAAATGCCATTCAACCTCGTTTACGGCTCCGAAGCAGTAATTCCGGCGGAAATTGGCCTCCCGTCGCCTCGAATGCTAGCCATGGAGAAACAAAATAATGAACATGAGCGCAGACTCGACCTGGACCTCCTTGAGGAGAGACGCGAAAATGCAGCCATCAACGAAGCCAAGTACAAATCAAAGCTACAAAAATATTACAATGCTCGAGTACGCATATGCACTTTCGTACCAGGAGATTTCGTCCAACGAGACAACGAAGCCTCGAACGCTGAGAAACCGGGGAAACTCGCGCCCAAATAGGAAGGGCCATACGTCATCAACGAAGTCCTAGGAAAGGGCGCATATACCCTACGATGGCTCGATGGAACAGACGTTCCGCGTACTTGGAACGCGCAACAGCTGCGCAGGTGCTATATGTAACTGAACCATTTGTACTTCAACAGCACACAACGCTAACACAGTACCATGGTTATTGCTTGCGTATGCATCATAATTATCATATTTATTTACTTTTACCAACTGGCCCCTGTGCCCTATTTAAGTCAATACAAAGTTCGTTACATTATTTTTATGTTTATTACAAAATGCATGCAATTTCTTTTGGTAAGTGCAAAAACACTATGGTAACCTAATACAAGTCTCATGATTGGTCCGCGGTCACAAGTACCGCGCAAGGTCCAACCCTACGTTCACACATGAGCTTTATACCATCTTTATTCGCCTTACGTAAACAAAGTAATTGTACTCATGCAAAACATTGTAATTCAAACATATTTAAAAAAAAGTTACTAACATTAGCAAAAATTTACATGTACAGCAGTACTTCCAAACGAGATACAACCCAAACCTATAACTAAAATGTTCAACAAGCCAACATACGGAAATACCAAAAAATGCACATAAATTACAAGTCAGAAAACATTGCCAACAATTCTGCACGGGTATGCAATGCTTCACCATACCACTCCAAAGGGTGAGGATCAACGATCAAGTCGTCGTCATTCCCCTCACCATTCGGAGCAGACGTCATCATCCGAGCACCGGCCGAGTTCGCACATCGACGATCACTTTGACGTCGTTCGTACACCATCCTACATCATCTTCTCTGGTCAGGTGGAAAAGCTTGCATCAAGGCATCTGCTGACAATAACATAGCACCTGCATCGGCATCGATCCCGGTAATAGAAGGGACATCATCTTTGTTACCCTTACCTGACAAATCCAGACAAGGTATAGTGTCGGGAAACTCTCCACTTCCTACAGCTTTATCCGGCACTTGGTCTCCAAGACGGACGATGGCATCAGCAGTATCAAGGGTTTTCAAGATGTCGGAAACTTTCCGTAGACGGTATTTGCGACTCATGTTGCATTTACCAAATTTGGTAAAAAGAAGCGATGGGTATATAAATGCTAAAATATGCTGACAAGGATGACGAAAGCATAATTAAAAAAGATGTAAGAAGTCATGATGATTAATGTCAAATCGCCACTCTTTGAAACGACGGCGCTATAGTAATGATGGATTTCATTAATGATCCCTAACAACATCAAGTGCTTACACACATTCCAACAAAATATAGTTTTTACAAAATATCAGCACAGTACCTTTCACCTGCCATGAGCCAAATTTTTCAAAATTTGAAATCATGGAAACATCCACTTGAAGAAACAGAAATATCTTCCAGAAGAAGATTTTTCGTATTTCGGGCCAAAATAAGCCTGTTACTTCTCAAAGAAAAAACCGCACACTTCATTTTATATAGTCCAGTGCTCCACCTACTTGCATAGAAGCAACACTGGACTGGGGTGTAACACCCCAAAATTTCAAGATAAATTGTTTAAAAATAAGGGAAGATTTAAAAAGAAATAAACGAAACGCAAGATGACTATAAAAGAATTAGAGGGGCTGAATTGTAATAAAACATAGTTGAAGTCATGGAAAAATGTCTAAATTAAATACCTTTCAATTTAGGAGGGGTTAATATGATAAATTGTAAGCAAAAAGGGGCTAATAGGGTTTAAACCCAAAAACTCACCTCTGGTGATTGTCTGGGATCGATCAAACAGGAGGAGCAAGGTGAAAACCCTTGCTCTTGCTAATTCACTCAATTGATCAAGGAATTCAAGTCTAATCTGTTGCATGTCTCAAGTTATTCGATTATCTATGCATACATAGTGAAGTGGTAAGTTTAATTTTCTAAAAATGTGATTCGTAGGGTGAGGGGTTAAACCCAATCTCGATTTCTTTTATCTAACGTGGGAAATCTGAGTTAGAATTGCTCTCTAGAACAATAATCATGTTTGATTTTAGATTGCATGAGAGGTTGTAATGAAAACCCACTTTGTGAAATTGTGTTATGATTAGGAAGATCAAAATGATTATGATTGTATGTTATCTTGATATATGATCTTGTTTGTAATACTTGAATGCTAGATGAATTTATGTAGGAGGAAATAGTTATACAAATTAGACTAAATGTGAATGTTGGATGATGATGAACTAGTAAAGATGTGCTTTAAAGACTTGTACCTTATACCTCAATTATGATGCCTACCAAGTGTTTGATGAAATGCTTAAGAGAAGAGTGTATGTGTAACATGAAAATGGTAGAATGAAGTAAATAAACTAAATGAATGAATGAATGTTGTAATGTAGGCGTGAAGGAAGAAGGTACGAGCACTAGGAAAACGGAAGGCACGCAAGACCGAGGTATGTTCCGTTGCATACAAAACCTTACTTAATTTTTGTTAATAATCATGAAAAACAACCCTTGTTATAATGATTATGGTGATTAGTAAGAAGATAGCAAATCCCTTGTGGATTTGGTTATGTTAACAAAGATTATAATAAGCTATGCTAGTCGACCGGTTCGAGTTGAACAAGTCGAGTATGAATAAGTTACCATCCGTTTAGAATGGGTGGTCATGAATGCAAAAACGAATGTAAAAAGTTCGATCCGTTATACGGATGGAACGAAGGAATTATGTTGGAAGCAATTAACCCGATGTTACCGGGTCGTAAGTCTATGCTTGAATCTCACTATGGGAATATATGCTATACCCATTAAATTGGGTAGTTTGAATGCGTAAGAATAATGAAAGTACATAAACGAATGGAACTAAAATGATGGTATTGTAAGCGAAACAAGTATTATGACTAACTTTTTAAAGTTTTGTTGTTGAGTGTAGGTAAATCCTCAAACTAGGCGACTCGGAGAATTGGAGCGAGCACGTGTTTTTGATATGTCATACCAAGCGCTTCCGCTAGTTTGCACTAATGTTTTGGGGTTAAAATTTCTATTTTGTACAACTTGTTAGTAGACATACATTTTAACACTTGATGTCTTGGTTTTAGTAGTGTCATGTCGAACGAATTGTAGAATGTTACTTGTCTTACTTATGGTTAAAACAGGGGTATGTCCGTTTTACGGACGGGTCATGCCCAAATTTTGTTAAAAGTATATATAAATGTTGTTACTTTGAAGTCTTTAAACCACCCTTGTAAGTTATTTTATAAAGTCGAAAATGCGGTCCTTACATGGGGTGACTTGAAGGGGTATGGTTCCAAAAACCTTGTGCAGGCGCATTGGACCATACCACAACCTTATCCCAAAACATCTTGAATAAAGACCCTGCGCGGCTGCGTAGCAGTCCTAAACAGGATTTGGGAGGAAACCGTTCAAAGATAAAGGAATATGGTCTAGGAAACCTCGTGCAAGATCACGAGACCATACCATAGTCCTATTCCAAGAACACCTTTAACAGAACCCTGCGCGGCTGCGCAGCGGTTCTAAAACAAAGATATTGAAGAAGACAATCTTCGATAACCGTGCGCCGAAGAAAGGGTGAAACTAACATTCAACTAACACCCTTGCGCGGGCTCGCGCAAGGGTACATTTAGACTTGAAGACAAGATCCTAAACATCTCCACGCGCCTGGAATCAAGACTTGAGCAAAAGGGTTTTTCTGTTACAACAGAATAGACACGTGGCAAGGGCATAAAGGTTTACAGCTGTAGATATTCTAGAAGGTTGTTAATGCTCATCATGCACAACCATTCAGTTATAACTAACTGTGACGTGGCATGATCTGGAACGCTCATCTAATCACGGTGATGGAACTCCTTTGAAGATCAATCTACAATAAACCCACTTTCCGCGTGGAATCTCCCCAGCCGTCGATCACACTCACGATCCGTGTGCATGGATGTGACATTAGTGGTTGACGGAAGAGGGAGTAACCGCCAACGGAAAATACTTTCCGTTACTATCTCCGTCAACAAATTTCCCGCCCAAATCCAGCTATAAATAAGTTATTCCAGGTATGAGCTCACAGGTTACACTCACTTCACTTTTACTATTTCTTCTTCTTCATCGAGATCACTGTACTTATTCTCACGTCGGAGGGTGGTCATGGAGAGAACCCCCATTCTCCCCGTGGTGAGTCTAACGGCTTTCTGTTTTGCAGTGATTATTGAAGAAGGAGCTCAGTCAAACCCCCGAATCAAGCAAGATGATTAACCTTTTTATGCAGAAACTAAACCCCTGGTCTGATTGATTCCGGTCATTCCGATCACTGTTTCTTCACTGTATGTAGTGGAACTTTCTTTGAATGTGTCTGGCCCTGCGATGAGATCTGGGTTCTTTGGCTTGAGTAATAGCACCTATGTTATCACAGAATATCTTGATGGGTTTCTTAATGCTTGGAACCACACCGAGGCCGGTTATGAATTTCTTCATCCAAGCAGCCTCCTTTGAAGCATCTGATGTGACTATATATTCAGATTCGGTGGTTGAATCCGCCACCACACTCTGCTTGGAGCTCTTCCATGAGATAGCTCCTCCATTTAGAGTGAATACAAAACCTGATTGTGAGTGAGAGTTATCTCGGTCAGTTTGAAAACTGGCATCAGTGTAACATCTTACAGTGAGCCTTTTTGATAATGACTAGTCATGCTTAAAGCATGCGAGACGTCAGGACTAGTACATAACATAGCATAGATGATAGAACCAATCGCTGAAGCATATGGAACTGCTTCCATTTGCTTAATTTCAATGTCCGTTGAAGGAGATTGTAATTTGTTCAACACAGTCCCTTTAGTCATAGGAACACCTCCTTTCTTGGAGTTTTCCATTTTAAAGTGTGCCATCATTTTGTCTATATATGTACTTTGACTTAACCCTAGAAGCCACTTAGATCTATCTATGTAGATCTTGATTCCTAGAATATAAGTTGTTTCTCCAAGATCTTTCATTGCGAAACAAGTTCCCAAATAGTGTTTAACTTCATTAAGCATAGGGACGCTGTTTCCAATGATCAGTATATCATCCACATACAGGATGAGGACTGATATACTGCTCCCACTAGCCTTTTTGTAAACACAAGGCTCGTCTTCGTTTTTGACAAAACCAAATTCTTTGATCTTTTGGTCAAAGCGAAGATTCTAGCTATGAGACGCCTACTTGTGTCCACAATTACGCTTATTCAGCTTGCACACCCTGTTATGATATCTTGGATCAACAAAACTGTCTGGCTGAACCATATAGACATCTTCAGAGAGATGCCCATTAAGAACAGCGGTTTTGGCATCCATTTTCCATATCTCGTAGTCATAGTACTCGGCTATGGCAAGCAATATCCTAATCGATTTGATCATAGCAACGGGCTAAAAGGTTTCATCATAGTCAATACCCTGAGTTTGAGTGAAACCCTTCGCAACTATCTGTGCTTTATAGGTGTGTACATTTCCATGCATATCGGTTTTTCTCTTGAAAACCCATTTGCTCCCTACTGCCCGAGATTCGGGGGGTAGCTCAATCAAGTCCCAGACTTGATTATCACGCATAGATTGCATCTCAACGTTCATGGCTTCCAGCCATTTTGCAGATTCAGGATCTGAGATAGCAGATTTGTAGTTAGCAGGTTCGTCATTAGACTCATCTACTACCAAGACTTCAGCACCTTCAAGATGCCAAAGGTATCTGTCAGGTTCTTTACGAGTCCTGCTACTTCTGCGAACACATGTGTTTGTGTCTGATTCATCAGCAATAATTTCTTATTGTTCAGAAGTTCTGACTTCATCGGCGGTTGTTGTTGGTTCTCGAGTTTCTTCTAGATCAACCACATTATTTCCAGTTCCTCGATTAAGAAGTTCTTCCTCGAAAAAGTGTCCCTTCCTTTTGATAGAAATAACATTTGCATTAGGATGGTAGAAATAGTATATGCTTCTTTTATAGTATCTGGCGAAAACAACCTTTTCGCCTCGAGGATCGAGCTTATCATCAGAATCACTTGTGATGTATATATGACATCCCCATACTCTAAGGTATTCTAAATCGGGTTTACGCCTATGCCATATCTCATATGGAGTTTTGTTTACCTTTTAGTCGGAGCCAGATTGACAATGCAGGTGGCAGTCATAAGAGCATGACCCGAAAAGGAGTGAGGCAAGTTAGTTCAACACATCATCGATCGATGCATATTAAGTAGGGTTCGATTTCTCCTTTCACTCACGCCACTAAGTTGGGGTGTGCCAGGTGGAGTAGGTTCTGAAATTACTCCACACTCTTTTAGATGATTGAGGAACTCTAAGCTGAGGTATTTGCCACCTCGATCTGATCGAAGTACTTTTATCTTTAAGGTAAGTTGGTTTTCTACTTCATTTTAAAACTCTTTGAACTTTTCAAAAGTTTCATGCTTATGCTTCATAAGATAGACACAAGCATATCGACTCTAATCATCGATGAAAGTAACGAAGTATCTTTTATGGTTTCTTGTCATGGCTCTGAAAGGGCCATAAACATCAGTGTGAATGAGTCCTAGCAGACCAGTGGCCCGTTCACTACATCAGTGAAGGGACGCTTTGTGAGTTTGCCAGCTAAGAAAGATTTGCGATCATTAAAGGAGTCATGTCCAGTGGATTCAAGAATCCCCTCGGATTGGAGCCATTTTATGCGTGCCTTACTTATGTGGCCAAGTCTACAATGCCATAGAAAGGTTTCATGAATACCGGCTTTATTACGCTTAGAAAGATGATATATGTTATTACATGTTTGAACATCAATCTCTTAAATACCATTTCGAGGTTTAGCTTCAAAATAAAAGACATCATTCAAGTAGGCAGAAATAGAAATACCATTAAAAACGTACTTGAAACCTTGTTCAAACAAAAGGGAAATCAAAATAATGTTTCTGGTTATACCACGTGCAAACAAACAATTGTTTAAATTAACTACAAGGCCAGAAGGACATGAAAAATGAAATGTGTCGGTTGCAAGAATGGGCACTCTTTTCCCATCACCAACGATGAGTTCCATGTCGCCTTGTTTCAGCTTCCTCCACTTTTTAGACTCATGCAAAACATTAGTGATGTGGTAACCACAACTAGTATCAAATACCCATGTGTTGCTGGAAACAGTAAAAACTTCAATAACATGAATGAGAATACCTAAAGAAGTCCCAATGTTATTGGCCTTGTTCGCCTTTAGCTTGGCTAAATACTACGGGCAGTTCCCTTTCCAGTGCCCCATTTTGTTTTATTCAAAGCACTGACGCTCCTGGGGAGGTGGTGGTTTAGCAACCTGCTTGTTGTTGGTGCCAGATTTGGCAACAACAACAACCATTTTCTTGCCTCTACTATTATGACCCATTTTCTTGTTGTTGGGCTTATTAACACTACTAGACTTGACCATCAGAACTTGGTTGGTTTTATGTGGAATATTCATCTTGCCCGCTTTGAGCATACCATGTACCTCAGGCACAGTCTTCACCCAAGCATTCATATTATAGTTCATAATGAACTGGTCATACGAGCTAGGGAGAGAGTTCAAGATGAAGTCCGCTGCCATTTAATCTTGCAGGGGATAACCAAGGTTGTTCATCTGGTCAATGTACCCTTTCATCTTAAGCACATGAGTACTAACACACGATCTTTCTTGCATTTTACAGCTTATGAGTTGTTTCATGATGTCATATCGCTCCTGTCGGGCTTGTTTCTGAAACATGCCTTTTAGTTGCTGGATCATGTCATAAGCATCTTTATCTTCAATGTTGTTTTGAACTTCAAGAGACATGGTGGCTTGCATAAGGAAAGATACCTCAACGGCATCCTTGTTTTGCTTTTCCAGTGCCTTACGAGCAGCAGTAGTGTTACTTTCAGGCTCGGTAGGGACTGGGCCATCTAAGATATATAGCTTTTTCGCCATCTTGAGAACTATTCTCAGATTATGGTGTCATTCGAGAAAGTTGGTGTTATTCAGTTTTTCCTTTTCAAGTATAGAGTTGAGAATGAAGGAGTTGTTTTTGTTAGACATCTGTTACATAAGCAAAGATATTTTAATTAGTATTTTTTATGTCTATTTCCTTATTTATATAATGACCCATTATAGTAATTAGAACAAGGAATGAGAATCTGGCTATGTCAGTAGTAAAGGCAGTTGTGGCATGACTAGGCAGACTGACATTGAGTGTCAATTGTGAGAATTTCACAACTCTCGAGTATGAGGCCGCTAAGACAACTCTTGTCTATGCATTGATACGTTTAGCCTCATCTATGCCGACTTTTTACTTTCGAGACAGCTGGAGCATGTGGTGAGAAAAGAAAAGGTAATATTCGTCCTACAAGAGGTACTTGTGGAAGGGCCGGATGTGTCAACGAAACCCTTGCACCTTGGAAGGATATGCTAGACATCAAGTGTGGTGTTGTGGCTCCAAACACTGATGGTTTGCTTTTACGTTCCAAATGTAGCTTGTGATAGGATGGCATAGACTATTGATTTTAATTATGGGTTAGTTTAATATTTAGGGTAAATTACATTTTTCGTCCTTTATGTTTGTAGCGGATTGCAATGGATAGCCTTTAACTTCAATAATTACAATCACAATCCTTTATTTGGAAAACTCATTACACCTTTCGTCCTTTAACACTAACCATATTAAAATTTAAAGTTAAGTCAGATCATATGATTTTCACATTAGGGCTTTTATGTCTTTTTGCACTCAAGTAAATAAACTTAAAAAATAAAAAACTAATACCAATAAAAAAAAATCTACATATACAGACCTAAATACATCTCTCTCCAACTCCTAATGCCCCACTTTACCAGAGCACCACCACCGCCATAGCATCACTCTCGCCATACTAAAAACAAAATCACTCTCCATCTATCATTCTCACCCCTGTTGTGACATATGTGCCTCCACGGCCATCAAACAAATACCAAATCAATGAAATATTGTATTTCATACTTGGGATTTGTATAAATATGTGTATCGTTTGCACATATAAATTCTTGTTCGATTTCGAGCTCTAAATCGCTTTCTGGAAAGTTATACGCGAACTGGTGAGTAAACATAATCAGTTTAATGCGACGAACACTCCGGAATAGTGACATAGGCTTAACATACCTTAAATAACCTTTACATAACTTAGAAATAAGTTTTGGAGGGTTTGGTGTGTCGAAATCAAGTTTGTTCGATCGCAGGGACTAGTTGTGTCAAACTGTGAAACTATATCGATTTGTATAGTAACGAACATTCTGGAACTTGATCATAAGTTAAACATACCCTAAATATCCTTTACATAGCTTAGAAATAGGCTTTGAGGGGTTCGGTATGCTAAAATAAGCTTTATTGATCAATAGGGACTAAAAGCGTCAAAAAGTGCATAAGTTTGCATTTTCGCGCATATCTTACGTTCTGAATATATCCAGACATCCAAAAATTTATGTAATTATTAAAATATTTTATTTTAGTGATTGTCTTGATAAAATTCCATTCGTCGCGTAATTTGGATCGTTTTTGCGTTCGTTACGACTTCCGTCGTAATTAACCGAACAACGCAACCGTACGACCAAACGAGCCGACATCCGAGATATTTTTGAGCATGTTTTGAGTTCCCTATACTTTAACTTCATTTTAGAGCCTTGAAATGGGGTTAACGGGGTTCAAACGCATCGAAAAAGGCCTTAAACATGTGCAGGGACCATTTCTGCCATTTTGGCAAAAAGTTTGGACCTGGGCACATGCTGGCGCTGCGCCACCACCTGATGCCTATCCCGGGGGGCGGCGCGAGTGACTGATCTGGACAGAAAGTTTATTTTCTGCATTTTTCAGCAATGGGGTCGAACTTGGGGGTCTATTTTGTAACTTTTTCAATACCGTTGGCTTGTTTTGAGGCACCCCTTATATTGCAAATCTATGGGCATGAGGTGTACGGCCATGATCGAAGCTCATTTCCCGATAAACGATCCTAATGATTGTGCCATATCTATAAATACCCCCACCTCTTTAGCTCAAAACCCACTTGATTTTCTGAAATTTCTCTAAGTTGAAGTGTTAACCACTTCATACCTGAGAATACTTGGAAAATCAAACTTGCAGGGACCCTTTGTAAGTATTCCTTCGTTCTTTTTATGCGTTCTTAGCATGAAAGTCAAACTGCGTTTGACTTTCTGCATTGACCAGTTTATGGTCAATGCGAAGTTCGTTTGAACTTCATAACGTGAGCGTAATCACGATGGTTATAGGCCCTAGTGACTATACCTACTGATTACCACGTTATCTAGGCTCAGTGACGAGTCGTAGTTTCGGCCAAAATGCGCATTCTCGCGCATTTTGTAACCAAACTACTTTTGGGTATCAAAACCGTTTGTTTTGATACCAAATCTGTTTTCTAAATTCGGTAAACATGTTTTAACATGTTTAACTCGTCACTTTTTAGATTAGTGCTTGTGTAGAGTCGTAAGTCAAGCGGACTAAACACCCGCTTAGACTTTCGAACATGACCCGTTTGGTCGATCATTCGGATCTGACCAAACATGTTTAGTGACCATCGTTGCATAGGGAATAACCTTCCGAGGTTATACCTTATGGTCACTTAGGTTTAATTAGTTGTATGATAGGTAGTTTATATGCCTTAGGTGAATGACCAAAATGCCCTTTTCATGCACAATTGGTAATTAAGCATATGTAACACAAACTTTTGTCACATAACTGATTATGCAACATATTTAAACATGTTTAGGCATATAATACTTGTCATAGGACTAGTTAGATGTCTCGAACGCGCTTTGCGCGAACGACGCGTTAAAGTGGCGTAAGCTACCTTAATGGGTCGCAATGGGTCGAAAGCACTTAGGTTAGGTTCCGATTTAGAATGTAGACTTTGTTAAACCATGTCATATGAGGTCCAATACTCATTTGGTTTACAAAACCTCATCCTATCCGATATTCCGACTTAGGTCCGATTTATTTATATAGTTATTAGGTTGCCGAATGATTCCGTACTCCCTCTAGCTTTGCTCGGTTGTTGTTCAAGACCTCTAAGCATTCTCAGGTGAGTACATAGTTCCCCTATTTTACTGTTTTCAATTGTTTTGGGGTGATTCATATGTATCAAAACAATTTCGTTATTTTAAACGATGGTTTCAAAAACGATTAAAATGGTTTATACAAAATTTATAACGATTTTGATAAAGTAAACAAACTTGTTGGTTGTATTTACATAACGAATAATATTCATTAGTTTTGGCCGAACCGACCAGTATTAGGTTATGGTACCATAGGATCTGACAAATCCCGTTATCAGACTACACCCATGGTTATGTGTGGGTTAGGTGGGTAACGACTGAATCTGTGATTGTTAATTTACCCTTTGGTGGATTTTTAATGCGAGAAGCGATAGGCGAGTTGCGAAGGTTTGGATGTTATTAGCGAGACAATCAAAAGTAGTTCACAATTAAAACGAGAATGATTTAAACGACTGAAGCGATTTTCAATGAGTTAAACGATTTGGGTAAATGATTGGTTTTTGGTTAGTGTTTAGTTAACGGGACGGGTGTAATGTGATGAAAGCATGGTGGATACGCTGCTGGTACTTCCTATATATAAGTGTTTTCATCGTATTACAAACCGTGGCGTTATTTAGTTCACTCGGGTAAACGATTTTGAAACGATATCACACAAACGAGGTTTTCGAAATGATATAAACCATATGAGTTTTATTAACGAATTTTATTAGCGAGATTTATTAACGAGTTTTTACGAGATGTTTTACAATTTGATTTATTTAAATAAATGTTTTGGGTTAAGAATCATGGCTACGAGATTTTATAAATTATAACCAACTTGATTTGAGTTGGTTAATTATGTCGCAATACTACACTTTTCAAAACAAGGTTTTTAATTAAGTATTACAACATGTAAACTAGCCATGAATCCGACACTCTCCAAAACCTATGTACTTGCCAGCATTTCTTTGCTGACTTTGTTTTCACATATGTTTCAGGTGTTGTTGAATGATGTTGATTGCTAGGATGCATGCTCACATAGGACTGGAAGAGGCCTTAGTGACTTAATAACAATGATGGACTATGTTTAACTTGTTAATTTAGATTTCCAGACGATGTAAATATTTAATGTTTAATAAAACGAAACTTCAAACTTCCGTGTGTTTTGAAACAATGATTCTGTTACAACACTCCCCGACGATTCCACCGTGATTTGTTGTTTTACGCGGTCGGGGTGTGACACCTGTCTCTCTCTCTTCCTATGACAAAACCTCCTTAGAAAAACCCCAACCATAGTTGCAGGTCTGAATTAATGAACCAAGGTCTCCGGTGAGGGTGACGGTGATGGTAACGTTTGCATCACGTGATGAATCTGCAGATCTGACGGTAGATCGGATGGTTGTGAAGACAAATAAAGAAATGAAGGTTATTAATCGGTGCTCCGGTTGCTGGAAAAGAGTCGGTTTAACCTGATTCCGATGTCGGTGTGAAGATAGGTTGATTTTTTTGTTGTTATAAAATATCTTCCATGTGTTCGAAGAACTTGATATTGTAGAAGATGTATCCATTGTTTCATAACAGCTTCTAAGAAATTATTGAATTGATTTGTTCAGTTTGTGATTGAAGAATATGTTATGGTTCTTCTATTTGATTTTTCATTTGTTGTTGTATGAGTTTTCCTTGATTGATTAATAAATAAAATAATCAAACATGGTGGTGTTGAAGAATTTGAATATGGTACATAGAACTGAATCTTCTCGCACATGGTTTTTGTTCAGCACATCGGTTTAGAGATTGTTTTTGTTCTTGCTGCGTCCGACGATAATGAGTGGTGGCACTGTGGGAGTGGTGGTGGTAGAGGTTGGTTGGAGAGAGATAAAGAGGAGAGATTCTAGGGTTAAGGTTGGGGATAGGGGTGCAAACGAGCCGAGCCCGAGCTCGACTAGGCTTGAGCTCGTTTAACAAATGAAAGCTCGAGCTTGGCTCAATTCGATTGCAACAGATAGCCTTTAACTTCAATGTATCTGACAAATGTATATGCCTCGTTTCATGTGCTCCCAGTTTTCACATTTTCGCAAAGCACTAGAGGAGATATATCTGGTGCTGAACTGGTAGTTAAGGTTTGAGGAGATTTGAGCGTGGGTTTGTGAAGATGGGGTTGGCAGGATGAGGTGGTGGTTAGGGTTAGGAAATTGGGGAAGATGAAGAGCGTATGCAATTTTTTTTGTTTGATCTATTAAACATTTAAATAAAAGCATGAATTGACCAAAATACCCTCAAATGAATAAATTTAACTGAAAATTTTAATCTGGTTAGTTCTAAAGGACGTGGAGTGTAACGTGTTTTGCAAATAAAGGATTGTGATTGTAATTGTTGAAGTTAAAGGCTATCCGTTGCAATCTGGTACAAACATAAAGGACGATAAGTGTAATTTACCCTTATAATATAAAAATAGAGTAAATTACAAGTTTTGTCCTTTATGTTTAGATCAAATTGCAGGCGCTGTCCTTTTGGCCAAAAGTTTACAGGCGGTGTCCTTAACCTTTCAAAATCTTGCACGTTTTGTCCTTTAGGCCAAACCTGGTTAGAAATCTTAGTTAAAAAATGTCATGTGCAATGCACATGAGGGTAAAATGGTAATTCCCCTCACCCTTACACTTTCCCTTCTTCTTCAATGATTTAAACCTGTAATTTAATTAACTCCAGCAATACCCCTCAACTTAGGAAGCTGCTGGTAAAGCGGCATCTACAAATTATCCCAAATCAAAACCCATTCTTTGTAGAATGGGTCAACATTGCCCCTTGATTTTACAATATATATACACACACAATATATATATATAAAATCATATATAGGGTGGGAATCTAAAGTGAACACTAGTGTATTTGCGAACTGAGTGAACAAATCTTGGCCATTGATTTACACATGTGGATGGCTAGGATTTCATCATCAAATCGTAAAATACACTAGTGTATTTCATCATCAAATCCTGGCCATTGATTCACACACATGTATGGCCAGGATTAGTTCGCTCAGTTCACAAAATACATTAGTGTTCACTCTTGAACCTGATCATACACACACACACACACACACACACACACACACACACACACATACACACACACAAACACATTGCTAAGGGGAAGTCGTTATAGTTTCATTAACTGAACATCTGAAACAGAAAACATCCAACAAAACACAAACATCTAAACATATAAAACAACAAGCAACCCCTGTACTAAACCAAATAGAAGCCCTTCTCGCTGTTTATACCCAGAGGAATTTATGATCTCTTGCAACCTTGGATATGACGGAGACGGATACGTTGAGAGCAACAGTGACGGAGATTGCCACAGTGATGATTGCTATGTTGACGGCCTCGGACACAAAAAGAATTGATTTGAGACATGATGGGTATACAGTGGCGGAGACCGTAATAGTGACCGGTTGAGGGCCCAAATTGTCAAGGCGGAACCGAACATTGGAACTCACTACAACTAACTGAATTTGAGCAACAACAACCAACAGTTTCCGCAGTTGAACTCCATTTTTTTCTTGTAATTCGGGATTGTAGGGAATTGACAAATGCTACATTTGAGATTTCTCACATTACCCTGGTTGTAACATGTGACAACCCGTACTAAACCAGGTATCCGTACGACTTAATTACTGATTAATTACTGCTTAATTACTGTGCTTAACTGAATTTGCTGATAAACTGCTACCTGCATACTGATACATGCACCTACTTGCATCATATTTTAATTGCTGTCACTACATTATTTACATGCTGAACCCTAGTGACAAACTTGATGCACAAAAAGCACAGTAGCACTAAACGGATACACAGTGAACATGCTGATATAACCAGCATCAGGCAAACACTGCCTCTAAGGCCTGTTAAGAGCCTCAAATATTTGGCTACACTGGTAGTGAGTGTAGGGTTACAAGTGTTGTGGAACTGCGTCTCTAGGAATAAGATACACTGATAGGATGTGCCTAAGACGTACTTTAAGTACAAAACACAACACTTTAATAAATAATCCAGCTTCTAGCTGACTAGTAAAGTGCCAAAACATGGGAAAAATATTACTAGACACCTTCTAAAGTGTTGGAAACAAAATGTGTCACTAAAAGTACAATAACGACACTTTAAAGCTTTTGTAACGCTTTAACGGATTACTATCCAACCGAACAACCGGACTTTACCCGGAACATGAAAATATTACTATTTTCACTATTTATATTTTTCTGAACCAGTTAGGGTCCCTGATTACCCTAACGCCCGTCATAACACGCTATATATTACTAACAAGGTTAAATATTTAACTAACCTACTTAACACCACCACCACCCTAACTAACCTAGTTTGGATCGAACTAACCCCCCCCCCCCCCATACCCTAACCGGCCCCAAAACTATGGGGGACACCATGGTACAAATCTTGATTATTTAAATCCCTTTGGTCTAATATCTAGCTAACATAATTACCAATGGGTAATACACCTAAAGACTTCCTATAAATAAACCCTTAAACAAGAGATAATCACCATCACTTAACACCAACTCACACCTCTCTCTTGCTCTCCCTTCACTCTCGGCCGAACCCCCTCCCTTATATCCATCCATTTTCGAGTTCAAGCAAGACATTCCATCATCATTCAAGTGTTAAAGGTCGCGTATTAGGAGCTTTGGAGCAAGCGGAACACGAAGGACCTCTTTCGTTAGCTTTTATCCACGCGTTTTTCATCAAAAATCTTCCCTAGCCTTGAGCTAGAGGTATATTGTTTAAAACTCTTATTTGATCATATCTAAAGTGGTTAAAAGGAATTATGTCGGTTAAATCTCGTTAAAATGCAAGATGATGATCAAAAGTCTAGTAAAAACTCTAAAATGGTGGTTAATAGCTTATAACTTGTGTAAAAGTTGTAGTATTTGGGATTTGTGATTATTGAGACCCGATCTATGATGTGGTAGCTCGGATCATCATTTAACCCGACTTTGTAAGATCATGGATCTTCACATAAGCTCGTTTTTAGTTAACACAAGGGTTAAAAGGTGAAACTCTACCACACAAGAGACATGAACTTGTGTAAAATATTTTACTTGTGTAAAAGTGATTTAACTTGTACAATAGTGTTTAAAACTAGCGGATCTACGTATCTGCAAGTGGTATTTTCAAAGAACCACACGTTAAAGAAATCATGTATTTTAAAAAGATGGATCTTACACTAACAAATATGATGTTTTTATAAACCACAAGTGTGTAAACACTTGTGAAACAAAAAGATCCGACAAAGAACTAGATTTGTCACTTATTACTAGAAGTTGTAAAGACGGATTTCTCTAAACACGAGGTTTTTACAAGATTGAAGTTACTTTATATAAAGAACTACAAAATATAATGGGATTTACATTATAGATGTGGAAAAACTACAAGTTCATGCGATAATGCGATTTACATACTTGTCGACTAGTTTGATGTGTCGGAAATTGTTTGATTGATTAAAGAAGTTGTTGAACTGATTTGTTAAAAGAAAATGATACGCTTGAAAGCGTGGCCACCTCCAGTTACAGAGGAAACTCTGGCGAAATTTTCCTAAAAACCTAACACTTAGAATTATTTACGCAACAAGTGTTAGAACTATTTTTGACATACTTTCGAAACATAAATTTCGCCAAGACGACATTTTACTAAATATTCGGAGGTGGGATTTTCCCTAAGTTAACGTGATAAATATATTTTGTCACAACACTGTTTATGATTATTTTGTGAAAATACATAAATATTATTTTAGAGTGAAAATAATATTTACAAGCGTTAATGATCCCAAAACTTTGCGAACGCTTTCACCATGAATATATAAGTTACACCGGTAATTACATTACCACACGATTGTTAAAACGTAACTTACGCACATGTATTATATCCCCCATCCTTGGGAAGGAAATTAACTACCAAGTGTATACAAAAAGTAAACACGAAATAGTTGTCTAACTATTTCCCAAAAACTTAAACTATAAAGCTAAGGCACGGCCGTCCGTCTAATAGAATTAGCACTTGTAGGTCGTCGCACAGCTTACAGATTTGGAGACATTTGGTAGAGACGCTTCACTGTGAGTTCATGTCCCCCTTTTCTCTAACTGTTTTCAGTTTCCTTAACTGCGGGGGTGAAATACATGTTACTTTGTTTACAAGTACTTTTATACACGGTATGATTAACGTAAGGAGGTTTAGATCATGTGAATGGGTAGTTAGAACACCGAGGGACTTAAGCGGTAGATCTATCTGGGTGTAGCGAGCCCAGCTCTAGGCCCAACAGAACGGACCTCTCTGAGGACCAACAGAACGGACCTGGAGTGACTTGGTTGCCCAACGCAAAAATCGGCTAGGGTTGTGTCTTCCTACTTGCATTTCACGACATGCTAATGGCCTTGCAAACCATTGGTGATCACAAGTCCTCTTACACTGCTACATACCAGGAAACTTTTATACTTACAAGTGTTTTACTTACTCACTTGCACATGAACTCGCTCAACATTATTGTTGATTTTTCAACTTACATGTATTTCAGGAAATTAACGAGATCTGGCACGGTATGGCATGTTTTCCGCTGCACTAGTTTCCGAGGTCATCCGGGGTTTAGGGGATGTGTCTCTTTCCTGGACAAGACACAGTCCTTAAATCATGTTTATGTTATGTTTAAGTTGTAATGTCTGTTGAACAAGGTTATGGTTGTTAGTTAAAACAATGGTACTGTACTTGGTTTTCAAAACTCAATGGATGATCTTGCATGTTTTTAACTCATATAGCTTTGGTATGATTAAGCTATGGTATTAAGAAGTCACACCAAAATTAACCACGCTTCCGCAAAGCCAGGGTGTGACAGCTTGGTATCAGAGCTCTGATCATAGCGAACTAGGATTCTTTCTCGAGTCTAGACTATGATCACTAGGGCTCTCACGAAAACATTTTTCTACATACCACTTAAGTCCAGATCCAAAACTTTTTACAAACAAATGTTGAGCACATTTTATTAATTATAGGCTCAGCTTGGAGGGCTGAGGATCGATCTGGAGGATCGAGGTGATCGAGGTAGTTGAGCACGTTGGTTTATTATAGGATCGATCTGGAGGATCGAGGCTCGGTCTAGGTGACCGAGGTAGTGGGCCAGCAAGGCTAGGAAGAAAAGGCTCAGCTTGGAGGGCTGAGGCTCGGTTTGGAGGATCAAGGTTTGGTTTAGGTGAAGGATAGAGCAGTCTTGTAGACTGGATGGAATTGGCTAGTAAAACTAGGAGAATTACGTGATACCTTACTTGGTGACTTATGTGATTACTTGATTTATGATTGACTATTTGTGCATGTTTGTGTATATGTTACAGACACATGGATTCTGCAGACACTGGTGGTTCAGGCACCACAGGCCCGAGGCCTATCGTTTCAGACGACATTGAGTCATCGGAGCACGAGGTTTATACGTCCGACTTCACCAGCACAGATGAGGACGATTTCCAGCCCTTCGCACTGCCTGACGGTGCTGGCGAGCTCGCAGATGGTCCTATCGCCGGGGATCTACCACTGGCATTGATCCCTGCTCCTATACCGCTGGCTGCATACCCAGCTTACGATTTACCCATCGACGATGAGGAGGATGATGTCGATATGTTTGATGAGGAGCCTTTCGAGGAGGATGCTCAGGGCGAGGCCCTTCCTGCTGCCGATCCCTTGTTGATCGCGGATGCTCCCGCCGCGGAGTCACCTGCTCACTCCCCAGTCGCGGACTCCTTTGAGTCTGTGGCCTCTGTACCCTCTCATGCTCGCAGTGCGCAGCACTTCTCTCATGGATCTGATCCTGATCGGGCATCTTCTGTTGCCCCTATCCCCAGTCTTGTGTTCGATGATGATGATGATGAGGGGGATTCCGATCCTATGTTTCCCCCAGGATACGACCCAGATCGTGACTTTGAGTTTGTTCCCATGGATCAGTTTATGGAGGATCCAGCAGACCCCTTTGACCCAGTGGATCCTGTTGACCCAGATTTTGATTTTGACATGGCTTTTGACGACTTCGAGCCTGCCATGGCTCCTGAGCAGGCAGCCGCTTTAGACCATTTACCTGAGCATGACCCTGTGCATGCTGACGTACCTTTTGAGCCTGTTGCCGATGATCACCACCTGGATATTCCTTTGATAGAGGGCGACCATGTCCCTGTTGATCCTGTTGATCCTTTGCCCATTGTTGCTATACCTGTCGACCCTCCTTTTGAGCACTTGGCACCTGTTCACCCTGTTGTTGCTCCCTTACTTGATCCTGTTCCACTAGAGCCCGGACATGCTCTGTTCGCGGCACGTATGGATCCACCGGATGAGTCTGCACAGCACGGTTGGATACCGGCTGACGAGGACGTTCCACCATTCCCTCCACAGGTTCCCGTTGCACCACATATTGACTTTTCATTTCAGGTTCCTATGTTTATACCTCCAGCAGGGCCTGGAGAGGGTTCTTCAGCTCACCCTGATGGGCATGTACCGATGCCTATCCCTTTCATGCCTCAGACGTCATCCGTTCCACCCACTTTTACTCCATTTCACGTGGCACCTTTCGACCCCACTAGCGAGCCATTTCTATGGGCACCAGACGCTGGTATGCCACCTACTGACCCCTACCATGCTTTTCACAGGGGACACACTATCGAGGACGTCTTGATGTCCTTTGTCGCACAGCTCGAGTCACATACACAGCGTATTCAGGAGCTCGAGAGAGCTCGACTGTCATGTCAGTGTCATGGTCAGACACACTCCCCTTTACAGCCGTTTCGACCATTACCTCCAGATATTGCTGCCCGTCTTGTTACATTAGAGCAGCAGATTGCTTCCATCATTCGTACTCAGCAGGCTATGGAGGCGGACTGGCTACTGTTACGCCGTTTGTTTTATACTCACTTTCCCCCTCCTCCACCACCATCTGCGTAGAGCTCACCAGTTACTATTTGGGTAGACGAGGATGAGAACACAGCGATTGTTGGATGGCACAGCATTTTGGAGACCACTTTTTGATTTTAACTTTTGATGACTATGTATCTGTCGTTGTATTTGACACTGATTTGTTATGATTTTTGGACAGGGGTGATGTAACCCCTAGTTGATGGATGATTGTATGACACTATGATGTACTGATACACTTACCACGTGGTCTTGATATATGACAATCGCAGTATTCTAATCACAACTGTTTCGCTTGATTACTTATTTGCAATTTTATGACATGAAATGTGGATGATTGGTATTTGTGATGTATTGATGACATGAGATATTACGTGCTACTACTATTACTATATACGTACATTTCGCTATGGCCTGACCAACGTAAACCATCTTTTAGAAGATGCCGCCGAGACGTCAACAACAGCCTATGCCTACCACTCAGGAAGAGCTGCAACAAATCATTGCTGCTGCCATAGCGCAGTACGCAGCTTCTCAGCCAGGAGGGAGCGGGAGTGTTAACCAAGGCAATAACAATCCACCTCACGGTAATACCAAGCCATTTGGACCTACCATGATCTAGTTGGAAACTTTTAGCGATGATGCTAATGCCAAACACATGTTTTAACATACGTGCAGGATGCACCTACAAGCAGTTTCTAGACTTCAAACCGGTCAACTTCGATGGCACAGGAGGTGCAGTTGCCTTCACCCGCTGGGCTGAGAAAACCGATTCTGTCTTACGCATGAGCAAATGCGCGGAAGATCAGTAAGTCACTTATATCTCAGGGCTATTCTTGGATGGAGCCCTCTCTTGGTGGAAGTTGCAAGTACAAACTCTAGGCGAAGCTGCCGCCTACGCACTGTCATGGACCGAATTAAAAGAACTTATGCGTAAAAAGTACTGTTCTCGCGCGGAGATTCAAAGGTTGGAGACTGAATTTTGGCACTTGAAAATGGACGGTCCAAAGGTAGCGGAGTACGTGCAAAGATTCCATGACTTGTCTCAAGTGGTTCCTTACATGGTCACACCAGAATACAAGCGAATCGAGCGCTTCATTTGGGGATTAGCTCCTCAAATCATTAGCATGGTGACCTCCTCCAAACCTGCGACTATTACCGAAGCCATCGATTTGAGCGTGGCTCTCACTGAAGAGGCGATTCGCCTGAACAAGTTTGGTGATGTCAAGACGAAGGAGAAGGAGACTCATGTTGAGTCGTCAGGGGTTAACAAAAGAAAGTTCACGAACTTCAAGCAAGGCATTAGCAGTGATGGTAAGAGAGGAGCACCAAACACGCCAGCTCAGGGCACAGCTGGCAGTGGAAGGAAAGGAAGGGGATATATGGGCACCCAGCCCAAGTGTAATGCTTGCCAGCGTCACCATTCTGGTCAATGTGGGCAAAAAGTATGCGAAGTATGTGGGAAACGTGGTCACTCGAAAGACACTTGTTGGGCCCCTGCCGGTCGAGGAGGCCAGGGAGGATTTGGAAATAGGAATGATGACCGTGGTGGAAATGGGAATCGCCCACAAGGAAATTTTGGAGGAAACAGAAATCGAGGCAACAATGTGAATCAGGCTGGAAATGCCAACCAGAACAACAACCCAGCTGGATTTGGAGGTGGAAACGGGCAGAGACTCGGATGCTATAACTGCGGGGAAATCGGGCATTTTAAGAAGAATTGCCCAACGTTGAACCAAGCCCGTGGTAGAGTGTTCCAACTCGAAGCTAGGGAGGCGCGCCAGGATCCCAATGTCGTTACCGGTACGTTCCCTATCAATCAACGCTATGCATCCGTTTTATTTGATACTGGTGCCGATTATAGCTTCGTGTCGTTAGAATTTAAGAATATGCTTGGGTTAGCCGCTAGTAAGTTAGATATTCCCTACTCGATCGAATTGGCCAATGGAAAGTTAGTTGAAGCAAACGAAGTTATCAGAGGCTGTGTGATAGAATTGGGAGAACGTGAGTTTACTTTGGATCTACTACCAGTCCAATTGGGAAGCTTCGACGTGGTGGTAGGAATGGATTGGTTGTCAGGAAACAAGGCTGAGATAGTATGCCACGAGAAAGTTGTTCGTATCCCAACCAATGATGGTGAGACAATTGTGGTTCACGGAGAGAAGCGTGACACACCACTAAGGATTATCAGCTGCTTGAAAGCAAGGAAGTGTTTACAGAAAGGATGTGTTGCCTTCCTGGCACACATTGTTGATAAAAAGGCTGCTGAGCCAAGAATCGAAGACATCCCTGTCGTAAGGGAGTATCCAGAAGTCTTCCCGGAAGACTTACCCGGACTGCCACCTCAGAGGCAAGTGGAGTTTCACATTGACTTAGTTCCAGGCGCAGCGCCTGTGGCTAAGGCACCTTATAGACTTGCTCCATCTGAGATGCAGGAACTGTCAACACAACTTCAAGAGTTGTTAGACAAGGGTTTTATCCGACCAAGCTTCTCGCCTTGGGGAGCTCCGGTCCTGTTTGTCAAGAAGAAGGACGGTAGCTTTCGAATGCGCATCGACTATCGGGAGCTGAACAAGCTGACGATCAAGAATAGGTACCCTCTGCCAAGAATCGACGATCTGTTTGATCAACTGCAAGGCTCAAGCTTTTACTCAAAGATCGATCTTCGATCTGGATACCATCAGTTAAGGATTCAAGAAGAAAGTGTCCCGAAGACAGCCTTCAGAACTCGTTATGGACACTACGAGTTCCTCGTTATGCCATTTGGTTTGACAAACGCGCCTGCGGTATTCATGGACTTAATGAATAGGGTTTGCAAGCCGTACTTGGACAAGTTCGTGATTGTGTTTATCGACGACATCTTGATCTATTCAAGAACAAAGGCTGAACACGAGCAGCATCTTAGAACCATTTTGGAGCTGCTAAAGAAGGAGCAACTGTACGCCAAATTCTCTAAGTGCGAATTCTGGCTACGTGAAGTCCAATTCCTTGGGCACGTGGTAAATGGAGATGGAATCCACGTGGATCCCACCAAGATCGAAGCGATCAAGGATTGGGAGACGCCAAAGACGCCAACCGAGATTCGGCAATTCTTGGGTTTGGCTGGCTATTACCGAAGGTTCATTGAGGATTTTTCAAAAATCGCTCAACCTTTGACGCTCCTCACCCAGAAGGATAAGACGTTTGATTGGGGAATCAAGCAGGAAGAATCATTCCAGATACTGAAAGATAAGCTCTGCAACGCGCCAATCTTAGCTCTACCGGAAGGTACTGACGATTTTGTGGTATACTGCGACGCATCGCGACAAGGATTGGGTTACGTGTTGATGCAACGCCAGAAGGTTATTGCTTACGCATCGCGTCAACTGAAGATACATGAAAAGAACTATACCACACACGACTTGGAGCTTGGCGCAGTGGTTTTTGCACTGAAGATCTGGAGACACTACCTGTATGGTACGAAATGTACAATCTTCACAGATCACAAGAGCCTACAACGTATATTCAACCAGAAGGAGTTGAATATGAGACAAAGACGATGGGTTGAATTGTTAAACGATTACGACTGCGAGATAAAATATCATACGGGGAAGGCGAATGTGGTCGCCGATGCCCTAAGTCGAAAGGAAAGGATCAAGCCCATAAGGGTTAGGGCTCTACAAATGATTATTCGAACCGATCTTTCCTTGCGCATTCGTGCTGCACAAAAAGAAGCCCTTAAAGAAGGAAACTTGGAAGAGGAATATCTCCGAGGGATGGAGAAGTTGTTGGTACCAAACGAGGAAGGAACGTTATGTCTTGAGAAAAGGATTTGGGTTCCTCTGTTTGGTGATTTAAGGAAGGTTATCTTTGATGAAGCGCACAAGTCACGGTACTCTATCCACCCTGGATCGGATAAGATGTTCCAGGACCTCAAAAGTTACTATTGGTGGCCTAGGATGAAAGGCGACGTTGCTATTTATGTGAGCAACTGTCTAACATGCGCTAAAGTTAAAGCGGAATACCAGAAGCCCTCAGGGCTGCTGCAACAACCTGAGATTCCCAAGTGGAAATGGGAACAAATCTCCATGGATTTTATCACGAAACTGCCAAAAACGCCAAGAGGCCATGACATGATTTGGGTGATAGTTGACCGCCTAACAAAATCCGCACACTTTCTGCCAATCAAGGAGAAAGACAGTACTAGTAAACTTGCGGAAATTTACATGAGAGAGATCGTTGCACGCAATGGAGTACCTCTCTCGATCATCTCCGATAGAGACGGAAGGTTTGTGTCAAGGATATGGCAATCCTTTCAAGAAGCCTTTGGCTCACAGTTGAATCTGAGCACTGCGTTCCATCCGCAAACTGACGGCCAGAGCGAGCGAACGATACAAACTTTGGAAGACATGCTGAGGGCATGTGTTATGGATTTGGGCGGTAGCTGGGATAAACACTTACCTTTGGTCGAATTTTCCTACAACAGCAGCTACCACACCAGTATTGGTGTCGCGCCATTTGAAGCCCTCTACGGACGCAAGTGCCGATCACCCCTATGTTGGTCTGACGCAGGTGATAGGCAACTTGCTGGTCCAGAGATCGTCCAAGAGACGACAGATAAGATCGCGCAAGTTCTTAAACGCATCGAAGCAGCTCGCCACAGACAAAAGGCCTACGCGGATCCTAACCGAAAGCATGTGGATTTCCAAGTTGGGGAAATGGTGTTATTAAAGGTTTCACCCTGGAAGGGGGTGGCACGCTTTGGAAAGCGTGGGAAGTTAAATCCGCGCTACATTGGTCCCTTCAGAATTCTAGAAAGAATTGGAACAGTAGCATACAAGTTGGACCTACCTGCTGAACTAAATGGCGTTCACGATACATTCCATGTATCCAATTTAAAGAAAAGTCCAACTCAAATTGACGTTGCCATTCCCATCGACGAGATTCATATTGACGACACGCTCCACTTCGTTGAAAAACCTGTCGAGGTCACAGATTGGAAAGTTAACAAGACCCGCCGGAGTAGTGTCAAACTCGTCAAAGTTCGTTGGAATGCCAGACATGGTCCTGAATTCACCTGGGAACGTGAGGACCGGATGAAAGAGAAATACCCCCACTTATTTCCTAAGAACTCTGCATCTACAAGCAGAACTTAAATTTCGGGACGAAATTTATTTAACGGGGGGAGAATGTGACAACCCGTACTAAACCAGGTATCCGTACGACTTAATTACTGATTAATTACTGCTTAATTACTGTGCTTAACTGAATTTGCTGATAAACTGCTACCTGCATACTGATACATGCACCTACTTGCATCATATTTTAATTGCTGTCACTACATTATTTACATGCTGAACCCTAGTGACAAACTTGATGCACAAAAAGCACAGTAGCACTAAACGGATACACAGTGAACATGCTGATATAACCAGCATCAGGCAAACACTGCCTCTAAGGCCTGTTAAGAGCCTCAAATATTTGGCTACACTGGTAGTGAGTGTAGGGTTACAAGTGTTGTGGAACTGCGTCTCTAGGAATAAGATACACTGATAGGATGTGCCTAAGACGTACTTTAAGTACAAAACACAACACTTTAATAAATAATCCAGCTTCTAGCTGACTAGTAAAGTGCCAAAACATGGGAAAAATATTACTAGACACCTTCTAAAGTGTTGGAAACAAAATGTGTCACTAAAAGTACAATAACGACACTTTAAAGCTTTTGTAACGCTTTAACGGATTACTATCCAACCGAACAACCGGACTTTACCCGGAACATGAAAATATTACTATTTTCACTATTTATATTTTTCTGAACCAGTTAGGGTCCCTGATTACCCTAACGCCCGTCATAACACGCTATATATTACTAACAAGGTTAAATATTTAACTAACCTACTTAACACCACCACCACCCTAACTAACCTAGTTTGGATCGAACTAACCCCCCCCCCCCCCATACCCTAACCGGCCCCAAAACTATGGGGGACACCATGGTACAAATCTTGATTATTTAAATCCCTTTGGTCTAATATCTAGCTAACATAATTACCAATGGGTAATACACCTAAAGACTTCCTATAAATAAACCCTTAAACAAGAGATAATCACCATCACTTAACACCAACTCACACCTCTCTCTTGCTCTCCCTTCACTCTCGGCCGAACCCCCTCCCTTATATCCATCCATTTTCGAGTTCAAGCAAGACATTCCATCATCATTCAAGTGTTAAAGGTCGCGTATTAGGAGCTTTGGAGCAAGCGGAACACGAAGGACCTCTTTCGTTAGCTTTTATCCACGCGTTTTTCATCAAAAATCTTCCCTAGCCTTGAGCTAGAGGTATATTGTTTAAAACTCTTATTTGATCATATCTAAAGTGGTTAAAAGGAATTATGTCGGTTAAATCTCGTTAAAATGCAAGATGATGATCAAAAGTCTAGTAAAAACTCTAAAATGGTGGTTAATAGCTTATAACTTGTGTAAAAGTTGTAGTATTTGGGATTTGTGATTATTGAGACCCGATCTATGATGTGGTAGCTCGGATCATCATTTAACCCGACTTTGTAAGATCATGGATCTTCACATAAGCTCGTTTTTAGTTAACACAAGGGTTAAAAGGTGAAACTCTACCACACAAGAGACATGAACTTGTGTAAAATATTTTACTTGTGTAAAAGTGATTTAACTTGTACAATAGTGTTTAAAACTAGCGGATCTACGTATCTGCAAGTGGTATTTTCAAAGAACCACACGTTAAAGAAATCATGTATTTTAAAAAGATGGATCTTACACTAACAAATATGATGTTTTTATAAACCACAAGTGTGTAAACACTTGTGAAACAAAAAGATCCGACAAAGAACTAGATTTGTCACTTATTACTAGAAGTTGTAAAGACGGATTTCTCTAAACACGAGGTTTTTACAAGATTGAAGTTACTTTATATAAAGAACTACAAAATATAATGGGATTTACATTATAGATGTGGAAAAACTACAAGTTCATGCGATAATGCGATTTACATACTTGTCGACTAGTTTGATGTGTCAGAAATTGTTTGATTGATTAAAGAAGTTGTTGAACTGATTTGTTAAAAGAAAATGATACGCTTGAAAGCGTGGCCACCTCCAGTTACAGAGGAAACTCTGGCGAAATTTTCCTAAAAACCTAACACTTAGAATTATTTACGCAACAAGTGTTAGAACTATTTTTGACATACTTTCGAAACATAAATTTCGCCAAGACGACATTTTACTAAATATTCGGAGGTGGGATTTTCCCTAAGTTAACGTGATAAATATATTTTGTCACAACACTGTTTATGATTATTTTGTGAAAATACATAAATATTATTTTAGAGTGAAAATAATATTTACAAGCGTTAATGATCCCAAAACTTTGCGAACGCTTTCACCATGAATATATAAGTTACACCGGTAATTACATTACCACACGATTGTTAAAACGTAACTTACGCACATGTATTATATCCCCCATCCTTGGGAAGGAAATTAACTACCAAGTGTATACAAAAAGTAAACACGAAATAGTTGTCTAACTATTTCCCAAAAACTTAAACTATAAAGCTAAGGCTCGGCCGTCCGTCTAATAGAATTAGCACTTGTAGGTCGTCGCACAGCTTACAGATTTGGAGACATTTGGTAGAGACGCTTCACTGTGAGTTCATGTCCCCCTTTTCTCTAACTGTTTTCAGTTTCCTTAACTGCGGGGGTGAAATACATGTTACTTTGTTTACAAGTACTTTTATACACGGTATGATTAACGTAAGGAGGTTTAGATCATGTGAATGGGTAGTTAGAACACCGAGGGACTTAAGCGGTAGATCTATCTGGGTGTAGCGAGCCCAGCTCTAGGCCCAACAGAACGGACCTCTCTGAGGACCAACAGAACGGACCTGGAGTGACTTGGTTGCCCAACGCAAAAATCGGCTAGGGTTGTGTCTTCCTACTTGCATTTCACGACATGCTAATGGCCTTGCAAACCATTGGTGATCACAAGTCCTCTTACACTGCTACATACCAGGAAACTTTTATACTTACAAGTGTTTTACTTACTCACTTGCACATGAACTCGCTCAACATTATTGTTGATTTTTCAACTTACATGTATTTCAGGAAATTAACGAGATCTGGCACGGTATGGCATGTTTTCCGCTGCACTAGTTTCCGAGGTCATCCGGGGTTTAGGGGATGTGTCTCTTTCCTGGACAAGACACAGTCCTTAAATCATGTTTATGTTATGTTTAAGTTGTAATGTCTGTTGAACAAGGTTATGGTTGTTAGTTAAAACAATGGTACTGTACTTGGTTTTCAAAACTCAATGGATGATCTTGCATGTTTTTAACTCATATAGCTTTGGTATGATTAAGCTATGGTATTAAGAAGTCACACCAAAATTAACCACGCTTCCGCAAAGCCAGGGTGTGACATAACACATGAAAATTGTGTTGGAAATCAAGCTCGAGAATCAATAAACATAAATAGAAGAAAAATGAGTTTATGCGAACTCTCAGCTTCCAAAGTTGAGGGGTATTGCTGGAGGTAATTAAATTGCAGGTTTAAATCATTGAAGAAGAAGGGAAAGTGTAAGGGTGAGGGTGAGGGAAATTACCATTTTACCCTCATGTGCATTGCACATGACAGTTTTTAACTGAGATTTCTAACCAGGTTTGGCCTAAAGGACAAAATGTGCAAGATTTTGAAAGGTTAAGGACACCGCCTGTAAACTTTTGGCCAAAAGGACAGCGCCTGCAATTTGATGTAAACATAAAGGACAAAACTTGTAATCTACTCATAAAAATATAATATACTTAAATAAAACCCTAATCTATTACAACTTTGAGCCACAAAGTGGGCTAAAAAACCATAAAACAAGAACAAAAATACAAGTACAAGGTCGGCCAGATTCACATGTTCAACACAATCATATTGAAGTGAGCAATCTTTTGGTCAAATAAAAATAAATAAAACTTTTGACCAAATAACTTCTTGCCCAAGAAATATTTAGATCTGAAACTTTAAACAAGTTAAAGTTTGGGATCTATAACCGGTTAAAAGGACCGGTTCCGATTTGTAAGCGTGGCTCTGATACCACTGTTGGGATTCAGTGGTGTCAATTTTACTTTTTATTAAAACAGGTTTGATATATTTTATTAACTAAATATATAATTAATAAAAACGCAGCAGAATAATAATAATCAACACCAAAACTAACCGAGCAGGATCATGGTTACAAACATGCAAATACGATATATAAAATAATTAAACTACCGATGAGATTAAATATACCTTGTGGTTAATAATTAACTGTGACAACCGTCACTTTTCCGTACATTCCGTACACTAGATGAACAGTAATTTGTGCTTTAATGACTGTACATGATCTAGTTTACCAGCCAAATAAATTCTGAATTCCATGCAAGTGAATTCATGCACGTTTTATACTACAAAATATTGCCTTATGCATAAACGAGAGCGTTGCGTCAGAAATACTAGTAAACTCACCGGTAAGAAACTCTGTGTCAACAAAACTGCAGAAAGCAGTCAGACAATAAAATTGGAGCCTAGGTGTAGGTCCAACGACAAGAATACATTAAAACCCAAGAGTACATACAAGGGTTTAATATATATACTCCCCGGAAGCAAAAATAAGCACTAAAAAGCACCCGAAACGCACTTTAAGTGCAGAATTTTATATAATTCAGCTATAATCAGCATTATGGCACTGAACTATTATGCAGAAATTACGTTTTATTATCCAGAATACTTCCCCAAGTGTTGGGAATCGAAAGTATTACAAAAAGGGTACTTAAAGGGCACTAAATGGTGCAATTTAGCACTTTAACGAACCGGTGTCTAACCGAACAACCGGATTATACCCGGAACACTAAAATAATGCTAGAAGCATTGTTTCTACTTTTCTGAGCTAGTTAGGGTCCCCGAACACCCTAACACCCTTTATATTAAATAACACACTAATATCTTAACTAAATATCATTAGATTTCAACTAAATCCTAACTAAATCATCACCACCCAACCCTATACCCCCCCCCCCCTTGTTGAACCGGTTGGAACTAGTGGGGACACCCCCCACAATACTTTGATTATTTTATTTGTGGATGTTGGTTATCTAGATAACATATTACATGAAGGTTAATAGGAAACTTGGTTTATAAATCAACACTTAGGGTAACCATTCTCTCTCATCAAGACACCATCAACAAAGTGCTCTCTCCTTCCCTCCCACACCATTCACGGCCGCCACCACCTCACCATATTACCACCACCTTCAAGCTTTGTCCAACCATTTCTCATACACACAAAGGTGCAAGGAGTCCAACAACGAAGTTTGGTGCTCTCGGAAGCTCAAGGACCACTCTTGTTTTCTTTTATCCACCACATTTATGCCTTGTTTCTTCCCTAGCCTTGTGCTAGTGGTGAGTGCCTTAAATCATCATCTTGTTCTTATTTTTGGTGGTTAATAGATGACTTATGATGAAATGATAAGAAACTATAAAGAACACAACTTAAAGTCTTGAACATAAGATGAATAAGGTGGATAAAGAGAAGATATGTGCGTAAATCTTATGTAGTTGTGCTTATTTGATGTTGTTTGTTAGTAAAAGTTGGATGGATCATCATCAAGGCATGCTAGATCATGTTCAAGAACATGAACTAGTAATATGTTAGTGATGGAAATAAGAAAAATGATGAAACCATCCACCATGAACTTGAAACTTGGATAAACATAATTTTTCTTGTAAAATGAAGTTGTAAACATGTGGATCTAAAGATCTACAAGTGGTTTTTCGGAAGAACCAAGCGGAAGATACTAGCTTTGTCATAACCCGGGTATTTTATGAAAGAAGCACATTTATAGTAACTAAACAAGTGTGTAAACACTTGTGTAACAAGAAATTTAACAAAGAGGTATTTTTGAAAATCTTGACTAGAAGTTGTGAAACTTCAAGTTCTTTAAAAATGAAGTTTACAAGAAACCAATCATGTTTTTAAAGATAACAAGACTTACTAAATGTGCTAGTAAGTTACTACACATTTTTGTAAATTCTCAAGTTCATGGAATAGAGAAATTAGTATATACTGTTGTTGATTGTTGTAGATTGTTGTTGAAAAATTGGTTGTTGATGAATTAAAAGAAAATAAACACATGTTTTGAAAACATGGGAAACCTCCATTTTTAGGGGAAACTCTGTCAAAATTTCTATAAATTTTGACACTTAGAAAAATATAAGTTTTTGAGAAACTTATTCCTTAAAAATGTATTTAAAAATATTACCAACGTTTCCCTAATTTTTGGTGATAAGAAAGAAGGATTTCTTCAAGAATAAAAATGGATATTAAGTATGTATATATTTTTGAGAAAAATATATATATATTATTTGATCACCAACTTTTGTGCTAAGTATATATAGTATGTGTTTTACGTGCTAGTGTATTGAGACTTAAAAATACACTAAATACTCATGAGAAGTATAAACACAAAAATACACATACAACATACAAGTTACATAATTCGGGTGCAAAGTGCAAAACACGAGATACTTATATTAATTTTTGAGAAAATAATATAAGTAAGATACTTAGTTAATAATATAAAATATTTTTAACACAACAATACAAATACAAAAGAGAGTGACTGTACTTGTGCGACGCAAGTCTAGTGACTAACGTTAAGAAAACGCGTATAGGTCATGACGTTAATTAAGCAAATCCGGTGAAGTTTACGACGCAGGAACGCAAAGTTGAGAGTTCATGCTCCCCCTTTTCTTTAACTGTTTTTGGTTTTATAACTCTCGGGGGTGAAATACATGTTACAAATATTACAATTTTTACAAATGGTAAAAATACAAGAAGCACTCTTGGTGAGAACGAGTACCGAGTGTAACACGATTTGAGAATACAAAAAAATACGAGAAACACTCATGGTGAGAACGAGTACCGAGTATGATGTGCTTTAAGAAATGCCTAGAAAATACTAGATCATGTGAGCTTAAACTAGATATTGAGATGCCATTAATAATTAATTAGGGACGAGGGTTAGATCTAACGGGTACGGCCGAGCCCCACTCATGGTCCTTATGTGACCTCTTGAGTGCTTCGGTGTCCCAGTCGAGGGAAATCGACACCGTCGAGGTTAATCGACACAGTTGAGGGTAATCAACACAGTCATGGGAAATTGACACAGTCGAGGTTAATCGACACAGTCGAGGGTAATCGACACAGCTAAAGGAGAAAATACTAATGCTCCCTATGTCCTCACATGCCTTGAGGGAGAAAATACTAATGCTCCCTATGTCCTCACATGCCTTGAGGGAGAAAATACTAATGCTCCCTATGTCCTCACATGCCTTGAGGGAGAAAATACTAATGCTCCCTATGTCCTCACATGCCTTGAAGGAGAAAATACTAATGCTCCCTATGTCCTCACACGCCTTAATGTCCTTGAATAAACAATCATTTAGTACGTGGGGTACACAAGAAAACTTGATTTATACAAGAATACTTGATTTGTACAAAATACAAACTATGTTTTCATACAAGACGCATGAACTCGCTCAACTTTATGTTGATGTTTTCCAAAATTACATGTATTTCAGGTGAAAGGATGGATCTTGGGCGCAAGTGTCATAGCTAGAAGTAGACTTCAAGTTTAGATGTCATCCACTCTTGTTGAATTGTAACCTAGACGAAGGTTGTGTTTTTAAAACTTAAATAATAAGTATTTTGTAATACTCAAATTTTCATGAATGGATGAACATCGTTTTGATCATGTAGTTGTTTATTACGATTGAATACAATGATATTAAACCAGTCACACATCATACGCTTCCGCAAAAGACAGGGTGTGACAGTTTGGTATCAGAGCTTCGATTGTAGTGAACTAGGATTCTTTCTCGAGTCTAGACTACAATCACTAGAGTTCTCTCACAAAAACATTTTACGAAAAGGTTTTCATTGCATTCACGTAAGCGCCAAGATCCACGAGTCAAACACTTTTCAAAAAGAGACAAGGCAAGGACATTAGTGAGGAATACCCTTAAGATAAGGTGCCAATTAAGTCATAGTCTACACGAGTTAGACTTGCCAACAACAAAATACACCCTTGGTGATCACTAATACCAAGTAGTGTTTTTGTCGTGAATCGACAACTAGAAAAATGACCCCCCCTAAAAACGAGAGTTATACGTGATATAAGGCATCAAATTGCTTGTTTAAGCTAAGTAGCATATTTTTTATTGATATACATACATACAAATAAGTGTACGGAATGATTATTGACGTGAATAAGATACTTTCGACTCCGACTCCTATTACTGTACGTGACTCGCACGATGAAACTACCAACCTCGCGTCCTTTGCAAAGCTCATGGCTGGGAGTGATTACCAAATAAGATTGCTGAGCTTGCTTCCGTAGGAGATGGCTGCTCTTCCCTCTCGATCGTGAAGGTGCCTAACTACGGTGATAATGACGAGGCAGGGGCGGCAACCTTGAACGAATTCTTGATCAACGGGACGAGATACCTGCGGCTTATGAGAAGCAAGATTGACGGCGCACTTGACCAGAAAAGGAAGATGAAGTATTCATCTTGAAGGTGCCTCTCCAACCACTAGGAATTCTCTCTATTCCTATTCCATCTAATCATCGTGCCTAATCGCGCGTAACGATAACGAATGTTAGCGCGTGGACCATCGCAACGGTCCTTTCCATGACAGAAGTATAAGGACAATAGTGTCCCCTCCTTGATTGATCATCTGCTGGGACGAGAGAAAATTGGGGGTAACTGTGCAAGATAATTTATTATTACGGGGGCCCACGTAATAACGACTTGTAGTGCACAGAAATCCTGGTGGACTCTGCGGACCAAGCTAACGATCACTGCACAAAAATTAATCTATAGGTGTCCTCACCTTCATCTGGTAGAACAACACATAGATCAGTGCCTTAGCACGTTAGAAAGTAGGAAACCTGTCTTGCCTACTTCAGGCCCGGCTTTGCCTACTTCATGTACGAGACGTTTGAGAAACAATATTTAAACAAGAGAGGAGGAATAACATTCAGAAAGAATCAGTGACGATGCACTCTCTACCACCTCGACACGAACAACCCCATCTAAGGAAAAATTTACGCACCAGTAAAGCTAAAGACCTAAGAAAATCAATGTACCAGGAAATAACTAAAACTTGAATGACCAAGGCGATGTAGCCTCGAGTTCATTATATTGCAAACAATAAGCCAAGTTGGCAAGCCTATGTGAAGGCTCAGTAATTGTTTCCTCGCTCATACATTGATTATGTATACATGTGAAATTGGGTGATTACATGATGGCTTATGGTGCTATGTACCTCATAGATAATTGAAATGTTGTCTAACCTACTTCATACCATTTTGACAGAAAACAATGCCGCCTAGGCGAGACACAAACACCAGTACGTTACCAAGGACGGAAGCCAAGCTGCGAGAACGCATCTCACAGGCAATTGCACAACATGAAGCCCTCCGCTCTAAGCACAGCGATGGCACTACCGGAAATAACCCTCCAACTGGCTGCACCTATAAACAATTCCTGGACTGCAAGCCATTAAATTTTGATGGCACAGGAGGTGTCGTTGCATTTGTTCGTTGGGCAGAAAAGACTGACTCCATTCTAAGAATGAGTAACTGTTCGCCCCAACAGAGTGTTACCTATATCTCAGGATTATTTGTAGATGGCGCACTCTCCTGGTGGAACCTTCAGGTTCAAACCCTTGGTGCAGATGCTGCTTATGCACTAAGCTGGGACGAGCTCAAGGGAATGATGGAAAAGAAATACTGTTCTAGGGCTGAAATCCAGAAGCTTGAGGTGGATTTCTGGAATTTGAAAATGGACGGACCGAAGATTCCTGAATACGTCCAACGATTTCACGACTTATCTAGAGTCGTCCCCTACTTAGTCAAACCGGAATTCAAAAGGATTGAACGATTCATTTGGGGACTTGCACCTCAAATTAGGAGCTTGGTTACTACCTCAAGGCCTCCAACCATCGCAGAGGCTATCGATTTAAGCGTTACACTTACTGAAGAAGCTATACGTGCGTGAAAATTTTTGGAACCTGAGGATAACAAGAAAGAGACTCATGTGGAGTCATCAGGCAATAAGAAGAGGAAGTCTTCGAACCTAAAGATAAGCACCCAAGCCAGCTATGGAAGCTCTAAAGCAAACAAAAGAAAGAAAGTGAAACCGCCGCATGACAGGAAAGCTGATGGAGTCACTAATAAGGCTGGTGGTAAAATATACTCTGGGACTAAGCCGAAGTGCGGAGAATGCACTTCTCACCATAAAGGTCGATGTCTGAGGCCTAAGTGTGGAAAGTGTGGAAAAGAAGGGCACAGCAAGGACGCCTGTTGGGCGAAGGACCTAGATGGAAGGAATAAGAGAATACCAGGCTGCTACAGATGTGGTGAAGCAGGGCACTTTAGGAAAGATTGCCCTGGGAAGAAACAAGCAAGGAAGGGTTTTCACGATCGAAACTCGTGAAGCACGCCAGGATCCAGATGCGGTTACGGGTATGTTCCATATTAACCAACCTAATGCATCTACTTTTAATTAATACTGGCATCAACTTTTACCTTGCATACTTAGAACTTAAGAAACTGCCTGGCCTTGTTTCAAATAAATTAGACGTTCCGTATTCTTTAGAAATGGGTATATAGAAGGCTAGTTTAAACAGTCGAAGCAATTAAGGATTGCATTTAGGGACTCAGAAGGTCGGAACCTTCTGTTACCATTGACTTGCGAAGTCATAATATGATAGTCGGCATGGGTTGGATATCCAAGTATAGAGCCTGAGAACATCCCCGTTATGGAAGAAGTTCCAGTAGCCTCTTCTGAAGACTTGCCAGGAATACCTCCACAGCGTCAAGAGGAGCTTGGGATAACCCTCGTGCCAGGAGCGGTACCATTGCCGAATGACGCCTTACCGACTAGCTTCATCTGCAAAGCATGAGCCTCCGAGGTAACTGCCAGAGCTGCTAGACAGAGGGAAATTAAAGACATGACATCCTTAGTTAAGGAGACAAGGAGAAATTTGGTAGTCTCCACTTTACATAAACTTCAGAAAATTGAGAATCAGAATCCTTTGCCAAGGACTGATGACACAAATGAGCCAATCGTAAGGTTCCAGTTACCACTCAAAGATCAACTTGAGGACAAGATGTCCTCCACTGTGAATACAAGAGGAAATATCCCTAAAACGACCTTTAGGACTTGCTTCGAGCATTACGAGTTCCTTGTCGTACCATATGGCTTAACACATGCATCGACAATATTCATGGACCTCATGAATCGAACGTGTAAGCCATACCTGGATAGATCATGATTTGACTACATTCTCATATGGCCAATGACCAAGGAAGGTCAGCTACAATTTACCTTGCAACTCTTAGAGAAAAGAATAGTTATATGCCATAATGACGAACAACGGATTTCGAATTCGCGAAATGAGAACTTTAAGATACATGGTGGATAAGACCGAAATTCATGCCAACCCTGCAACCAAGAGCTAAGAGCTAGAGTTTCAAATATGTAACGTTTCTCGACAAAGTCTCGGTTGTACGTCGATGCAACGAGACCACAACATTGCATACGCGGCACACTGATTGAGGGATCATGAGAAGAAACCTCGAGCTAGATACAGTAATTACGCGCCGCAAATTTGACGTCAGTACCTAAAAGAAAACGCTGCACGATCTTTACTGATCACAAGGGTTGCAGCACACCACGAAGATAGACTAAGCTACTGAATGATGCAGACTGTGTGAACACGATACGTGCTTGTGTGATAAACTTTAATAAATAGTTGGGACACTCCCTCGCCCTTAGTAGAGTTTTCCCACAAAAGTATTTATCACACCGCCGTTTAAATCGCTTCTTGTGAAGCTTCAGATAGAACATAATAAGTCGTTTCCCGTCATGTGGAACGGAGACCGGAGATAAACAATCTACTGGCCCGAGTTGGTCCAAGAAAAACTAGAGGCAAGATCGTTCAGATACGTGATCATATCGAGGCAGCCGCGAAATACAGAAAGATTGCGCCAATGAGCGGCGGAAATCATAAGAATTTGAGACAAGAAGTATGACTAAAATGAGAGCCTCGCCTAGAGAAGGTGTAGTGTGATTTGGAAAACGAAAAGGTTGAATCCCCAGTGTAGGGATCAGAACCATTGTTCACAAGATAAAACTCCCAGAAAAAGATCAGTAGTGATCGCGACACATTCATGTGTCTAGTCTGTAGAGGAGTCTGACTCAAGGAGCAGTCATTGTTCCCACAAATAAGATTCACGTCAATGACAAACGACAAGAATTACTATAGAAACCTGTTAAGGTTTTGGACCAAGAGTCCACAATACTATAGAAACCTGTTAAGGTTACGGACCAAGAGTCCACGAGATACAGAAAAGACATGATTGATTTTCTTGAGTACGATAAAATACATGACATGAGAACACGAAGACGTGTTTCGAATATAAGTGACCATATTCGTTTCACAACTCCCCTGCGACCAATGGCATTGCTTGAATTTCAGGACGAAATTCTTTTAACGGGAGGAGACTGTGACAACCGTCACTTTTCCGTACATTCCGTACACTAGATGAACAGTAATTTGTGCTTTAATGACTGTACATGATCTAGTTTACCAGCCAAATAAATTTCTGAATTCCATGCAAGTGAATTCATGCACGTTTTATACTACAAAATATTGCCTTATGCATAAACGAGAGCGTTGCGTCAGAAATACTAGTAAACTCACCGGTAAGACACTCTGTGTCAACAAAACTGCAGAAAGCAGTCAGACAATAAAATTGGAGCCTAGGTGTATGTCCAACGACAAAAATACATTAAAACCCAAGAGTACATACAAGGGTTTAATATATATACTCTCCAGAAGCAAAAATAAGCACTAAAAAGCACCCGAAACGCACTTTAAGTGCAGAATTTTATATAATTTAGCTATAATCAGCATTATGGCACTGAAATATTATGCAGAAATTACGTTTTATTATCCAGAATACTTCCCCAAGTGTTGGGAATCGAAAGTATTACAAAAGGGTACTTAAAGGGCACTAAATGGTGCAATTTAGCACTTTAACGAACCGGTGTCTAATCGAACAACCGGATAATACCCGGAACACTAAAATAATGCTAGAAGCATTGTTTCTACTTTTCTGAGCTAGTTAGGGTCCCCGAACACCCTAACACCCTTTATATTAAATAACACACTAATATCTTAACTAAATATCATTAGATTTCAACTAAATCCTAACTAAATCATCACCACCCAACCCTATACCCCCCCCCCTTGTTGAACCGGTTGGAACTAGTGGGGACACCCCCCCACAATACTTTGATTATTTTATTTGTGGATGTTGGTTATCTAGATAACATATTACATGAAGGTTAATAGGAAACTTGGTTTATAAATCAACACTTAGGGTAACCATTCTCTCTCATCAAGACACCATCAACAAAGTGCTCTCTCCTTCCCTCCCACACCATTCACGGCTGCCACCACCTCACCATATTACCACCACCTTCAAGCTTTGTCCAACCATTTCTCATACACACAAAGGTGCAAGGAGTCCAACAACGAAGTTTGGTGCTCTCGGAAGCTCAAGGAACACTCTTGTTTTCTTTTATCCACCACATTTACGCCTTGTTTCTTCCCTAGCCTTGTGCTAGTGGTGAGTGCCTTAAATCATCATCTTGTTCTTATTTTTGGTGGTTAATAGATGACTTATGATGAAATGATAAGAAACTCTAAAGAACATAACTTAAAGTCTTGAACATAAGATGAATAAGGTGGATAAAGAGAAGATATGTGTGTAAATCTTGTGTAGTTGTGCTTATTTGATGTTGTTTGTTAGTAAAAGTTGGATGGATCATCATCAAGGCATGCTAGATCATGTTCAAGAACATGAACTAGTAATATGTTAGTGATAGAAATAAGAAAAATGATGAAACCATCCACCATGAACTTGAAACTTGGATAAACATAATTTTTCTTGTAAAATGAAGTTGTAAACTTGTGGATCTAAAGATCTACAAGTGGTTTTTCGGAAGAACCAAGCAGAAGATACTAGCTTTGTCATAACCCGGGTATTTTATGAAAGAAGCACATTTATAGTAACTAAACAAGTGTGTAAACACTTGTGTAACAAGAAATTTAACAAAGAGGTATTTTTGAAAATCTTGACTAGAAGTTGTGAAACTTCAAGTTCTTTAAAAATGACGTTTACAAGAAACCAATCATGTTTTTAAAGATAACAAGACTTACTAAATGTGCTAGTAAGTTACTACACATTTTTGTAAATTCTCAAGTTCATGGAATAGAGAAATTAGTATATACTGTTGTTGATTGTTGTAGATTGTTGTTGAAAAATTGGTTGTTGATGAATTAAAAGAAAATAAACACATGTTTTGAAAACATGGGAAACCTCCATTTTTAGGGGAAACTCTGTCAAAATTTCTATAAATTTTGACACTTAGAAAAATGTAAGTTTTTGAGAAAATTATTCCCTAAAAATGTATTTAAAAATATTACCAAGGTTTCCCTAATTTTTGGTGATAAGAAATAAGGATTTCTTCAAGAATAAAAATGGATATTAAGTATGTATATATTTTTGAGAAAAATATATATATATTATTTGATCACCAACTTTTGTGCTAAGTATATATAGTATGTGTTATACGTGCTAGTGTATTGAGAATTAAAAATACACTAAATACTCATGAGAAGTATAAACACAAAAATACACATACAACATACAAGATACATAATTCGGGTGCAAAGTGCAAAACACGAGATACTTATATTAATTTTTGAGAAAATAATATAAGTAAGATACTTAGGTAAAAATATAAAATATTTTTAACACAACAATACAAATACAAAAGAGAGTGACTGTACTTGTGCGACGCAAGTCTAGTGACTAACATTAAGAAAACGCGTATAGGTCACGACGTTAATTAAGCAAATCCGGTGAAGTTTACGACGCAGGAACGCAAAGTTGTGAGTTCATGCTCCCCCTTTTCTTTAACTGTTTTTGGTTTTATAACTCTCGGGGGTGAAATACATGTTACAAATATTACAATTTTTACAAATGGTAAAAATACAAGAAGCACTCTTGGTGAGAACGAGTACCGAGTGTAACACGATTTGAGAATACAAAAAAATACGAGAAACACTCATGGTGAGAACGAGTACCGAGTATGATGTGCTTTAAGAAATGCCTAGAAAATACTAGATCATGTGAGCTTAAACTAGATATTGAGATGCCATTAATAATTAATTAGGGACGAGGGTTAGATCTAACGGGTACGGCCGAGCCCCACTCATGGTCCTTATGTGACCTCTTGAGTGCTTCGGTGTCCCAGTCGAGGGAAATCGACACCGTCGAGGTTAATCGACACAGTTGAGGGTAATCAACACAGTCATGGGAAATTGACACAGTCGAGGTTAATCGACACAGTCGAGGGTAATCGACACAGCTAAAGGAGAAAATACTAATGCTCCCTATGTCCTCACATGCCTTGAGGGAGAAAATACTAATGCTCCCTATGTCCTCACATGCCTTGAGGGAGAAAATACTAATGCTCCCTATGTCCTCACATGCCTTGAAGGAGAAAATACTAATGCTCCCTATGTCCTCAAACGCCTTAATGTCCTTGAATAAACAATCATTTAGTACGTGGGGTACACAAGAAAACTTGATTTATACAAGAATACTTGATTTGTACAAAATACAAACTATGTTTTCATACAAGACGCATGAACTCGCTCAACTTTATGTTGATGTTTTCCAAAATTACATGTATTTCAGGTGACAGGATGGATCTTGGGCGCAAGTGTCATAGCTAGAAGTAGACTTCAAGTTTAGATGTCATCCACTCTTGTTGAATTGTAACCTAGACGAAGGTTGTGTTTTTAAAACTTAAATAATAAGTCTTTGTAATACTCAAATTTTCATGATGGATGAACATCGTTTTGATCATGTAGTTGTTTATTACGATTGAATGCAATGATATTAAACCAGTCACACATCATACGCTTCCTCAAAAGACAGGGTGTGACATTAACTGTGTGAGACACCAGGGTACAATGAACGAGTGCTAGAACACGAACATAGATGGCGCGAGTAACAGCTCACGGCAGTGCAGCAACCTTGACTTGGCTATTAGACGTCACAAAAGAAATTAGGTGAATGACACCTTTTTGAGGTGGTGGGAGGCTTTCTTGTATTGTGATTGTCTCACAAAAACAAAAAGGTAATTCCCTTCCCTTTTTTTGTCTTAGGGAAGATGCTTTTTCTTAAAAAAGAAAATGATTGTAATATATATAGTAATATATAGTTAGGTCAACTATAATAACCCTATCAATTATCTCTTAAGCCCCAAAGCCTAATATAATAAGTTCAAGCCCAGATGCGATACGAAACCTGAATAATATAGTTTAATTAAACAAATAATTAAACGATTAAATTATATATAACAAGTATAAATAATTATATGTTTCGTCCAGTTAATTGTTCGTGATCACCAGTTAGTCGAGTTAAGTGGATTTAATATTCATTGACCAAGGTGTAACTCTTACGGGTCATAGCTTGGTCAGCAGCGTTGACTTATCGAACCCGTACATATAAATCCGATAATATAATGGTTGTTGATAATGATTTATATTCCAATCCCATAAAGACAAATTTGTTTAGATTTGTTTGGGGAAATAAAAAACATGGTTTTTGTTCAGTAACTAGTCAGTTAATAGTGGAATTGAATGTGTTGGGTTCATATGAAAATATTTGGAGTAAAGTGCAATTTGTGTCCCTATGGTTTGGTGATGGGATCACTGTTCACCCCTCAAAGTTAATTTTCATCGTTTGAGTTCTTTTGGTTTACAAACTTGTTTCTTCGCGTTTCTCCTTCCATCTCCCTGTTAATTCACAGTTGAAAATTAGGTGAAATTACATTTTTACCCCTAGGAACATAAATTACAACTTACTTAACATATGCACCCCACACATTTTTCCTCTCTCTCTCCCTTTCTCTCTCTCTCACTCTCTCTCGATCTCGATCTCATAAACCACCATCTTGACACCCACAAACTCTTTTCTTTCAACTGTCAATAAGGAGTGCATTAAATGACCTTCAATTCTTAACGGTTGAAGTGCAAGAGTGTTACAGAGAGCTGGGGCAGAGGATAAATGGACGTGGAGCCTCGACGAAACTAGCTACTTTACAGTCAAAAGTTGGAGAAAACATTTGCAGCAAAAAACCTTTTCGGATTTGGGTACGGACTTCGAATGGAATATGTGGGCCCCGATTAAAGTGAATTTTATGGCCTGGAGGCTTAGTCTGGATCGGATACCGACAATGGATAATCTTGCGAAACAGAATATTCATGTTAGTTCTCAGATGTGCAAACTATGTGGAGTAATGGAAGAAACGGCGAAACACCTATTTGTATCTTGTGAGTTCACTCAGTTGATATGTGAGTTCGTAACATCATGGTGTCGACTAAGTAGATTCTATATCTTTGTCATCTAAGGACCTGTTGGGGTTCCATAGACAAGAAAGGACACAAACAAGGTGGAAGAGGGTAATTTATATAAAATATTTTCGTTGGCCGTTCAAAAAAAATAATAATAAGAACCCCAAATCGCTTCCAATACATAAAACCTGTAGGGCTAAAAAAGGATTGTGAAAATGGCGAGTGTCGATGTAGCCATGAAACCATCGGATTCAGTGGAGAAAGACGAGAACTGTTCATCAAGGTCTACAACGACAAAATTCATGGTATCTTTGCCTCTAGTTCAAAGATTTTGCTTGTCGATGCTTGAGTTTCATATCTTGTTTTGTTTGATTTTCATGATTTTGAATTGAGGATTGGTAAATTTTTTAGGGGTTTTCTTAAATTTGTTATTTATGATTGGAATATAGTTTGAAAGATTTAATTGATGGGTTAAAAGTGTAGGATTTTTTTTATCTGGGTTTGATTAAATTGTTGTGGGTCTTGCATTTTAAGCGAGATTTATGAGGTTTTGTACATAGATATGATTTATTTATTTATTTATTATTGTGTGTTTATAATCTTGGATTCCATATGATTAAGGTGTGGAAGAACGGGAGTGGGGTGTCTAGTGGTGGTGTGGATGACGATGGTGGAGGTGGGTGGCAGAGGTAGAAGGGGTACCTATGGTGGTTGTGGTGGGGGTGGGGGTGATTGTGATGGTGGTGGCAGGTCATGATGATGTGGTGGTGGGTGGTGGTTTTCTAACAAGAGAGATAGAGAGAAGAGGATACAAATGTAATTTCACCTCATTTTTAATGTTGAGTTAACAGGGAAATGTCGGGAAGGACGCAAATAAACAAATTTGTAAAACACAAGGACTCATATGGAAAAAGTTAAGTTTGACGGGTGAAGAGTGATCCCACCGCCAAAGTATAACGAGGCAAATTTTACTTTGCTCAAAGATTTGACAAATGGGCGTCGAAAAGTATTTTTTTTCTAAAGTTAATATATAATTTTAATAATGATGGGTCCCATCACTTTATTTTGTATTTAAATCATTTCTAATTATTATTAATAAGGGTATATTATTCTTTTGAGAAAAATTTAACAAAAAAGTGGATGTGTTGTAAAACAACGGTCTATTAGCAATCCATATACAACTATACTAAACATTAGAGAACAAGACTATAAAGAATAAGTGAATAGGAATTCTTGTTTATTAAGATGTATACACCATATTCAAATTCCACTATATAGGCACACACATTATTACAAAAGAAATCAAAGAGATAGAATTGTGTATGTGGAGAGTCACCATTATGATACATTCATAACACTCCCCCTTGACTATCCACATACCTTTAATACGCTTGGTGATGCTGCCTCGTTAAAAACCTTGCTAGGAAAACCCAATTGGACAAAACCATAGCTAAGGAAAAAAGAGTGCAGCGCGTATCGTCTAACCCTAGTACTTCTAGATTATGTATGTTGCCTCATTAAAAACCTTACTAAGAAAACCCAATGGGACAAAATTTAGTCAAGGGAAAAAGAGTGCAACTTGAATAAGTCTCCCCCTCATTTTAACATGTATCCTTTAGGTGATGTGTGTCAATCTTCCTTGAAAGTTGAATAAAGCTTTTGTAACGAATGATTTGTCGCTTGATCCCTTAATGTGCAATCCTTTATGTTGAGCAATGTTGTATAATCTTCTAACGAGACTTTAGGTGCCTCCTTCCAAAGATTATCATATGTCCAAGACTGTGTTTTGTAACATTCCTGCATCTACAAGACTAACCAAACTTGTTTTGATGGGTTAGTAAAATATAATCAAATATCGTTTATACCTAAAATATTTCATTGAACTCATTCCAATGTCCCTTCCCTTGACAAATGTTATATCATGACAATAAGCTCGAGTGAAAGATATTAAAACCATACATAGCTAGCAAAACATATTAATGCACTTATGCATTTAACGATAGTACTTCTAGAATGAGAATCTCTACTTTGGTAGGAGATGATAATAGGCATTTCTTATAACAAATGACTTAACAACCTTTAACATACTTTAAGGTTCAACTATGTCCACAATAAAATATCCAAACATCATCTTCTAGATGTACTTGAGGGATTAGTAAAATATAATTACATATATACTCGAACTGCAGTTCGAGTAATAATTAGACCGTGCCAAGATCATTCAAAAATTCTCCCTTTAAAATCTCGACAATTTCTCTCGATGATTCCTAGACATCATTACTGTAAATTGCGATTATAGTGAACTTTTAAAAGTAGAATGTTCATATAACATGGCTAATTTAATCAAACTTATATCCCTCTTTATGCGAATATCTCGAGTTATACAACACTTGACCTAATTGTTTTTGCCCATACGTATTTTGTCAACTTCATATAGTATGTTCTTGAGGTTTTTATGTCAATGCTTCTGGCATTATCAATCCATGAGGGAATTCTACCCATCTTATCCAAATATACATGTGCATTCACTCTTCATGAGGTTTGCTACATAAACTTACCCATATAACACATAGATATCTATATCATATGCAAAAATGTCATGAACACTTGCTTTTATCTTCAAAATCCATATTGTAGCATGCGTGTACACTATTTATTGAGATATCACAATCACTGGGTATAAGTTTCTATGTACGTTTCTTGGTGCACAAGTATTACATCGTTAAGATGTTTCAATTAACCTTTTAAGCACCCAATTGCTTTAAAAACTCATCAGGAGTTTCAATTATATCCAACATGTAAAAAATCATAACCTATTCAAAATCCGAATATGTATACAATGATCACATTGTTCTCGAGAACTTACTTTACATGACCTACATATTTTAGTCCTTCGGAACTTTCATGTAAACTCTTAGTATCAAGTGATACATAACATTCATTAGACGAATATCAATTCTCTCTTTATATTACCAGACTAATAAAATATTGGAAAGTCAATGCATCCACCACTGGAGAATATGTTTCCTCATAATCAATCATAGGTCTTTGTGAAAATTTTTGTGCCACCAATTTCGACTTATATCACTTAATTTTATTTTCACATGATTCGCGTAAAAGACACATTTGTATCCAACATATTTTACAACTTCAGTTGTATGGACTGTTGGTCCAGAAACTTTATGTTTCATAAGAGAACTAAACTTTGTCTTATTTGCGTCTTTCTATTTTGGCCAATCATTTCTTAATATCCATTCATAGGCAGATCTTAAATCTTGATCCTCGTCATTTAATCATTTTAAGCGCTACATTATATACAAAGGTATAACGACGTCGATTTTTATTTCGATAACATACATATCTTAGACATGATACAACTTATCGAGATCTCTTTATTTTCAGGTACCTGAGGTTCTTCTTGAACCATCATGTCTAATGTCTCTGCAGAAGATCCTTTTACTATAACCTCGACTTGACCATCTTAATTACTTGCTCCAATTTTAAAGGAATTTTATTATTGGAATTTGGAATTTGGAATCGACTAGTCTACCACGCTTCAGGCGTGCAATAGACTCATTACAAAATATGTGGTTGTCATGTTGGGACACAAATATAACTGGAGCATAAGCAGTTGATTATGTGACTTACTTAATCACTCTATTTAGGTCAGTGAACTTGTCTGGTAATTTGTTCTTTAATATTGATAAATGAATTATACTTTAAACTTCTAGTTCAAAGTTTATAGTCTGAGAATCAAGATGACATGATAATTCATTTCACTTTTCACTTTCCAACTGCTTGTTATCTCCCCCTAATGTTGGGAACATTCATTCACTAAAGTGAAAACCATTGAGCCATAAACAAATTTCTCACTAATGGCTTTAAGTATTCAATCATAGGCGATTATTTATACCCAACATATTCTCAAACTTTTTAGAAGTCCCATCTTTGTGCGGTGTGGTGGATGAGTTTCAATATATGTCGCACAACCAAAACCTTTGATGAGACATCATTGTATGGGGAGAACTATAACTTATTGGCTTGATGGAATTGATGGTATTATATATAAAATTACATTAACCTAAATGAACTTTTGCTCCTCTCATGATCATTGGCTTTGTAACCAATAGTAGACGTTTAGTGATCATCTCAACAATAACACTTATTCCAAGGATCGTTAATAACTTGGGAATCAAATTCACTATTATCAAATAAATATACTAATCTGGATTAATATGCTTGCTATCACGTTAGCTAAGTCACAACCACACAAGCTTCAGGTTGTGGATTTATAACCATTTAGACGATGCATCGATTTAAAACACTAAATGGTATCATGTTGGAATATGCATATCCTTTAATTGCTTCCAGACTATTTAGGTATACACACCTCGTTTATTTTGCAAATATATAATTTCATTTGAGAGCAAACGTTACATGCTAATTATTATCTTGAAGAATCTTTCAGTTTCTTCCAGTTCATCAATATGTTTCACATCATCAATGAATCGGGATGGTCTGACCAGTTATGCCATTGAAGTAAATAATCATGATCCATAAACTTCTGGTTTATGATCGTATATGTTTTAGTTGCAATCGTGTTTGTTCAATACACGATCGGAAGTATGAGAGAATAATGTAATATTATTTCAACATTCATGGTATAACATGTTTCCCATGTTTTATGTTCGTATAATCACTCCCTAAGTGTGCCACTTTTTGTGGTAGATTTCAATATTAACATGGATGATCTCATTATCAACATGAGTATCATTACAATTTCATCATTTACCATGATCATTACCTTTATAACGATCATTATATCATCACATTCAGTTTTAGGAAATGGATTATAACCACACAACTTTCATAGTGCTATCATTACAATTGCCTTTGTTATGTACATGATCTCGACCTTTCACTAATATATCATTGCATTTACCTTAAGGAATGGATTAGAGCCACACAACCATCATTATGGTTGTTTCAAACCTTACATATTCTTTAGTAATATTGTTACTTTATAAGCATATTTGAGGTTTGACAAATGAAAATTGTTTTATTCAACCAATATAAATAATATTTTCATCACAAAACCTCAACTGGAAAAAGTTATATGACCAAGACATTAGGATTTATCGGTCCAAACTCTTACAAGCTTTGATAAGTTTATAATATGCTTTAGGTAATTTGACACATCGAGTGTTATACTATAAACGAATCTTGATCACAATTTAGTTGTGTTTATAACTTGTGAGCATACACAACTTTGGTCGTTTTGATGTTCTTATCAAAGCTGCTAATATATGAAACACAATGTATACATAAAGTTACAAATGCATGACTTTGTAACACGTCACCAAAAATATAATAAAAGATAATTGTATATAAACCATTTGAGACAATGAAGTTATCTTTAGAACCATTATTAAAATATTATAAAGGTTTATTTAAATAAACATGGCTAAATACAATTTAACTCAATTTAAATAGTTGAGCCATTATAGGCTATTACTTTATGAACTAGAAAGGCAACAAAGTGGCACACTTTTATTTTTTTTGAATATCAGAATGAATAATCATAATAATAATAAAGATGATTGATGCTTAATGTAACTAATCATATATGCAATAGTTATTTTACCTTTAAAACATGTGTTATGATGAAAAACCTAAATGAAAATAATACATAAAAGTGTTGAAAGAATATAATGAAGTAGCAAAGATGTAAAACTTATCTAAATTGGTACACTACTAGAGAATTGGGTTTTTGCTACCGCAATTTCGGTCGCAAAACGGTGGCAACTGCCCTTTTGTTACCGTTTTGCCTCCAAAAACTCGGTAAGAAATACACACGCGGCAATTGCCCTATTGCCACCTATTTGCTACCGTTTACAATTTTGCTACCGTTTTGCTACCGTTAGTTTGCTACCGTTTTGCTATCGATTTTTTCCACCATTTTGCTACCGATTTTTGCCACCGTTTTGCTACCGATTTTTGCCACGTTTTTGTTACCTTTTTTTTCACGATTTTGCAACCGCTTTTTGCCCTTGAATACCTATTTACATGCTTACTATTTCTATGTTATATATATTCTTTGCAAAACTATAAACAACATAACCAATAATCCTTGTAATAAGATTCCAAATCAAAATATCAAACAATCCAAATTAAAACATTTAATCCCAAACATTCAAACTAAAAATGTTTATAGTTATTTTCGAACCGAGGTTTTTAATACAGCCTCAATTTTCGCCATCCTAACAAGTATAGCTTCTTTCTCTGCTTTATCTTTTTCCCTTTGAGCCATCAACTCTGCTAAAATTCCGTTAAACCTTTCTTTATCTTCTTCCTTCTCTTTAACAAGCTCCTTTATAACTTCGTTTAACTTCTCAATCTACAAAACAACCAAGTTTCCTTCACAATCCATAATTGACCCTAAATTCATATCAAGGTATTGCTTCTGAACATTGTATTTGGTATCATCACTATTTACAAGAACCTAATTTGCAAACAAAAACTGTATAATATAAACAATTATTGTACTCATCAATAGTTATGCCATCATACTTAAACCATCTAAACTGTATAATATAAACAATTTCTTTATTTATCTCTATATGCTAACATAAATAGTTATGACATCATACTTAAACCATCTAAACTGTATAATATAAACAATTTCTTTATTTATATCTATATGCTAACATAAATAACAAGCAAGAACCATATATATATCATAATATTCAAATTGGTTTAGATGATTATATTACATATCAACTGATAATTGTAATTATATAAATGATGATAGAATATTTTTAACATGAGGTCAGGGGTGATCAAGACGAATGATTAGATAGAGAGCATTACTGGTGACTTTTGCGAGATATGTGACCCATACAAACAACCGCGTGTTTCTACCTGAATATGCTTACCCTGTTCCCAACCAGCCAATCATGCCACCTATTAATTTATCCTAACCGATATATGATATAAAATATGCATGAGTCTATGATTATTCTTAGAATTAGATAATAAACGATAAACATACCTCGGGATCATGGCTGCCATGTACATACGAATCAGTAACAACACCTAACCCGTACACTTTTCCTTTTTTCATGCCCCCGGCAGCTCGTTTCCACAAGTCTTGGTCAAATTTGGGAGGTTCATCCCGATACTTCTCCACAAGATATCCTTCCTACTTAGCCTATTGGGATAAACATGTAATTACATTATTCAAATTTCATGTTCTATTTAATCTTCTTTTAACATATGTCATTTGGATTTACTTCAACTTACCCAAGTCTCCTCTGCCCTATCATCAACCCACACCAGATTTTCTTCCTGAATGTTCCCTTCTGAATCAATGTCCGAAACTAGCGAACTACTGCCACTTGGATCTTTATCCAAAGGCCTGCTTCCTTTCCTACAATGTGTTTGTTTCCACATCTCATAAGTTGACGGTTCACGCCCCATTATCATAGCCTATAAAGGAAAAAATATGAAGTTAATAAACTTGGTAATATTGACATAGTGTATATTAACTGAAGCATAACACCTCCATAAACAATATACAATATACAACATAATACAATATACAATATACAACCTGACCAATGTGGATAATCCTATTAAAGTATAGTTTTTCTTAAATCAAATGTTCTTTAAAGAGGGTGAGTAACATCTTTTACAGCTTTTTTTTGCAGTCGCATAGCTTTGAGATCCTAGTGTATGTTTGCCCCCAGTTGGCTTGCTTCTAATTCTTTAATTCCTTTTAGACTTTGCTTTCCATGTAGGAGTGTTCCAATTGTCAATCATTTGCTTCCATATATCAGTTCTAATCCATGCTGGTTTAAACTTAAGAAGAACGGACATATCATTTCCAACTTGTAAACCTTGCTCCCTCGCCCTTTTTTTGGCCTTATTGCGTACCGTCTTTAACATATTAGGGAATTTACCAGCAATGCACTTCTCCCAGAACCTACGAATTTCTGCATCGCATCTCTCCTCCCATTGAAAATAACTCTGAAAAATAAAAGAACAAGTCTCTTAAAAATTCCAAAAAATTATAAGCTAATGACATTATTGTAAAAATGTGTACCTACAGTCTTAGGCAATATAAACAATATAGGGTCAAAATCGACCAAATATAGGGTCTGGAGGCTAATACATCAAAATGACCAAAAGTATGACGAGATTATAAATGGCTTACTATGATTAAAAAACGATAGTAAAGATACTTTTTTTTTTCATATATACTATTTTTAAAATACTTTTATGGTATTTAAAAATATCTTTTTAGTACACACTTGACCGTGTTTTTGTAAAATCTTTTTTCTTTCGAATATATGTGGTGGGAGTGGGGACATGTGGTGGTTGTTAGTCTAACATGTATTAATGTATATGTATATGGGCATATGGCATAAGTTAAAAAAACAGAACTTTAACAAGGAAAACCAATGTCATTTTTCAATCTCTAAAGTACAATACACAGCTCAATCTTATTCAGAAATTGCTAAAACACAAGATCAAAAAGCTTGAAGAACATCTTCAAATAAACACATATGTCATGTAATCAGCTAACATCAAACAACTAAATCCACAATCACATTTTCATTTGCAATTTTAACACTAACACTTCACAAACACAAACTAAACAGTAAAGATCTGTCTAATCCACTATTCACATAACTCATAACTAAAAAACCTAAAAAAAACAGAGATCTACATTTGACATCTAATCACAACATTAGAATCAGAACTCAATAGCAAATGCAGCAAATCAAATCAACTTTAAAACAAACCTGAAACTGCAGATCCATACCTACACAAACAATTAATTTTATAAACAATTAAACATTACTCTTTCCAGAATCTTCTTCTAGAAATGACTCACATCAGTTTCTGATTCAGTTGATACAAGGCGGGAACTATATTCTCCGATTAACAATCTGTTCCCGACCTGTACCAAGCGAATCGGAAAACAGCCGTGACAGATAAGTGATATATAGATACACAATCTATGTATCTATATAGATCTATATCTCCGGTTTGGTTTATTCGATTAAGTTATCGGTTTTTGTTCGGTTAATAACCAAACCAAACATTGGTTAAAAATTCCAGCCACATCTTAAAAATTCCATCAAAAAATAGTTCACACACCTGGAATCGCTCAAACATCCGCGTCTTGTGCTCAGTAGGAACATCTCTCCAACTGTCCCATGGACCAGACCACAAAGCCCTTAAGTTACTTCCAATAATCCGGGTAGACGTCCCTTGATTACTAAATCTACAAAATGAAAGCAATGAAACAAAACCACATCAGTAACGCTTTAAAATGTACATAAAGAAACAATATTGATATATATGACTTACTCCCCATTTTTAATATAAATCCACTCGCGGTTGATTGGTTCGGGTACTTGGACTTGGGAAGCGCATCCTCGTCTCGCAGGTGCAGCAGGAAACGTAGACTCAACATCATCATCATCATCATCATCATCATCATAATCGCCACCCTCAATGGGAGGATTCATCGCATGAACAACAGACTCATCATCATCACCTGCTTGACTACCACCTCGTCCAACAACTCGATCACCCGCTTGACCACTACCTCGATAGCCAGCTAGACCACTCCCTTGACTACTAACTAGACTACTACCTCTCATAACACCTCGTTCACCAGCTTGACCACCTCCTCGCCAAACACCTCGCTCATCAGCTTGACCACCACCTCGCCCACCACCTCGCCTAACACCTCGATCTCCAGCTAGACGACAAGATTGACTACTACCTCCCCCACCACCTCGCTCAACACCCTGACCACCAACTTGAGAACTACTTTGACCACTACCCATAGTACGTGCCATGATATCTACAAAAAAACAATAATAGATATTTAGAAAACCATTAAATAAAAAAGAAAATAGTTAAAATTACTTTGAATGTTTTGTTAATGCACCAGTAGTACTCATATAAAACAATCAGTCCACAAACTATACGGTGAAATAATATATTGCATTCTCATGAACAAATGTAAACTAGAAAACAATCAGTCCATAAAATGTATGGTTTGGACCGATAGTTGATTTTATCAAAACAGATTATCATCAATCCAATCCATCAAGTTGCATGTTCACTAGTTTATCTAAACAAAATAAGCTTAATAATCAACGAATTCGAGAAGATAGAATCATAAACAGTCAGCGAATATGTATTTCTAGGGCTAAAACATCAATCTGGAACTTTTGATAAGCCTTCATAAGCTAAAACATCAATCATTAAGGAAATATATAACCAACTAAACCTAAAACCTAATCAATCAAGCAGCCGAACAACAACAAATCAATTTCAGTGTTGAAATCTGCTACAATTGAGAGCCAATTAAGTAATATTAACGAAATCAATGGTCCAAAGTCTCAACAAATTACATATGAACAGTTTTGGAGAATCAATTTTAGTAAACAACACATTAGAGAAACTGTGATTTGATCAAATCAATCATCAAATTAAAAAGGAACTGAGGTCGAGAGTCATATATACATTTCTAAACCCTAATATGTGCAATCGATTTGGTAATATTTCACACTCATCATATTCATCATAACAGTAAACAAAACAGGCATTTTAAACATCAATTGTGCATCAATACGATTTAACCAAATCTCATCAGAAAAAGGATTCGCTTAAGGTTTCGAACCAGTGGAATAAGCATAAATGTTACAACTATATTAAGTTTTCGATTGAGAATTCCATGATTCTTACGCTATAACATAGAAGGAGTTGCTGTTTGGATTGAGCAGAGCAATTGAATCAGACTGATTGAATGATCCAGCGATTGATTGGAGCAATTATTATCGATCGGAGTGGACCGATTGATCACCAGGAGGGTTGAATGAGCAGAGCACAAAAATTAGGGTTTCAATGTGAAAGGCACGGTTAAATTGTTATTTATGAGTATATATTGTTTTCTTATATTAATAAATATGTTTCCACTATTGTTTTCTTATCGATTTGCTACCAAAAATAAAAGGTGACAAAATTTTACAACCTAATATGCATTCCGGTGTTATAAATCAGCTAAATTTAATACCATTTTTTTCGGTAGCAAATTTTGGTGGCAATTGCCAAATTTTGTAGTAGTGGCACATGACAAACTTTATTAATGATATAAATTAATAGGGAATGTTAACTGCCGCTTTAAATGATTTCTTTATAGCTCTTTATAGGTAATTTAAAATTTGAATTATAGCAATTTGTTATCATCCTGTTTCTTCTTAACCCCCTTCAATTTCTTTGGTGGTTTCCGAAAGCAAACGGCCAACCACAAAAGCATAATTCTAGATCATGTATATCAAATTATCAATTCTAACGAGATTCCAACCGGTGAAGTATATGGCCGATTAAATACATAGAAAATCAGGTTTCTTCTGCAAATATTAATGAGATATATGCAAATTAACTTGTTTTCAAGCAAAGTTTATTAGGCTCATCATCTTAAATACAATTTCTTAGTTGAAATAAAAATGTCAAAATAATTCTTAATACAAACAAATAATTTATGTGTGTGTTGATGATCATAATGATCAGTTACTAGCAAATGTACATACTATATATAACATTTAAACTTTCATTAATTTATAATGGATGACTAATGGATTAGAGCTACTTAACCTAGGAAAGATTTTCATTAAGCCCATATAAGAACAACCAAAAGAAAAAATATACATAAAAAAGAGAAAAAAAAAAAACAGGCAAACAAATTTTAGATATACATGTAGGTCAACAGAAGAGTAGATGAACAATAAACATTGTTGCCAAAAACTATGTACCAGCCAAATTGCATAAGTCATAAAGTAATCTTAAGTACTTGTTTTCAAAATAAAACAATTAATATAAATAACGATAAAAATTGAACCATACAGGAGTCATAACTTTGCAAGCAATGAAATCAAAATATTCATCTACAATGTACACATTAATGAAATTTAAAATAATTTTTGTAAATAAATTCTTAACAAATGAATTCTATCAGAATATCTATAAGTATTTCTTTTCAAAATTAAACAATGAATATAAACTTTATGTGTGCCAAAACAGTAACTTAATAAAATATCTCAAAAGATCACATTAATCATACTAATTAATAGCAAAATAAAATCACCACGCATAAAACACATGAATAAAATAATTAAATCTATACGATTTTATGATTGGACACTTATTTGCGTAACCAAATCAAGTACTATTAAAGTTTCATGTTATGTAATGAATGTAGATAACTAGTTTAAATCCCAAAACACAGACAATGAAAACAAACCAGATCATTTGTTTATAATATAAAAATTAGGACAGAAACACTTTAACCATCCCCGTTCTTTTCAAGTTAAATACCCAGGTTACCTAAATGGATGCTCTAAGAGATAAGTCATGATGCGTCAGTTATTTTTATTTATTTATTTTTTGAAAAAAATAAGATATAATTTATTTTCGGTCATTTTCTCCTCAGTTACTTTCCTGCCATCAAAATATTCACAAAACTAGATCCAAATTTTCTAGTTATGATTATATACAAAAACAATAAAATGAGGACAAAACATGGAGCCATGAAGTCCAAGGTGAAAGACTGCAGGTCAATTGTTTCTACTCTTAATTTCACTTTTCATGGATACGATAAATCATTACGACTAATTCTACAAATTCAGATTTATTTATTTATTTTTAAATTGTGTCCACTAGTGACAACAAAACTTCATAACCTTATTCAAGATTTCTAAAATAATAAAACAAGTACTAAGTAGAGATATGAGCTTTGTGTATTGTTACCTGAATGGATGAAGGAAAACCAAATTACGGATATGAAGATTCAAATTATGGATATGAAGATCTTGCAGCAACTCGTGCTAATAACGTGTTGTAAAACAACGGCCTATTAGCAATCCATATACAACTATACTAAACATGAGAGAACATGACTATAGAGAATAAGTGAATAGGAATTCTTGTTTATTAAGATGTATACACCATATACAAATGCCACTATATAGGCACACACATTAATACAAAAGAAATCAAAGATATAGGAGTTATGTATGTGGAGAGTCACCATTATGATACATTCATAACAGGATGATTTTAATTAGGTAGATTTAATGGTAACAAAAATGAAAGATCAAGGATTGAAATCTCAAAGTTTTAACCTTTGGATCCCAATGATTACTTTTGGCTAATAATATAAAAATCATAATTTACCCTCTATTAATTATCAACTTTTCTTCCTCCTCACAAAACACTATTCAATTTTTGTTGATTTTTGATTAGTCATGATTGCATCACCTCTTTCTATCTCTATATTTCTTATAGAGTAAACTGCTATTTTGGTCCCTGTGGTTTGGACACTTTTGCCATTTTAGTCCAAATCTCAAACTTTTTACATCTGGGTCCCTATGGTTTGCATTTTGTTGCATTTTAGTCCAAAACTCAAAATCTCTGATTTTTTACTGTTGAAAGCTGGTTCTTTTGTCTTTTTGTGTAGGGGCATTTTTGTCCATATAAATAATTAATATACATCCGATAAAAAATATTACATTTAATAAAAAAAAATCAATAACTAATACCATTTTGTGGTATATGCTTCTCCCACACACCTTCGACAGCCTCCATCACCAGGGTTTCGAACTTCTATTGATCTCCGCCATCAACATCCAACCACCATCCACCATGGATAAACCGCCATCACTCAGATCATCATCCTCTGTCACCACCGAGGTCCATAGGTTCACCCGTACCCCATCTTTAACCTGCTGCCATCACCGGAAACCTCAACCCCAACCTGCAACAAACGTCGGCCGGAGAAAGAGGAAAAAGAAACAAATAAGTAAGACGAGGAAGCTCACCGGAAACACCACCGCTGCCCATCTACCGCACACAGTGGCTCCTCTTTGGTGGTGGATCTTCACAATCATCAGGTTCCGATCTGCTTCACAAGAACAATAAATCCGATTCAGGTTCCGATCTACTTCACAATCATCAGAATGATAAATCCGATTCAGGAGGTGATTCACAAGAACAATAAACCCGATTCAGAAGGAGGTGAGGGTGTAGGGGGTGGCGGCAGTGATGATAATGGTGGAGGCGGTGAGGGCGACGGTGGTGGCACCGGGTTGCTTCACGTGGTGTCTGGCGGCTGAGCAGGAGAACTAGGGTTTGGGATTTGGGGGAAGATGAAGAAGGTTCTGTAGTTTTATGGTGTCTGGCAGAGGTTTCACAGAAGTGGTGGTAGTGGGATTTGAAGATGATGAGGTTGAAGATGATGAGGTTGAACTAGGGTTTGGGATTTGAAGATGATGAGGTTGAAGATGATGATCAGGGGTTTTATATTTGGGGGTTTTTTAATAAATGAATTGCTTTAATGAAAATTAAATTACCAAACTACCCCTTCAGATAAAGACAAAAAAGAGACATTAAAACAGTCAAAAATCAGAGATTTTGAGTTTTGGACTAAAATGGCAACAAAATGCAAACCACAGGGACCCAGATGTAAAAAGTTTGAGATTTGGACTAAAATGGCAAAAGTGCCCAAACCACAGGGACCAAAATGGCAGTTTACTCTTTCTTATATTATTTAATGGTTCATATGCATATTATGATTTTCTAGATATAATCCTTCTTTTTATTTGGCCTGCATATTTTAAAATTACATAAATTTACTCATTATTAATTTGAAACTCTTCTTTGTGTCTACTCTTCACTAGGGGTGTGAATGGGTCGGTTTGGTTCGGTTTTTACTATTAACCATAACCATAACCGGTAGTTCGGTTATGGAGTTTTGGTAACCATAACCATAACCAAACTTCGGTTACGGTTAATCGGTTATGAAGTCGGTTATGTTTCGGTTTTGGTTAATTTCGGTTAACTAACCAAGCAAGGTTTGAAATAAATAGGGTTGTGCACGATTTGAACTTAGCTTGAGCCTATTTTATAAGATAATGGAGACTAAATTTTTTTGTTAAACTACCGATTTAGGGTTCTTTTTAATAAGGTAATTTTCAAACAAAAACAATTATGGCCATAACACCTTAGTTCTTTATCAAAATAAATGGCATCTACATCAAGATTATTTTGTTACTAACATACTTTTATCTTAGTAAAAACCCTCTATATGGTTTTGTAAAACACAAATCCATTATATAAAGTTAACATCACAAGTTCGGTTCGGTTTCGATTATATCAGTTAACCAAAGCTTCATAACCATAACCATAACCGATTGAGTGGTTATACAAAGTTTTATAACCATAACCATTGGTTATATTGGTTATCGGTTATTAGTGGTTCAGTTATATCGGTTATGGTTCGGTTATCGGTTATGGTGGTTAATTTGCTCACCCCTACTCTTCACTATTCATTTTTTTACAACCCTATATAACTTTTGATACAAGTTTAAGTTTGTGAAGCATAAGAATCAAAGAAGATGCTTTTATTTTAACTTATTATTAGGCTTTATTGTTATTTAAATAAAGGTTTTTTTACGCTCTCATATTATATAATATTATTATTATTGTTATATTTTATTAATATTTGAGTTAATTATCAACTTTTCTTCCTTCTCACAAAACACTATTCAATTTTTGTTGATTTTTAATTAGTCATAATTGCATCACCTCTTTTTCTCTATATATTTCTTATATTATTTAATGGTTCTTATGCATATCATGATTTTCTAGATATAATCCTTCTTTTTATTTTGCCTTCATATTTTAGAAATACATAAATTTACCCATTATTAATTTGAAACTTTTCTTTGTGTCTACTCATCACTATTTATTTTTTTTACAACCTTATATAGCTTTTGGTACAAGTTTGTGAAGCATAAGAATCATAGAAGATGCTTTTATTTTAACTTATTAATAGGTTTTATTGTAATTTATTTAAGTAAAGGTTTTTACGTTATTATATTATTTATTATTATTATTATTATTATTATTATTATTATTATTATTATTATTATTATTGTTGTTATATTTTATTACTATTTGAGTTAAGACTTTACATGGGTTTTCTATCATTTCGACTTAATCATTCTTTTTTTACAAAAATGCTTTGCGTTTTGGTATATATTTTGCGAGTTAACACGTTGCAAAATGCTTATGTGATTCAACGTTTTTACGTCTACTTTTTTTCCGGTTAAACAACTTTGTGGCAATGCACGGGTCCTAAGTCGAGTTACTTATTCTTTTCTACGTTTTACGGTTCTGTCTATTTTTTTTATGAATTAACATGTTGTAATCCATGTAGGAAGTTCAACGTTTTTATGTCTATTTTTTCGTTTAATGATCCCGCCGTAGCACGCGGGTCCTAAGTCATGATGCGTCGGTTATTTTTATTTATTTATTTTTTGAAAAAATAAGATATAATTTATTTTCGGTCATTTTCTCCTCAGTTACTTTCATGCCATCAAAATATTCACAAAACTAGATCCAAATTTTCTAGTTATGATTATATACAAAAACAATAAAATGAGGACAAAACATGGAGCCATGAAGTCCAAGGTGAAAGGCTGCAGGTAAATTGTTTCTACTCTTAATTTCACTATTCATGGATACGATAAATCATTACGACTAATTCTACAAATTCAGATTTATTTATTTATTTTTAAATTGTGTCCACTAGTCACAACAAAACTTCATACCCTTATTCAAGATGTCTTAAAAAATAAAACAAGTACTAAGTAGAGATATGAGATTTGTGTATTGTTACCTGAATGGATGAAGAAAAACCAAATTACGGATATGAAGATTCAAATTATGGATATGAAGATCTTGCAGCAACTCGTGCTAATAACGTGTTGTAAAACAACGGTCTATTAGCAATCCATATACAACTATACTAAACATGAGAGAACAAGACTATAGAGAATAAGTGAATAGGAATTCTTGTTTATTAAGATGTATACACCATATACAAATGCCACTATATAGGCACACACATTAATACAAAAGAAATCAAAGATATAGGAGTTATGTATGTGGAGAGTCACCATTATGATACATTCATAACAGGATGATTTTAATTAGGTAGATTTAATGGTAACAAAAATGAAAGATCAAGGATTGAAATCTCAAAGTTTTAACCTTTGGATTCCAATGATTACTTTTGGCAAATAATATAAAAAATACAATTTACTTAAAGAATGTAACTTAGTATCTTTTAAGAAAAAAAACATTAAGTATCATTTATCCGGTAATGTTCATGGCTAACAAAATACTATATAAATTTTGTCTTTACCTTACATCCGTGAACTATCATAAATGTTTTGGAGTGTATATTATAAAGCCATATAGATTTGGGAATGTTGGATTTTAATAATCTCAACCATTTATTGTTAACCGCCAATAGTCTTAACTTAAAAAATAAGCATTAGCAGTCCCAACTATTAACATATTTGCATCTAATGAACTCTGACTAACAGAAACCTAACAATATTAGTCTCCGGTAAAACGTTTTTGGCCAGAAAAAGGTTTCTAAAGGTTCGATCTAAGGTTACAAAGTGGTTTGAGACGAAAATGTTGATTTTCCGGCCAAAAAGTTAAGTTTTCTGGCAACAAGAAGTCTTCTAGCAAAAAAAATAGTTTTCCGGCGACCTTAATAATTGGGCTTTTACTAGAAAAAAAGTTCCTAAAGGCCCGTAATAAGATTACAAAAAGGTTTAAGACAAAAAGATTGAGTTTTCCGGTCAAAATCGTTTTTCCGGCGACCGGAAACTAACGGCGTTAAGGTTCTGTTAGTTAGAGTCCATTGGAGGCCAATGTTAATAGTTGAGACTGTCAGTGGTTATTTTTAAAATTGAGACTGTTGATGGCGAACAACGAATAGTTGAGATTATTAAAATCTAATTTTGTCTTTACCTTATATCAGCGTACCATCATAAACATTTTGAAGTGTACAAACAGGACAGTTGGCACTATTATATTATATTATATTATATTATATATATATATATACATATTTTAATTATTATTATTTTATTTTCTTATATTAAATTATATTTATTTATATTTATATTTATATTTTTATATTAAAACACAATCTAATGAATAGCGTTTTTAATATTATATTAATACTTATTATTTTAATATTATAATAATAGTTATTTTCTTTACCTTTTTAGTTGGATAACTTTGGTGTCAACCGATACTGGTATCGAAAATATCGGTACAATTTGGTTCGTTATCGGTACAAGAAGGTAAAAATTGGCACCATCATGGTACAGAAAACGCCAAAAGTCGGTACCGGATTGAGTTTGAAAATCTTTTAGTTCGGGAAATTTGGTTGTAAGGGTATAATCTAGTGTAGGTTTGCGTCTGTCTTGGGTTCGTCTGTATAGTTTAGCTTAGAAATATTATGTGGGCTTGTTTGATTGTTTAGTAGTCTTTGAGGTATGGGCTTGGCCCAATGTAATAGGATCTCCTGTGTTAGTATAAATAGGAGGTTCCTAAGTCTTTTGTGGTTGTTGATTCTTGAACAAACTAGTGCTTTTGTGCGATACCAAGTAACAGACGATCTATAGGATCGTGTGCTTGTTTTGATTTGAATCAATACATTTGCCTTTCAATCTTCGACATCTTGCTTGTAATTCCGCTACTTGTTTGGTGTTTGATATCCGATTGTATTGTTTTGGGACTTAAAATTGGTATCAAAGCCTAAGTAGTCTTGCGAAGGCTCGGTTTCTGATCGGATATCTTGAAGATTGAAATGTGTTTTGCTGCTGATCGGTGTTCGGATTCAACAAAGAAAGGTTTGTTTTTCGTCTTCAGTAAGATTTATACTATTCTTTCTTGTCGACTGTTTCTTGGGATCTAGAGGGTGTGAGTTGCATATTTTTCTTCTTGAAAAACTGATTAATTACATCTTAATATTGACCCAAGTTAAGGCTCGAACACAGATCTTGAAATTGTTTTCTGTTTTGTTCAAAATCAAACTGATATATTGTGAAACAAAACAGGGCAATTAATCTCAAATTCTGATATGTTTTGGTAAAAATTTTCGTGAAAACAAACTGTTTTTAATGTCAGAATTGAGATTTAAGTATTGAGTTTTGATATTAAAACTGTTAGTCTAGTGAAATTAAAGGTTTTCAAACCCAAAGTTCTTATTTTCAGTTAAAAGTTTTGTTGGTGCATGCGTCTATCGACTTCGTCTTGTATCGAGTCTTACATTACAATTGTTAGATCAGGGCGCGTTGTACGAGAAATAGGGTAGGATTTATGTGTAATTGAGCTAATTTCGTTTGAACATGACAGGTGACACTTTCAAACGAAATCACTCACCCTATAAATACTTGATGTCTTGATTTCATTTGTAACTTTCCGGTCAGTGTAACGACGTGCTGACGAAGTGTTGTCAGGCTGTAAATCTTTATCAAATCAATCATACAACAGTTTATAGTGTATATCTTGCTGATTTGACCTCTACACGTTTGTTTCTGCCTCTCGTGTTGAGTAAAACTCTTCTGATCGACTCATTTGGGTCTGAAAAGGATCCTACAAGTGGTATCAGAGCTCAGGAGGAGGAGTTCTGCAGTTTTCAACTTGATTTCATCTCTTTCTCTTTCATCTACACCTTCTTTTATTAATTGAACAATTTTTCATGGTGAAAATGGCCTGAATTTTTCACAACATAATCGGAATTGTGTTTTAACAACCCCTTGAGAAAATCAGATCAAAATTCAGCTTAAAAGTGACAAAAATGGACCAAAGTTCTTATTCCGCTCGAACGTAACATCTATTTTCGCTTGAAAAATTGTGTTCATTTCAAGCGAAATAAGTGATTTCGCTTGAAATACAATTGATTTCGCTTGAGAAGGTATTTTCGCTTGGAAATCATTTTGATTTCGCTTGAAAGTGTAAATCTGTTTTCGCTTCAAACGATTATTTCGCTTGAATTGATATTTTGTTTGAAAATCTTGATTTCGCTTGAAGTTGTTGTGCAGGTATTTCGCTTGAAAGTGACTGTGTTTGAGAAAAAAGTTTACGGAATCATGAGTGAAGAATTTTACAACGCATTTGCAACATCCCCGACTAGTCCAGCTGCCATTACTCAAAACATGAACATGGAGAATGAGACCGGAACTTTACAAAAACCCCCCGAAGCTAATGAGCATTGAGGAATATTATGGTTGGAAAGATCGGTTTGAAAACTGGGTACAAGCAAACCATTTGAGATCTTGGGAGTGTATTTTGAAAAAGTATGTACTACCACGTACTGAACTGCGAGTTGAGAAAGAAATCTCTGAATTCAATGATAAAGAACGAGACATGTACAGAGCTGAAAAGATGATGATTAGTCTACTTCAGCAGGCTATTAAAGAAGACATCTTTGTATTGCTTCAACATGACAAAACTTCAAAATCAATTTGGGATGCTCTTAAAATCAAGTTTGAGGGAAGTGATAAGATGATAAAAAGTAAAAAGTCATTGCTTAAAAAGGAATTTGATATATTCACAAGTTTGCTAGGGGAAGATACAAAGAAACTGATTGAAAGATATTGCCACTTAGTGAGGTCTATGTCGTTGTTAAGCATTACCAAAACTCAAGATGAATGGGTAGACAAATTAGCTGATGCTTTACCTCAGAAAGAGTGGGGTACATTTTTTATGATCTTAAAGAACACTGGAGAATATGACAACTTGACGATTTCTCAGTTCATCGAGAAGATTGAGGGTCAAGATCTTGAACCACAAAAGATTGCGAGGATGAGTAATCCGAGTGGTCAACAAGATGTGAAAATGTATTACAAAGGCAATGTCCAAGAGATTGAAAAGAGTCCGAAGATTCAAACTGCTTTTCGTGCTGGAGACTTATCTGGAAATGTTGAACAAAGTCCAAACAGCAGCAGTGGATTTTCTTCATATCCGAATGTTAATCTGAAGAGTTCAACTTCAAGTTTTCATTCTCAAAGTTCAAAAAGTGGAAATGGTTGTGTGATACAGTGCAACATTGCATTGAATCTTCCAGATGGTCAAAGTTTTTCTGAAGAAATTGCAAAAGATCACATGGCATTACTTGGAACAGTGCTACAATCCTATGAAGGTTTGGTTGCAGGAAGGATCGGAAATCCTATGCTGACAAAAGAGGATTACGATCAGATAGACGCTGAAGAGATGGAGCTCATGGACATCAAATGGTGTTTAGCTAGTGTCTTGAGGAGAGCAGAAAAGTTTAAAATGATCACAAGGAGAAACCATTTTTTGGATGCACATGTGTCTACTTTGGGTTTTGATAAATCTAAAGTTACTTGTTTTCGATGCAGGGAGAAAGGTCATTTTAAAAGAGAATGCAAAAATCAAGAGGCTAGTGGAGCAAAGAATCCTTTTGGTAAAGATAATTATTATCGGAAAGCCATATATCAACAAGTTGCTCATCAACCATATCAACAAAAGGAAATACAAACTACTCATGGAAAAATGATAGAAGATGCTAACAAGAAAGCTTATTCTGGTATCATTGATCAAGATGATGAGAAAATGGCTCCAGGATTTAGTTGGAACAAGTATATTTCAGTCGATAGTAAAGCATGTTTAATAAATCAAGATGATGAAAAATTACCTGAAGGGTTCAGCTGGGATCAGTTTGCGGATGAGAATGGGAATTTTAAAGCTTTCATTGCAAAGATAGTTCAAGAACCTGATTTGTTTACATAATGGATGAAAGCAATTGGTGTTCATAAGAAGAATCGAGAAGAAGAATCTGTTTCATCCGATGAAAGTTCAGAAGAAGCTATTGTTGTTGATCAAACATCATCTGATTCTGGATCATCTGATTCTGGTTTTTCAGATGATAGTTCTGAAAAAACATTAAATTTTGATCAAACACCATCTGATGACAGTGGTGATGATGAGGAAGAAAGACATATTAATGTTGCAAAAACTCATCTATCTCCTGAAGGTTTTCAATTTTATTTTGCAGATCGCTTGGAGAAGCTAAAGGAGACGAGCAGCAAAAGAACAAAAGAAAATGAAGAGTGAAAGTGTTGCTCAAAAAGAAGAGACTGTTCAAAATAAAGAAGTTAAAGCTGAGAAGGTGACTGAATCTAAAACAGTGATTGAGGTTGAGAAAGTCATCGAAGTTGAAAAGATTGTGGAAGTCATCAATCCTTGCTTAAAGTGTTTAGAATCTTGCAAGCAATGTGTAGAAAAAGATGAGAAACTGAGTGAGCAAGAAAAGATGAAAGAACAATTATTATTCAATCTGAATTATGTGAAAGAATCGTATGATGTTCTAAATAGAACAGTCACTGGTCTTCAAAAGACAAATTCAGAAAGAGAAGATGCATTGACTATGATGAATGCTGTGATGATGACAAAGCAGAAAGCGATAAATCACTACATTGAGGAATGTGCCAAGTTGCAGTAGGAGTTAGAGACAGAAAAGATTGAAAATGAGAGAATTAGACGTTTATTGAAAAGTTACTCTAGTTCTGATTATCTCATTGATCGAATTTATCCAACTGTTGCAGGTTTTGAAGCTTTTAAAGATGAGAAGACAAAGAAGAAGGATACTGGTAAGAAACAGAGCGTTAGTTATAATAAGTGTCCGCCTCCGATTTGGGAAGGGTATTCGCCTAGAAAACCGAATGAGGAGCAAGTCGAAAAAGCGGTCAATATAAAGTTAAAGTCCGACATAACCGATGAATTACCAGAAAACATTGACGTCGTTTTTACATCATCTGACACTGATCATGAGTCCGAGTTAATAAAAAAGGTGGTCGATCAGGTTTTGGATACATATGAGGAATCGGAGTTAAAATCTAAGTCAAAATCTGAGTCTGGGTGTTCAAGTTCGTCCGTCAAAAGTCCGAGTTCGTCGGTCAACAGTTCAAAGTCGTCGGTTAAACGGGTTTACAATAAAGAATTCCTGTTATCAAAATCTAATTTGAATGACGAAGCAATCAATGTGGCATATAAATTGATTGATTCAGACAAATTATATTCTGATGAGGAATTTCCAATAAGAAGTGTTAATTTTGAAAAGATCAAAAAGGTTTTCAAAATGACAGAAATTAATATTTCTGAAATAAAAGATGTAAATTTTACGGAAAAACCTAAAAAATACACTTCAAGAGTTCAACAACGTTTAAACAAGAAAAAGGGTTACGGTTCTGGTTCTGGTTCTGGTTTTCAAAAGAAACCAAACCATAACGGTAATTTCAAAAAGCAAGGTTTAAGATTTATTCCACCAGAAAATTATAAAAATGAAAAATATGTCCGAGATTTTAAATCAAAAATGAAATTTGTTTCAGGAACAAGCTCGGAAGAAGAAGCAAAAAACCCATTCTGGAAGCAATCAAACAGAGAATTCCTTGCCAAGAAGCAAGAGAATGTGAAGAATGGAGCTAATCAAAGAAAAGAGACAAGAATCTGTTACAAATGCAATGAAGCTAGTCACATTGCATGGAACTGTTCTCAAGCTACAAAAACAAAACAGGAAGTCTCTAAGAACCTCAAAGAAAAAGTTGTTGAGAAAAATGAATCACCAACTGAAAAATTCAAAATTTTCAAAAATTCAATTTATGAAGTTGGTGAATGTTCAAAGACACATTTTTATAAAAGGAGAGCTAAGGACAACCAAGTGTGGGTTGTTAAAAAGGTTCTTGGCGATGAATCTGATTCCATAAAATCAGAGGAGCCACAGGTTGAGGTTAAAGATGAAAACTCAGTACCTCCAATGGATGATGTTCATTTTCCACCATTGAGGGCTAAGAATTTTAAATCAAAGGTTGGGAAAGTTGATATCTCGAATCAGTTCTATTTTGAAAAGAAAGAATTTGATGATGATAAAGCATTTAATGGGAATGTTAAAAAGATTTTTGGAAAGATGGTTGAGGGTAAAGTGCAAGGGGTAAAAGAGTTTTATGAAACAAAGAAGGCAACTTACTACCCAAGTGCAGGTGAGGAAGAAGCATCCAAGTTTGGTGAAGCTTGGATGTCTGTTTTTCATAAGTGATAAGTATGACTTGCCGGAGCTCCCAGATAGGTAAGTGTGGAGCAGGAATCGGCATCATTCATGAAAGATTTGGTTGGTAAATCTACAGGTGATATCATTATATTGTTATATTTTGATTTATAAGTGGTTTGAGTTAACAAGTGAACCTGCTAGTGATTGAGAAGGTTTTCACTGACAAGTGGTAAATCAAGGACATTAAGTTGTACTTGCATTTTCTTACAAGTGGTTGAAAAACAATGTGATGAATCAAACCCCTAACTTAGAAATGGTAAAATCAATCAACACAACTTATTTTCCGGAAAAATCATTTTGGTTAAAACAAACTTAAGTGTTTTGAAATCATAATGAGAAAATAGTTTGTTGAAAGGGGAAGTTCTGATTGATTATGCCAAATGGATGGCGAATTGAAGTGATTCGATATCGGTTGTCAATTTACTTGTATAGTTTGTTTTCAAATTTCCTTAAATGTGTTTGCATTTTAGGGGGAGTAAGAATGAATAAGAATTTCTGAAAATCCAAAAACATTTGAAAATTTGAAAAAGGCAAAAACATGATAAAATTCAAAAATGAGTTTTGTGTCAAAGAAGAGGAAATGATAGTATATCAGTGGATGGTCACAACATGCTAAAGAAATGGAAAGTTAAAATGTGATAAACGGTCTCACTGATGATGTGTCAGTAGGTTTTTGCACATTTAGTAGATTGTGACGAGATATAAACCTAAATTCAAACTTGCTTATATCGTGGGTAACATCTCTCGGATATATGGGTAACCCCCAAAATCTTGTTTGAAAGGTCCCTCTTTCTGAGATACTAGGTCTTTATACTCAGTGATATCTGGGGTATTATCCCGGGACTTCTGATAATGCGGAATCAATGGCCTAGTCCCCGGAGAATACTTTACTGCTTGCCTTAAATATAGCGCCACCCTCAGCATAAAATGATGAGACAATAAAATTGCTAATCAATGCTGTTGTAAAAAAGATCCTCTAAAGGGGACCCACCAAAAGTCGAAGCCGTCATCTCTCTGCTGAACGGAAGTTCTGACCTGAGCTCTCACGGTTTTCGCAATTAACCCTTTACAGATATCATCTGTGGTATACTCACCTGTAAGACTCAATATTGGGATCTGGATACGAGAGTATATTCTGAGGTGGGACAAGCGAATAAGTTTAAGTGCTTAAGACATTAATTTCATATCTCGAAACAGTTGAACTTTGTGTGAAAATTTAAGTGGATCAGTATACTGACAATCTAAGTGAATCGTTTAAAACTTAAAATGTTTAAAGCTTAGCGGTGTTGGTGATTTGTCTCAAAAACTGATATGATCCTCTTACACAAACTCACAAAAATATTGTATGTAAATATTTCTTTATTGCATTTCATTTACTTTCAAAAATTCCAAAAATATTTTAAGTGTGTTTTAGCATAAATTTTGAAAAATTCAAAAAGATTTTCGACGACTGATATTGAAGAGCTGATTTTCAAAATTCCAAGTGCTAAACATGATGAGCATGTGGTGAGGGGGAGTGTGTGTTTAAATGAGAAAATATTTTGAATAATTACTTACATGTGATTCATCAGAAATTATCATTGAAAAATCATTCTGGTTGATTTTTAAGGAAGTTTGAATAGATAAATTCGTAAATTGTTAAATTTGTGAAATTTACTTTTGGGTAGAGAATGTGCAGATCTCTGTGAAAAAGAGCCAGGTTTTGATACCTGAGGATGTTGTGATTTTAAAAAGGCAGGCTGCAATCCCAGCAAATCGAAAGGGGGAGGCTGAAGACATCCGAGTAGATAAGATTGTTCGAGGAGGAATCTGTTGATGCTAAAGAGAAGAAAGAGATAAAGATTTGAGGATACTTACAGTGTCGGATACTTCAAAGAATTCGAGAGGACTGATAAAGTCTGAAGATGTTAAAGACTCGACACTTAAGACTCGTCAACATTCGAGGGGGAGTCTGTTGGTGCATGCGTCTGTCGACTTCGTCTTGTATCGAGTCTTACATTACAATTGTTAGATCAGGGCGCGTTGTACTAGAAATAGGGTAGGATTTATGTGTAATTGAGCTAATTTCGTTTGAACATGACAGGTGACACTTTCAAATGAAATTAAACATGTTAATTTCGTTTGAAAGACACCATGTCACTTTCAAACGAAATCACTCACCCTATAAATACTTGATGTCTTGATTTCATTTGTAACTTTCCGGTCAGTGTAACGAAGTGCTGCCGAAGTGTTGTCAGGCTGTAAATCTTTATCAAATCAATCATACAACAGTTTATAGTGTATATCTTGCTGATTTGACCTCTACACGTTTGTTTCTGCCTCTCGTGTTGAGTAAAACTCTTCTGATCGACTCGTTCGGGTCTGAAAACGATCCTACAAGTTTGTTAGGATCTGAGTTTCTTATGATTGTGCTTGTTTGATTAGAATGAAGATGAAATAGAATTAAGCGCAGCGGAATTTAAATGGAACAAACTTTCAACACACATTCAAAAGGAGAATTGTTTTGAGCAAACATGTTTAACATGAAATCGAATGATTATATTTATTACAATATTCAACTACAATGCATGCATGCATATAATCTCCCCCTCAACCTGAGCTCACAGTGAATGTTCGTACAGAATGACTTGGTGATGAAGAGAGTTAATATAACTGTACAGGGTACTGTTCTATTTATAGTACAGAACAAACCACTGTGGCATCTTTGCTGACGTCACCATGAAAGTGACATCTAACCTCCTAACAACCTCTAACCACTGACTATAACAACTACTGCTTACAAAACACTGATTACAAATATAAACAAAATACAAAGTAAACTACTGCTTCTCATTCCACTGTTATAGCTCCTGCAGTGCTTTGTGTCTTCAGCAGTGCTTGATCCATATCAGTAGATTGAGCATCAGTACTTAGTCTTCAATGGTCTTTGGATGAACAACAGTTGTTGTAGACCAGCAGTTGTTGTAGAAGGGCAGTACTTAGAGGACATCAGATGGTAGGCCACTTTCAAGGGGAAAGACTGATGCAAACAACTGCTTATTGTGAATCCACTGATCTGATCAACTTTTGGCTTTAATCAACTGTTCCTTTGTAGGGTTCAATCCCAACAATCTCCCCCTGGAACAGATGATGCCAAAACTCTTCATTATTCTGGATCTTTATTGCCTCATCAATAATTCCCTGACTTATCCTTTGAATTGTAATTCAAAGTCCATGGAATCTGTGTCATCCTCATCCCTGCACATTGTAAGCTCAAGGAGATCTTGTAGATCTTCAACTCCCAGGCCCAGTGCTTGTTCCCTTGATATATGCTCCACTTTCCCATTGGATTTGAGCAAAGTCAATACGTGGGTCTTTTGATTAGACTTCCACTTTAGTATTTTTGAATCCAATGGGTTTCTTGGGAGAGTTTTTATTGATGATGAGTTTGGAGATGGAGGCCTGCTCAGAACCCTTTTGGCTAAATCTTCAAGTATTGCTGAGTCATCCTCCTCTAAAGCGATTTTCTTGATAGCCTCTTTGAAATACACAGCTTCTTGTTCTTTTTCTTCTGCATCAGTTAATTTTTGTCTCTTTCTTTGATTTAGTTCAATGATAGAAGTGTCAGAAGATGTGAATAGTGGTTCAGAAGTGTGGGCCTGTTTCTTTGGTTTATCAATGGTCTTGTAGATTGGTTTCTTTGGTGCAGTGGGGTCTTTCTTTTTTAGTTCTTCAAGCCTTTTGTAGGTTTGATCAATAGTTTGTTTTGACCACCTTGCTATCTGCCTGGCTGTTCCATAGTCTGCTGCAACCAACTCTTCTCTTTTCCTCTTATATTCCAAGGTAAGATCAGCAATTTTCTTACTATATTTGCTCTAATTTGGTGCTGTTCTTTTCATACCTGGATTTTTTTTTTATTTTTTCAATTCTTTTCAATTTTGCTTTGAGAGCAATGAGTGGCCAGTCTTGGAAAAGTTCAGCTTTTGCAGGGTAAAATTTTTCACTCATAATCTACTTGATGAGGTCTTCTTTCAGATCTACTTGTAAACCAGCCTTTGGTGGCAAGTTGGACATTTCTTTACTCAGGTCTCTTGCATAATCTTCCATTTGTTTGACCTTGGTGAGCAAGAACTGCATCCTATTTGAGATAGCATTATCACCTTGCCTTTGCATTCATATTTGGCTCTCCATTCAGCTTGCTTGCCTTTGAGTTTTAGGTATTCATCCATGTTTTTAGGATCTCTAAAACCGGCAAGGGAAGGGAATTTTCTCTTGGAAGGATCATCCACTAAGTAGAACTGATTCATTTCTTCTTTTACTGCATGAAGTTCTAGTGGATAAGTGGCTGTTAGTGGTATAAGATCAGCAGGGTTGAATCCTTCTAATATTTTTGGATCTTTGATAGGATTGGCCAGTTTTGAAGGAATGTAAGGTTGGGGTTTGATAACATTGTAGGGTGCGGAGGATAAAGAAATAGGTGCTGGTATATCATCATCATTCACCTGGAATTTCCTTTTCCTTGTATAAAACTTTTTGGGTGAAGGGGATTTTGTTTGTGGTATGGAAGTAGAGATATTTGGAGTGATGGGTGACTGACTAACAGTTGTTGAAACAACTGGTGTTTCAACCACTGTTGTCACTACAACAATTGATGTGTCAACTGTTGTCTTCTACTCTTTGGCAGGTGGTTTTTGTGATGGTGGTTTTGTTTGTGATGTGGCAGTGGGTTGTATGGTGGTTGTTGAAATGATAAGGGCAGTGGTTGAAGTAACATCTATTGAAACCACTGAAGTATCAACTACTGTTGGTACAACAGGTGTCTCAACATCTGTTGGTTTGGAGGTTTGATGAGAGGAACTTTTGGGGATTTGAGGAGTTTGTTTGGTGGTTTTAGAAGGTGTGGATTTGGGTTGGCTAACTTTTCTGGTAGGCCTTCTTCTTTTTGTAGAAGTACCATGCTGTTCCTTTTCCATCAATAATTTCTTCTCCTGAGCAAACCTTTTTGACTCTTTTATTTCTATTGAATCTTTCATGTTTGCTTTTAAATCAGCAAATGCATTTTGAGTGTCATCAACCTTTTTGGAACCATCTGGCCTTGGGATTTCTGCAACCATTTTTTACATTGGATCTAGTTTAATGTATAGACCATCATTTCCCTTTTTACCCTTCTCCCCCTTTTTGGCATCATCAAGAGTTTCAACAAAGATGATTGAAAGAGGAGCAGTGCCAGTGGTTTGAAGCAAGTGAGCTTTTATGGCTTTTATATCTGCTTGAGTATCTTTGTACCTAGCTTCCATGACATTTCTTACCATTTGAAGTTGAACTTCATGCTGTTGATTTGCATACTGTCTTTGTTTGTGAAGCAGAGGTTGAAACAGATGCCATAATTCATCAGGGGATGGAGCAGATGTTGCAGCAGTGGGTGTAGCCTTTTGAGCTTGTAACAGCTGTTGCAGCATAAATTTGATTTCTACAAGAGATGTGTCAAGTTTATCAACCCTCTCCGTCAATTCTTTGTATTTTAAACCATCACCCAACTTAATGGGATCATCTGATTTCCCACTGGCAGTGGTTGTATCAGCAACTGACTTAGGGAAAGTTTCCAAAAAGTCATCCACTGATGCACCTTTTTCTTGGTACTAGGGACTTCTTTCCTCAGCAGATGTTACCAATGTAAACACACCAGTGGGTATTGGATACTCACTAGTAGGCACTTTGGTTCCAAAAGAGGAAATTTCCTTCAAGGGAGTCTGAGTAATGAAACAACTGGCCAAGTGTAAATCAGTGGATTTAACACCTGTAGTTGCCGCTCCACTTGAACTACCACCAAGAGTTACTTGTAACTCAAGGGGTGTAGCCTCTTCAGTTGTTTGTGGGTTAGCAATGATAGAGGAACCAGACTCAGTCACTTGTGGGGGTATTTTTTCAGTGATAGGTGGTTGAGAAGAACTGATTTTTGTCTGATCCATATCAAGTGCATCCAACAAGGGTAAGATTTGTGGTGGAATTTGGGCAGTGAGGATTGATGTAGAATGAGAATTTGCCCCGGGAGCTGGGCTGTGGAAGAAAGATTCAAGTGAATCTATTGCTTCATATTGTGGTGTCCCTATGGATACAACCTGATCCTTTTGAGAGGATACAGGAGGAGTTTTAGGCTCAGGTTGAGATCTTTCTTCCAACTGCTGTGAGGAAGTAGTAACAGTGGTTATTGGTGACTTTTGTGTTGTCACATGTATAATCTCTGGGATCTCATCTTCTAGAGTTACCTTTTTGGTGGGTTTGGGGGGCTTTTGTGATTTTTTCTGTTTGGGCTTTTTGGTGATTTTAGGTGTGTGTTTAACAGCAGTGGGTCTGCTACTGTGATCACCTTGAGCAGTGGGCTCAACAGGAGTTACCTGAGGAGCCGTTGTTGCTGCTAAATTCTGCTCAGGTTCCTCTGTTTGTGTATTTGAAGGTTTTGACAGCCTTGTGAAGGTTTCAGAAGATAGGCTGTTGATTTCAATAGGATTTCCTTGGATAAGCACATGAGCACTATCTTTTGGAATCTTCTTTTGCAAATAAAAGCTCAAAACACTTGGAAACAATAGAAATGGTTTTTTTATTTTCTTTGATATTATTAACATTTTTTACCATGTCATTAAAAATCTCTTGGGAGTAATTAAAATTTTTGTTTTGCATGATAGCATATCCCAAATATTGGATTTTTAATGGAATTTCATTAAAAGCTGTGGTCTTGTTTGAAACACACATGAGGAGGGTATGGAACAAAAACCTCATGGCAGGTGGAAAACTGCCTTTTTGCAAAGTATCTTTTTTCATTTCTTATGCATACCATCTCTCAATGAAATCAGTTTGGTAATCGGTTTTTGGGAAAGAGGTTTTACCTGTAATATCATCCAATTCAAATACCTTAGAAATGTCTTTCGGTGTGACAGATATCTAAATTCCCTTTACCGTTGAAGTAATAGCTGAGGGCTTTTTGTCCTGACTTTCAATTTTTGCATTTTTCCAAAAATCACGAAGAGTATCAAGGTATATAGGTGTTTTGCAGGTCAACAAAGTTTTGTACCTTGAAGACGAGAGTGCGTCAATAACGGAGTGAAATGTTGTGCTTTCACTTGGTTTTTCAAGTATGCACAGGTAGTTATGAGGGGTTTTGAATGGAAGAGCCATGGTGAATCGTGATTCTAGATGGAGAATGAATGGAAGAGATGAGGAATTTGGAGAACTTTGATGGTAACTGCTTTTGAAAGGAATTTTGAATTCGATTCGACAGTGAAAACCCTGTTTGGGGTTTTAATTAAGGTTTTATAAAGTGAAAAAGTGAATGCTGACGTGGCATCGGTTACAAAGATCTGACGGATAAGTACTGTCCACGTGCCAACCTCTGATGAGTAATGGAAGACAGTTGTTTAGGAAACCACTGATGGAACAAGTATCAGTGGTTTGCTGAAGGAAAAATGAAAACAGTGACTGACTTTTACTATCAGTGGATAGCCATCAGTGGGTTAAAACACTGATTTTGGACAACAGTGATTAACAAAGATAATGAAGGAAAAGAGGTTGACTTTCAACAGTGGACAATAATCAACAGAACAGATGTTTGAACCAAAACAGTGGTTATGGCAGACTTTTAAGGATTAATGAAAATTTTCATTTTTAACTATTTTTAAGGATGAAGTTTTGATTTTATGAAAACATTTTAATGCTTTTATGCATAGAAAAACAGGATTTTGCCTGTTATTCCATGTTCAGCATGCCAATCCTAGAAATCAAGCTTTCAAAGGTGGACGTGTCTAATGCTTTTATTAGCACATCTGCCAGCTGATCTTTAATTGGAACATGGTACAGAGAAATCAAACCTTTTTCATAGCAATCCCTCACAAAGTGATGTCTGATATCAATGTGTTTGGTGGTTGAATGGGAGACGGGATTTTTGATGATATTTTCTACTGCCTGACTGTCCAACATGAGAGGTGTCTTTAAGGCAGTGATACCAAAATCCAGCAATTGATTTTGAAGCCATAACAGTTGGGCTGTACAGCTTGCAGCAGCAATATACTCTGCCTCAGTAGTGGATGTTGAAACAGCTGCTTGCTTTTTTGCTTTGCCAAGACACTAAGCAATTGCCTAGGAATTGGCACCCTCCTGAAGTGGACTTCCTTGTTGTATTGCATCCAGCAAAGTCACTATCTGAGAAACCTAAAATCTTGATATTTCCATCAGCTGGATACCAGATACCAAGTGTGGGAGCACCTTTTAGGTATCTGAATATCCTTTTTACAGCAATAAGGTTTGACTTTCTAGGGGCTGATTGGGATCTTGCACAAACACATGTTGCAAACATGATGTCTGGCCTAGATGCAGTTAGGTACAATAAAGACCCAATCATGCTTCTATAAAGAGTTTGATCAACCAAATCATCCTTTTCATCAGACATGACTATTTTTGTGGTTGCTATGGGTGTACTACATGGTTTGCAATCATTCATCTCAAATTTCTTTAAAGTTCTTTGGCATATTTGCCTTGATGGATGAAAGTACCATTTTGCAGTTGCTTTACTTGGAGACCAAGAAAGCACTGTAGTTCACCCATTGCACTCATCTCAAACTCAGCTGTCATAAGGTGTCTGAACTCTTCACATACTTTAGAACATGTGCTTCCAAAAATGATGTCATCCACATAGATCTGGACAATCATCATATCTTTCCTTCTCCATTTTAAAACCAATGTTTTATCAATTTTACCTCTTGTGAAACCAATGGAAAGAAGAAAGGTGGAAAGAGTTTCATACCAGGCTCTAGGTGCTTGTTTCAAGCCATACAAAGCGTTTTTTTAGCTTGTAGACATGGTCTGGATTAAATGGATCCTCAAAACCTGGAGGTTGACAAACATATACCTCTTCTTGAAATTTACCATAGAGGAATGCACATTTGATATCCATTTGATACACCTTTATGTTGTGGTTGACAGCAAAGGCCAGGAACAGTCTGATAGCTTCCAATCTTGCTACAGGGGCAAAAGTTTCATCATAGTCAATGCCCTCTTCCTGTCTGAAACCTTGAACCACTAGCCTTGCTTTATTCTTGACAACAATGCCCCTTTCATCAGTTCTGTTTTTGAAGACCCACTTTGTGCCAATAGGACTCACACCCTCTGGCAGTGGTACAAGCTCCCATACTTGTTGTCTTTTAAACTGTTGGAGCTCTTCCTGCATGGCTTCTACCCAACTGTTGTCTTTTAGTGCCTCTTGGTACTTGACTGGCTGATGGAGTGATAGGAAACCAGCAAAAAGACAGATGTTTTGGGATTGGCTTCTTGTGAGCACCCCTTCACTGATGTTGCCAATGATTTAGTCAGGTGGATGAGACTTCAAGAAGATTAGATATTCTTTGTATGGAACAATGGCATTTAAGGGTGAGGACTGCAGATGTGAATCATCTGGGCTAACCACTGTTAGTGACTTTGATGATCCAACAATGGCTTGAAATGGAGGTAGAGGAATAGGAGGAAGTGGTGTGGAAATATGTTGATTTTTATCCACTGTTTGAGGATTTTTATCAAGACTGTTTGATGATGTGGAAGCAGGGGTTAAAGGGCTACTTTGGTCAACAACTGTTGAGGTAGCAGTGGTTAAGCTTTGACAGTTATTTTGAACATCTGCTGCTCTTGCAATGGTTACAAACTTTTGTTGTGGAATGATGACTTCATATCCATAGTCTGATGGAGGATTTTGAGATGGACCTGCACTGTTAGTCTTGACAGAAACATTTTCAAAAGTAAATTTATCAAGATCAAATAATTCTGCAGGATTTGCAGGGATTTTCATTGAAGAAAGTTCACTGAACTTCACATTCAAAGTCTCTTCCACTGTCTTAGTCCTGGTGTTGAACACTTTGTAGGCCTTAGCAGTAGTTGAGTATCCCAAATGATAACCACAATCAATTTTGGTTGCAAACTTTGAGATGAAATCTTTTAAGTTTAAAATGAAGCATGGGCAGCCAAAAACTTTGAAATGTGAGATCAGTGGTTTGATTTTATACAGAATTTCATTGGCAGTCTTTTGATGCCTGGGGTTTATTAAAACTCTGTTCTGGACATAGCAGGCAGTGTTTACAGCCTCTGCCAAGAAAGTTAATGGCAAACCTGAATCAGCAAGCATGGTCCTGGAAGCCTCAATTAATGTTCTGTTCTTTCTTTCTTTCAACAACCCCATTTTGTTCTGGTGTCCTTGGAATGCTGTACTGCCTTACAATTCCTTTTGACACACAAAACTCATCCAACTCCCTATTTCTGAATTATGTGCCATTGTCACTCCTGAAGACTTTTACTGGCAAGTCAAACTGCTTTTCAACCTGTTTGACAAAGTCTTGCAGTATGCCTGCAGTCTCATCTTTGGAATGTAAGAAATAAGTCCATGTAAACCTAGAAAAGTCATCTACAATTACCAAGCAATATCTTTTCTTCTTAAGACTCATGACTTTTACTGGGCCAAACAGATCCATGTGAAGCATTTGCAAGCACTTGGTTGTTTTGGACTCTTCAATGGACTTAAATGAGCTTTTATGTTGTTTTCCTTTTAAGCAGGAAACACAATGCTCAGAACAGGTGAACAGTTTTTGAGGAAGACCTCTTACAAGTCCCTGTTTTGATAAAGCAGTGATTGTCTTGAGATTTGTGTGCCCCAATCTCCTGTGCCAAAGTTCTGTCTCTTTGTTAGAGGCAGCTGAGAACAGACAGGCATCAGTCCTGGGGCTCTCTTTTGACAGATCAACAACATAAACATTGCCACTTCATTGAGCAACAAGTTGGGTTTTTCCATTTTTTATTATTTCTTCAATCTTTTTAACCATTTCTGGTCCAACAATCCTACAACACTCCTTAGTAAAAAATGATCCATAACCTTTGTCACTCATTTGAGAGATACTAAGGAGGTTGAATTTTAGATTGTCTATCAGAGTGACATTTTCAAACTTAACATTTCCAGACTGTACTGTACCAGAACCCATCACCTTCCCTTTACTATTATTACCAAAAGATATATCACCCCCTCCATGAGTTTTGAATTCTTTGAGTAGGGCTCTGCATCCAGTCATGTGCCTGGAGCCTCCACTATCTACATACCAAAGACTATCTAAGCATGCAGAAGCTCCCTGCACATCAAGTAAATAATTAGTTAAGGAGGGTCTCCAAAGCCAATAAGGCTTTGGATGGGGTCTCCACAGTGTCTATGTTAAGGTCAGGAAGATGGACAGTGGTTAGATCAGGGATTGAGCAATTTTTGAAACTTGTTTCTCTAACCACCGTTGGGAGCTATTTCCAATCAATTCTTGATATCCATAGGGATGGCTGTTCACTCTTGGTTTAGAAGGCCTTTTGTAGGCTTCATAAACATGTGGGACCCTAGGATATGGTGGTTGACCTTTACCTCTTTGGTATTGGTTAGCAGGGGGTGCATCAGTCACCTGAACCTCTCTTTTGACAGAGGTTTGGTTCAGCTGTTTTGTAACAGCTGTTTGAACTGGCACAAACAGTGGTTGCTTCTTGACTTGTGGTTTTAATGAACTCATTTGTGTTTTTGAAGTATACTCTTCCTTTTTGACCTCAAAGGATTTTAGGTACACATACTTCTGAGTAGGATGGTTTGATTTACCACAGATGGTGCAACTGCTTGAAGGCACAATGGTACTTGTTTTGTTAAGGTCATAAGCTTTTAAGTGAAAACAATCTTTGGTCAAATGATTTTTCTTTTCACAAAAGTCACAAAACAAGTTTTTAATCTTTTCTTTTCTTTTCTTCTTCCCAGACTCCTTTGCAACAGAGTTTTGAACCACTGTTGGGATATCCTTAAGAGGAATTACCTTGGCCTTAGGAGCTTTGACACCATCTATGGTTGTGAAGTCCATAGGTTTGAAATTTTCAAGGATGTCACACTCATCAGACCATGTGGGTTTGAATTGGTATTTCTCAATCTCCTCAAAAGTTGAGGACCCCACAGATCTTTCCAAAGTGATTTTGTTGCCAAGTTTATCAGTTATTTTAACTTCTTGGCCATCCTTGTTGGTGGGTATGATTTCAACAGAACCAGCTTGATTTGCAGCAGTGTTTTCAACTAGGTAATTTTTTTCTAAACCCTATGCCAAATTTTACATTGCTTTCAAGTTGTTTTTCAAGCATAATCTCATAACCTTTGCAGGATTCCACCCATTTTTCACATGTGATTTGGGTGGATTCCAATTCCTTTTTGCAGACCTGATATTTTTCTATCATTGTCTGAAGTTGGTCCTTGGTTATGCTTTGCTCTTGTTTGAGGCTGCAAATTTCATTTTCTTTTTCTTTTTCTGACAATTTGTTTTTCAATTCTTTTAAAGATTTTTCAAATTGTACTTCACCATTTAGCAATCTATCTCTAAGGTTTTCATTCACCTCCTTAATGTTTGCAAATGCTATGATGCATTTGTCTGAACAAAGGTTTTTAAGAACCTGGGGTGATACCTTAGTTGCAGCCATCATGGCACAGTCACAGGTATGCTCACTTTCTTCTTGAAGTTTCTCTTCTTTTTCACCTTGTTTCTTCTCCTCTTATTCAGATCAGGGGTCAGACAGTGGTTCCAACAGGGGTTTTGAATTTTCTCTCAACAGTATTTCACCAGCAACAGCAGTAACCACTGCTTCAGCAATTGTATCCACTGTTTCTTCACTTGATTGTCCCTCTTCAGTTTCCAGCCCTTTTGGTATAGAATCCAATGCTACAAAACAGAGATCATTACTAGAATTATCATTTTCAGCATAGAGTGCAAAATTTTCATCTCCTAACTCCTTAGGTAAGCTACTACAGTCAACAAAACCTTGGGTGAAAAAGCTTTGCTGATCTGTTTGAACCACTGCTGGTGCAGCCTATTGAGGTGCAACTTGTTGCACCTGAACCTGAGGAGCTGGGGCCTGGACATACTGTATCTGAGGAACAGTGGTTTGGACGTAATGGACATGAACAGGGGTTGCAGGGTGTGCATAGTGAGAAGTGTTTACATGAGCAGCAGGGGCATATTGGGCATAATGCACAGTGTTTTTGTTATTTTGTGGTCTAGGGTTTGAGCCAGGGTGTGTTATGATTGGTCCACTGGTTTGACTCCTGCACTCTCTAGCAAAATGACCTAACCTATTACACTTGTAGCATTTTATCTTTGATTTATCCAACCCTACTTTTAAATTCCCATGTAATCCTGGAAATTTTCTCCCTGTCCTTTTGTAAAATTTACTGGTTCTAACACTCAGCAGTGCAAGTTGGTGTAATATGTCCATTTCCTCTAAATCAGTTGGATCAAAATGCTGCAGATCATTGAGTTCAAAGCACAGATTATCAGAATTCTGGTTTTCTCCATTAGCTGTAAAAGCATAATTGGATGAGTAAGAATCAGAGATGTTAAAAGCTCCTCCAGCTGTTATGTCAATGTAATGATCATAACCCTGATCCTTACTACAACTAGATTCTTCCTGACCCAAAAGAGCTGTGTTGCCAAATGAATAGTCATCTACTTGGTATCGCACAAAAGCACTAGTTTGTTCAAGAATCAACAACCACAAAAGACTTAGGAACCTCCTATTTATACTAACATAGGAGATTCTATTACATTGGGCCAAGCCCATACCCCATAGACTACTAAACAATCAAACAAGCCCACATAATGTTTCTAACCCAAACTATACAGACAAACCCAAGACAGACGCAAACCTACACTAGATTATACCCTTACAATATCCCCCTAGGTTTGTGTTGGCTTGGCGTCTTTAGCTTCACTTCTGCTTCCTCTGCTGCTTCTTAGCTTGTTCCTTCTTTTTCCTCTGCAACTCAGGTAAGATCGGTATATTTCTTCCAACATACGGACCAAACAACTGTGTCTCCACCCTAGTACGCTATCCTGACCACAATTTAAAGTTCATGGTCTGAGCCACAGCTCCTGTCCAGCTTTTGGCACATACTTAATACTAAGGATCACTCTGAATCTACGACTTTGCCAAGAGATTGATGTCATTTTCACCAAAATACATCAAATCTCGAGTATCAATAAATCTGTATTCAACATCATCACAAACAATGACTGCTTGACCAGAAATGGGATCATACATCCAAAACTGAAAGTTCTTCAATGTGTTATCAGGAAGTTCCTTTAATAATGGCACTGTGTTTGTTTGTTTTGTTGCAGGCCACTTAACTATCTTATACGGCTTCCCTGTAGCAGGATCCAACACCTCTTCAATAGTAGACTGAGCCAATTTCATGTCTTTAAAATTGACTCGTGCTTGTTGCTGCAACCGTTGAATAAATTAACCCCAATCTTGCAATTTGGATTCGTAACCTGATTGTGAAATCCTGCATTGCTTAATTCCCTCAGATCAACAGAAGTCCAGGAGTCGAATGCTTCAGAATTAGCATAATACTCCACATCACCGCTTTTCCTCAGCACAATAAACATTCCCTTTTCATCATTGTATGCCCAGCTTTTAATACCCGATCTGTTCCCCTTTTTGCTTTTCTCTGTAGTGACCACATACCTATCAGGTTGATCACCAAACTGTAAGTTCCTATCAGCCCCTACATTCCTCATGACGACCATCTTCTTTCTTGGTTTCTGATTTGCCGTACGAGGAGGATTTTCATAGTATCTATTCATAGCATCTTCGTGCTCTTTCCGTTGTTGCTCTCTTTCTTCAGCAGTGGATTCCTTTGGAGGATCAGCAAATTCTTTAGGAAATTTTCCTTCAAGCTTCTGCTTCATATCCATAACCACTGCACTTAGGGCTCCTAGATTTGTTTCCAGCTCATTTATTTTCTGATTTTTAACCACCAATTCTTCCATAAGACTAGCAATCTGAGCATCCTTGAATATCTTGTCTTCTTCAAGAGTGGAGATTCTTCGCATTAGAATTGTGGTTTCCTTTTCTTCAAACAAATCTTCACTGTTGGAACTTTCAGCAGTTTCAGGAGTTGCAACTTGTTTCAACTTAGTTGCTGCTTCAACTTGACTCGCAGCAGCTTTCAGTAGCTCAGCAGCTCTAACAACATCAACATCAGATGGACCACTGCTCGAGCCTTCACCTGATTTAGGAACCGGCATATACATAGCAGCTCTTTCATTAGCCATAAATTCAATGATTGCAGGAATCAATTCAGTTGGTATATAGTTGACTTTTGGCTTTGTAGGATCAGTGGGGGTAGATGTTTCTGTAGTTGTCTGAACTTCAACATTTATTTCACTGCTGATCCTAGGATCTCTTCTGCTTCATTTCCTAGGAGGAAGATCAGCAGCATGATCTTCTCGAGGATGATCAGCCTCAGCAGTTTCAGCAGTAGTAACCGGTTCAACATGAGGAGGGCTCATATTAACTGGTTCATTTATATCTTCAGTTTCTGCTGTGAGGCCTTCAGCAAGTGTCTCTATCTCTGTCTCATCAACATCATCATTCACTTCATTATCATCAATCATTCTATCATCTGCAATATCCTCTTCACTTTCAACACCAGTCAAATCCACGTTCTCGACTGGCTCTTGTGTTCCAACAGGAGCTTTACTTATTTCTACATCGTGCTCTTCAGCTATAATGGCATTGATCTGAGCAGGTGCCTCTTCTTGAATCTCAGCAAAAACTCCAAACTTCTCTAACTTTCGCTTGTTTTGGTACTTCGTTTCAACATTGTCTCTTGACCTTTGATTCAACATAGTAAATACCAAGTGATTCATTATCTTGACGTCATAAGTCTTTACTGTAATTGGCAACTTCAGATATTTCTTCTCTAGAATTAGCTGCACGAATCTAGGGAACTTGTACCAGTATTTTTCGTTTATGGCCTTCACGTTGGCCATGATATCAACAAAAACACTCTTTGAGTAGTTGTATTTCCACCCTTCAACTACTGATACTACTCCAGATGTTTACTTCAACGTCAACTTATCTAGACCGCTTTTGTTTCCACTTATACACACCAGATAGATGTGAGCAAGAAATCTCCAGTATGGATGCAGCAGCTCCTTAATCGTGGGAGGAGGACACGCTCCCTCATAGCTCATTTTTACCAAAACTTCCATAACTTTTTCCTTTGGATACTCCACTGGATCATTAGCCTCGTCACCAAACAGTAAAACCTCACGTACATCTTGCTCGCTGACTGAAACATCCTTTCCCTGAACCTTTGACTTAATAACCACATCTCCTTTCTTTGCCGTGGCATTATCCCAGAAATCTTTGATCCAATCTTCACGAATAACAGGATTCTCCCGAAGTGAGTGAGCCAATCTGCACGTATTCAGACCCACGATCATCGACTTGTACATTTCGAATCCCTTTGGAGGATCTGACAAATAACAAGCAACGTTCATCGTCTTTTCCCATGCTGGAACATGAGAACCTGTTGTTTTCTTTCCTGTGTCTGCACCAAACGAGACAAGTTAGATCCCTGAATAATATTCCGACACTTAAAATTCTGAGTTTGGCCGTGAACTTGGTCAAACTCAGCTCATATGATGTTAAAATAATTTCAAAAATTTCAGAACTAGAATATGTAATTCTGTTAAGAAATTTTGGAATTATATTAACACAACAATTCATTCGGATCAGAGGTTCAAAAACAGGCCCAAAAGAAATGGATCAGGCCCAAAACTAAGAGGTTGTGCGATTCAATATGAGGTGTGCGATCAGCCATCAGGTGTGCGATGGCATTTCAGTAATTACTTTAAAAGTGATTTTGATTAAAATAATAATAAACAAAATCGCACAAGCCAATCGCACATTATGCTGGTCAAAGAAAGTCAACAAACACTTAATCGCACAAGTCTGGTCAACGAGAGTCAAAGGGAGTCAATCGCACAAGATTGGTCAACTAAAAACAAAAAGTATTAGTCACACAAGTTTGGTCAAATAAAGTCAATCGCACAAGTCTTGGTCTAATGAGGGGCAGTACAGACTTTTCACCCAAACATTCAGGGGAAAAATTGTCCAACCCCAACTTGTGCGATTCGACAGACGGCGCGTTCACACCACTCGCCGTCTCCGGTCATCTTCTCCGGCGAGACCTGCATTTTCTAGCGACTATCTAGGGTTCCGAAAGGGGTTTACTAGCCAGAATTTAGGGTTTCGTTCCATTTTTCAGTCAATATATAAACATGTGAAGCCTTAAAAACCCTAAAATCTTTCGATTTCAACAGAAAAAAACCTTCTAAACAAGCAATATTATTCAATCAAGCAAAAAGAAACCAAACAAATCTAACTACGCACCTTCTATATGTTTGAGCATGACATTCAGATTTAAGAAAAGGTAACAAAAGAACTAACCTTTAGATTTTTCCTTTGATTTTGACATGACTGAGATGTAAGCAGATTGGATTCAAGAAAGATGATGATGATGATAAAAAGGGGTGTGCGACTGAAGGGTTTAAGTGTTTTTTGAGAAAAACACTTTTGAATGATTGAAATTTTGAAAACTGTTCCAGCCGTCGCACACCTTTGGATATACCCAAACCTCTCACCCTTTCAAACTAAGGGGCCCAACAAGTGTGCGGTGGGCCCAAGCAGCTTTTCACAAAACAGTTTCTTAGATTTTTTAGGGCCCACCAGGTTTACAGTGGGTCCAGCTCAAATCCCGATGATAAAAAGTTTTAAAACTTTGTGCAAGAAATGTTTTATGAAGTTTCGGTCTTTCTCGATTCATAAACATCTGGCCACGAATTTAGAATATTTATATATATACTAAAAACTAAATATTTGCACACAAAGGCACGAAATATTTACAGAAGACAAACAGTATATACATCATTTTAGCATGCACTTTTCTTACGGGATCAAATCATAGAGTGTCAGGCTAGACTACACTTATTAACACTAATTTACTTTGGTAGATCCGAGCGATTGCCAGTATGTTTTTTCCTCTTAAACTTATCTCCCTAGGCTTTCATCAAATAACGGACTGCAACTGATTTATCATGTTTTCATTTTAAATTATATGAGCACTCAAATCAATCACGATCAATTCCCGGAATTTTAGATTTGAACAGGCTATCATACGAGTAGTTTCCCTACCACATATTTCACGAGCCCGTTCTAAGATTCTGAAACCTTGACTGGACTGGATTGAGAAGAGAAGAGAACAAAATGGATCAACAGAGATAGATGTAATGTACAGATCAAATGAGATTTTCTCAGTTTGATATAGGTTTTATTTTTGGGTTTCTTTTGGGCACTAAAAAAAGGGTAATTGCACGGTACCCCTGACCGCGGGAGGGATCTCCCTCCCCAAGCTAGCGACCCGGCAACGCTGCCTGGCGGTGACTACCCAGCCGTTTCGAGGGGAGGGAAGAGCCTGCAAGCAGGATTCGAACCCAAGCACTTTAGGCCTCGAACCGGTTTAAGTTGGGTGTCGGTGGCCATTGGGCTGACACCCAATGGTTAAGTTGGGTGCCGGTGGCCATTGGGCTGACACCCAATGGTTTAAGTTGGGTGCCGGTGGCCATTGGGCACTCGAGGGCCTCTTTCGGGTGTATTTGATCCACAGAGCGACAACGTACAGCTAGGTTTTACTCACGCAAAACATAAGCCGACGTTGCCTAGCACCTCCAGGTCTTTGCTCATGCAAAACAAAGGAGATACACGAGTTGGTCAGAAAAGATTTCAGAACTAGAACGAAATTGTGTGTATCGGGACTTCACACACACATTCAAATAGCCATGCTGTAATTCCAAGTGATGTTCTTTCCTGAGGTCATAGAATAAATATTAGTGTTCTTACGCAGAACCAGTTAAAGAATCCAGCCATCAGGATAAAGCCTACCAACACATCGCTCTAGAGGCAGACAATTTCAATATTGGTCTTACATGAGTCAGCCTTAATCCACATAGTGAAATTAGTTCATTTCCCAGGTTGTAGCAAAGGCATAGCAAAGAACTATTTTTGTATTTTTCTGATTTTCCAAATGTTTTTGTATTTTTCTGAGAGACTACATCCCCTTAAATTTTTGCTTAAAATTGAAAATAAAAATTAAAAAGAAACAATTTTAAGAAACAAATTTACAGAAACGAAGAAAATTATTATTGTGTGACCGCGTTCAATCCTCGAAATCGACCATTTTGAGAAGTTCAAGAAGAGCAAGGAAACATGCTTTATCAACCGGTTTTGTAAAAATATCTGCAATATTGTCGTCAGTATGAATTTGATCCATTTCTGAAAAGACAATTAAACGTATAAGTAACAGGTAATTTTAAATATGAAACAAAATATCAATATCCCTTATGGTTACAATACAGTTTAAAACAATTCAGAAGGTTCAACAAATAATAAAATGGTCCAAAACAAAATATGGTCCTTGTAGCAGTCCAAAAGGTCCAACACAGTTCAGCCCACTTGAAGAAATCCAATCACAATCGCATTCTTGACCTCTTGCAATGGTTCAAAAGCAATCGCATAACTTCAATGAAACACACAGTCCAATCGCACACTTTCACCCTTTCAGATGAGCCTTTAATCAATCGCACAAGTTTCCAATCGCACAGTTCAAATGAAGAGTTGATCGCACAAGAAGCTCCCAATCAAACAGTTCCAATATCAACAGTTCAAATGAATAGTTGATCGCACAAGGTACTCCCAATCGCACACCCTGTTCTGGATCGCACAAGTGACAAAATTGGGCCTGGATCCTTAAAAGCCCAATTAATTTACTATCGCACACATGTTTTTGGATCGCACAAGTGAAACAATTTGGGCTTGATTCCTTAACAGTCCAATTAATTCACGATCGCACACCTTCAGTCGCACAACTTATTTTGGAAATGTGATCACACAAATTGTCAACTACAATCCTGAGAAATCTGGTGATTGAATTTTCTATTCTGTTTGAGGATTTCCTGCAACAACTTTCCAAAATTTCTGCAAACACAATCAATCTTGCACACAAACGGATCAAACCCCACTTTTATTTAAAATTCTGATGAATATTTGATGATCCTCGAAGCACAAAACCCAGAAATTTAAAATTTTCAAAGGAACTTTGTTGGGATTGAACCCTACAAAGGAACAGTTGATTAAAGCCAGAACTGGATCAGATCAGTGGATTTACAAGAAGCAGTTGTTTGCATCAGTCTTTCCCCTTGAAAGTGGCCTAACATCTGATGTCCTCTAAGTACTGCCCTTCTATAACAACTGTTGGTCTACAACAACTGTTGTTCATCCAAAGACTGTTGAAGACTAAGTATTGATGCTCAATCTACTGATATGGATCAAGCACTGCTGACGACACAAATCACTTCTGGAGCTATAACAGTGGAATGAGAAGTAGTAGTTTACTTTGTATTTTGTTTATATTTGTAATAAGTGTTTTGTAAGCAGTAGTTGTAATAGTCAATGGTTAGAGGTTGTTAGGAGGTTAGATGTCACTTTCATGGTGACGTCAGCAAAGATGCCACAGTGGTTTGTTCTGTACTATAAATAGAACAGTACCCTGTACTGTTCTATCAGCTCTCTTCATCACCAAGTCATTCTGTACAAACATTCACTGTGAGCTCAGGCTGAGGGGGAGATTGTATGCATGCATGCATTGTAGTTGAAGATTGTAATAAATATAATCATTTGATTTCATGTTAAACATGTTTGCTCAAAACAATTCTCCTTTTAATTGTGTGTTGAAAGTTTGTTCCATTTAAATTCCCCTGCACTTAATTCTATTTCATCTTCATTCTAATCAAACAAGCACAATCATAAGAAACTCAGATCCTAACAATTGGTATCAGAGCTAGGACAGTCAAATTTGATCTAACAAACATTTTGACGTAAAAGTTCAGCTCAATTTCGTTGATACTTTCAATTGTTCGTTTCGTTGAAAAATAGAGTAAGGTTTAATCACGAGCAAAGTTGATTAATCAGTGCCTGTAAAACAACCAGAATGACGTCACAATCACAGGATAACACTAATAACATTGGTTCTCTCTTCAAACCACCTATGTTGGTTAGATCTGAATACAACATCTAGGAGAGAAGGATGGGTCACATCCTTGCTCAACAGAATACCGGATGTTGGAAATCGTTTATCTTTGGACCTCATGTTCCAATGGTGCCGAGTGCTAAGGATCCAAAAGTTTTTGAACCTAAGAAAGTTGAGAACTATACTGATTAGGATTTTCAGAAAATTGAACTCGATGCCAAGGCATTTAGCATCGTTGCATCTGCACTCCCAAATGAGATCTATGCTGGGTTGTTACACTGTAACAGTGCCAAGGAATTGTGGGATGCACTTAAGGAACAATTTGGGGGAACTGAAGAAGTAATTGAAAATAACTGGGAAATTTTGAATCAACAGTATGAAACCTTTTGTTACATTAAGGGTGAATCATTAACACAACAGTTTGAGCGATTCGGTTGTCTCATAACTGAACTAAAACTTGTTAAGGTTGAATTTCCAAATGCAACACAAAATAGCAGGTTTCTAAGGTCACTTCCTGAAAAATGGGACAAAGTTGCTTTTGTAACCAGGAATTCAGTTGGGTTCAAAGATCTAACCCTAACCCAGCTTCATGGTAGACTCCTGACCTATGAAAGGGAGTTGAACCAGAAAAGGAAGTTACAAGAATCTGGTAAGGTTGCAGGATCTATAGGATCGTGTGCTTGATTTGCTTTGAATAAATACATTTGCCTTTCAATCTTCGACATCTTGCTTGTAATCCCGCTACTTGTTTGGTGTTTGATATCCGATTGTATTGTTTTGGGACTTATATTGGTACTGCTACCCGGTACCATTTGCTCATCTCTGATCAAGGTACCATACGAACAACAACGGTACCATATAACTTTTTTTTGTTGATTTTCTTTAACTTTTAATGATTTTTTTTTTTAATTTCAAAGGTAGGTGTGAGCTCAGTGCCAAACCGATACCGAGTTTGTACTGGTATCGAAATATTGGTTACGGTACCGGTATGAGAAGGTAAAAACCGGTGGTAAACCGGTACCAGGAACGCCAAAAGTAAGTACTGAATTCGTACTTAGGATCATTCGGTTCAGGAAATTCGGTACCGGTACCCAGTACTATTTACTCATTTCTGACCATGGGTTTCATCTGAACAACATCATTAACATACAACTTTTTTTGTTAATTTTTTTTCGGTTATTTTTTATTGTTTTTTTCTACATTTTCTTTTTATTCTTTCCAGCGGTTCCGTGTGCAACACGCTCGTAGTGATTTAAAAACACATGTAAACACAGACTAAATAACAAAATAAGTTCGCTGCAACGCGGGTACGGTTTTTATAACTAGTTTATAAGAAAGAAAAAAAACGTTGTGAATAGTGAAGAAACATAGATATTCGATAAAAATATCATGTAAATAAAAAAAAAATACTAAGTGGTCGGTTTTGTAGATTCCATAAAAAAATCTTTGATGCACGTACTAAAACTAGCTAGGTAGATAATTTCACACATTTAATGTCTACAGAGAGGTAAAAACGTTTTTTTTTTTTTAACAGCATACAGTTATGATATCGCTAATCTAGTTAATAGTTAATAGTTAATATGTTAGCATCACCAACTTAGTACTAAAATCCTCTTTGTTTGGATTTGAACCAGTACCTTCAAGAAAAGCAAAGTTTCCCACATCCCTCTTAACCTAGGCCAAAAGATCATTGGTAGGTAAAAACTTTTCTAATACGAACAGTTTAACATGTAAACACACTCAGAAATGACCATTATTATGATTTTCTCTTCTATTATAGCATCATGTTCTAACGACATAAATTGGATTATGGACCCGTACAGATTAAAATGACTAGTTTTATGCGTAGCAACGTAATTTTCAAACATTAATTTGTCTTCGTATTCTCACACCTATAAACCTCACCAGCAAATCTTACATTTTCGCGTCTATTTCACAAATACGCGCAAACATGTAACACACCGCAAAAAAAGATGAGGGATTTAAAAGTTGCTTGAACCAGCAAAGAATAAAGATGAGACGCACAAATAAAGACAAAGCAGACGAGACATATGGCTATATACGATTATATAACTGGTCATTTTAACAATTGTTATTTATTTGAAAGATGAATATATACAAAATAAAGAAGAAAAATGCAGTGGTTATCTGGCGAGGGATTATAGGGAGCGAACAAAGAGAGGATTTCAGTTGGCCATTGCTACTTTGATGTCAAGATCGAGTAGTATCGTTATCAGCAACACTGTTGATAAGAGGTGGTAGTTGACGATAAATTTGTATGTTATTGCAAAATTAGAAACGGCATCCTGGTCATCACAATGCTTTTATTTTCGTATATCCACTACAATAACTATATTTGTGATGATATGATCATGACACTTCACATAAATATAATAATGTTACTTACAGATTTAAAATAGCTGTTATTTTAAAAAAAATCACGTCATTTATTCGACACATTAGTTTTGAAGGCCGGATTACATATACTCTTTTAAACACAATTGTTTTTATAAATCGTGAGAATAACGCGAACTCGCGTACATATCATTCAAAGCCAAAAAAATTATACCAACATTATTATTAAAATACAACATTAAAAAAGTTACATGTATTTATATTAAAAAATTTACACCGGTAAGATTTCACATAAGTTTTCGCCTGGTAGGTTTCGGATAGTAGTTCTTGCATAGTAGTTTTCATACAGAAGTTTTTTTCGTATGATAGATTTTGCATGATAGTTTTTGTTTGGTTAGGTATACCAAAGGGTATGTATGTGTGAAAACCAAAACCCATGAGAGAACTCTAAGATCTCGCATGCACGACTTGTGCGACAGGTGGTCTATTGACCACCTACGTTATGCGAAAAGTTGATCACTTCACATGTGAACATTTGATCAGATCTGATCCAAATGAACGGGCGTATTGCAAAAGGTCAACTCCAACCACTTCATACAAATAATAACTAATTCCCACATGTGAGTTTCTAGCCTTTTCATAGACTGTCTTGGGATGATATACATACTCAATAAAGTGTTTTAAAGTAGGGTTGTATTATTGGCACACATTAGGGGATTAAATCGACACCCTTAATACGCATCATATAGGCCTATACAATGCGTATTGAGGTGGGTAAAAACTTCTATGTCTGCCAAAGGCTGCTATTGTCCCCTACCAAAAAGTAATACGCATCGTATAGGCCTATACGATGCGTATTGGGGGTGTCGATTTAATTTTTTGATTTTTGCAAGTTAACTTCCTGTCACGCGGTAGCTTTCCGTCACACGAATGAAGAAGCAGCACTTTGAACATTTGTTGGTCTTCAAACATCTAGGAAACATTATTTGAGAATACCACTGAATTTATCGAAGCTGTAGAATGAGATCCTCCACTGTTGAATTATCATCTTTCAACCCCATTTTCCCTAAATTTATCGATTATGTTTTTCAACAGGGATGTAATGTAATGATTTCTCTCAATTGAATAGACCGACACTTGCTTCGTAGGATTCACTTGAAAAACCGAGATAACAGCTCCGGTTTCATCAGCGGCATTTGGAACAGGAGAGTTGAAAAAACTGCAATTGGAATTGATCTTGGAACAACATACTCTTGTTACCATATTCTTGGTTCAATACTATAACAACCCTCCTAAATAATTTTCGACACCCCTAAATATTTAAAATGTCACTATATGCCCTAAAATACACCCCGTATGAGAAAACAGGCCCCGAATACCTTTATTTTTACAAAAATTAAATAAAAACGAAATTAAATGGGTCGTCGTGGGGCGCGTAGCCCTTGGCTACTTCAGTCGCGGGCCGCAACAACCTAGACACCAGGCAAGCCCCGAGGCCGCCACGTGTCCCAGTCGTGTCGTGCCTAGTGGTCAACTCAGCAATCCTAAGGCCTACCCTAGGGAGCCTCGCGGGCCGCGAAGCCCTGGGCCGAGTTCTACGCGGGGCGCGACGAAGTCCAGAAACAGCCCTATAAATGGAGGGCTTCGCCTTTCAGTTCAACTCGCTCAATTTTCTTTTTCTCTCTCGAATTTCTACATAGCAATAGTAATTTCCGGGCATAATACCCCCCCTAAATAACGAAGTTCTGCCTCGTTGTAAGTATTATAACCCCGGTTACGTATTAGATACGCTGCCCGATTGATCCAGGTCCGTAACGGCTGTCGTGGTTCTGCCCGACGTAGTCGTTGGAATGCCGTCTCGGGGAGGGTATCATTAATATAAATATTGGGTTATTATACTAACGCGTGTTCATTTGTGTAATTAATAGATAATCATCAGGAAATCCTTAAAGAAAACCCTAAGACAGCAATGTGAGTAATCTCCTTTTTGTAAACTGTTTTACAAAACCTTAAATATTTTACAATGTGATTAGCAGTGATTGAGTCTTTGTAATTATTCAATTACTGCCGATATGTTAGGGCTTTGTATACAAAATGTGGAACACGTTACCATTGGACAAAGAGTTACCTAATGGGTAATATGACCCACCAGTCAGGATTGACAGTACTGAATGAGTAATTGTGTAGATGTAAACATTGTAATCGCTCTCAATACTGTGAAAAGATAAAACTCTTCTGGATTAAACTGTGATTCACTCACCAGTATTTTCCACTGACAAAATGTTTTTAAACGCATTTCAGGTAACAAAATGTGAAAGCCAACTAGAAGCCAGCTGGACAGCACTGAAGGCTTGGAGAAAGTGGCTATAAAAGTTATCTAAATAAAGAAGATGTTTTATTTCAATAAGATAGGATTTACTCCTATAAATCAGTTTGTAACGAAAACCTGGGTTTTATCCCAATATACTTATTTATATAAAATGTGGTGTTTTACTCTGATAAAATATTTCCTAACTACGGTCCTGATGAAATTTCCGCTGCCAAATTGATAAACACCGATACCACCGAAACTGATCTGCGGCCGCCCGTTCCCGGGACAGATAGGGGGCAGGGGTTGTGACAGAAGGTGGTATGAGAGCTAAGCCACTGATTCAGTCACAGAAGTGTTCCACTGACACCAAGATATTATTTAAAATGTTAGGAAATTATCTACAGAAATACGTGGATATCTGTATTTTATTGTTGTGTGTTATTTGACTATTTGTTAGTTTACAGTATGAGCGACCAAGGACCTTCCGACGCCTACCGTCAGTTGTCCAGCTCACCAAGAAGCGAAGGCACCTCTTCACGGCCTGCCCTCTCAGGGTATTCAGCTGACAATGAAGATGGGATATTCGTGTTTAAGGCTCAGTCTGAAGAGCCATTCCCTCCTAAAAAGAGAAGATGATTCAGTAGAGGGGCGCATGAACGTAGGAAGAGGATGAAAAAGTTGCAACACCAATGAGCTTTAGCAGCCATTAAGGGAGAAACAGATGCTCACACTCAGGACATGCTCAATAGGAGTTTAGCAAATTTCCATATCCTAGCAACCACAGCTGCTGACCCTAACCTTGAGCAACTCATAGCACCCCAGCCCTTACCACTATTTCCCACACAGCCAATGGAAATAGAAAACAATCCAGAAAATCAAATCCAAATGCCTGATTTCAACCCAGATGAGATACCTAGGATACCAGCACCCAATCCCTTAGATCCAGACTACGACCCGTGGTTAGATGACCATAGGGATTACCAGCAACGCTACCCAATACCAGAAGACACACCTATGCTGAATCTAGCAGCTTACCCAGGTTTGGACCCTCTAGATCCCTACTATGATAGCGTTCAGTACATCAGGGAAATTTTATAGAATCCATACCTGTACCAAGAACCCATGCCCCATTTTCTAAACCCAGTCCCAACACCTGCACCCCCAATGAGTGCAGAAAATGTGCAAGAGCTCCGAACCTTCAGAGAGGAAATTTTAGAAAGTACCGAGAGGATGAGGCAGGTCGGAGAGCGAATCGTCTGGAAGTATGACGAGCGCAATATGGAGTTCTGGATGAACCCATATCAGTGATGATGGTGGTAGTAATAATAATAATAATATAATAATATATAATATGTGTGTATGTTTGAAAAAAAAATCTAGACAATAGCTATGGATGCCTACTAGTATTGTAATTTTAAATTTCCAGTTCCAGTTTGTATTCGATGCATACTATATATAAGAAAGAGTAAGTCGCAATGCTCGACGATTTTGATCAATATGCGTGTTGTGTGATTGATTAAATATTATCTTGTGATATTAATACGTGATTAATGTTTAAAATTCAGATGGATGAAGAAGTGAATCAAGAAAACCCAAATAATAACCCGGAAAACCAGAATAACGATAATCAGAACAACAATAACAATGGAAACCAATTGGATAACAGTGCCATCCAACACATAGTGGCATAAGGAATAATAGATGCAATGCCATATATTATTCAAACAGTTAGGGAAGCTGATAATAAAAGTAACCGTGATAGTAAACGACCCACTAAACCAGAAAACAATGTAAACAATGGACCCATACTTCAAGTGCACATTCCCAAAAGAAGAAGAACCATATTTATGGTTGTTCTTTTAAAGAATTCTGGTCTTGTAAACCAATGGAATTCTCGGGCAATGAAGGGGCCGTTGCAGCTCTACGCTGGATAGAAAAGACTGAGGTTGTCTTAAAAATAAGCAAGTGTGTGGAAGAGGATAAGATAATGTTTGCCTCCAATCTGTTTAAGAACTCAGCACTAGAATGGTGGAACACTATCCTCCAATCTAAGGGAAGTGACAGGATTTACAGTATGGAATGGGAGGAATTTATGAACATGGTGGAAAGGAAATTCTGCCCTCCCAATGAAAAAGAACAGATAGCAAATAAGTTCCTAAACCTTAGGATGACTGGAGTGGATAGTAAGGGATACACTACGTTATTCTTTGAATATGCTAGAATAGTGCCAACCCTTGCATCACCTGAACCTGTATTAATCTCCCGTTACATTTTGGGATTAATCAGTGAGATTAGGCATGTAGTCAAGGCAGCTAGACCTCAAACTATAGAAGAAGCTGTAGAACTAGCAAATACCTTGACAGATGAGTTAGTGCGTACACGGGAAGAAGATCAAAGGAAAAACCTAGCTCAAAGGCTTACCCAAGAATTTCGCTCTGGAAATTCCAACCGTGGAAAAAATATAGGTTCTACTTCTGCACCTTATTGCAAGTATTGCAAAAGTAAGCATTCTGGAAGATGCTCCATATATTGCAACTTCTGCAAAATATCTGGACACAAGGAAGAAGACTGCAGGAAGAAACCTAACAACAGGATATGCTACAATTGTGGAGAACAAGGCCACATCAAGCCAAACTGTCCGAAACTAGCTCCAGCTACGAACAAAAAGAATACCAAAAATGCTAGAGCATTTGTTCTGACTGTAGAAGAAGCCAAAATGATCCCGGATGTGATTGCCGGTACGTTTTTAGTTAATGATGTTTTTGCTAAAGTATTATTTGACTCTGGTGCGAACCAAAGTTTTATTAATACTTCATTTTGCAAACTTCTCAATCAACCACTAACTAAACTCCCACAAGAATGTCTAGTAGAGACAGCAAATGGAGTAACCATTAAGATTTCTGAAATCTTGCAGGGAGCAAGAAAAGAATTTTTAAATCAAAAGTTTATTGCAAACCTTTATCCAATGAGTCTGGCAGGATTTGATGTTGTATTAAGAATGGATTGGTTAATAGCCAACAAAGCCAGTATTTTATGTGATCAAAAGTCAATTTAAGTAAATTCACCAAATGGTGAAAAGATCACAATTAAAGGGGATAAGCCATCTAGATCCACAAAATTCATCTCTGTGATGAAAACAGCAAGTTGTATAAGAAAAGGATCATTAGTGTATTTGATTTCTATAATCACTAACACTAAAGGAAAAGAATTAAAAGATATTCCAGTAGTGTCTCAGTTTCCAGATGTATTTCCAGAAAAATTACCAGTACTACCACCAGATAGAGAAGTTGAATTCAGGATTCATCTACTACCAGGAACAGCGCCAATTGCCAAAGCACCCTACCGTTTGGCACCCGCAGAAATGCAGGAACTGAAGAAACAGTTAGACGAATTACTGGAGAAAGGATTTATACAGCCAAGTTCATCACCATGGGGAGCGCCGATCTTATTTGTTAAAAAGAAAGACGGTTCAATGCGTATGTGCATTGACTACCACGAATTGAAAAAGGTTACGATTAAAAATCGATATCCATTACCAAGAATCGATGATCTGTTTGATCAATTGCAAGGAGCTCGATTTTTCTCTAAAATCGATTTACGCTCAGGATATCATCAATTAAAGGTTCAGGAAGAGGACATTCCTGAGACCACTTTTAGAACAAGGTATGGCCATTATGAATTTACTGTCATGCCATTTGGTTTAACAAATGCCCCAGCTGCATTTATGGACATGATGAACCGAATATGTAAGCCATATTTGGATAAATTCATAATTGTTTTTGTAGATGATATTCATATTTACTCCAAGAATAAAGAGGAACATGCAAATCATTTGCACGCACTCCTAAGTTTATTGTTGGTGCACTACATCTGTTGATTACGTCTAGGTGTCTAGGATCAGGTCTTACGTCGTATTGTATAGCATAGGGCACGTAATACGAGAAAATAGGAGTCTGTATAGGTGTTACATGTCTGGTCTGCTCATAGGGACATAGGAAGTCTGGTCCGCTTATTTGTCAGTCTGGTCAGCTTATATGTACATGTCTGGTCCGCTCATAGGGACATAGGAAGTCTGGTCCGCTTATTTGTCAGTCTGGTCAGCTTATATGTACATGTCTGGTCCGCTTTTATGGTCATGTGCCACATAAGCGAACCAGAAACTCTATATATAGGGGTCTTTAGGGCGGATCTCATAAGATGTATGTGAAATTCCACGCCGAAGCTCTGCCGGTGTGAAGATCGAGCTGTAAAACGTTTCAAATCAATAAAACAAGCAGTTAGGAAGAAGAACAAGCTACTTCTACTTGCATTTCTTATTATTCCGCATCTGAAACGCAAGAGACAACCTCTGAACGACTCGTTCGGGTCAGCAAACGATCCTACAAGTGGTATCAGAGCTTGGGAGGAGGTTTTCTACAGATTGTAGCTGTTTTTTCATCATTTCTTCTCACTTCTACACCTTCTTTTACTGATTCGGAAAGATTTCACGGTCGGAATTTGCTCAAATTTTCACAGCTTGTGCGAAATAGTATCGAGATAAATCCTTGAAAGTTTCAGATCCAAATTCCTAACCGTTTAGGAGAAATCTAAGTTTTTCTGTTCGAATTCGCTGTCAAAAGTGCAGGTTCGCTTTTACGAACATTTCTGGTCCGCTCGAACGAACAATTTCTGGTCCACTCGAACGTACAATTTCTGGTCCGCTCGAACGAACAATTTCTGGTCCACTCGAATGTACAATTTCTGGTCCGCTCGAACGTACAATTTCTGGTCCGCTCGAACGTACAATTTCTGGTCCGCTCGAACGAACAATTTCTGGTCCACTCGAACGTACAATTTCTGGTCCGCTCGAACGTACAATTTTTGGTCCGCTCGAACGAACAATTTCTGGTCCACTCGAACGAACAATTTCTGGTCCGCTCGAACGAACAATTTCTGGTCCGCTCGAACGGAAATTGTTGCTGGACCGCTCCAAAGGATATTTCTGGTTCGCTCCAAAGCATTATTCTGGTTCACTCCAAAGAACAATTCTAGTTCGCTTATTTGGATCTTTCTGGTTCACTTATTTGTTCAGAGTTGGTTCGCTCTTTTGTCATTTGCCTTGAAATACAAGTTAAGCCAATATGGATTCTGAGTTCTACAACGCATTTGCTTCATCGACTACTCCAGCTTCAATTGCTCAAAACATGAATGCAGAAAACGAAACCGGAACAATGCAAAAACCCCCGAAGCTTATGGGAATTGAAGATTATCACGGATGGAAAAAACGGTTTGAGAATTGGGTTCAGGCGAATCATCTGAAAGCTTGGGAAAGCATCGAAACTGAATATGAGAGGCCAAAGAATACAATGGGAGCTGATAAAATCATTTCTGAATTTACTGAACAAGAGAGGGAAAGTTATAAAGGAGAGAAAATGATGATCAATTTGTTACAACAAGCGATAAAAGAAGATATATTTGTGTTGCTTCAACATGATGAAAATTCTTATTCTATCTGGGAAGCTCTTCAAAAGAAGTTTGAGGGAAGCACTGAAATGTTACAAAGTAAAGCAGCTTTGTTGAAAAAAGAGTTTGAATTGTTTACGTGCATGCCTGGTGAAACAACAAAGAGTCTTATTGAAAGATATTGTCATCTTGTACGCACCATGTCACAGTTGAAGATTACAAAAACTCCAGCAGAATGGGTTGAAAAGCTTGCTGACGCGTTACCGCAACAGGAATGGGGTACATATCTGATGATATTGAAGAATTCCGGACAGTTTAAAAGGTTATCGATTGCACAGTTTATAGAAAAGTTGGAGGCACAGGATCTGGAGCAGCAGAAAATTGCTAGAATGAACAGTTCTACTCATCAACAAGATATTAAGTTGTACTATAAAGGAAATGTTCAAACTGCTGAAGCAAGTCCAAAGATACAAACTGCATTTAGTGCTGGAAATCAATCTACACCTAGCAGTCAAGGATCAGTAAACACTAGTGGGTTCTAAACGGTGAATCCTCCAAGTGTTCAAAGTGCATCTGCTGGAAATGGGCATTCGATTCAGTGCAATGTAGCTCTACATCTTCAAAATGGTCAAAATTATTCTGAAGAAGTTGTAAAGCATCATATGGGATTATTGGTCACTGCATTAGAATCTTATGAAGGGTTGATTGTCGGAAAAATTGGCAATCCGATGCTCACAAAGGAAGATTATGACCAGATTGATGCAGAGGAGCTGGAACTGATGGATATTAAATGGGCTTTAGCTAGTGTATTGAGGAGAGCAGAAAAATTTAGATTGGTTACAGGAAGAAATGATTTCTTGGATGCGAATCTTTCTAATCTTGGATTTGATAAATCTAAAGTTGTCTGTTTTCGTTGCAGGGAGAAAGGTCACTTTAAAAGAGAGTGCAAGAATCAGGAGCCGAGAGGAGCAAAGGAGTCGTCGGGGAAAGATGATTATTATAGGAAAACCATTTATCAGCAAATCACTCATCAACCACATCAACAAAAAGAAGCTCAAACAGCTCATGGAAGAATAATCGAGGATGCAAACAGGAAAGCTTATCATGGCATTATTAATCAAGATGATGAGCAAGTAGCTGATGGTTTTAGCTGGGACAAGTACATTCCAGCTAATCCTAATGTTAAAGCTTTTATTGCTCAGATTGTGCAAAAGCCAGAGTTGATGAAGGAGTGGATGGATGTGATGTCGGATAATGAGGAGAGTCAAGATGGAAAATCTGTTTCTTCTGAAAGCAGTGATGATGATGAAGAAGTTGAACAGATAAACATTGGAAAATCTCATTTATCTTCTGACAGTTTTGAATTTTATTTTGCAGAAAAATTGAAGAAACTAAAAGAGAGGAAAGCTGCAAAAGGATTGAAAGAAATCAAAGTGGTTGAGAAGATTGTGGAAGTTGAAAAGATAGTTGAAGTCGAGAAGATCGTTGAAATCACAAAACCCTGTCTTACTTGTTTAGAGTCATGTAAACAATGTATAGAAAAAGATGAGAGGTTTAGTGAGTTAGAAAAGTTGAAAGAAAAGTTGTTGTTTGATGTAAAAAATTTGAAACAGTCATATGATGTATTGAACAGAACTGTGAATAGTCTGGAAAAGACTAACTCTGAAAGAGAGAAAGCTTTGAAGATGATGAATGCTACCATGATGACAAAGCAGAAAGAAATCAATTTGTACATAGAAGAATGTGCAAAGTGGAAGAAAGAGTTGGAGAGTGAAGCAACTGAAAATGAAAGAATCAGAAGATTGCTGCAAAGTTACAAAGGTTGTGACTACATAATCGATAGAATTTATCCAACAGTTGAAGGATTTGAAGCGTTTAAAGGTGAAGAAACAAAGCCAAAGAAGAAAAAGGATACTGGTAAGAAACAAGGTGTCTGTTATAATAAGTGTCCCCCTCCGATTTGGGAAGGGTATTCGTCTAGAAAACCTAACGAGGAAGAATTAAAAAAGGCAGTCAATATAAAGTTGGAGTCCGAGATAACCGATGTTTTACCGGATAGTATTGACGTCACGTTCACAGCGTCCGACACAGATCATGAGTCAGAACTGATAAAACGAGTGGTCGATCAGGTGTTGGATAAGGATGAGGAGTCAGAGTCAAAGTCCGAATCTCAAAGTTCGTGTCAGTCAGTCAGAAGTTCGAGTTCGTCTGTCAAGAATTCAAAATCGTCGAAAAAACGGGTTTATAGTAAAGAATTTTTATTGTCAAAATCTAATTTGAATGATGAAACATTTGAAGTTGTATATACTTTGAATGATTCTGACAAATTATATTTTGATAAAGAGTTTCCAATAAGAAATGTTCGTTTTGACATGATCAAACATGTAACAACTGTGCTTGTAATCACTATGAACAGTTCTGTTATCAATAAAACAATGTTATTTGATCACAATGTTTGTTTTGTTATGTTATACATTTTTCATGTTTTGACTTTTATGTAAATTCAAACTCTACATCACTTTCTGGAGAGTTATACGCAAACTAGTGCGTAAACGTACTCAGTTTAATGCGAGAAATACTCCGGAACATCAACATATACTCAACATACCTTAAATAACCTTTACATAACTTAGAAATAAGTTTTGAAGGCTTTGGTATGGCAAAAACAAGTTAATTCGCTTACAGGGACTAAATATGACAAACTACGAAAGTAGGTCAATTTGAACTGTAACGAACATTCCGGAACATAACCATAAGTTAAACACACCTTAAATATCCTTTACATAGCTTAGAAATAGGCTTTGAGGGGTTCGGTGTGCTAAAATAAACTTTTGGGACATTCAGGGACTAAAAGTGTCAAAAAGTGCACAAGTTTGCATTTTCGCGCATAACTTACGTTCTGAATACATCTGGACATCCAAAAATTTATGTAAGCATGACTACATTATATTTTAGTGTTCGCCTTAAGAAAAATCCATTCGTTGCGTCATTTGGATCGTTTTTCGCGCTTATGCGTATTCCGTCGTAATTAACCGAACATCGCGACCGTACGGCCAAACGAACCGACATCCGAGATATTTTTGAGCATGTTTTAAGTTCCCTATACTTTAACTTCATTTTAGAGCTTTGAAATGGGGTTAACGGGCCTTAAACGTGTCGAAAATGGGCTGAATGCATGACAGGGACCAAAAGTGTAAATCTGCCAAACTTAGGCCTAGCGGTGCGCTACACTTTTAGCGTAGCGGTGCGCTAGCCTTGCACTGGACAGATTAAATGTTTCTAAACACAAGTTGCAAGTGATTGATCCTTAACCACATGTTTTAAGTTGATGTGTCACAAAGTTAAGGAGCATATGTGGCTCCATAAACCTTTCAACAAGTGTACGGACTAGATCTTTTCCCCTTTTCCAAGAAACGATCTCAACGGTTCACCGAAAACTATAAATACCCCACCCCCCTTTGTTCATAATCACTAGAAATTTGTTTTGAGAAACTCTAAGTTGAAACATTAGTTTCATACCTGAGATTTTCGAATCGAGTTTAGCATTCGGGGACCCTGGGTTAGTATTCTTTCGTTCTTTTCCTTATTTTTACTGCTTTTCGAGTCAGAAAGTCAAACTTTGTTTGACTTTCAGCGTTGACCAGTAATGGTCAATGCGAAGTTCGGTTGAACTTCGCAACGTGATTGTAATCACGATGGTCATAGTCCCTTGGGACTATGCCTACTGATTACCACGTTGTCTAGAGTCGTAGGGTAGGCGATCTAATAAATCGCCTATACCTTCGAAATCGACCCAGTTTGGTCGATCATTAGGATCCGACCAAATACATTAGGTGACCATAGTGTAGGGAATAACCTTCCGAGGTTATACCTTATGGTCACATCGTTTAAGTAGTTGTATGATAGGTAGTTTATATGCCTTAGGTAAATTACCAGAATACCCTTTTCATGCATAATTGGTAATTTAGCATATGTAACCTAAACTTTTGTCACGTAACTGATTATGTAACATGTTTAGGCATATAATACTTGTCATAGGACTAGTTAGGCGGTCCGAACGCGTTTCACGCGCACGACACGTTAAAGTAGCATAAGCTTCCTAAACGGGTCGTAATGGGTCGTAAACAATTATGTTAAGTTTCATTTAGCATGTAGGCTTTGTTAAACCAAATGACACGAGTCTCTACACTCGTTTGGTTTACGAAACCTCATTCTATCCAATCATCCGATTAAGGTCCGGTTATTAACATAGTTACCTATATTAGGTGCCGTTTGATTCCGAGATCTATAGCATTACTTGGTGGTTATCTTTAGACATCTGAGCAATCACAAGTGAGTACATAGACCCCTCTTTTACTGTTTTTCCAAACTGTTTTGGGGTGGAACACATGTGCCTACTTGTTACTTTCATGCTTTCCTGTTTTAACATCATATACCTGCTATGTTCGTTAGTACATTATAGTACATGATTTCATTACATTTCATGCTAGGTATGCCCATTGTGTGCATTACTTAGTACATCGTTTTATATGACATTTCATGCTAGGTATGCCCATTGTGTGCATTACTTAGTACATCGTTTTATATGACATTTCATGCTAGGTATGCCCATTGTGTGCATTACTTAGTACATCGTTTTATATGACATTTCATGCTAGGTATGCCCATTGTGTGCATTACTTAGTACATTGTTTTACATGACATTTCATGCTATGTATGCCCATTGTGTGCCTACTTAGTACATTGTTTTACATGACATTTCATGCTATGTATGCCCATTGTGTGCCTACTTAGTACATTGTTTTATATGACATTTCACGCTATGTATGTTCATTTAATTACATACTTAGTGCATTGTTTTCACATGCTCACATTTTGTTATGACATTTGGTTTGTTTACATGGGACAATATATCCATTAACATTAGCTACGCCGTTCGTTAGTAGGTAGTGGTACCATAGGAATTGACAACTCCCGTTCCGGACATCCCAGGGAAAGGGGACAGAAAGGAATGACCGAATTCGTTGACATTAAGACAGATAGACCTTTAATTTGTTTAAAGGGTTTATCACCACAGTCGCCAGGCTTGGATGTATGCATTTTCACAATACCGCATAAATGTTCATATTAAATAGTTGCATGCATTTACACAGAACATAGCTTTGATTTAAACCAAGTTTTACTTCAATACTTTGTTTTTGTGCATATGGTTTAGTTTGAGACATTTCACTTGCCATACATGACATTTTGACATAGACATTTGACATGGATATTTGACATAGACATTTGACATAGATATTTGACATAGACATTTGACATGGATATTTGACATATACATTTGACATGGATATTTGACATAGACATTTGACATGGATATTTGACATAGACATTTGACATGATTTACATTTGACATATTATTCAATACATTTGACAATTGGTTTAAACATAGACTTCTTACATTGGTTGGTTTGGTTTGATTAAGTGATTAAGTAACGATGCGTGTGTAATATGATACAAGCATGGTGGATACGCCGCTGGTACTTCCTATATATAAGTGTTTGTATGGTATTACATGTCGTAACGTTATTTGAATCATTTCAGTTTGAGACATAGAACATTTTATACAAATAACATACTTTTCACAAGACATTGATTTACAAACAACTTATCTTATACAAACACATTTTTACAGGGTTATTTATTTAACCTGACATTTACTTATACATATCATCTGATCTTATTGTTATTCAAATGATTTACAAGACAAAGCAAATTACAAGGTTCATGACTAAACATTTTCTCAAATACAAGTCATGAATCCTATTTTCACAAACCTATGTATCTCACAGGCATTTTTATGCTGACGTACCTATTTTCACATGTGTTTTCAGGTGCTTTTCCATAGGATGTTGATCATGATACTAGGGCGGACCTGTGCCTTCGAGACTTTTAAATAAGATAGACTATGTTTAATTATGTTCTGAACTCTTTAATTTCCTGTTTGAAACAATGTAACACCCTTGTTTAATAAATAAAACACAACTTTGTATGCCATGGTTATGAAACAATTAATTCTGTTGCAACACGCCCCGATGTTTCCGCCGCGATTTGTTGTTTTACGCGGTCGGGGTGTGACAGAAGAGTTGGTATCAGAGCCAATGGTTATAGGGAATTAGGTTATTAGTAATGCTTTGACCTAGACTATAACTTTTCTAGGAACCTAACACAAGTTATCTTGTGTTTAGATCTTAAAACATGTACATCACCTATCCTTAGGTGATTAACAAAACAAGGAACCAAAATTTTTCCGAAACGATTTTTGAAAAACAATCATCTGTTTTTGAATAAATTTTTACAAGGTTTTGAACCCTCAATTGTAAGGTTTTGAACCCTCTGTTACATGGTTTTGAACCCTTTTCAAGTTTGGTTTTTGGCCTTGTGCCTTCTAATTTTCAAAAATCCCGTCAAAAGTTTTGGGTTTTAAATAATGTGAACATGTGCAAACTGGAAGGGTGAATGCCTGTATTCTGGGTTTTCTGTCTAGGCAAGCACTTCGTATACATCTCAACCAGACGCGAGACCAGTTGTGCTTACCTGGGAATTCTTGGAGTGAGTGTTCACTTATAGGCGAGCATGTCTTCGCTAATACATTATTTTGACCCATTTACTTTGATTAGTCACTGTGTGTCGTTTGTTTGCTTTGTGATACGAACGAATGACCACCATCTTTGCTTTTGTTGATTTTGTTTCATCTCATTCTCTTCATCCAATCATCTCACTCGTTTCCTTTCATGTTTTCCTCTTTTAGAATGCCTCCTCGACGCGAGAACCAGATAGCTACTGCTGAACTGGCAGAAATTATTGCGCAGCAGATGGCTGCCCAATTCCCAAATCTCTTTGCTCAATGGCAACAAGCCAACAACAACAACAATGGTCCGTGCAAATACAAGGATTTTAATCAGGCTAAACCACTCAAGTTTAGTGGTTCTGAAGGAGCGACTGGGCTTCTTCAGTGGTTTGAGAGCATAGAGAATACTTTTCGCCACGTGCAGTGTCTCGAAAATCGCAAAGTCGAGTTTGCTTCGAGCGTATTTCAGAAGAGGGCTTTGACATGGTGGAACGGGGTTATGAGGGACCAAGGTGCAGAAGTTGCTCTCGCACAGACATGGGCTGAACTAAGAGCCCTTATGATGAGGGAATTCTGTCCTCGTCATGAGCAACGAGCGTTGGAGAAAGAGTTTGATGTTTTGAAGCAAGATAGTGGTGAGCACAGGGCTTATACTGATCGATTTGAAGAGTTGAGTTTGCTTTGCCCGACTATGGTTACCCCACTCGACAAGGCTATCGAGAGATACATCGACGGCCTACCTGACTCGGTACAAGACATTCTTACTGGTAGTGAACCTGCCACACTCCGTCAGGCGATCGAGTTATCAGCGACACTGACTGAGTCGCAGATCCGGAAGAACAAGTTACACCGGAAGGGTGACAAGGGCAAGGAACAATCGGCTGACAAGGTGGATAGCAAGAAAGGTCAAAACTTGAATGGAAAGAACTCTGGTTCTTCGAAGAAGTCAAGGAAGCGTAAGGCTTCCCAAAATTTTGCTATCACTGCCCAAGCTAATCAGGCAGCTCCCAACCAACCCGCACAGCTTCCAGCAAAGAAACCCTATACAGGGAATGCACCTTTGTGCAATAGATGCAACAGTCATCACCAGCCGCAACTTCCATGCCGTTTCTGTACTAACTGTGCGAAGTCAGGCCATCTTGCCAATTTTTGTCGGTCTGCTCAGAATCCCGCGGTTCAGAACCCGGCTCAACAAGTTGCTCAGCAACAGGGTCAAGCTGCAAGACCACAATACCCACCGGGTGCTTGTTACAATTGTGGGGATCTGACCCACTACAGGAATCGGTGCCCAAGGCTAGCCAACCAGAACCAGAACCAGAACCAGAACCAGAATCCGGCTCCGGCTCGAGGCCGAGTCTTTAACATGAACGCCCAAGAGGCACAGGCTGACGATAATGTGGTGAACGGTACGTTCTTTATTAATAATCAGCCTGCATCTGTTCTTTTCGATTCTGGTGCCGATAAGAGTTTCGTGTCTTTGTCCTTTGAGCAAATGCTTCGCGTGTCTAGAATAAAACTAGGCAAATCTTTGACAGTAGAGGTTGCTAGTGGTGAACCCATTATTATTGATTCTGTTCTTCGCAACTGCCAGTTAAATCTTAACGACCATCTTTTTCCTATTGACCTCGCGCCTATGCAACTTGGAAGCTTCGACGTTATTGTGGGAATGGATTGGTTATCCAAGCATCACGCAGAGATAGTTTGTTCTAAGAAGATTGTTCGTGTGCCGCTTTCGACAGGCGAGATCCTGCAGGTTCAAGGTGAGAAGCCTATCGGTGGTCTCAGACTCATGTCTTGTTTTAAAGCTCGGAAGTATCTGCAGAAGAACTATGTGGCTTTCTTAGCACATGTTACAGAAGATAAAGGCAAGGGTAAGTCTATTTCAGATATTCCTGTCATTCGGGATTATTCTGAAGTGTTCCCTGAAGATTTACCTGGTCTACCTCCAGCACGCCAAGTCGAGTTCCGCATTGATCTCGTACCTGGTGCAAATCCCATAGCCAAAGCTCCATATCGTCTTGCACCGTCTGATATGCAAGAGTTGTCTAAACAGCTTCAGGAGCTCTCTGACAAAGGTTTTATACGTCCTAGTTTTTCACCTTGGGGTGCTCCCGTTCTTTTTGTCAAGAAGAAGGATGGATCCTTTAGGATGTGTATCGATTATCGTGAGCTTAACAAGCTTACCATCAAGAATCGATATCCCCTACCTCGCATTGATGATCTCTTTGATCAGTTACAAGGTGCTTCTTATTTTTCGAAGATTGATCTACGATCTGGATATCATCAACTTCGGGTGCAAGAAGAAGACATTCCGAAGACAGCATTCCGTACTCGTTATGGACATTACGAGTTCACAGTCATGCCATTCGGTTTGACTAATGCTCCTGCTGTTTTCATGGACTTAATGAATAGGGTCTGCAAACCTTATTTGGATCAGTTCGTCATTGTTTTTATTGACGACATCTTGATATACTCTAAGACGCGAGCTGACCACGAGCAGCATCTTCGTCTTACCCTAGAACTCCTAAAGAAAGAACAACTTTTCGCAAAATTCTCCAAGTGCGAATTTTGGCTTAAAGAAGTTCAATTTTTGGGGCATGTTATCAACGAACGAGGTATTCATGTAGATCCCTCCAAGATCAGTGCGATTAAGGATTGGGATACACCTACTACTCCTACTGAAGTTCGTTCTTTTCTTGGTCTAGCGGGTTATTATCGCCGCTTCATAGAAAACTTCTCTAAGATTGCAGTTCCTCTAACTGCTCTAACTCAGAAGAAAATGCCCTTTTACTGGGGATTCAAACAAGAGGAAGCTTTTCAACACCTGAAGCAGAAGCTTTGCGATGCGCCTGTTCTATCATTGCCTGAGGGTGATGATGATTTTGTCGTGTATTGCGATGCATCTAAATTAGGTCTTGGCTGTGTTCTGATGCAGAGGAACAAAGTCATAGCTTATGCATCAAGGCAGTTGAAGATACATGAGAAGAACTACACCACTCATGATCTTGAGTTGGGTGCAGTTGTTTTCGCTCTCAAGATCTGGAGACACTATTTGTACGGTACAAAATGTGTGGTTTTCACTGACCACAAAAGTCTTCAGCATATCTTCAACCAAAAAGAACTCAACATGAGACAACGACGTTGGGTTGAGCTTTTAAACGACTATGACTGCGAAATTCGCTACCATCCTGGTAAGGCGAATGTCGTAGCTGATGCATTGAGTCGTAAGGAACGTACTAAGCTTCATTGTGTACGTGTTCAATCTGTTATTCAAGCTCGATCCGATATTCAAGCACGCATTGCTCAAGCTCAACAATCTTGTGTTTCACAAGGTCTGATGGATAAGGAATTTCCTTACCACATAACACCTGCTCTGGAACTAAAGGACAATGGATCGTATTACTTCATGGACCGTTTGTGGGTCCCAAGCCAGGATGATCTTCGTACCTTGCTTATGGATGAAGCCCATAAGTCTCGTTATTCTATTCATCCGGGCTCAGATAAAATGTATAAGGATCTTCGTATTCACTATTGGTGGCCTGGTATGAAGAAAGACATTGCCTTATACGTATCCAAATGCCTTACTTGTCTTAAGGTTAAGGCTGAACATCAGCGTCCTTCTGGTTTATTGGAGCAACCAGAGATCCCAGTTTGGAAATGGGAAAACATTACTATGGATCTCGTTACCAAACTTCCACGCACTAAGAAGGGTCATGATGCCATCTGGGTAGTCGTTGATCGTCTCACAAAGTCAGCGCATTTCTTGCCAATCCGCGAGGATTTTCCTACTGACAGACTTGCTCAAATCTATGTAGATGAAATTGTGGCTCGACATGGTGTTCCTTTGAACATCATTTCTGACAGGGATGCTCGTTTCACTTCTCACTTTTGGAGAACCATGCAATCTGCTATGGGGACCCAACTTAATCTGAGCACAGCTTATCATCCGCAAACGGATGGTCAATCTGAGAGAACAATCCAGACTCTGGAGGATATGCTAAGAGCTTGTGTGATCGATTTTGGTGGTAGCTGGGATTCACATCTTAAATTGATTGAATTCTCCTACAACAACAGTTATCACACTAGCATCAAAATGGCTCCTTTCGAAGCTCTCTATGGTCGAAAATGTCGTTCACCAGTCTGCTGGAATGAGATTGGCGAGGCTCAACTTACTGGACCTGCCCTCATTTTAGAGACAACTGACAAGGTCAAGAAAGTTCGTGATAACCTTCAGGCAGCTAGAAACCGTCAGAAGATTTACGCGGACCCAAAACGCAAATCCTTGGAATTTCAAGTCGGTGATCGAGTATTACTTAAGGTCTCACCTTGGAAAGGTGTGATCAGATTTGGAAAGAAAGGAAAACTTGCACCTAGATACGTTGGACCATTCAAGATCGTTGAAAGAATCGGAAAGGTAGCCTACAGACTTGAGTTACCTCCTGAACTGGGAAATGTTCATCCAACTTTTCACGTGTCCAATCTCAAGAAGTGTACAGCTGATGAGAATTTCTCCATACCGCTTGACGAAATTCGTGTTGGCAAAACACTGAAATTTGTTGAGAAACCAGTGGAAATCATGGAACGTGAAGTCAAGTGGCTTAAACGCAAGCGCATTCCTTTGGTCAAAGTTCGCTGGGAAGCCAAACGTGGACCCGAGTTTACTTGGGAACGCGAAGATCAAATGAAAGCGAAATATCCGCATCTTTTTCCACGAGTTTCCTCTAAATAAATTTCGGGACGAAATTTCCACAAGTAGGGGAGACTGTAACAACTGTGCTTGTAATCACTATGAACAGTTCTGTTATCAATAAAACAATGTTATTTGATCACAATGTTTGTTTTGTTATGTTATACATTTTTCATGTTTTGACTTTTATGTAAATTCAAACTCTACATCACTTTCTGGAGAGTTATACGCAAACTAGTGCGTAAACGTACTCAGTTTAATGCGAGAAATACTCCGGAACATCAACATATACTCAACATACCTTAAATAACCTTTACATAACTTAGAAATAAGTTTTGAAGGCTTTGGTATGGCAAAAACAAGTTAATTCGCTTACAGGGACTAAATATGACAAACTACGAAAGTAGGTCAATTTGAACTGTAACGAACATTCCGGAACATAACCATAAGTTAAACACACCTTAAATATCCTTTACATAGCTTAGAAATAGGCTTTGAGGGGTTCGGTGTGCTAAAATAAACTTTTGGGACATTCAGGGACTAAAAGTGTCAAAAAGTGCACAAGTTTGCATTTTCGCGCATAACTTACGTTCTGAATACATCTGGACATCCAAAAATTTATGTAAGCATGACTACATTATATTTTAGTGTTCGCCTTAAGAAAAATCCATTCGTTGCGTCATTTGGATCGTTTTTCGCGCTTATGCGTATTCCGTCGTAATTAACCGAACATCGCGACCGTACGGCCAAACGAACCGACATCCGAGATATTTTTGAGCATGTTTTAAGTTCCCTATACTTTAACTTCATTTTAGAGCTTTGAAATGGGGTTAACGGGCCTTAAACGTGTCGAAAATGGGCTGAATGCATGACAGGGACCAAAAGTGTAAATCTGCCAAACTTAGGCCTAGCGGTGCGCTACACTTTTAGCGTAGCGGTGCGCTAGCCTTGCACTGGACAGATTAAATGTTTCTAAACACAAGTTGCAAGTGATTGATCCTTAACCACATGTTTTAAGTTGATGTGTCACAAAGTTAAGGAGCATATGTGGCTCCATAAACCTTTCAACAAGTGTACGGACTAGATCTTTTCCCCTTTTCCAAGAAACGATCTCAACGGTTCACCGAAAACTATAAATACCCCACCCCCCTTTGTTCATAATCACTAGAAATTTGTTTTGAGAAACTCTAAGTTGAAACATTAGTTTCATACCTGAGATTTTCGAATCGAGTTTAGCATTCGGGGACCCTGGGTTAGTATTCTTTCGTTCTTTTCCTTATTTTTACTGTTTTTCGAGTCAGAAAGTCAAACTTTGTTTGACTTTCAGCGTTGACCAGTAATGGTCAATGCGAAGTTCGGTTGAACTTCGCAACGTGATTGTAATCACGATGGTCATAGTCCCTTGGGACTATGCCTACTGATTACCACGTTGTCTAGAGTCGTAGGGTAGGCGATCTAATAAATCGCCTATACCTTCGAACTCGACCCAGTTTGGTCGATCATTAGGATCCGACCAAATACATTAGGTGACCATAGTGTAGGGAATAACCTTCCGAGGTTATACCTTATGGTCACATCGTTTAAGTAGTTGTATGATAGGTAGTTTATATGCCTTAGGTAAATTACCAGAATACCCTTTTCATGCATAATTGGTAATTTAGCATATGTAACCTAAACTTTTGTCACGTAACTGATTATGTAACATGTTTAGGCATATAATACTTGTCATAGGACTAGTTAGGCGGTCCGAACGCGTTTCACGCGCACGACACGTTAAAGTAGCATAAGCTTCCTAAACGGGTCGTAATGGGTCGTAAACAATTATGTTAAGTTTCATTTAGCATGTAGGCTTTGTTAAACCAAATGACACGAGTCTCTACACTCGTTTGGTTTACGAAACCTCATTCTATCCAATCATCCGATTAAGGTCCGGTTATTAACATAGTTACCTATATTAGGTGCCGTTTGATTCCGAGATCTATAGCATTACTTGGTGGTTATCTTTAGACATCTGAGCAATCACAAGTGAGTACATAGACCCCTCTTTTACTGTTTTTCCAAACTGTTTTGGGGTGGAACACATGTGCCTACTTGTTACTTTCATGCTTTCCTGTTTTAACATCATATACCTGCTATGTTTGTTAGTACATTATAGTACATGATTTCATTACATTTCATGCTAGGTATGCCCATTGTGTGCATTACTTAGTACATCGTTTTATATGACATTTCATGCTAGGTATGCCCATTGTGTGCATTACTTAGTACATCGTTTTATATGACATTTCATGCTAGGTATGCCCATTGTGTGCATTACTTAGTACATCGTTTTATATGACATTTCATGCTAGGTATGCCCATTGTGTGCATTACTTAGTACATTGTTTTACATGACATTTCATGCTATGTATGCCCATTGTGTGCCTACTTAGTACATTGTTTTACATGACATTTCATGCTATGTATGCCCATTGTGTGCCTACTTAGTACATTGTTTTATATGACATTTCACGCTATGTATGTTCATTTAATTACATACTTAGTGCATTGTTTTCACATGCTCACATTTTGTTATGACATTTGGTTTGTTTACATGGGACAATATATCCATTAACATTAGCTACGCCGTTCGTTAGTAGGTAGTGGTACCATAGGAATTGACAACTCCCGTTCCGGACATCCCAGGGAAAGGGGACAGAAAGGAATGACCGAATTCGTTGACATTAAGACAGATAGACCTTTAATTTGTTTAAAGGGTTTATCACCACAGTCGCCAGGCTTGGATGTATGCATTTTCACAATACCGCATAAATGTTCATATTAAATAGTTGCATGCATTTACACAGAACATAGCTTTGATTTAAACCAAGTTTTACTTCAATACTTTGTTTTTGTGCATATGGTTTAGTTTGAGACATTTCACTTGCCATACATGACATTTTGACATAGACATTTGACATGGATATTTGACATAGACATTTGACATAGATATTTGACATAGACATTTGACATGGATATTTGACATATACATTTGACATGGATATTTGACATAGACATTTGACATGGATATTTGACATAGACATTTGACATGATTTACATTTGACATATTATTCAATACATTTGACAATTGGTTTAAACATAGACTTCTTACATTGGTTGGTTTGGTTTGATTAAGTGATTAAGTAACGATGCGTGTGTAATATGATACAAGCATGGTGGATACGCCGCTGGTACTTCCTATATATAAGTGTTTGTATGGTATTACATGTCGTAACGTTATTTGAATCATTTCAGTTTGAGACATAGAACATTTTATACAAATAACATACTTTTCACAAGACATTGATTTACAAACAACTTATCTTATACAAACACATTTTTACAGGGTTATTTATTTAACCTGACATTTACTTATACATATCATCTGATCTTATTGTTATTCAAATGATTTACAAGACAAAGCAAATTACAAGGTTCATGACTAAACATTTTCTCAAATACAAGTCATGAATCCTATTTTCACAAACCTATGTATCTCACAGGCATTTTTATGCTGACGTACCTATTTTCACATGTGTTTTCAGGTGCTTTTCCATAGGATGTTGATCATGATACTAGGGCGGACCTGTGCCTTAGAGACTTTTAAATAAGATAGACTATGTTTAATTATGTTCTGAACTCTTTAATTTCCTGTTTGAAACAATGTAACACCCTTGTTTAATAAATAAAACACAACTTTGTATGCCATGGTTATGAAACAATTAATTCTGTTGCAACACGCCCCGATGTTTCCGCCGCGATTTGTTGTTTTACGCGGTCGGGGTGTGACAAAACAGGTTTTCAAAATGACAGAAATTAGTATTTCTGAAATAAAAGATTTAAATCTTACTGAAAAACCTAAAAAATACACTTCAAGAGTTCAACAGCGGATAAACAAGAAAAAGGGTTACAATTCTGGTTCTGGTTTTCAAAAGAAATCAAACCACAATCGTAGCTACAAAAAGAAAGGACTTGGTTTTATTCCACCTGAAAACTATAAAAATGAAAAATATGTTCGAGATTTTAAATCAAAAATGACATATGTTGCAGGAACTAGTCATGAAGAAGAAGCAAAGAGCTCATTCTGGAAACAGTCAAACAAGGAGTTTCTTGCTGAAAAGATGAAGAATGGAGCTTTTCAAAGGAAAGAGACAAGAACTTGTTACAGATGCAATGAAGTTGGTCATATTGCATGGAACTGTCCGAAAGCGACTAACACAAAACAGGGAGTTTCTGGAAAACTGAAAGAAGTTATTGTTGATAAAACCGAACCACCAACTGAAAAATTTAAAGTTTTCAAAAATTCAACATATGAAGTTGGTGAGTGTTCGAAAAGGTTTTACAAGAAGAAGGGAAATCTTGACAATCAAGCTTGGGTTGTTAAGAAATCAGAGGTAAAATCTGGCAATGAATCTGATTCCACAAAATCAGAGGAGCCACAGTTTGATGAGAGTGATGAAAACTCAATTCCTTCAATGGATGATGAGAACTTTCCACCATTGAGGATTGAGAATTTTAAATCAAAAGTTGGGAAAGTTGAGATCTCTAATCAATTTTATTCTGACAAGAATGAATTTGATGTTGAGAAAGTGTTTAATGGGAAAGTTAAGAAGATTTTCGGAAAAATGGTTGAAGGGAAAGTAAAAGGGGTAAAAGAGTTTTATGCTAAAAAGAAAGCAACTTACACTCCAACTGCTTCTGAATTGAAAACACCCAAGGCTGGTCAGGCTTGGGTGGACATTTTCTTTGCTTGAAAACCTGACGTGCCGGAGATCCCAAGTTTATATCGCGGATCAGGAATCGGCATCTTTCTTGAAAATTGTTTTTGTGAATGAATCTTGTAATAGTTAAATTTTGGCAAGTCATACTGCAGGAATTGCTGGAGCTTCCAGGTTGGTAAGTGCGAAGCAGGAATCGGCATCTTGATTGGTAAAATGGATTGTGTAGAGGTTTATTCCTACATAGGCTTGAAAGTTGAGAATATTTTTACAAGAGGTACAGAGGTTGATTCTGATAAAGTGATTACTCAAGGTCATTAGTTTGAACTTGATGTAATCCTGATACAAGAGATTGAATGGACAAAATGATGAACCATTCCCTTAACCTACAAGTGGTTTGAAAATTAACAAAACTTATTTTCCGGACAAATCATTTTGGTTAAAACAAACTTGAGTGTTTTGAAATCATAATGAGAAAATAGTTTTGTGAAAGGGGGAGTTCTGATTGTTTATGCCAAGTGGATGGCGAATTGAGGTGATTTGATATCAGTTGTCACTTTCTGTACAGTTTGTTTTTTTTTTTCAAATTTCCTGAAATGTGTTTGCATTTTAGGGGGAGTAAAAATTTCAGAAAATCCAAAAACATTTTGAAAATTTGAAAAAGGCAAAAACATGATAAAATCAAAAATGAGTTTTGGTGTCAAAGAAGAGGAAATGATAGTACATCAGTAGACAGTCACAGTATGCTAAAGAAATGTAATGTTTGAATAGCGTTAAACAGTCTCACTGATGATATGCCGATAGGTTTTTACACATTTAGTAAACTTTTTCGGGATATAAACTAAATTTCAAACTTGCTTATTTCGTGGGGAACACTACTTGGATATATAGGTAACCCCTGAAATCTTGTTTGAAATGTCCCTTATTCTGAGATACTAGGTCTTTATGCTCAGTGATATCTGGGGTATTATCCCGGGACTTCTGCTGAAAGAAATTTCTGACCTAGTCCCCGGAGAATACTTTCTGCATGCTTGAAATATAGCGCAGCCCTCAGCAAATTGATGAAACAATAAAATTGATAGTCATTGCTGTTGTAATGCAAAAGATCCTCTAAAGGGGACCCACCAAAAGTCGAAGTCGTCATCTCTCTGCGTATCGAAAGATCGACCTGAGCTCTCACGGCCCTCGTACTATAATTTATTCCCCTGACAGATATCATCTGTGGTATATTCACCTGTAAGACTGAATATTGGGATCTGGATACGGGAGTATATTCAAGAGGTGGGACACATGAATGAGTTTAAGTCTTTAAAACACCTAACTCATATCCTGAATTAGTTGAAATTTGTGTGAGAATTTAAGTGGATCAGTATATCGGCAATCTAAGTGAATTGTTTAATTCTTAATGTGTAACTAAGCTCAACGGTACTCGTGACTTGTCAAAAACTGATATGATCCTCTTACACAAAACTCACAAAAATATTGTCTGTAAATATTTCTTTATTGCATTTCTTTTCACTCAAAATTACAAAAAGATTTTCGGTGTGTTTTAGCATAAATTTTTGAAAAAGTCAAAAAGATTTTCGACAACTGATGTTGGAAAGCTGATTTTCAAAATTCCAAGTGCTAAACATGATGACATTGTTGTGAGGGGGAGTGTATCTTAAATGTCTAAATATGTTTTTAAATCAACAAATGGTTCATCATGTATTTGTGATCTGAGGAAGAGTGATTGTTGGTGCATATGTTTACATTGAATTGTTAAATATGTAAAATTTACTTTTAGGTAGAGTGTGTTTATGCAGGTGTAAGTATGAGCTGGATTGATGATCCTGAGATGGATGATAGTCAGGTTGTGATCTTGGAACAACCTCAGAAAGAACCAGCCAGATTACGATCCTGAAGCAGATGATGCTGAAGAACTAACGGAATGCCAGCACATTGCAAGGGGGAGTCTGTTAATTTTGAGAGAAAGAATGAAGCCCAGAGACTGATCTAGATTGAGGATGTGAAGACAAAGTTTTGCAGTCAGAGTGTATAGGCGACTCCATCAACATCTGAGGGGGAGTCTGTTGGTGCACTACATCTGTTGATTACGTCTAGGTGTCTAGGATCAGGTCTTACGTCGTATTGTATAGCATAGGGCACGTAATACGAGAAAATAGGAGTCTGTATAGGTGTTACATGTCTGGTCCGCTCAAAGGGACATAGGAAGTCTGGTCCGCTTATTTGTCAGTCTGGTCAGCTTATATGTACATGTCTGGTCCGCTCATAGGGACATAGGAAGTCTGGTCCGCTTATTTGTCAGTCTGGTCAGCTTATATGTACATGTCTGGTCCGCTTTTATGGTCATGTGACACATAAGCGAACCAGAAACTCTATATATAGGGGTCTTTAGGGCGGATCTCATAAGATGTATGTGAAATTCCACGCCGAAGCTCTGCCGGTGTGAAGATCGAGCTGTAAAACGTTTCAAATCAATAAAACAAGCAGTTAGGAAGAAGAACAAGCTACTTCTACTTGCATTTCTTATTATTCCGCATCTGAAACGCAAGAGACAACCTCTGAACGACTCGTTCGGGTCAGCAAACGATCCTACATTTATTGATAAAAGAAAATCTTTATGCTAAGTTTTCGAAGTGTGAATTTTGGTTAGAACAGGTACAGTTTCTTGGGCATTTAGTCGATCATGAAGGAATTCATGTGGATCCCACCAAGATCGAGGCAATTACCAAATGGAAAACCCCTGAGTCACCAACCGAGGTTAGAAGTTTCTTAGGATTGGCCGGTTATTATAGAAGATTTATTCGAGATTTTTCTAGAATAGCCATTCCTTTAACTAAGTTAACATGTAAATCCATTAAGTTTGAATGGGGACCAAAACAAGAAGAAGCATTTAGAATTCTTAAGCAAAAATTAACCAACGCACCCATACTAGCATTATAAGAAGGAACTGAAGACTTTGTAGCCTATCGTGACGCTTCTAATTTAGGTTATCGATGTGTGTTGATGCAACGCCAAAAGGTTATAGCTTACGCATCTAGACAACTTAAGAATCACGAAGAGAATTATTCAACCCATGATTTGGAATTAGGAGCCATAATTTTTTCCCTTAAGATTTGGAGACATTACCTTTATGGTAGTAAGTTTACCATTTTCACATATCATAAGAGTTTAAGGTATGTTTTTGGGCAAAAGGAGTTGAATATGAGGCAAAGACGCTGGATGGAAATTCTTAGTGATTATGATTGTAATATCCAGTATCATGCAGGAAAGGCTAATGTAGTAGCCGATGCTTTAAGTCGAAAGTATCACGAAAAGACAAAAAGAGTACGTTCTCTTAAATTAAATCTACAGGTAGATTTAAATGAACAGATTAGAACGGCACAAGAATCAGTAATCAAGGATGATACTGAAAAGTTGAAAGGAATGATTAAGGAATTAGAACAGGGAACAGATGGAATTTGGAGATTCCATAAGAAAAGAATGTGGATACCCAAATTAGAAAACCTACGCCACCATATATTAGAAGAAGCCCATAAGTCTAAGTATACAATGCATCCTGGAAATGATAAGATGTATCAAGATTTAAGAAAGAACTTATGGTGGATAGGAATGAAAAAGGATATAGCATCTTTTGTTTCTAAGTGTTTAACCTGCTCACAGGTCAAAGCCGAACATCAGAAACCCTCAGGTTTATTACAACAATTAAAGATGCTAGTTTGGAAATGGGAACTGATAACAATGGATTTTGTTACCAAGTTACCCAAAATAAAGAAAGGTAATGATACAATCTAGGTGATTGTAGACAGGTTAACTAAGTCAGCTCATTTCCTACCAATGAAGGAAACTTTCAGTATGGACCAATTAGCTAAGTTGTATGTAAATGAAATAGTTTCATTGCATGGAATTCCTTTATCAATTGTTTCTGATAGAGATAGCCATTTTACCTCTCATTTTTGGACAAGTTTCCAAAAAGCCATGGGAACCAAGCCAAATCTAAGCACAACTTATCATCCTCAAACGGATGGACAAAGTGAAAGGACAATTCAGACAATGGAGGACATGCTTAGAGCTTGTGTAATTGATTTCGGAGGTAATTGGGACAATCATTTACCATTAATAGAATTTTCTTACAATAACAGTTATCATACAAGTATCAATGTTGCACCATTCGAAGCACTCTATGGACGAAAGTGCCGAACTCCAGTCTGTTGGGCAGAGATTGGAGAAAAGCAACTATCCGGACCTGAGATAGTGCAAGAAACGACTGACAAGATCATTCTAGTCAAGGAACGACTAAAAGCAGCACATGATCGACAGAAGAGTTATGCAGATAACAGACGAAAACCCTTGGAATTTCAGGTAGGAGACAAAGTGTTATTAAAAGTTTCTCCTTAGAAAGGAGTAGTAAGATTCTTCAAAAGGGGAAAGCTAAGCCCCAGGTATGTTGGACCTTTTGAGATCATTAGAAGAATAGGACATGTAGCCTATCAGCTACAACTGCCAGAGGAAATGGCAGGAATACATGATGTATTTCATATATCTAATCTCAAAAAATGCTTAGCTGATGAATCACTGGTAGTACCTCTTAAGGATATAGAGGTAAATGAGCAATTAAAATTTGTAGAAAGGCCTCTACAAATTGAAGATAAAAAGTCAAGAATCTCAAACATAAAAGATTAGTTCTGGTCAAAGTAAAAGGGGCTCCAAAAGAGGACCAGAGTACACATGGGAGCTTGAATCAGAAATGCAAAGGAAATATCCACACTTATTCCAGTAGATCTCGAGGACGAGCTCTAAAACAAGGTGGGGAGGATATAACAACCCTCTGAAATAATTTTCGACACCCCTAAATATTTAAAATGTTACTATACGTCCTAAAATACACCCCGTATGCAAAAACGAGCCCGAATACCTTTATTTTTACAAAAATTAAATAAAAATGAAATTAAATGGGTCGTCGCGGGGCGCGTAGCCCTTGGCTACTTCAGTCGCGGGCCGCGACAACCTAGACACCAGGCAAGCCCCGATGCCGCCATGTGTCCCAGTCGTCTCGTGCCTAGTGGTCAACTCAGCAATCCTAGGGCCTACCCTAGGGAGCCTCGCGGGCCGCAAAACCCTGGGCCGAGCTCTACGCGGGGCGCGACGAAGTCCAGAAACAGCCCTATAAATGGAGGGCTTCGGCTTTCAGTTCAACTCGCTCAATTTTCATTTTCTCTCTCGAATTTCCACATGGCAATAGTAATTTCCGGGCATAATACCCCCCTAAATAACGAAGTTCTGCCTCGTTGTAAGTATTATAACCCCGGTTACGTATTAGATACGCTGCCCGATTGATCCAGGGTTCCGTAACGGCTGTCGTGGTTCTGCCCGACGTAGTCGTTGGAATGCCGTCTCGGGGAGGGTATCATTAATATAAATATTGGGTTATTATACTAACGCGTGTTCATTTGTGTATTTAATAGATAATCATCAGGAAATCCTTAAAGAAAACCCTAAGACAGCAATGTGAGTAATCTCCTTTTTGTAAACTGTTTTACAAAACCTTAAATATTTTACAATGTGATTTGCAGTGATTGAGTCTTTGTAATTCTTCAATTACTGCCAGTATGTTGGGGTTTTGTATACAAAATGTGGAACACGTTACCATTGGACAAAGAGTTACCCAATGGGTAATATGACCCACCAGTCAGGATTGACAGTACTGAATGAGTAATTGTGTAGATGTAAACATTGTAATCGCTCTCAATACTGTGAAAAGATAAAACTCTTCTTGATTAAACTGGGATTCACTCACAAGTATTTCCCACTGACAAAATGTTTTTAAACGCGTTTCAGGTAACAAAATGTGAAAGCCAACTAGAAGCCAGCTGGACAGCACTGAAGGCTTGGAGAAAGTGGCTATAAAAGTTACCTAAATAAAGAAGATGTTTTTTTTTCAATAGAATAGGATTTACTCCTATAAATCAGTTTGTAACGAAAACTTGGGTTTTATCCCAATATGTTTAAAATAAAGTTCAATGCAAAAGCAAAAGCGAGTACATAAGGTTTGAATATTAGCATAAGTATAAAAGCATTTTCTCGAATCCACATGGCAATTTGTAAACAAGGTAACTAGCATTCATAACAATACGTCAAACCCAAGTGCCCACTAGTATTTAGCATCCCTTGCCACAAAAGTAACGAGACCGTTTTAGAATAAAGACTTAACAAGACCCCGACGGGTGGTGTGCTACTCCTATAGCGCTATATATGTTAAGTTGGGGCTTAGCAAAGTTAATGACATAAAGCATGTATAATCTAGCATGAACCTAAGTAAACAAGTAGCATGTATAACGGATTGAGAGCATAAAGTATGTTTTAAGTGCGTGAATGTGAAGTTTGTATAATAACATGTTACAACCCAAAGTGTTTTTAAAGGTAAATGGGTCAAGTGTACTCATGGTTTTGCAAGCTTCCACTTGATAAATCCGCGAGAGTCGTTGGTTGATTAAGATTGAACACCGAGTCCTTCTACACGTAGAAACAAGGCGTATGAGTATTGGAGTATAACGGTGGAGTAAAGATTCAGAATTTGAAAACGTATGAACATAAACATAAGAAAGTAATCATCTTTAACACATAATACTTGTTTGACACTATGAAACCCGAAGGGTCAGAATGTTTTCATGGGTAGAACAACCATTAGAATCATAACAAGTTGTTAGGTCTTAGATGATGTAATCTAGTACTTTGACGAATGAACTCAAATTCCTCATCAAAGGTTCGAATATTTGGATAATATATATAAGTATTATATAGATTATGTATATCAATAAGTCCAATAGTTCAAGCATGAGGTAGGAGGATGAATACTCCATTTAGGAACCTCTTTTGTGTCATAGAAGTCATGTAGAAGGTAGGAAGAACAAATCTTCCATTTAGGTACCTCTAGGTGTTCACCACTACACTTGATGTTATGAACATTCAAGGAGGGTCATGAACATACAATAAGAAAGGAAATAAGACAACTAATCTATGGAAAACATCAAGTAATGTGTGGATTTTCAAGTAGGATAGCCCAAGCTAATCCTAAATCACACAATCATCAAGCTTTAGGCTTGAATATCACTTGTGGGTTAAACCCTTAAACAAAATGACGTGTGCGCGTATATACATATTTTTGCAATGAATTTACACACGATTCGGTTTTAAATTTATAAAAGTGATTTATACTTTAACATCAAAACACACACGAAAGAGGCAAGTGTACCCCGTCATATATGTAATAAAGTCTCGGTAAGAACCAAGTATCGATCCAAGGAAGTTGGCGGAGGAATAATACTAAACCTTTGTCATTAAATTAACGGAAGAAAGATAAGTTATATGATTTTCTAAAAACTAAAATAAGCATAAACAAATATTTATAAAAACATAGTAGACTCCAAATAAGAAAATAGATATATAGTCTTGCTTTATACACAACCCAAGCATGTAAACTAAGTCGGTTTTGCCACTTAAAACATTTGATCAATTCTTCATTTTCAATACAATTAGTATCCCTTTCGGGAATCCTAACATGACAATCATTCGAAAAGCTAAAACGATAAACACACTTTAACCACCTAAAATTGTTCTTTAACGTGCAATTGATAAATGTCTATGAAAATCCCCTAAAAATAAGTTAGTCATCCGTTAGGAGTTTTCTAACCTCACTTAATCAAGGAAAGTGACACCGATAAACACAATGCAACCACCGAGACAAGCATAAACTAGATTAAATCACAACCGAGTTCATTTTACAAATCTTGCACATAAATTCACTAAGATAGCAATTTTGGCCTAAAATACTAACTAAGCTAACAATTCATGGCAAGAATTCATAACAACACCATTTAACCCGTTAAGGTCCTTACGTGAAGGAAAGCTTTCTTGATTAACAATAATTACTTCTTATTAAACCACTAACCATTTCTAGTATCATGGTGCACACATTTTTAACCAAGCTAAACTAGTTAACCAAGTTTAAAGTCTACTAATACATGATTAATTAAGCATCTTCTTTCAAATATCTCAACTAACCATATATTAATCATCCAAGATAATTAACTATAATCAAGAAATCAACATCAATAAACAAGGTTGCAAACTAATCATCAAAGATTAACATAGAAAATGCTTTAAAGTGTCATTACAAACATAATTAACATACTAGAGGTTGTAATTAAGCAAGGGATTCTAGTGTTTTTGCCCGTAGGCTACAATAATATATAATCATCAACCAAAATGCTTAAATTACAACAAAATCATGGAAAGATTCAAGAAATCAAACCATAAACAAGCACAAGATTGAGAATCCGAAAGATAACGGAGCTAATCGGCACAATGTGGCTTGAATCCGGGTGAAAGCTAGTGCCTCCGGAGCTTGAAAATCGCCTAAAGAGCTCCCAAAATATCCAGAAATTTTGAACAGAGTGCTGCTGTCTGTTTTTTATAACATTTTGCGATCGCAAGGTCGTGCCAATAAAGTGCACGACTGTTCACTTTTAAATCACTGTTCACCATACCGTATGACATCATCAGATCTTGACCGGTCTTCGCAGTCGCACGACCGTTCCGCAGGCGGCACGAGCGTGCATCTCCGGGGTTAGGGTGGCACGAGCAGCTGAACTGACGTGCATCCCCGAGCTGGTGCTAGATATCGGATCCGCACGGGGTGCATCCATCCGCACGGTCGTTCAACTCCGAGATCTCGTTGCACTCCGGATTGCACTGGCTGTGCATTGCCGAGATAGGCTTTGTCGTCGGAACCGCACGGTTGTGCCATGAGTCGCACGACCGTGCCAATTGCCCAGATCAGAATTCTTCATAGAAAGTTCGCAGCTTTGTCGTTTCGCCCGGAAAGTCCTCGTTTTCATCATCTACTTGTTTGGCATACTCTTTTAGGACTGTAAACAAAAGTATACCTGATTAAGTATCCGATTCATGGTTTTACGGCCGAAAACGCATAAAATGGGGATAAAATGGGGGACTAAAGTATGTGTAAATTGGTGAATATCACAAAACAAAAAGTTTGTTAGGTTTACACCTCTGATTTTACATGTCTCAACCTTGTTTTTAAGCCTAACTAACCATAGATGTGGTTATAAGCATAAGGACAGAGGTTTGAGATGAGATAACTCAAGTTTAACAAAGTATGAATCAAAAACAGAAACTTCAGTCCATTTTAGAGCCTTTTTGGTGACATTCCAGACCTTAGTTTTCCATGGAAAACCTGTGGAGATGTTCCTAAGGTTGTTCCAAGCAAGTGGGAAAAAGAATAAAGTGAAAAGGTTAAGAAATGAGAGAGTTATGCTCACTTTTGTAAGAAGGTATGAATATGTCTAAGCTCCTGAATTCAGCTATGATTTTGAGTGTTTGAGAGTGAATGGAGAGTATTTAGAAAGTGAAAAATGCTTGGAGGAGGCTTGGTTTATATAGGGGATGGATTTGGGTTGGGTTGGTGAGGTTTAAATGCAAGAAACACACCTTAAACCAATAAAAACACACCAAAAATCGACCAACCAGCGAGCAAACTGATCTGATCTCGGATTCACCTGGCTCGTGGCTCGCGAAGATGTTTGGGGGGGGCGGGTCGCGGTCCGTGACTCTCCTCTAGACAAGTTTTCAAATTTTAATTGTTGACATCTTTAGTCCCTTAGGTTTATTTTAGATGTTTTAGGGTCTTTCAAGGGTAATTCATGACATTTAAGCATATTATAAGGATGTAACAAGTAACATTAACATAAAACAAGTATCATGAAGTATGTTTAAGTGTATGAATGTCGTAATTTAGTATCGTATGCATTCAAAAGACGTATGATTAGCATGTTTCATGTATTTGCAAGTTTAGCACAAAGTTTCCAAGAATTATAAATATGTATCAAACAGTTTCACAAAATCAAACGTATGAACATGTATGAAGTATGTATAACACAAATTTATAGAAATACGAATTTTATTTATGATTCAAGTCTCGGATTTTACAATGATTACAACGAAAGAACGATTACAAAAACACAAGACTTCCAAAAATAGAAATACAAACATGACCTTCTAATTACGGAAAGTACGGAGAAGCAGGGCGTTACATCACATTCTATACCGATTAATCGTCGGGGCCTGGCGAACTGGATATTAGTTGATAGCATTATTAGGTTTCACTAACCTCACACCGTGCCTTAGAGGACAGGCGTGAACTAGTATGCCTTGGCAATTGCTCAATCATGATAGACATTAACTTGGGGCATAAACAATTCAACAGTCGCAAGTATTCGGTATTACGCAGTTTAGTAGCTTACAGATGGGGTAGCTCCCCATGGCATGGCATGTTTATAAATGAGTAATTTAACAGCTTACGTTTTTGGAAATAAATCTGGAAAACTGTGAACTCGCCAACTTTATGTTGACACCCTATTGCATGCTTTGCAGGTCCTTAGGTGTAACACCCTAACACGTTTAACCTTAAAACGACGCAGCGGAATTTCGAGTCTGAAAATTTCTTTCATGACATACATCTTGACATTCTAAAAATTCATTTTATAATATAAGAACATAACTTATCGACACTAAATTACATATTTAAACATTCCCGTACAATCCGTCTTGTGACTCGATCCTTGATCTCCAATCCTTGGATATCCTCGACTGGTATTACCTGCGCTCACCACATGAAATTTACAACATTAGTACGCATTATAAACATACAAGGTTTGTTCACATCTATTTCTCATTTCATTAATTCTTTACATTCCAGCTTTTCCATCATGTCATATAATTCGTGGTGAGTCTTCCTTGCTATTCCTGCATCACACTTATAACTCCATGTACACGGATTAAACAACATAAACACATCATCGTACCAAAAGAATTATGTTCATACTTAAACTTCATACACATTATCTCCCGACATACATATGTACACACATAAGTACTAACCTACATGCATCCTTACATATATATACACTTAAATCATTCTACAAGTATCTACATACACACATACCTACCTTGCTACGTACGGTCATGACATCACACATTCACATACATACATAGTTTCTACATACACACGTACCTACCTTGATACGTACGGTCATGACATCACACATTCACATACATACATACATACATACATACATACCTGATTGCAGTATACCAAACTCGTACATGCCTATTCCCCATACACATACCTACATACACTCACATACTTATTCACATCCTTATAAACATACATACGAATCTATTTACCTACGTGCATACCCTTAAGATCACATAAACATGAGTTAAATTGGACGTACGTGACTTAAAACGCCTTTAAACGAGTTCCCGGCATCAAATAAGACACGAAACAACTTTTCGGAGAAACTACACCCGTCGCGCGACGCGACGGGCCGTCGCGTGACGCGACCCCCTCAAAACAACAGCAGGTTTGCAGCTGGTTGCTGCATATTTCCAGCGCGATCCGATTTCACGGAAACGGCCATAACTTCTTCATTATTAGTCCGTTTTACCCGATTCTTTTTCCTACGCGTCCGTAATTTAATACTCTATCTTATGGAGTTAAGACCCGACATCCGGATTAACAAAATTCCAGACTTTTAAGCCTTCGGCTTGTTACCCTTTTTCCATATCCTGTCCCGTTCATGCATTTATCCATCTAACTTGTTTATTTGACCATAAATTCTTATATACCCCATAATATCAATGACGCCTATTATAAAAGATTAAATTCTCGGATATCTTGCATTCTTTAAACTCTTTTTACTCAAAAGCTTACTTTGACCCGTTAAGGGTATTTTTGTATTTCATTGCATTTGATTCTCAAAAACATACATTTCACTTCCGTACTTATCCTAATTATATACTTGGTCATTTATCTTATTTCTAAACATCTTTTACAGGTCGTTCGCCCAAAATACCCACCAAGGGCATTTTAGTCAACTTTAACCCCAACCCTTACGACGAAGGACTTCCACGCATAACAACCCTCAAACATCATATTTAATTAATTAAAACACCATATTACTTAACAATCTAAGAAGTGATTACAGAAATCACTTACCGTATGCGTCCGCGCTCGTATCCGATCCTTGCCCCTTTCTTGACCCGTTAGCACATCTTGCTTGAGGCCGTCTCGACATGGTCCCTACACTTCCATGTCATCGAAACCACATTCTTGTTAGCATACCTATTTGTACATGTTAACAATTATACCAATCGCATAATCCACACTTAACTTCCCTTAGTCATTTCTAACAAGCATACTACATAGAAATCAACTTCATCTTCTTTCCAACTCATGTAATTCATCATGTAATCACACATAACGCATATTAACATAACATGTACCCAACGACTTCCTATAAACCTACCTTTACGACAACGAGTCAAATCATGTTTCTTATACTTGTTGACTTTCAAAAGTCAACTATTAACCATATGTAATCATCGACTTATCAACATATACCCGCAACATCATAATTGACTATACGGACGACATTATATACATCTTATCATACTCTTGGTGTGCGTACCACCTTTTTAAGCATAACGTACAACTAATCCATGCATAAATCTTCTAAACTCATACCTAACTCATTAAATCCTACTCTTAATCAACATGTACTTTTCACACATAAGCATCAAACATATCATACCGTATTTCATTCCATTCATCTCACAAGAATTCATCATAATTCATCAACAATCAATAAGAATTGAACATGGATGATCATTCAAGTCATCATCCTTACCTAAACAAGTGGGTTTCACCTCTAAACATCAAATTAACACAAACCATACATAACCTATGTTCTAAATGATGATTCTAACCCTTATACATGATTAATTTCATATTAACTCACGATTTTGAACATAACCCACTTCACACATGATCACAAATCTTAGATTTAAGACATACCTTATGATCCCCTCATGAGGGTGATCATTAATCCATGTTCCTTCTTGAATTTGAGCTTCGATTCACCCTTTAATTTGGTGATTTAGTGGAACTAGGGTTTGGAGCTCTTGTGAGCTCCTGAAGCTTCAAGAACACGCACGTATGTGTGTGTTTGTGTGTGTATAGACCTTTTAATTAGTAATCCACTTTCATCTATTCCACTCTAGCCCCTCGGGTTTTCCTTTTAAACATAACTGACACTACCTTTTCCATTTAATACTTTTTACCATACCCTTAACTAGGTTAAATAGCCTAGTTATTTATTTCATGACGTGTCACACAAGAACATACTACAAATATTAACATTCAGATTTTTGGGGCGTTACATTAGGAACAGCTTTAGAGGTTGCTGCGGATGAGTGTAGTGGTTGTGTAGAACCATCGTTGGATTCTTAATACTATTTGTGAACTTTGAAACTAAGGTTTGGGTTTTTAAACTTTATGCTCCCGCTGTTAACTTAAACATTGCTTTTGGACTTTAGACTCTTTTCATTGATCGTATTGATAGTGATAGACTTACTTTATTTTAAATGATTGTTCAATATGATTGGTGGCATGATCCTGGTCAGTCGCACGCCTCACGGTAATATTCCGCATGTGAATTTGAGGGTGTGACAAATTGGTATCAGAGTCATTGGTTATAATGAACTCGGTTTTAAAAAGAAAAGTCTTTTTTTGGGAAAAACTAGACTATAACATGTTCTGTACTAAGCAAACCGCAACGACACTACCCTCCAAGTGCAAGACTCAACATTCTAGACTTCATAGCTCGTGCATGTGTTTACTTGTTACTTACTTGATGTTATATGTAATGGTATGCTTAGTATCTAAAGCGTTAGCAGTAAGATATCTATTAACCCTAACACACTCTCTCCTAAATCCAAATGTTTATTTGGAACGCTATGTGTCATGGTCACACTTTCTTCTATTTTCTTTCACACCACTACGGCGTCATCTTTAATCTGTGTTTTATGGATATGAAGATAATGAGCGGACGCAGAAGAGGCAATGTTAACATGACTCAGGACCAGCTGACGGCCCTGATTAACGCACGGGTTGCGGAGGCTTTGGCAGCCCACCCTAGAGGTAAATCTACCAATTCGAATTAGTCTAGGATGACTGGATCCTGTTCTCGTGTAACCCTATCATTCTTAACCTTATTCGTTTCTCTCTACGTGACAGGTCAACCTGCAATTACTCAACCTCGAGTATGCACTTTCAAAGCTTTCAAGGATTGTAAACCTCACTCCTTCAACGACACCGAATGAGCGGTAGGCCTTCTGCACTGGATCGAGAAGGTCGAGTCTGTGTTCGAGATGTGTGAATGCCTTACTAACAATCGGGTGAAGTTCACTACTGGTACACTTGAAGAAAATACGCTCTCCTGGTGGAACACGCAAGTTCAAACGCTCAGATTGGTGGATGCCAATGCCACTCCTTGGAACCAATTCAAGGACTTAATTAAGGAAGAGTAGTGTCACAGAGATGACATTCAGAAACTGGAGGTGGAGTACTATAGTTTATAGATGGTTGGATCAGAGATCGAGGTATACACAAAAAGGTCCAACGACTTGGCTACTCTATGTCCCAACATGCCCCAGCCTGCTTACAAGAGAATCGAGCTTTATCTTAAGGGTCTAGTTCCTGAAATCCAAAGCTTGGTAACTTCAGCTAATCTTCCCACAATTCAGCAAGTCGTCCATTTGGCACATCGTCTCACCGATCAAGCAGTTGAACAGGGCAAGTTGCCCAAACGAAACAACGCTGCTGCTAATAATTCGGGCGGCAACAAGCGCAAGTGGGATAACAACCAGGGCAAAGGTTCTGACCCCTCACAACCTCAAGCTCAGCAAAGGAAGTTCGAAGACAACAAAAGTCCCAACCAGCAGGTTGCGGCCAACCAAAAAGGTGGTTATTGAGGAAATAGGCCAAAGTGCAACAAGTGCAATCGGCACCACAACGGGCCGTGTGAAAAGACCCAGTGTCAACGGTGCAATAAGCTGGGGCATGAGGCTAAGGATTGTAGAAGCCCGTACCCAGTGAGGCAAAACCAGCCATGACCACAACAGCAGGAACCACGAGGTAACGACCGAGGATGTTATCGGTGCGGAGATGAAGGGCATATCGGGAAGAACTGCCCTCAATTGAATCAAAACCGCAACAACAACAACCAAGTCACCGGGAACAACAACAACAACGGCGACAATGGTGCAAGAGAACGAGCTTTTGTGATCGGAGCAGGCGAAGCAAGGAACATGTCATTTTAATGTCCTAACACTAACTTGGTTACCCATTTCTTTCTTTAATTTATGATGTCACAACTTAAAACATGTATGATACTTTAGTAGTTAACTAAGTTAATTACCCTTACTCATAATACTCATATAAAAGCTAAGACTTTAATGACCTTCTATATAGATAAAAAAAAATAATCAAATATACACATTTTGGGGTGTTACAGTATTTTCAAGCTTTGGGTTAATCATTGAGCAACATCCTAGCACATACTTTTGTATGATGGATCGTTCCTCTATCACCACTTTAAATTCAACATTTGACCACCAAAAACCTAATATTATCAAATAAACATACTTACTTGGATTTTTACACAACTTTGTGCCTTTTGAATATGATTTGTTATTTGTTTTGAAGTATGATCATGTTCTTTCTTCATTTAAAGCTTAAAATGCTTCATGGAAGACATGGATGATTAAGGTTTTCTATATAGCGAGAGAGATGGAAAGTTTACTTAAACTTAGAGGGTGTTTGAGATAACTTTAGGTGTAGTTTGAAGTGTTTTTGGTATTTTAGGGTCTTGTTTCAGTTTTTATGGGTGTAAGCTGAGATCAAGGAGTGGGGGTGGGGTGGGTGAAGGTGTGGTGGTGGTGAAATGATTTTATGGTACCGTGAGTTGATATTTGTAGTGTAGAGATCACTTGGACCTAGATTCCCCTAACAACATGTGTTTAATGTTTATAATTATTGTTCTGATCTTCTTGGTGAGTAGATAATTCAAGACACAAATCTGATTTGGGTTATTTAATCTTCATTTTTATAGAATGTAGGCATTGTTTAGTTATTTATATAAGTATTGTAGGGCATTTTACCTTATATAAATGTTAGGCTATGTGTTATTTATTTTTATTGCACTAGATATTGAATCTTTCATGTTAGAATATATAATTTATAATAAATAATCAGTTTTATAGTGCAAACATATTATCTAATCCATAGATAATACTTGAATTTGATAAATTTTAATACGTTTATCAAATTTGGGTTTTGTTGTTCCATTTATTGTATATCATCGTTGTTTATTATTTTGGATCATGTATTGATCATTGTAGCTTAAAATAGAACTTCCGTGATCATTGATACTAGTATTCATTATCGAACATGCTATAATTGTACATAGTCGTGTGCATGAAACACATTGTATGACCTAGTTAATGCCTAACTAAGTGTAAATGACCCACATATACTAATGCTTGTAATTTAGATTGTACGGTTGATGACCTGGCTAAACGAGGGTTGCCACAATGATGAATGGTGAGGGGGCAGATGCGACGCCGTCAACCAGTCAAATATTCCAATGAATTTACTTGAATTCATTCACATGTAGGAAAGATTTTGAATTCCCTTATATTAAATAATTTTGAAGGCATAATGCCCAATTCTGATTCCTTTGTTAACCAAATACATGATAATTGAATTGAGATTACAGTTCAAACAAATTCTGTGAATCAAACATCTTAAGAGTTGATATTCAGATTTCAACTCCATTGAATTTTGTCGAACCAAACGCACCCTAACTTTGTCCCAAAGACATTCCATAATTAAACCCCCTCTTGCATCAACGATAAATAGGAGGCTTCCCTTATAACTTTGTTTCACAATTTTGCAATAAAAATACTTGCAATTACTGCCCTAAAGTCATCCCGTCCTTCTCCATTGAGTTTTCATTCAAGCTTAAGTCTTCAAATTCCTTTATTCGTTTCTTTACCGTTTTCATCAGAATTTTATGTTGATCTTATAACGACCATAACTATGTAATAACTTATATAAATTAAGTGGAAATTAATCCTATGACTAGATTCATTGAATCTTCGTTCCAACGGTGTGGAACATCGAAAATCTCTTTCGTTTGGAACCCCAAACAACCTAAACGAATCAGGTATGCAAAACTGGACAGTCTGTAAGGTTCACAATTTTGACTTATTTCCACGTCCCAAACGGAAAACTTTTCTAAATATAAGTTGTTAAGGACATAATATTTTAGTTGAATGTTATTTTTTATAATTTTTCGATAAATTTTACTATTTTTAAGTCACGATTAGACATCAACGCAAAAAGGTGTTAAGAATTCACTTTTCCAAAAACTAAAAAACTAATAACTAACTTATCATAAATTATTTCAATCATACTAACCTACTATCATTATCACAACATTTATAAAACCTAAATCACTACTTTTAATTACTTAGGGTCAATCACTAATCATTGAACACGCTCAAGCTCTTCATCAAAACACAAGGTGAGATCATAGCCCTTTTTATACTATTATCATTGGGGTGGAAACATGTAACCGTAGAACAAATCTTTTTCTTTAAATTCAAATATTACAAATAGTTTTCATATATGCATATTACTTTAAACTATGGATACATGACAAATATAATCATATATCAATGTCAATATCGATCGGTAGTACGATTATGGACCTATAGATCAGAAACTGGCACATCATACTTTTGGGCAACCATAAGGGTTTGCCACATCATCATACTTTGGACAACCATGAGGCTTGTGCAACATCATCATCATACTTTTGGGCAACCATAAAGGTTGTGCCACATCATCATCATACTTTTGGGCAACCATAAAGGTTGTGCCACATCATCGTCATATCAATCATGTGTGACGTTTTACATTATATGTTATATGGCTATGTTGTTATGATTTGTATATGTGGAATCTTTAACTTGTTTTTTGATCTTATCATGCTTAAAACTTATGTATCTCACCAACTCTCGTAGCTAACCTATTTTTCTACATGTTTTCAAGTCGAAAGAATTAGCTAGGATCTTGGATTGCTCACATAGGAGTTGGCTTAGATATCAAAACATCAAGACTTGTTTTATTTGAGTTAAATGCTATTTTAGTCAGTAGTTTGGGCCTTTTGTCAGTTTAGTCCAAATGTTTTATTTTTCACTTGGGGATCCAAAAAGGTTTCACCGTTGGCATTTTAGTCCACTGGGTTAACTTCATCCATTTTTTCTGTTAACGAGAAGGGCAATTCTGTCATTTTATATGGACGAATTGCCCTTCTAGTAATAAAATTGCATATAAAATGACCAAATTGCTCTTCTCGTTAATAGAAAAAATGGATGAAGTTAACCCAGTGGACTAAAATGACAACAGTGAAACCTTTTTGGACCCACATGTGAAAAATGAAACCTTTGGAGTAAACTGGCAAAATGGCCCAAACCGCAGACACTAAAATGGCATTTGACTCGTTTTATTTTCTCTTTTTATTGTAACTTGTTATTTGAACTCAAAACAATGTAATTCAATATTTTAATTAATAGTAATTTTCTTTGTGCCTTTGTCTCTTTTAACAATAATTCAAGGATAAAGTAGACTAAATGCGTCTAAATATAGTCTCAAATGCGTCTAAGGTTAATGTAAAGGCTTAAAGCATCAAAAGTCAACGTTATAAGGATCCAGTTTTAGCCTTGTCTCATGGTAATGAAGTATTAGTGGTGTATTTTGATTCATCGTATCAAAGACTGAGGTCTGTACTTATGCAATGAGGAAAGGTAATAGCTTATGTTTCACCCTGGCTAAAGCCTCACGATCTAATAACCCAACCATGACATGGAAATCGCTGCAATGGTTTTCACATTAAAGACATGGAGGTGTTACCTTCACAATTTTATGTTGTCAAAATCCCGTCCTTCTCCATTGAATTTTCATCAGAATTTTATGTTGATCTTATAACGACCATAACTTTGTAATAACTTATATAAATAAAGTGGAAATTAATCCGATGACTAGATTCATTGAATCTTCATTCCAACGGTGTGGAACATCGAAAATCTCTTTCGTTTGGACCCCCAAACAACCTAAACGAAACAGGTATGCAAAACTGGACAGTCTGTAAAGGTTCACGATTTTGACTTATTTCCATGTCCCAAACAGAAAATTGTTCTATATATAAGTTGTTAAGGATATAATATTTTAGTTGAATGTTATTTTTTATATTTGTTTGATAACTTTTACTATTTTTAAGTCACGATTAGAGATCAACATGAAAAGCAGTTAAGAATTAACTTTTCCGAAAACTAAAAAACTAATAACTAACTTATCATAAATGATTTCAATCATACTAACCTAATATCATTATCATAACATTTATAAAACCTAAATCACTACTTTTAATTACTTAGGGTCAATCACTAATCGTTGAACACGCTCAAGCTCTTCATCAAAACACAAGGTGAGATCATAGCCCTTTTTATACTATTATCATTGGGGTGGAAACATGTAACCGTACAACAAACCTTTTTCTTTAAATTCAAACATTACAAATAGTTTTCAAATATGAATATTACTATAAACTATGGACACATGAAACATATAATCATTGGTGCGTGTGTGTGACTATATATGTTTGTACAGTGAATTTACACACGAACTTTGTTTTAATATTTATAGAAATGGTTTATACCTTAACATTAAAAACACACAAAAGGACAAGTGTATCCCGTCATATATGTAGCAAAGTATTGGTAAGAGCCAGATATCGATCCATGGAACACGGGCGGAATTGAGTACTAAATCTTTGTCATTAGTTTACCAGATAAGAGGATATGTGAATTGGTTTTTAACTAAGATTATCTAAAACTATATTTAGAACATAATAGACTCCAAATATGATAAATATATTATTATCTTGTTTCACAAATAGCCTAAACATGTTATCTACATCAGATATGTCACAAAAGTACTTAATCAATTTTCCAATTGCAAGACAGTTAGTCATCCGCTAGGAGTTTTCTAACATGATGATTCTTCGGAAAGTTAACGCGATAAAGACACGTTAACCACCTAAAATCATTCTTTAGCGAGCTATTGATATTTATTCATGTGAATCTTTAAAGATAGATTGGTCATCCGCTAGGAGTTTTCTAACCTCACTTATCAAAGAAAGCAATACCGATGGTCACAATACAGCCACGAGGATAAGCATTTAAGTAGATCATATAACAAAATATTTCATCTTACAAGTCTTGATCACAAATCTACCAAGATAGCAATTTCAGACCAAAACTACTAAACAAAGATCATAAACCGCGTCAAGAACATGTAACAACACCATATAATTCGTTAGAACCCTTACATGCAAGAAAGCATTCTGAATCAAAATCCAATATACCTTAGATAAAACCAATACCCCTCTCGAGTCTCATGGTGTAAACAAGTTTACAAACAAGTGATTAATCAATAAATAGGTAACCATCTTAACTAACCATATATTCATTATCCAAGACAATCAGACATAATCAAGAACTCAACATCAATGAAACATTCATCATATAATCATGAAGATTCAAACATGAAAAAGTACTAAAGATTCATACAAACAAGATTATCATATAAAGATTATTCAAGAAACAAGTTCATTAGTACTATTACACAATACTACATAAACATAACTAACATCAGCTTAATACTTGAATAATGATCAGAATACATGTATAAGAACAAGGAATCGAACCATAAACAAGCAAGGAATTGAAGGGTTGGATCGGTTATGCTTCCATTCGGTCTTGAGGCTTCAAATTGGTCTGATCAGGACTGCTTCGGAACCCAAAAATCGCCCAGAAACATGGAGAAAAACCCAACATTCTAACCAGTAGCGAATGCTGCTATTTATAGGGAAAATTATGATCCGTACGGCCGTGCACTTGGGTTGCACGTCTGTGCACTGACACTTGTCGGGGGACGTCATTTATTCGTTTCAGGTTCAGACAAGTAGACAAGTTGTCTCGATCACAATATCGACACGGTCATGCTTCTAGTCGCACGGTAGTGCGAGGTCATCAGAAAGGTCATCAGAAACTGTTGTCCAGGTAGTGCACGGTGGTGCTCTTGGTCGCACGGTCACGCGTTCCGAGAAATCAGTGGAACTCCCAATTGCACAGGCAGTGCTTCCGAGATCGGGGCTTTTGCACGGTCGTGCACGTGATCCGCACGGTTGTGCGTGATCTGGCAGTCACCAGATGTTTGCCAATTTCATCAGATTTGCATCAGAATTTGTCCGTTTTCATCAGATTTGTCTTTTGTACTTTGTTTAAGACCTGAAAATATAAAAGTACCTGATTTGGTACCTAAACATCGCAATTTCGGTCAAAAACGCTTAAAACGGAAGTGATTTGTGGGATAAAACATGTATAATTTAACGTATATCAATCATATATCAATATCAATATCAATATCGATCGGTAGTACGATTATGGACCTAAAGATCAGAAACTAATACATCATACTTTTGGGCAACCATGAGGGTTTGCCACATCATCATACTTTTGGACAACCATGAGGCTTGTGTAACATCATCATCATACTTTTGGGAACCATAAAGGTTGTGCCATATCATCATCATACTTTTGGGAAACCATAAAGGTTGTGCCACATCATCGTTATATCAATCATGTGTGACGTTTTACATTATATGTTATATGGATATGTTGTTATGAATTGTATATGTAGAATCTTTAACTTGTTTTTTGATCTTATCATGCTTAAAACTTATGTATCTCACCAACTCTCGTAGTTGACCTATTTTTCTACATGTTTTCAAGTCGAAAGAATTAGCTAGGATCTTGGATTGCTCACATAGGAGTTGGCTTAGATATAAAAAAAATCAAGACTTTTTTTATTTTCTCTTTTCATTGTAACTTGTTATTTGAATTCAAAACAATGTAGTTCAATATTTTAACTAATAGTAATTTTCTTTATGCCCTTTTCTCTTTTAACAATAATTCAAGGATGAAGTAGATTAAATGCGTCTAAATATAGTCTCAAATGCGTCTAAGGTTAACGTAAAGGCTTAAAGCATCAAAAGTCAACGTTATAAGGACCCAGTTTTAGCCTTGTCTCAAAGTAATGAAGAATTAGTGGTGTATTTTGATTCATCGTATCAAAGACTGAGGTGTGTACTTATGCAATGAGGAAAGGTAATAGCTTATGCTTCATGCCGGCTAAAGCCTCACGGATCTAACAACCCAACCATGACATGGAAATCGCTGCAATGGTTTTCACATTAAAGACATGGAGGTGTTACCTTCATGGGGGATAAAAGCACCATCTACATGGATCATAGGAGTTTAAAGTATTCATTCGAACTGAAGGATTTCAACATTGGATGGAGGCGTTGGTTAGAACCGATTAAGGACTATGATTGTGAGATATTACCCTGAAAATGGACCGATTTGGGTTTCGATTTCTACAGGGTCACTTGGGATTGCATTTTGAAATGGATTATCCATTATTATTTTTCTAGATCGTAAATGCTCAGTTTCAAATGTTTAGACGAAACAATTAACTACTTGTCTTAAGTGAAATATTCAATTAAATCTAACCTATTCAACGTGATCCTTAATAATAAGTTAGTTATATCCTCCCTAGTGGTGAATTGGTTTGTCCTCCTTAGTGGAGACACGGGTTCGATTCTCGCTTGGGCCATTTTCAAGGGACATCTGGGTGAAGGGACCAATCGGGGCTTTAATCCCGGGTTCGAACCTGACGGGGGGCGAGAATTTATGGATTACATCCGGTTCCCGCGCATCAGGAGGGGGGGCACAGTCTCATGGCGGTCGAGGAGTCGACCTTGGACATAGCCCCAAGTAGGGTGGGTTTACACGAGAGATTTTTTGACGTTAAAAAAAAGGTAGTTATATCCATGTTAGTGAGCATTAGTCGTTTTACTTATAGATCAACGCAAAACCTAGTTTTCTTTTTTTTTTTGAACGACCAACAAAATCAATCCCGAGCACTCTCGGGCTCATTTCAATTACAAACAATCACAAGGCGATTAGGTTAGTTCAATTGACCTTCGGTTTCAATTCTGAGTAAACTCAAGCCTACTTTAGTTAATAAATTCAAGAGTAAATTACAAGTTTTGTCCTTTATGTATGTCCCAAATTGCAGGCGATGTCCTTTGTCTTTAAAATTGATGAGTTTTGTCCTTAATGTTTGCAAATCTTGCACGTTATGTCCTTTAGGCCAAACCCAGTTAAATTTTTTGGTTAAAACTGATCATGTGCAAGGCACATGAGGGTATAATAGTCTTTTTATCTCTACTATTTAAAAAAAATCTGAAAATAAAAATATATATATACAACCACCACCGCCACCCTTAATCATCTACAACCACCACCCTTTACCACAATCTCCAAATCAACTCAAACACCCCCAAATTAAAAAATCCCCAAAAACCAACTCAACAAAAAAATGATTCCGGCCACTGTGATACCACCACCAATCACCTCTCTCTCTCTCTTTCTCTTTCACTCTCACCGGTGGCACCACTATACCTTAGATATGCACTAACCTGATACCCAACATCACCATTCTCTATTCATGGCCTCTTGATTCCACCGATTTAGCAAAAAAACGAGATATACAATTCGAAAACAACTCACTAGGCTTACCAGCAAAATCCAATCTATACGAAAATAGAATTTGCGGGTCAAAACAAGGTTACCGGAATCCTGTCGAAACTTCATCGGAACCCTAGATGGGTTCCTGTCGGAACTTCATCGGAACCCTAGATGGGTCGCAAGAATCTTTCGATCTTTCTTCGATCTCCGGTCGTCTTACCTTCATCTTCAACTTTTGCAGCCGCCGCTGCAACAACACACTGCCGCCATTCTAGCCGTGACAGTCGCTAGACTTGCGACTGTCACCGTCTCCACCATCGTCGTCCTGTTCATGACCAGGTTTGGTCAGCGGTTGGGTTTTGGAGATGGTCGCCGAAATGGGCGGTGATGGTGTGGCGGGTTAGGGTTTGCAGATAGGTAATCGGGCTAGGTTTTTAGTGGTGGAAGGTGAACAATTGTGGTGGTAGTGGTGGTGCAATTCGTAGATGGATAATCAGGTGGTGGGTAATAATAGAGGGGTCGTGGTGGTGGCAGGTGGGTGTAATCGACTAGGGGTGGGGGTGGGGGTGGCGGTGGTGGTGGTGGTGGTGTTGGTGTTGGTGTGGTGTAGCAGATTTTGTAAGAGAGATGGTAGAGAGAGATGGAGTTAGGAGAGAAAGATAATAATAATGATAATAATAATATTTTTTTAAATTATTTTGTTTTATTTTTTAATAATACCAAGTTAACAGGGTAAAAAGACTAAAATACCCCTGAGTGATCAGATTTAACCAAAAAATCTAACTGGGTTTGGCCTAAAGGACATAACGTGCAAGATTTGCAAACATTAAGGACAAAACTCATCAATTTTAAAGACAAATGACAGCGCCTGCAATTTGGGACAAACATAGGACAAAACTTGTAATTTACTCTAAACTAGAATTACGACCCGCCGCAATGCGGCGGGAATTCTTTAGTTATAGCTAAGTCGATTTAGGACACACACGTTATGTTGAACCTGTGAAACGGGAAAAAATAGAAGATGTAAAAACGTTCACCCACACACGCATGTTGCGTCGTGTTAACTCGCAAAATTTAGAACGAAACGTAAAAACGTTAAACCAAAGACGCACGTTGCGATGTGTTAAGTCACAAAATTTAGAACGAAACATAAAGCGAAAAATTTGCGGAAAATGAAAACTATAAAGGACCAAAGTTGAAAGTAAAAAAAGTTGTCAGGATAGATTGCAAAAGATAAAAAGTTTTGTGTTAAAAGTAAAAAACAAATAGTTTTGGGTTAAAAGTAATTTATAAAATACTTTTGAGTGAAAAGTAAAAAAATCAAAAAAATTATAAAAAAAAACCAAAGCCAAGGTTACAACAACCATATGCATAAAGCATTTTTTCTTTGAAAACCCACCAAAGTCAATATTACAACACATAAGTAAAAATATCAAAGTGGTTAAATCGCAAAATATGGAAACTTTTGAATTAGAAGTGAAAAATCAAATTAATCAAAGGGGTTAAACTGAATAAGATGTAAACTTTTGAATTAGAAGTGCAAAATCAAATTAATCAAAGGGTTTAAATTACCAAAGATTAAAACTTTAAATTTAAATTGTCAAAGATTAAAACTTTAGGGTAAATTGTCAAAGATTAAAACTTTAGGGTTAAAAAGGAAACAAAGATTAAAACTTTAAAGTTAAATTGTCAAACATTAAAACTTTAGGGTTAAAAAGGAAAATTCTATTTTTTTTTGAAAAACTCCCAAAGCTTATGGTACAACTACCATATGCATAAATTAGTTGCTAAGTTATACTTTGTTAACTAGAATTACGACCCGCCGCAATGCGGCGGGGATTCTTTAGTTATAACTAAGTCGATTTAAGACGCGCATGTTATGTTGAACCTGTCAAAGGGGAAAAAATAGACGATGTAAAAGCGTTCACCCACACACGCACGTTGCGTCGTGTTAACTCGTAAAATTTAGAACGAAACGTAAAAACATTAAACTAAAGACGCACGTTCCGATGTGTTAAGTCACAAAATTTAGAACGAAGTATAAAGCGAAAAATTTGCGGAAAACAAAAACTATAAAGGACCAAAGCTGAAAATAAAAAAAAGTTGTGAGGATAGATTGCAAAAGATAAAAAGTTTTGTGTTAAAAGTAAAAAAAACAAATAGTTTTGGGTTAAAAGTAATTTATGAAATACTTTTGGGTGAAAAGTAAAAACATTAATTTTTTTTAAAAACCCCCAAAAGCCAAGGTTTTAACAACCATATGCATAACCATTTTTTGTTTAAAAACCTCAAAGCCAAGATTACCACACATAAGTAAAAAAAAATCAAAGTAGTTAAATTGCAAAAGATGAAAACTTTTGAATTAGAAGTGAAAAATCAAATTAATCAAAGTAGTTAAATCGTATAAGGTAGAAACTTTTGAATTAGAAGTGGAAAATCAAATTAATCAAAAGGGTTAAATTGCTAAAGATTTAAACTTTAAACTTAAATTGTCAAATATTAAAACTTTAGAGTTAAAAGGAAACAAATATTAAACGTTAAACTTAAATTGTTAAAGATAAAAACTTTAAGGTTACAAAATAAAATTCTAGTTTTTTTTTTTTTGAAAACCCCCCAAAGCACATATTACAACACAATAATGCATATTCAAGTTGCTTTAATAATTCAATTATTGAAGGTAGAAGAGGCCAACTAGTATGTTGACTCATAAATAATAATGAGAAGACTTATATTCAGTTACTTACCAAAAAAGAAAATAACAATTTTTTATATATAATTTATTTTTCTAACTACAGTTATTATATATGTTTATGTTATACCTCTTCATATCTAAAAACAGGAGAAAAAAAAAAAAAAAAAAACCTTACAAAAAATCAGTCTTAATTTAGAGGGAAAAATGAAGAGTGATGAGACGTGTTAAATGTGAAGTGAAGTTGGTGACCAATCCTGGCCTCACTTCTTATCAAACGTAATTACATCATGAATTATTAAATGACCATTATAACCCTTCTATTATGTGAACTGAATATAGTTTTGATCAGTCAACCATAGTTTATATTTAAGATAATTGATGATAGTCTGGAATCTTATAGATTTTCATATATAAAAAGGAGTTTCCTATTTGGCGCTCTCTCTAACACAACACCAAAACACACACACACACAACCACAAACTCATTGATCCAACATGAGCAACATAAGTTTGGTAGAGGCCACACTCCCTCCAGGCTTCAGATTCCATCCCCGCGATGAAGAGTTGATATGCGATTACTTGTTCAACAAGTTTTCTCTCTCGGGTTCACCTCTTCTTATTCAAATCGATCTAAACAATTGTGAGCCGTGGGATCTTCCTGGTACTCATTCTTTTTAACTTTTACTTTCTATAGTTTTTTTCTCACTTTGAGTACATTAACATGCCAATTGATATGATTGTCTATCTTCATAACTCATGATCTACCTTAGAGTTATGGTTTCGGGTTGTGAACCGCACCTATTTCACTTCGAATAACGATTTTTTGATATTTTTATTGATGAGATTATATATGAGTGCTTGTAGTCTGGTTTGGTTGGTTTAAGATGCAAAATCTTAATTGAGCCAACAGGGTGGGTTGTATATATTTTCAAACCAAACCGCCAAACCGGTTATGTATGACAATTGATAGAAGTCATATAAACCAATCAAACTGTTTAAACTATATTAAATGTGAAATAATATCCAATAAGCTATAGCCTATAAGTCAACTATACATTTGAAAACGCAAAGAATCAATAAAAGAAATTCAAATCTTTTACAAATACAATATAATCATTCTTAAAAACTAAATACTGGCGGTAGAGAATGTGGGAAGTCAACAAAAAACATATGGATTAGAAAATTAGGGGGAAAAAGAAAGATGTGGCTTTTGAATCCCATTAATATTCTAAAACTTGGTTTTGTATGTCTATGTGTGTGTATATATATAGAGTCAATTTAATACAATAATACCGTTTAGTGACCCGTTTAACCCTTTAAACCATAACCGAAACTATATAGCTCGGTTGCATGATGAGTTCTTGAATCAGTCGGTAAAAAGGTAAAAAAAACAAACGGCCAAACTGATCAAATTGTTTAAGTAATCGCTTTCAGAAAAATAATATACAACCTAGGTTGTTAATCGTATTGGGTTGGCTAGTCGTTTCATATATCTCAAAGATAAACACGCACACTTAAAGTCGTTTCATATCTTCATGTCATACTTCGGGTTGACCTGTTCAGTTAGTGTTCATTTGCAATGTAAGTAATAACTCGTGACATATAGCAATTTAAAAAAATGACTTCAGTCCAAATGAACGCTTTTAATTGTTTTTTTTATCTCTTTTTCTGATTGATATATATATATATATATATATATATATATATATATAGGGTTGAGTTCATTTCAGAGCTATAAATAACTACAGAACTTTCAGAACTCCTAATAAACAATCATTTTATATATAAGTTTTTGTATTTAGGATCTTTTTATCATCTATTATATGTATTTCTTTGATTACATACATGTTAAAAGTAGTTTACATATGTTTAATTGCCAAAATTATATATATGTGTCATAACTAATTACCTATATGTAAAAAAACTAGTTTACATATGTGTAATTATAAAATTACATATAAAAAATGATAAAATTAGTCTTAACATGTATGTAATCATAAAAATACACACAATAAATGATAAAATTATCCTAAACATAAAAATATACAAATAAAAAGATTGTTTATTAAGAGTTCTGCGAGTTCTGTAAATATTTATGGTTCTGAAATGATCCTGGCCCTATATATATATATATATATATATATATATATATATATATATATATATATATATATATATATATATACACACACTCGAGATTGGAGAAATCTAATGAAAAGACTTAGAGAATAGAGATCTAAGAACGAGTTGGTAGAAGTAATGAATAAAAGTCATCGAAATAAAGAGTTGAAATTTGAAATTAGTTGGAGGAAAAACTAAAATTCAATATATCAAAATCTTAAATGTTAACATTTTTACTCTCTTATAAAATTAATGTAATATAAAAATCTTATATTTAAAGAGGTCGTGTTCAAGGCCAGTAACACATTTATATATTAAACGAGCCGTGCTTTAGCTTATATATCTAATAAAATGATTATATTAGTTTATACAAAACGTTAATATTTTCATAGTGATGTTTCAAATCATAATTATATAATATGCATGTATGTAAATGTGTGTGGTTGTGGATATAGTTGGCCGGGAGGCTAGAGAGATTCTCGGGGACGGCTCTAGGTGAAGATAGAAGTATTGTATATGTATATGTACATATTCTAATCTACGTGTTATGTTGTCACTCACGTAATTAAAGTCGGAAACTATTTGTTCTTTCACTATTGCATATCCTTTCACTTACTTTATATTGAAATCGACATTTATCTCTTTATCTTCATTCGGAAATAGAAAATAGATATAATCAATGCTTTTCATATACGTGTTTGATACGGATACAAATAGATTGTCTTATTTTTATCGAGAAAAATAGAGAAGTACAAATTTTCACATTTGGACCAAAAAACTAAAATAATAATAATAATAATAATAATAATAATAATAATAATAATAATAATAATAATAATAATAATCTAAGATGATTATAAAATTTTCAAACAGTTGTAAAATTGAGATAATTACTAACTAATAATACATAATATTCTGTATTTATTATTAGATTTTGACACTTTAGCCTCATGCATAAATGATAAATTCAAAAGAATGCGATCAAGCTAGTGTGGCCAAATATGGATGGCCCTGGCTTAAGCTTAATTGTCGCCACTGCCCACGTGATTGGCCCTCACACAACACCCATTCATGTCCCACAAAATAAAAATAATAATAATAATAATAATAATAATAATAATAATAATAATAATAATAATAATAATAATAATTAATTCGTTCAGAATAAAATAAGAGCCATATATACTAAAACAATTTGAATTCTTCCAAATTTAAATTCCATTCGTTTACACCCTTAGTTTTAATAAAGACATATATGTATACGTGATATATTAAAAGTATACTATTAATAAATTAAGACCACTTAAATATATTTAGTTTTAGTTACACGTTTATATCAGTTTCAATATTAAAAATATCCGTTTTCAATATTAAAAATATCTGGATAAAGTACGAACAATTCCAATTAAATAATTCACGTACAAGAGCTAATATGTGTAGTCTTATCACGCACATAAACTACTTGCACATTATAACTATTTCACGATTTCTCATGTTTGATATATCATAATCGAATAATAGGAATCATTTGATAATCACTATAAACTATTTTATTTACTTATGAATTCAATAGTGGATAAATTATAGTTCCAAAAACATATAAATATGTTGACATTTATATGCTTTATTTTACCCTTTTTTATCAAATATACCTCCATGAATCATGTATAAATGACAAAACATATTTGAAGTACTCAATTATACTTCATTCTTTTAGAAACCGCATGTGTTGGAGGCAAGGAATGGTACTTTTATAGCCATCGAGATCGAAAATATGCAACCGGATTACGTACAAATAGGGCCACGGTGTCGGGGTACTGGAAGGCAACGGGTAAAGACAGATCTATCCTTCGAAACCGTACCCTTGTTGGCATGAGAAAGACTCTTGTTTTCTATCTTGGAAGGGCACCGAAGGGAAAGAAAAGTAATTGGGTAATGCATGAATTTAGACTACAAGGTCCTCAAACACCTGCGGTTGATTCTTCACTCAAGGTATTAATTTCTCTTAAATATTTGAAAGTTTAAAAAAAAATTTGATATGGCTATTTTCAACAACTAAATAGTTTTGAAAATCGTGAAAATGTTCATGTATGTTTTTACGGATATAATTCACAACAATATTGGATATGAACATACAATATATGTTCATGTATGTGAAAAGGTATGTTTATACTTTGAATATACGTTTTGACTTTTGACTATAAAAATAAAATGTTTTATTGATTTATTATATTTTTATTCGGATAATATATTGTGATATAACAAGATATTAAAATATATAATATTATGATCTTTTTATATAAATATCTACGATTTCAAATTAATTAAGTTATCATCAGTCTGGTCATTTGCAAAAATAAAGTATATTAATGCTATATGTCGTTTTGCCCTTGATTTGTTGAATAAAGGTTCCATCGTTGTTAAAAAAAAAGATTATTTATTTCTAAGTATAACAAGTGTGAAAAGAATATACATTTGTATCTATTGTTTTAATATTGAGTGTCAATTTATTCTACAAAGGCTTCTAATTGTAAGAAGTGTAAGAAAGATTTATAGAGTGACAAGTGTCCAATAACCTAAAACTAAACCCACTATATCACCACCAAAAACCTAAACACCCACCCCCACCCCACCCCACCACCATCCAAAAACCTAAACCCCCCACCCCACCCCACCACCACCCAAAAAAAAAACTATACATCACAAAAAAAAACCCCAAAAAACCTACCCCCACCCCTCAAAAACCTAAAAAAACCTATCCCCCACTCCCCACCCTCTCGGCAAAAAAAAAAAAAATTTTTTTTTTTTGGGTGGGTGATGGGGGGGGGGGGGGGGGGGGGGTGTTTAGGTTTTTGGTGGTGGTGGTGGATGTTTAAGGTTTTTTTTTTTGTAGTGTGGTTTTTTTGTGTAGTGGGTTTTTTTAGGTTATTGGACACTTGTCACTCTATAAATCCTTCTTACACTTCTTACAATTAGAATCCTTTGTATTTGATCCAAATCCTTAATATTGATACGCAAAATGTTATATAAGACCATTTGTTTTTCTCTCGTTTATTATTTTTACCAAGCACCATGTGTAAATGTTTATGATATTCGTGATTCTACTTGAAATTGGCCGGTGTTGCCATAAACGAGCTCACCAGGCTATGTGTAATAACACACAATGGCGAATTTTGAGATTTCCGACCAGGTGTCGAAATTATCTACCTTAAAAGGTTATAAAATTGGGGGTCGAAAACGTATATACCTAAAAAATTCTATACGAAAACTACATACCGAACACTACTGAGCGAAAAGTTCAGAGAGTCCCCCAGCCCGGCCCCTTCTATCCTACGCCCCTGGTAACAGATCTATCTACTTCCACATAACTTGACTGATGTCACGAATGTGTATATACTTCTTTCAAAGATAGTATCTAAAAAAATCATTATTGAAACATAATGTATGCATACATACGTATACATATACACATACACATATATATACATATTACTGTTATTAACTGGGAAAGGTTTTTTTATCCCTCAAGGATAGAATGAAAGATTTACTCTCATCCAACCTTTCCTAGACATTTCAAGTAGTTTTGCTATGAATGAGAATCTAGCGGACATGTTCATATATGATTGTTAATTACTTAATTTAATGATATTATTATTATTATACAGGATGACTTGGTGTTGTGTAGAGTGTTTTGCAAGAATAGAGAAACAACTGATGAAAAACAAAACAACTTGGGAAGCATAAACAAGTATAGAAGCCATGAAGACACAATAAAATGTTCTTCATCTCTCCCACCATTAATGGAACCTTACAGTCTCTCCTTTGACCAAAGTCAACACAATAATATCTTCAACCAGCAAGTACCCTGCTTCTCCACCATTTTCAACCAATATAATCCCCAATGTGATCTCATTAACAACCACCATGTGTTCTCCACCATCGAACCACCACGACAACCACCCAATCTTACGATATCATCACCATCTTCTTCATCGTCGTCACATTGTGGTGGGAAGAAAGATGTGATCAAAGCCGTTTTGAATCGTTTTAACGAAGCCACTTTCAGCTTTGGTGAAGAGAATTCTGATCAAAGCTTTTTGTCGGATGCAGATTTGCCTGTTACCATGTGGTACCCTTGATTTCCATCATGTTCTTGTTGTTAATTTGTTACTAATAGGGTTACTTTTATGTTCATGTCATTGTATATAAACAAAAGTTACTATTCATATAACGTTTTAATAAATATATGTTACTATTAAAGTTAGCACAAATAACATGTTGATGCATGTAACAATGTAACACAAGGTTACTTACAGAAGTAAAAAAAAAGTACGATATTTATAATAGAATTCTATTTTCCTTTTACATATAATGACAAAAAAGAACTTAAATTATAGTTTTATAAATATAAATCCATACTAATGTTATTGTTATTAGTTTTTTTTGAACGGTGACTTTCTTGTGTTAGGCCACCGTACTCTCCAAATTGGAAAGCACTGTTGCCCCACTCTGGCCATACTATATTGTCTTATTCGGTCTCACGCTAGCTTCAGAGTTTGGTTTGGGCGTTCCCCGAGAAAACCATACCGCTGACTGCAACTTGACAGACGTTGTGCCACCACAAAAGCTGAACTCTCTAGCGTAACACATGGTGAGACGAAAACCCGGGTAGGCTCAGGATATAACCTAGCACCTCTACAAAAAGGCTAGACTCTATCCATCATTGTCTAATCTATCAAAATAACACAAGTGAGGATTGAACTTGGGTCTCCAACGAAGAACCCAAGCCTCCCTACATGCTTTGTTTTAGGCCTCTCCATAGTTTAAACGAGAAAATTCCATGAATTTCCCAGACTTGGTTAGATTTGGTTTACAAGAGAATGTCAAGCCTCTTTGACTTTCCAATATTACAAATGTCCCCAAAATACGGGTGTTGATGCCCATGTTTTACACTCAACGGACTTTTTTTTCTTTTAAAATTAACAATCGCTTTGGCTAACATGACAACCGACTTTAACACTGAAACTAAAGGGAAAATCACAAACGCTGGCATCCGATGGCAAAACACAGGCTTCCAATGGAAACGGCGGGCTTCCGCGGTAATAAGGCTTTAGCGCCCATGTTTGTTTAATTTTTTTAAAAAAACTATTGGTTCATTTAATTTAAAGCGAGCTTCCGCGGTAATAAGGTTTCAGCGCCCATGTTTGTTTAATTTAAAAAAAAACTATTGTTTGTTTAGTTTAAAAACAAATGATGTTGGTGACACATGTGAGAAGTGTGTAAGACAGGTGGCGGCACCCGTGACATCGTCCATAGAAACACCGATGGGGTTGGTTTTTATAAAATAAAAATACTGTTGTTTTGGACACGTGGCTCGATTTTGTTTGACCCATACACAGGCGGTCAACCTTAACACCAGTGTAGCCATACGTGTTCGATGGACATTTTGAGTCAACGAAAAAATCAAAGGGACAAAACGTTAGAAAAATGTCAAAAAGATAAATATTTTTTAGGATTTTCCCTTTTAGGGTACTAGCCTTCCCTAATGTTGAAGGTATTTTATTTCATCTAATTTTACAAGTCCAATATCTCATGTGAATGATGAATGTGAAATTTGTTTAAAGTATTATAAGTGTCCCCCTCATAGACTCTTGATGCACGAGATTTGTTCCACCATCCTAACTATATATAAATATAAAACTATTTTATGTAGAGTTTAATAATTAAGTATCATTTTCACATGGCTGGACACTAATACTCCTTTTGGCTTATTAATTATGTCCTATAATCACTTGTTTTGTTTTTATTTAACATCCATGATATGACCTCACTAGATATTGCTCTCATTATCGTCATTATATTTTCTACAACATATTTTAAATATTTTACTTCATGAGTGGAATGTGAGAAGCATGGGGCCTAAGAGGATGAAAGTTGACACCATGTGAAAAAATCACAGTAAAATAACATATTTTGAGCCGGTTAATATATATAATCTATTTATTAAACAAGTTAATTAATCAATCTTAGCTCGAGTAGTTTAATAGATAGGTTGACATGTAAATTCGTCTAAATACAAGGGTTTCTAAAAAGTTCTTATTGAAAGGGTTTCTATAAAATTGTTATTGAAATTTTAGAGGGAACTAATGGGGCAACCCTAACTACTCACTTAGTCATTCCCACTTCCATATCCTCGGATCATTTACATTCGGTTACTATTATCTCAATCTAAATCTAAATAAGTAATAAAGGGAGATTTTCTCAAAGAAACTCATCTTTTTAATTTGGAATAAAAGATTAGAAACAAAATGACGTAGACGGAACCAAATAAATAATAAAGAGAGAATTTCTCAAATAAATGAATAAAGCATTACATGAGTTGACCTTTTATAGGGATTTTCTAATTTTGTCAGATTTGTTAAATTTTCGAAATTACAAATTAGCTTAAAAAATTCAAATTAACACGATAAATAAAGACGTAAATTATGTTAACTAATGATTTGCGTGTTATTAGCTATAAAAAGAAGTATTGGTGGAAAATCTTGACTAACAAAATTGGAGCCTTAAATCGAGGAATTCGGGTCTAACGGGTGGTCAAACCGCCTACGATTGTTTGTCATGTGATCTAGCTCGTCGAGACTTTTCCGTCACCTACTCGAGGGATCCGTAAATCCAGTCGTAGACCAAGTATTATTTCAAAACATTTAATGACATAGAGACAAACACAAATCTTGTTCTTTTTGGGCCACCTAATTCACATACACACTCTACTCATACTTTTATACAAGTTCATCGGTTTTGGGAGTTGAACACTCAACAACTCGGCGAGGTATATATTTCCTACACATCTTGTTAGTTGATATCACCATTACGCCACATACCCTTTGTTTAGATAAAATTTTGTCTGACATAATCTCCGTACATATGACAAAAAAAAAAGCATGAATATTGCGCGAGTTACTTTAATCTTCACTTGTTTAGCCCTGATGGAAAGTCTAACCTAATAACAGGGACGTGATTACTTGTTAACTATACAAGACAAAAAAAAATATATATATGAAATTAAAGACCGTACAAAAAGAATGGATTGATAATGGGGTTAGGTTGATTTGTATGTCGAAAAAGTCTCAACTAGAATCTTAGTCCCCAGTTAGAAAGCAACCTGCAACCAAACGCAGTTACATAATCGAACAACCTCAGTTATTGTCGATGTTTTACAGGAAGGGTTGCCGTTGACCAAATTCAGTTACATAATTAACTAATGTTAATTACTTAACAATAGATCAGCTCAAACCTTGAAACAATGCAAGTTAAGCCAATTCAAACTAGTTTCATTCTTTGGTTATTTATATAATAATTCAAATCGAGTTACATTTACCTTTTAGTAGTTAGAATGGAATTAGGCCTAATTTGGGTATTGTTAAGCATTAATAAGGGGGTGTTTTTTTTTTTTTGAAAATTAAACTTCATTAAGAAAAGGCAACCGAACGCAAAACGCGGACAGAAGCCAAAAAACTATAATATGTACATCGGGTTCAAAAACCACTAATTCCACTCCAACCTACTACAACCAAACCTATTTTTGTACCAAAAAACGTTCTCGCCTTTATTTGATGAACAATCTCCATAACCTTGGCGTTCCTTTGTTTGAAAATCTTCTCATTTCGAGCTAGCCATATACACAAAACCGCCACAATTATAATTCCTTGAACAAGTCTTTTGCCTCGCTTTCCTCGTGTTGCATCTTTATATAAGCATAAAAGATCTCGAACATCAAAAATGAATATTGGCTGTAAGTTACACCACTTCCCGATCATGTCCCAAACTTCCATAGCAAAACTGCATTCTGTGAATAAATGCCGCGCTGAGTTGTTACCGTCTGCACATAAAACGCACCACGGCTCCCCTATAACAATATTTCTTTTTTGTAATTTCGTCATAGTAGGTAACCGGTGCATTTCCGCTCGCCACGCATGAATATTACATTTTAGAGGAACCCAATTTATCCACTTCATGATGATGACATTCGTTCCTTGATTATTCCTAAGCTCCTTCTTTATCGCCTTAACTGAAAAACCATCTTTATCTATACCTGCCCATGTCCAATTATCCGGTCCTGTACCCACAGTAGCTCCAAACAAAACGTCACAGCAGTCGAATAACTCCAACACTTCCTGCATCGTGTCTGGATTTCTGCTCCAACACCATTGTATCCCTCGGCCATTCCCCACTTCCTGCAGCCTATCAGCCACCGAACAATGCTTCTGTTTCTCCAATCTGAATAATGATGGCCATCTTACCATAAAGGGTGTATCTCCCATCCACACATCATACCAGAAACGGATTTTCATCCCAGTCCCCACTGTGCCTCTAATATGATAATTAAGATTCCTGCCATTCGACCTCAGATCATCAACCTGTTTCACAATCGATTTCCAACATCCCGACAAGTATCTGTTACACGGCATGGATGACCATCAAACCTTTGTCGCATGACACACATCAATAACCTTCCTCCACAAATTATGACTCTCTACTCGATATCGCCACGCCCATTTAAAAAGAAGTGCATTATTAGCATCTTCTAAATTGTTTATCCCCAATCCACCCTCCTTCTTTGGCAGTGTAACCCGGTCCCATGAAACCCAATGAACCTTATTAACCTCTTTTGACCCCGACCAAAGAAATCTGCGCATAATCTTTTCAATCTTCTTGATTACCACTTTAGGAGCCTTGTATAGGGAGAAAAAGTAAACCGGTAGACTTTCTAATACGGATTTGATAAGCATTACCCTACCTCATATCGATAACAAATTCGCCTTCCATCGAGTTAGACGACTTTCCACCACGTTAATCACCCCTTCCCAATTCTTTTCTTTGTTCATACTCGCACCGACCCGAATGCCCAAATAGTCCAAAGGAAACTCCCCTCATCTACATCCCACAATATTCGCCAATCTGTCCACCTCACAACTTTAAACACCAATTCCAAATAGATTTGATTTATGAATGTTTAACTTTAGACCTGAACACAAATAGAAACACCTTAAAACTCGAGCAATGTTTTCCACATTATCCCTAATCCATTCGCCCAAAATAAGTGCATCGCCAGCATAAAACAAGTGTGACACAATCAAATCTCCTGATCCAAGTTTAACTCCTCTAACATCTCCCAACGCAACCGACTTGTCCATAACCTTAGACAACGCCTCCATAACACACAAAAACAAAAAAGGCGACAAGGGATCTCCTTGCCAAAGGCCTTTCCCACAATTAAACTCAAAAGTCGGGCTCCCATTAACAAGAACCGCTGATCTAGCTGAAAGAAGAATCCCTTTTATCCACCTAATCCATCGTTCTAGAAATATCATTTGTCTCAACACCGAGGTGTTTTGAAATCGCAAAGAATCTATTTTGAGTGTTTGGTTAAAAATTAATAAAAACTGATTTTTTGCGTTTTGTAGAGATCAAAACGTGATAATCCAAAAGTAGGTCACCCCTTACTGCAGGAAAACCTTAAATCCAAAAACTGATTTTTTAAGTTTTCACTTATTTATTTTTTAAAATATATATACTTGTCAAACACTCAAATAGTTGATTATCTGATTATTGTGATATCAAACAACATAATCAAATCCAAACACTGTTGATTATCTGATTATTGTGATATCAAACAATATAATCAAATCCAAACACTATCTTTCTGCAGCACGTTTTGTTACAGCTAATTATCTGATTATGATTATTCAAAACGCATAATCTATTTTCAAAACTCAACCCCAAACACCCTCTAAGTAACGGTTAAACATTGGAATATTTGATTAACTAAACAACATAACTATATTTGGTGCTAAGGTTTTAGGCCTTTATATTATATTAGCACCTCATGTATCTCATCTCACTATAAACAAGAATTAACAACACAGAAATATAGATATTTATGATATCAAGAGCTAAAGACGTCATGATTTTATAGATATTTGTTGCTACAACAGATGTTAGATGTGCTTCTATAATGGAACTGGTCAGTCGGGTCTTCGAGCGGTTCTAGCCTATTCCGAGCCTAGGATGTAATTGGAACATGGAGATTATCAGTTGGTAAGGGGTCTCAAGAGGTCCCGAGATTGTAACCTTGGGGATAACTCATTGATGATAAAGTTTGTATCAAGTATATAGATAAATGTCATAAGTAATATATCACATATAAAGAAGTTTAATTAGGGAGAGTGTGTAATGGTAGGATCAAGAAGCCAAGAAGTGAGGTGGAGTCACTTTCAGTGGTGAAGCTTAACCCGAATGACCCGAGGGGGGGGGGGGGGGGATCGAAAACGTATATACCTAAAAATTTCTATACGAAAACTACATATTTAACAATACTGAGCGAAAAGTTCGAGGGCCCCCCCGGTCATTTGTATAAAGTATATGGTTTGGGCTAGTTCGAGCTCAATGGGTTGGACCTAGACAAGCCTAGGTACACACACTAAGCCCAATCTCCAACCCCCTCGTCAATTTCTCAAAATCCAGTATCCACCCTTTTTCATGGCAATCATTTTTTCTTCTTTCAAGGTTCTTTGCCTTCTTTTTTCATCCATTTTTCATCTTATTGTTTCAGCACTTTCTCATAGTCACTTATCAAACTATTCTTTTTTGCTTGTGTTTTGGTATTTATTAACAAGGCAAGATACGTGCAACTGTGCAAGTAGTTTGCTAAATACGTACTCTCTTTATGTGCATGTGCATGAATAAGTTAACATCCTCTTCTTGTGATTACTAAAATTTGTTGAAGTGGAAACCAAAAATCTACATCACTACTAGAAAACTGCTATTATTCCCACATCTAAAGGTGTGTTTTTGTATGTTGTATCATGTTAAATTTGTACTTTGTTGTATGAGGGAAGGTTAACGTACAATATTCCTTAATGTACGATATAAAATTACGCACGTTATAAAACTCAAAACCCTAATCACGTATCTTGAAAAACCATAAATAACGAATGTTGAAAAAACATAATCACACATGGTTATAAGTTTCAACATGTGTGATTATGGTTTTCAACATGTGTGATTAGGGTTTTGAGTTTTATAACGTGCGTAATTTCATATCATACGTTTAGGAATATTGTATTTTACACCTTCACTATATATGTATAATAGATGGTATACAAATTAGTTCCGTTGGAATAATAAAATGCAATGAAGGGAAAAACAAAAATATGGCATAAAGAAAAGCACATTATCTACTTAATTAGCATAGAAAGAGGTGGTACATGGTTGATAGTTTGTTCTTGTATTTTACATGATAGTCTAAACAACCATACTTTGTAGTAACAGGATGAAGATTCATTTATTGTGCCAAAGCACTTGTGCTGTAAACCAGAAGTGCACCTCCTCCAAGAATTCCGGCCAAGGTAACCGCCCAAATCAACAAACCGGTTGTGCCTGCATTTTATAACGTAACCAAGAGTTAGTCTACGCATTAGGCGTTTCTACTAGAATATTCACGGCTCGGTTTTGTCGGTTTATAGATCGGGTCGTAAGTTAAAACATTAATAATGGTTTTAATCTCTTTTAAAAGTATGTAACGCTATAATATATTTTTTATTTTGTCATGTTACTAAAAAATATAAACAGATTACTCACCACCAACATAGACATCACCACTTGGAGACCAATCATCTTCATTGTAGATAGGACTGTGAGTCAGATCAGATGTTAATTCATCATTTTCATTACTTGATCTCTTCCAGATATTGTGAAAATGAATTAAGAAAAAAAGAAAGAAACACTAATAGTAGATGATATATAACTACCTGTATCCATCAACATTAGCACCATATTTGTCAACAAACTGGTAAACACCCTTTCCCTGGATCACAATTCATAACCAAATTTAGTTTTAAGTTGATGAAGAGGATCCCACTATACATACACCCGTTCAGGGCCGTCTCCGAAAATCACAAAAAAGGGGCCCTATGCGAGATAAAAAAATTTGGGCCCTATTCAAAAATCTCCATTTAATATAAACTCATCAATCACTAAAATTTATGTGGATGTAATTTAAATAGTTATTTTTAGCTAAGTTTAGGAAGTAATTTACTATTTACTAATTAAAGGGAAAGATTCAATTGACAAAATTCAGTATTAAATGCCACTAACAAAATAAAATAATAAGCTAAAATAAAGAATTTGGAGACGCTTGGATTAGAACTCATGTCTCCTTGTTGTTTAAGCAAGGCAGTAACCACTTGTACAAGTGCTCATTTATGTTATCTCTCGATTCTGTGCATATATATATATTCTATCTTATACATCGTAAATTCTATACAAAATTAAAAAGATTTGGACCCTCGGAGGGTTTGGGCCTTGTGCCGTCGCCCACCCCGCACCCTCTATAGGCCGACCTTGCACCCGTTAACGCCCATCATACGGACAATATAACATGCAAAAAATGGTCATACGGGCTGTAATGTTGTATGACTCTATGATAGTGTGCACCATCACATCAGTCACTTATGTGTCATATCATACGTCTTGTATGATCCTAAACGGACTCCAACTCATACGTCCCGCATGATCTGATCTCTACGGACACCAACTCATACCGCCCCTATAATCTAGTTAACTCATGCGGCACGTTTGATCTGAAAAAACACAAACTCATACGGCCCGCATGATATGAACAGCCACCAACTTAAATGGCCCGCATGATCTAAACGGACACCAACTCATACGGCATGTATGATCTGATCAAATACCAACTCATACGGCACGTATGATCTATCAGTATAACACATGATACAACTATGTATAGTGCATGTGCATAGTGTCAGTGGTGTTTTTCTATATGATTATAAAACCTTTGGCTTCCTTCCAGATGCGTCTAGGCCATCCCTCAGTGCCATTCCACCATTAACTCCTGTCAAAACAAAGAAAGAAACCCTCTTCGGATCTATAAAAACTGATAACAGAGAGAGAGATATCTAGAGAGAGAGAGAGAGATAGATCAATAACCGTAGGGTTTATCTGTTTTAATCTTCTTGCCACCACTTGCATAAACCCTAAATGGGCTTTTTGAAGGAAGTGAAGGCAAACCCTTCACTGCAACAACTGGAGCAGAAGGCTTGAGGGTCAATGAAGACATGACTGTAGCTGCCATCTTGAATTCTTGATCTCTGATCTTCACAAGTTTTTTGAATTGTTGCACATAATATATGGTGTTCGTCACTTGGCGATTTCATGTTGACACATGTCACTTAATATGTGGTCTGTATTTGGATATGGTTTTCATATGTGGCCTGTATTTGGATATGGATTTCATTGCGTTATCTAAAATCTAAATGCATTATTGCACCTTGAATGAGACTTTTGTCTTTAAAATAAAACAACAAAACAATATTAATCTAATCTAAGTTTTAATAAATAAAGTTATTTTTACATTTTTTCACTTTCTACCTATGATGCTTTTCATAATACATTTAAGGTTAAAATAAATATTTATAAAACTTGAATATTTTTTTGCAGGTAAACCTTACACTACCTACAGCACTTGATTATTATGATTGGTGTTTTGATCATGTACATGAAGAAAATTATGTGGGAACTATATGAGAAATTCAGTGTCCTTTTTAATTTATTGGAAGTAGGGTAATATAATATTTTCTCACTTGAACCTATTTCACCCTTAATTTTCAAACACCTATAACTTTTTTATAAGTTAATATTTATTTTAAAATTTACACCGTATTAACAATCATTTCACCATCTTTAATTTGAGTAGATTATTGCTAGAGTTTTCTTAAATATTCAAAAAAATTATTTTAGAAGCTATAAAGTTACATGATTGTGTATTGTTACGTGATTATGTTCAACTACGTAACTACGTACTTATAACAACCCTCCTTAAAATATTTCGGACACCCTAAACGCTTCTAAATACACCCCGTATGTGAAAAACGAACCCGTATAACCTTCATATTAACAAAAATCAAATAAAAACAAATCTACAAGTCGCTCGCGGGCGGCGAACAAGATCACTAAGATCTTCGCGGGGCGCGAGGCCCCATTACTTGCCGCACACCTGAGCCGCCACGTGTCGGGACACGTGTCGAGACTACACCCGATGACTCACCCACCCTACGGCCTATTCTAGTCTCTCGCGGGCCGCGAGAACTGAAGGAAATGACGTCACGGGCCGCGACTCGCCTACGATCAGACCTATAAATAGGAGGTTCAAGCTGCATTTGAAATCGTTCATTTCTCTGAATCTCTCTCAACATATATAAGCTAAAATACTAAGGTATTATACCCCCTAATAAGCGAAGCTCTGACTCGTAGTAAGCATTATAACCCCGGTTACGTATTAGATACGCTGCCCGATTGATCTAGTGCTCTGTAACGCCTGTCGAGGCTCTGCCCGACGTAGTCGTTGGAGTTCTGTCTCGGGATGGTATAACTAATGTAAATTGGGTTATTATACTAACATGGGTGCATTGTTTAATTAATATATTATAACCAGGAAGTCACAAGGAAATACCTAAATTAGCAATGTGAGTTTATCCTCTTTTTGTAAATTCTTTTTGTAAACTGTTTTTACAAATCCTCAATTATTTTACATTATAATTAGCAGTTATTGAGTATTTGTAATTCTACAATTATCGTCGGTATGTTGAGGTTTTGTATACAAAATTTGGTACTACACCGTGAGTAGTAACATGACCACAAGTCAGGTTGACAGTACCGTGGGTGGTAATTAAAGTAAGAATTGGAAACAAATGTAATTGCGCGATCGCCCTCAAATACTGAAAAATGATAAAACTTGTTTTGATTAAACTGGGATTAACTCACCAGTATTTCTTGCTGATAAAATGTTTTAAACACGTTTTTCATGTAACTTAGTGTGTAGCCAATAAAAGCCAGCTGAAGAGCACTGAAGACTTAGAAAAGTGGCTATAAAAGTTACCTAATTAAAAATGAGAATTGTTTTCAATAATTAGGGTTGATCCCTATAAATCTATTACAAATGAAAAGTCTGATTTTGTCTCACTTGTTATTATAAATGTATTATCAGAAAAACTTGGGTTTTATCTCATTTATCTATTTTAAACATTTTGGTGTTTAACTCTGATAACAATATTTCCTAACTACGGTCCTGATGAAATTTTCCGCTGCCAAAATTGATAAACACCGATACCACCGAATGTGCGAAGCTCGCGGTCGCCCGCCTCCCGAGGCAAGGGGTCGGGGGCTGTGATAGAAGGTGGTATGAGAGCTATGCCACTGGTTTAAGCCCTTTAGGTGTTCTTCTAATACCTAAACAGTAAACATTTGCGTTAGGAAATTAATATCTTATGTGTTATTATGTGAACATGAAATCTTAATGTGTTTATTATGATTTTTATATCATTTAACAAATTTTGAATTCCCAATATGTGTTACCCATACTTGTATCTTACAGTTATGATATGCTTAATATTACTTATATATAATTAAGATATTAATGATATTATGTCTAATTAAATTTTATGATATATATATATATATATATATATCATATATTTGTATGAAGAAAATCTAGTATGAATTTTACAACATTATGCTAATATTACGAAATTAACATTATATCTTAATGTTAATATAAAATAACACAATTTGGGTATGATACTTCGAAAAATATCATAATATAAATATTAAAATAATATGTAGTATACCTAAAATGATTTTATGTCATTTAAATTCCCAGGATGTGTAACCCCTATTTGTATCTTATAGTATGTTATATAAAAGAGATATATTCATAAATATATTAATATTAAATTTTGTAATATAGCATGCATATATATTTATGTGAATACCATTCAAAATAAATTATAATAATATTATGATATTGATTCTAATATCTTAATCAAAGATATAAGATAACACCCGTAAGTATGGTATCATTAAAATATCATAATATAAAATATTATTCGAGGCAAGCAGGATATTTTATGATTTATGATATAATCCAAAAGTTTTACTCGATTTAAAAATATTTATTTGTCAAGGTTTTGATAAAACATATAATTATACTAATTTTGTTAAAATATAATGTTTCAGCATTATTTAGATAGGATAATTAAAATACTTTGTAAATCACTTTATAATTCTTTAGTACTTCTTATCGTATTATTAAATATGTAAATTTTTCATCAAAATTTGATAAGTTATGTAACATTCAGAATTTATATGTATAGTCAATATTGATGATAATTAACATGCTATAGAATTTTTTTTAATACACAAACGCTCTCTAAGAAAAGTTTTTAATATATACTGATATTATTATAAATATAATACACTAAATTAAATATTATTAAATTTCATTTTAAATTAAAACTAATAGTAATAATATTTTGAAAGAATAAAATATTTGGCTCTTGAATAAAGTTATGTTAAAAGAGTTTTATAAAACATAATTCTTAATTTAATAATGAACAAGAATTATTACAGTTCATAATTCATAATTTGACGATTCTAAAATTTAAGCATATATACATATACCATGGAAGATATAAAATATTTTACAAAACTGTATCTATGAAACAGGAATATGTACAACAACCTAGTATTGTGGAATTAAATGATTTTAATACATAATACCTATATATCAATAAAAAATAGCTTAAACTTATTTCTTAAATCATACTTAAGTCAGATGTATATATATATTTTGTATATGATTTGTATGAATATTATAAATGATATTTCATCCATAAAATAAAAATATGTACAAAAACATTTAGTACGGTATAGCTATATGGTTTAAAATATATATATATATATATATATATATATATCTTAAGAAGGAACAATTTTTATCATTTGATAAGTTTAATTCATTTCTTAAACTATATTTAAATCATATGTATATACATTCAGATATGAGAATGATACTTTATTACTTAAAATATTAAGTATCAAATTTAGAAACGCTAAACTTTGTATTATCTATTACGAATTTTTAATAAATAGATATAATAAATTAAATAATTTGAATTAAGTTCTAAGTATGTTATAACCAAAATGAGTCAACCTGTCATTTAAAGATTTAAATTGTTCTAAAAGAATTTATAAAGGAATAAACAAAGTTATGGAAATAAACAGGATAACTAATACAATTAGATATGTAATTGGATCCTTATGAATTGGTATTATATATATACATATTACAGGAAATTTTAAAACTTTATATTTATATATATGCAAGAAACCATTTTCTTGATAGTATATATGCATAATAATCAAATATCTTCTGTAAAAGGACAAGCTTTTATAAAACAGAAGAAACAAACCTACATGTTTACTCAAAATCTATTTTGATACCCAACTTTAATTTAAAAGATACTTTAAGAATATCTGTACTAGCACCACCTCTTAAAGAATAATAATAGGTCAATGATGGAGAATCTCAGAATTTAATATAAAACTCTTACCTTATTTTTGAATACCTATCCAGTCATGAGTTCTGGAATATAGAGAAAAGCTATTACTCCAAAGGAAGAAACAATACATGTAATATATAGATTTTCCTTATATTTTGATAAGATATATAGTAAAAGAAAATGTTGAAATATAATATATATATATATATATATATATATATATATCAACACATAATACTGATCGCTATGACTATAATCGTGCTAAACAAAATATGCATGTATAATTTCTTAGTTTTGTGATAATTATATCTGAACATGTTCGTAAATCAGATGTCAAAGGGAATAGCATGTGATCAAGAAATTCAGGCTAGTAATGAAAACTCTTTGGATAAAAATACTATAGAAAATATAATAGCTCAAGGAATATCGAATGTCATACATTCGATCATTGAAGCTATTAGAATTTCTGTGTCTATAAACGTGAATCATACTATACACTGTAAGCATACCCATCACTTCAAACCTAACCCTAGTATAAATGGAAGTCATGACATTCGTATCAAAACTCCATCTTCCGAACGAAAGAAAATCACAACCTATAGTTACTCTTATAAGGAATTCCACTCTAACAAATCCTCCAAGAATAAAGGAATGGAACCAGAAATCGAACAGCATACCTACAACAACAAAAAGCATTCAAAAAAACGCCTTCTAAGAAGTCACTTCGTTGTAACTTCTGCAAGAAAACTGGGCATACAGAGGAAGAATGTAGAAGGAGAAGGAAAACTAATGTATGTCACAAATGAGGAGAACCAGGCCACTTCCGTCTCTACTGCCCGAAACTATCTAAGGCACCCAACAACGAGGGTAGAAACCCAGATGAAGCTAAGGAAAACGCATAAATATTTACAATACCGGAGACAACAGCAAAATAAGCACCCTTATGTTTCGACTATACTTAAGCTAATTGACTTTTGATTTCGATCAAAACTTCACCAATAAAAGATCTTTATTTTTCTTTTATAGAGCCAACTCTCATTTGTCTCATCTCTTGACAAATTCCTATGTCGTACATGCATTTCTTGTCATGCATGTGGATTCACTTCAACAGATCATTTATCCATGAGTTTTAATAAGTATTTCGTTATACTCATTCTGATAATCTATATGATTACACAATGCTGACTTCTGATATCAAGTCAACGGATTTCTTGGAAAACTCCTTTTCTTTTCAAAGTTACTTACCAGATTTTTCATTGAATCCATTTCTTGTCAATACGTATATCCATTGTTGGAATATGTCCAAACCAAGCTTAATTGTTTGAACTTGTTCACAATATACATTCAATTCAAAATCCCATATGATGAATTGAGATCATCATATTCGAGGTAATCTCATTGGTTGAATCATAGTAAACTTGCTTAAAGTCTTCAATTTTAATGTATCATTTGTTAAAACACGACACCTTGTGGTGGCAATTTCTTTGAAACTTGGACTCATTTCATGAAGTACGAATTTATCTATTTGTTGATCCATTACCCTAAACCAGTCTTAATACAATTTTGTGTTAAGATTAAAGTACCTAAATTCTTATTCCAATGTACCTCAAACATTTCTTTCATCTTTGAGTTAAACCTACAATATTCATTTATTATTTCATTCGAACGTCCTATCTTTGGAATATCCAGATTCACTTCATTGAAACTTTCAGTCAATTTTGAGAACGGTGAATTCGTTCGGTCACCGTAATCATTGAATTCCTTCAATCATTACAACACCTTGTGGTGTCTGTATAAATTGTAGCTTGTGCTAATAATAAACCCTGATCATATCAATCCATACGTCATTCGTTTGACTCATCATTCAAGTAGTCTTGATACAATTATGCATTAAGATAATGATACACTAAATCCATTGTATTGTCCGGTGTATCTCTGTCATTTGAATCAATGTCACTGATTTCTGTTGTGATAATTGACAAATCATTTTTCATACTTCTATTTTCAATTGAGATTATTGACTCATAGTCTTCCTCAATTTGACAATCAAAGTAAGTTCTCTGCTGACATCAAATCCTGGTTGTCGTTGCATTCCGAACTTTATGTCCATCAAATCTCTCTTCTGATTTTGCGAAACTTAGTCACCTTGATGATTGTATCATTTCATCTCGTGCAGTTAACATCAATTCCTGGAACTAATCGAAACATTTATGTTTCTCATTTTCTTCTATGTCCTTAGAAAGATCTCACTAAGGATTCGTCTGCTAAGCATTTTCTAGGATTTGATACATACATCATTCCTGTCAGTTGTAACTAATGAGCTACGAGTCCTATTTGTCTAATAAATAATCCAACATACCTGGAATTTAATGAAGCTGAATATTCTTCCCATAAGGGAAACTTTTAACAAAACCTTATCTCCCACTTGAAAGGTTTTCATCTGTTATCTACATAACTCTTTTGATAATCTCGTATTTATTTTATCTATTGTATCTTGCACTATCTCGAGTCCAGATAAGTTGCTTTTCTCTAAATTTTTGCCCAACAGACTGGGATTTGGAACTGCCATCCATTAAATGCTTCCAAAGACACTTTGACACTATTTTTACTAACTATAAAAGTTACCTAATTAAAAAGAAGAATTGTTTTCAATAATTAGGGTTGATCCCTATAAATCTATTACAAATGAAAAGTCGGATTTTGTCCCACTTGTTATTATAAATGTATTATTAGAAAAACTTGGGTTTTATCCCATTTATCTATTTTAAACATTTTGGTGTTTAACTCTGATAACAATATTTCCTAACAACTGTCCTGATGAAATTTTACGCTACCAAAATTGATAAACACCGATACCACCAAATGTGCGAAGCTCGCGGCCGCCCGCCTCCCGAGGCAAGGGGTCGGGGGCTATGACAGTACTGGAACATAAACCATGAATACCTAAACCAATGAATACCCATTATGTGATTTCATTATAGTATTTTATGTGAAACCCCACTGAAATGATTACGTAATTACGTAACAATAGTTGATTATATATTATTACATGATTATGTGATTTTTTAATACTCATTCGTGATTACGCAATTTCATCAATTAACTACGTAATGCCGTATATTAGAGATTTAATCAAATAATAAAGCATAAAACAATTAAGTTCTTATTATTAAACATGTAATCACGTAATAAGCATAATTGTAATAACATCAATTATAACAAATCATATTGAATGTGTAATTATGTAATGGATTTATATTGAATGCGTAATCACATAATGAGTTATGTTGTTGAATCTGTAATAACGTATCCTATAAAAAATTAAGGAAACTATAGTAATAGTTTGCTCGAATTAAAGAGAATGAAATACTCATTAATACGGTTTAATATTTGTAAAATATATATATATATATATATATATATATATATATATATATAGGGAGCCGCTAGAATGAGAACCACCACGAGTTGTAAGAACCACGAGAACCGCGCCCCGCGGGTGGCCGTTGACCACGAAATTTTTTTTACACCTAGATCCGTATATTTTAACACCGGGGGTAAATTTTGGGTTCAAACGGCGCGCCCGAGGGGGTAGTTTTTTACGCCCAAAGTTTGGTAAAAAAAAAAGAAAAATTAAAAAAATTAAAAAAACCCAAACTTTGGGCGTAAAAAACTACCCCCTCGGGCGCGCCGTTTGAACCCAAAATTTACCCCCGGTGTTAAAATATACGGATCTAGGTGTAAAAAAAATTTCGTGGTCAACGGCCACCCGCGGGGCGCGGTTCTCGTGGTTCTTACAACTCGTGGTGGTTCTCATTCTAGCGATCCCCTATATATATATATATTAACGTATGAAAAAGTTATAGCCGTTTGAAAATCAAGGGGAAGAAGTTTAAGTGAGAAAAGACCATTATATCTTTTGTCTATTTGCTTTTTCAATTCTTTAAACCTGATATTTATAAAAATGTCACCGCTAAAATTTTAGTCTTTGATCAATTGAAATCAATGGTTCTCTTTCTTGTGTATGCTTCATACGATTAAAGAGTTTTGTACAGGATCCTTCCTCTTATTATTTGTTGGTATTTTTCTTCACAATTACATTCTACTATAGGTTAAACTTTGAAAAAATATGGCTATTACCCATTCACCTCTTGTCTCAAATACCCCTTTATAAACAGGTCAAAGACCACATTCTCAACCCCACACAACACAACATTCTTTCTCACTAAACTTTCAGTATTCCCTTTTTGCACCATTGGGTCTTCGCTCAGTGGCCACCGACACCTATTTAGTGTCTCTTGAGGTCTCCCATTGCGTGGAGGTCGCGGGTTCGAATCTTGGGTACTCTAGGCTCTTCAATCCAATCAAGTTGGCAAGGGTATTTACCGCCAGGGATCGTTGTCGGGTCGTGAACTGGGAAGGGAGATCCCTTCCGCGGCTAAGGATACCATGCACCTATCCTTTTTTTAAAGCCATATGTTGCACACACATCTCACATAAGAACAAGTAGTGTTTAAATAAATTCTTGCTTTACATCTCTAAGTTTCTTACACTTACACACACATAATTCTTGCTTGACATATTGAAGTTTCTTACACTTACACACATATATTAAGTGTCATTATTATGTTCCAAAAACCTTAGGAGTTGAAAAGCTTAGTACACCAAACACTCAAACTTGTTTCAATGACCAAAAGTGAGAAACAAGTTCACTGAACACATTAATCATTTCAACTTTTGTTATATTTTACATATTTATTTTACTTCCTATTCATACTCAACTCATAGCTATGCGTTTGTAGATCATACACCTAAATACTTATGTATAACCATGGTGTGGATCCAAGATCGAAACTAGCTAACATATTTTAATTTAGAAACTAGTTTCTTATGAATTTCTTGCCTAAACCTTGGCTTGATAACACAAAGGTTCGTGTGTTCGAGAGACCATCATTTAACATGAAAAAATGTAAAGATAAATGGTGTTCCGGGATCGAACCTATGCACGAGCATACCCTCAAACTCAAGATCTAGCAAACATTTTATAATCTGAAATTTGAGTCACAAAACAAGTGTATGTCGGGGGATGATATGTCCTTAATCACTTCTGAATGTTCGTTGAATTAAGTTTGGTGACGGATATTCAATATAAAAACTCGGTCAAAGAAAATAATAAACTAAAACCAAGCAGTTGGTGGCAAAAACTTATGTTAAAATGTGAAGACTTGTATATTTTTAACAAATCTACTATTATACATCATAAATCAAGTAAATAGAATGTTATAGGAAACTCGGAAGTTGTTGAAGTTATTTTGGATTTTTAATGAAAATAAGCCGTTATTATGCCGAAATTAAGAATTAAGATGAGAAAAGTACTTAAATATCACGAAAAGTTCCAAAATTTTTACTGGAACTTTTATGTATCAAAAAGGACTCAGAAACAAAATTTCTTGGTATTATGGGTTGTACAATTATACTTTTGATTTTTGGCCTTATAAATACCAATAAAATAGCGAACGTTGGAATATCTAAAAGTTCCCAAATTTTTACCGGAACTTTTATGTATCAAAAAGAACTCAGAAACAAAATTTCTTGGTATTTTGGGTTATACAATTATACTTTTGATTTTTGCCCTTATAAATACCAATAAAATGGCGAAAGTTGGAAGATCTACAACAAGCACTTCATGGACCCGTGAAATATAATTATTCTAGTAGCATGTGACTCAAGATCTGAGTTTATAAGATTTTTATAAAACAAATTGCCAAACTTGTAATTAATGGATATTTTATAAGTTTTAAAACCTTATTTTTAGTAAAAAAAAAAGCCGTATTTAAAAATTTGGAAACACAACCTTCAAACTTAAGGTCTAAGACCTCATATATAATGGGTTTCGGACCTGGTCGAGAAACAAAGTTGGAGGTTCATGAGATTTTAGCAAAAGATACACAAATAGAGACCATTTATGTAAGACAAACTTAGGGGCTAAAACCGCCAAAGTCCAAAAGTTTACTGTTTTAACCCATTTTTATAAACCCAAATCAGATTTTACCTTGTTCTATAGAATATTTCACGTGTTAACCAACTAGACTAGAGATGCCTACGTTTGAAAACCGAAAAGTTAAAGTTTCGATTTTGTAACAAGATCTACAATGATATAGTTTTCTTTAACAACATGGTTACCATCACCAACTCCATTTTCAAAAAACAAAATACCATATACTTGATTTGCCATGAAAACATTTGGAAGAGGCTTGTATAATTCTTTAACAAGCCGAAATGTCGTCTGTTTGACGTTTTACACATTATTATTTTAACACCATTTTTAAGTGCATATTTTCTTAAACACGTAAACTTAAACGGTAGCACGCATATAGATCTATATCACTATAGTTGGTCCTTAAGATCTCATTAGTATTCACTTGCATTGTAGGACTCGAGTAGAATGCACGTGCAAGCGAACCCATGGATTCTCTGAAGTCCCGACCTTTAACCAATGAGTGAGTCTCGCGACCCCTTTTTACTTGTATTCTTTTTTTGGGGGGGGGGGGGCATGCTATTACATTTTTATACATATGTCTTGACTACAATATATGTTACATGAGTTAGAGAACATAATCTAAGTCCCCGAATAACATAACCATTAACTTAGACAAGTCATGGAATATATGAATAATACTATTTTGGTTGACACCCCTTTTCATGGTTTGTCGCGCTAACCTCGACCGTTGTGTCAAATGATTATATATTTCTAATTCCGTTTGAAATTGTCTCTCACCCTATATTTGACATTTTCCTCGTATAACGAGCCCTGATCTATCTATACAAATACAAGACTCGATACAAGACGAAGTCGACAGACGCATGCACCAACAGACTCCCCCTTGAATGTTGACGAGTCTTCAGTGTCGAGTCTTCGCATCTTCAGTCTTTATCAGTCCTCTCGACCTCTTCTGAAGTATTTAACAATGTAAAGTGTCCTCAATCTCTGTCTTCTTTTTAACAACTTAACTCCCCCTCGAATGTTGATCTAATCTTTAATTCCAGAAATACAATTAGATATCTTGATTCTTTAAGTTCATCAACATCAGCAGTTCCAGGATCGTAACTTGGCCTACCTGCACAAACTCTACCTCACAATAAATTTCACAAATTTTCAAATTTTACAAATTTATTCTCTGTATTCACTTGTAAACACAAATCAAATAATGATTTTACAATATTAATCACTGATTAACCACTTGAATGAATAACATTTTCATTTTCAAACACTTTTTCAACTCAAACATCTCAAATAAATTCTCCCAAACCTTTTGTTCATCATGTTTAGCACTTGGAATTTTGAAAATCAGTTCTCCAACATCAGTTGTCGAAAATCTTTTTGAAATTTTCAAAAGTTTATGCTAAAACACACTAAAATATTTTTGGAATTTTGAATGAAAATGAAATGCAGTAAAGAAAATATTTACAAACAATATTTTTGTGAGTTTGCGTAAGAGGATCATATCAGTTTTTGAGACAAATCACCAACACCGTTAAGCTTTATATCATTTTATGTTCTAAACGATTCACTTAGATTGTCAGTATACTGGTCCACTTAAATTCTCACACAAAATTCAACTGTTTCGAGATACGAGATTAATGTATTAAGCACTTAAACTTATTCACGTGTCCCACCTCAGAATATACTCCCGTATCCAGATCCCAATATTCAGTCTTACAGGTGAGTATACCACAGATGATATCTGTAAAGGGTTAAAATGCGAGGACCATGAGAGCTCAGGTCAGAACTTCCGTTCAGCAGAGAGATGACGACTTCGACTTTTGGTGTGTCCCCTTTAGAAGATCTTTTGTTTCAACAGCACATGATTAGCATTTTGCAATGTTTCATCATTTTTAGTACTGAGGGCGATGCTATATTTCAAGCAAGCAGAAAGTATTATACGGGGACTAGGCCATTGCTTCCGCAAAATCATAAGTCCCAGGATAATACCCCAGATATCACTGAGTATAAAGACCTAGTATCTCAGAAAGAGTGACATTTCAAACAAGATTTCGGGGGTTACACATATATCCGAGAGATGTTCCCCACAATATAAGTAAGTTTGAAATTTAGGTTTATATCTCATCACAATCTACTAAATGTGTAAAAACCTACTGGCACATCATCAATGAGACCGTTTATCACATTTTGACTTTCCAATTCTTTAGCATGCTGTGATAGTCCACTGATGTACTATCATTTCCTCTTTTTTCAACAAAACTCATTTTGATTTTATCATGTTTTTGGCTTTTTTTTCAAATTTTCAAATGTTTTTGGATTTTCAGAAATTCTTACTCCCCCTAAAATTCAAACACATTTAAAAGAAATTTGAAAACAAACTGTACAAAATAAAATGACAACTGATATCGAATCACTTCATTTCGCCATCCACTTGGCATAAACAATCAGAACTCCCCCTCACAACAAACTATTTTCCCATTGTGATATCAAAACACTTAAGTTTGTTTTAATCAAATGGTTTTTCCGGAAAATTAGTTTTGTTGATTTCAAAAAAACCACTTGTAGGTTAGGGGATTCGTTCATCACCTTGTTCATTTTGAACCTCTTGAAAAATATAACAGTTTAAATTCAAAAAACAAACACCATTTGTAGAAAATCAAGTACAACTTAATGTCCCTCATTTACCACTTGTATGTTAAAACCCTTCATCAACCACTTGTAAATCGAAATATCACCAGAGTGAATTTCTCAAGAAAGATGCCGATACCTGCTCCACACTTACCAACCTGGAAGCTCCGGCAAGTCATACTTTTTATTCATCATAATATGTTCCATCCCAGTCACAAACCTGAGATGTCACATTCTTACCTGGTTTCTTCAATTTTTTCTCATAAAACTCCTTCACCCCTTTTACTTTTCTGTCAACCATTTTTCCAAAAATATGATGCACTTTGGGGTTAAATGCTTTTTCAATATCAAAATCTTTCTTTTCTGAGAAAAATTGATTTGAAATCTCAATTTTACCAACTTTCTGTTTAAAATTCTCAGCCCTCAATGGTGGAAAATTGACATAATCCATTGGAGGTACTGAAGTTTCCAATTTTAACACAGCTTGTGGCTCCTCTGACTTTGTGGAATCAGATTCATCGCCTGAAAATAGCTCCTCTAATTTTGACGAATCAGAATCATTGCTAGAACTATCAACAGATTTCTTAACAACCCATTTTTGGTTGTCAAGATTTGCACTTTTCTTGTAAAACCTCTTTGAACATTCACCAATTTCAAATTTTGAATTTTGAATTTTTGAAAAGTTTAGTTCTCTCAATTGGTGGTTCAAACTCAACCATTTTTTCTTTCAGTTTAGAAACTCCCTGTTTGGTTTGAATTGCTTGTGAACATTTCACAGCTAGATGTCCAATTCTACCACATTTAAAACAGGTTCGAGTCTCCTTCTTCTTTTGATCAACCATCTTCTCAATTTCTTCTTGCTTCTTCGCAAGGAATTCTTTGTTCGACTGCTTTCTGAACAAATTTTCTTTTTCCTCTTCAGAAGATGTACCTGAAACAAATATCATTTTTGATTTAAAATCTCGAACATATTTTTCATTTTTATAATTTTCTGGTGGAATAAAACCGAGACCTTTTCTTTTGAAATTACCGTTATGGTTTGGTTTCTTTTGAAAACCTGAACCAGAACTGTAACCCTTTTTCTTGTTTAACCTTTGTTGAATTTTTGAGGTGTATTTTTTAGGTTTTTCAGAAAGATTTACATCTTTTATTTCAGAAATATTAATTTCTGTCAACTTGAAAACCTTTTTGATCAATTCATTTTTGACACCTCTTATTGGAAATTCCTCATCGGAATATAATTTGTCAGAATCATTCAATGTATATGCAACTTTGAATGTTTCGTCATTCAAATTAGATTTTGATAGAATAAATTCTTTATTGTAAACCCGTTTCTCCCTTTTGACTGAAGAACTTGACATGTTGGACTTAGACTTTGACTCTGATTTAGACTCCGACTTTGACTCCTCCATTTCATCGTTATCTAACACATGATCCACCACTTTCTTCATCAATTGAGATTGTTGATGTGACAACTGGCACAAACCGGTAATTTTCGTACACTATAATTATTATTTAATGACTGCAATTATGTGCTTAATTGTCAGCAATGTCTGAACACATGCTAAACAAGTGAATTCATGCACGTTGTATACTACAAAATATTGCTTTATGCATAAACGAGAGCGTTGCGTCAGAAATACTAGTAAACTCACCGGTAAGACACACTGTGTCAACAGAACTGCAGAAAGCAGTCAGACAATAAAATTGGAGCCTAGGTGTAGGCCCAACGACAAGAATACATCAAAACCCAAGAGTACATACAAGGGTTTAATATATAGACATTACGGAAGAAAAAATAAGCACTAAAAAGCACCCGAAACGCACTTTAAGTGCAGAATTTTATATAATTCAGCTATAATCAGCATTATGGCACTGAAATATTATGCAGAAATTTCGTTTTATCATCCAGAATATTTCCCTAAGTGTCGGGAATCGGAAGTATTACAAAAGGGCACTTAAAAGACACTAAAATGTGCAATTTAGCACTTTAACGAATCGGTATCTAACCGAACAGCCGGACATTACCCGGAACACCAAAATAATGCTAGAAGCATTGTTTTTATTTTTCTAAGCTAGTTAGGGTCGCCGTCCACCCTAACACACTATATATTATATAACACACTATATATTATATAACACACTTAACACTAAAATTAACACGTATCATGTAACTAGGATAAGTAACTTGGAGTTGAAATGTAACCAAGACCCCCCCCCCCCTCTTTTCTTACGGTTTCAAGGGTGGTACCCCACCCTTGATTTTCTTCATTTGTTTATTAAGTTTGCTAAGTACTAAGGGAGCACTTGATCTAAAGGTTATTAGCATGTTGGATGATTTCTTATTTAACCACTAGATCATCAACCTTCTTCATCCACATTTCATCAACACACCACAAAGACTCTCTCCCTCTCCTATATCTCGGCCGACCTCACCACCACCTATAACCACTATCATCCATCCATTATCATATATTCCAAGCTTTCCTCAAGATGTTAGAAGGTGCATAGTGAAGCTAGGTGCTTTCGAAAGTGCAAGAACCGCTCTAGATTTCTTTTCTCCACCACATTTACATCTTGTTTCTTCCCTAGACTTGTGCTAGTAGTAAGTGTTTCTAATCATCATCTTGATCTTGTTTATGGTGGTTAATAGGTGATTTAATGGGTAAAAATTATGAACACTAAAGAACATAACATAAAGTCTTGAACATAAGTGATTAATGGTGGATAAAGAGTAGATATGTGTGTAAATCATGTGAATCTTGTTTAGTTGTTATTATTTGATGTTGTTTGTTGGTAAAAGTTGGATGGATAATCATCTAGACATGCTAGGTCATGTTCAAGAACATGAACTAGTAGGATGCTAGTGCTAGAATTATGAAGGATGATGAAACCATCCACCCATGAACTTGAAACTTGAATAAATGTAATTTTTCTTGGAAAATAAGGTTACAAGCTTGTAGATCTAAAGATCTACAAGTGGTTTTTTTTTCGGAAGAACCAAGTGGAAAATACTAGATTGTTAAAAACCCGGATCTTGTATAAACTAAAATCATTTTTAGGAAGTAAACAAGTGTATAAACACTTGTGTAGAAAGAAAATTCCACAAAGAAATATTTTGAAATTCATGACTAGAAGTTGTGAAAATACATATTCTTTAAAAATAAAGTTTTGAAGAAACTGAACTTATTTTTAAAGATAACAAGACCTACTAAATATGTTAGTAACTTACTACATATTTTTACAAACTTTCAAGTTCATAAGTTGTGATATGTGCTTGTTTTGACAAGTTTGATAAATAAAGATTGTTATTGATTGTTGTTGATTTTAAAAGAAAATAAACACATGTTTTGAAAACATGGGAAACCTCCATTTTTAGGGGAAACTCTGTCAAAATTTTTATAAATTTTGACACTTAGAAAAATATAAGTTTTTGAGAAACTTATTCCCTAAAAATGTATTTAAAAAATATTACCAAGGTTTCTCTAATTTTTGGTGACAAGAAATGAGGATTTCTTCAAGAATAAAAATGGATATTAAGTATGTATATATTTTGGAGAAGAATATATATATTATTTGATCACCAACTTTTGTGCTAAGTGTATATAGTATGTGTTATACGTGCTAGTGTATTAAGACTTAAAAATACACTAAATACTCATGAGAAGTATAAACACAAAAATACACATGCAACATACAAGATACATAATTCGGGTGCAAAGTGCAAAACACGAGATACTTATATTAAATTTTGAGAAAATAATATAAGTAAGATACTTAGTTAAAAATATAAAATATTTTTAACACAACAATACAAATACAAAAGAGAGTGACTGTACTTGTGCGACGCAAGTCTAGTGACTAACGTTAAGAAAACGCGTATAGGTCACGACGTCAATTAAGCAAATCCGGTGAAGTTTACGACGCAAGGAACGCAAAGTTGTGAGTTCATGCTCCCCCTTTTCCTAAGTCGTGTCACATGTTAATGGGTTTGCAACCCATTAACAATCCTGATACATACATGAATACTTTATTTACTTAAAATTCATACCATACTAAAACTTGATTTATACTTGAGTATGTGGGGTACACAAGTTAACTTGAATTAAACTTGAGTACGTGGGGTACTCAAGTAAACTTGAATTATACATGAGTATGTGGGGTACACATGAAAACTTGATTTATATATGAAAACTTGATTTATACATGACACAAACTATGTTTTCATACAAAGTATACAAACGTGAAATATAACAACTGCATGAATTCACACCAACATTATGTTGACATTTTTCCAAAACTCACATGTATTTCAGGTAACTAGGATGGATGTGCGTGCGGTCTTACCCATGCTCGTGGAGGTCGCTTATGTTTATCTTTAAATAAAGTTGTAAACTTTTAAGACAATGTTTTGTGCTATCTAGCGATGTAAACACTATGTTATGTTTCAAATTATGGTATTTGAAGTTATTTTCATGAGCATGTAGTATGTTTACCTTTCGTATGCAATGAGAACCTTTCATGATCACACCTCGTGCTTCCGCCGCAGAAAGGGGTGTGATAGATTGGTGTCAGAGCTGCGATTGTAGTGAACCAGGATTCCTTCTCGAGTCTAGTCTACAATCTCTAGGATCCTTTCACGAAAATAATTTTTTCAAAGAGTTTTCATTGCATAAAACGTCCCGCGACATCCACTACCTGAAACTGTTTACAAAGAGTCGAGAAAAGACACTACGAGACTTAGGGTGCACCGAAGTAGCACTTGTCTTTAACTGAGAAATTACTTGCAATTATGTGTGATAATTAGCATATACATATACTAGAAGTAGAATGTCACAAGTATACGTGACTTTACCTGAAAGCAATGGCCTATATGAAGGAAGAAATACACGGATGAAACGAACTGTGCGGACTGTGCAAGGAGTTACGTAATTATGGTTGCATACGTAATTACGGAATTTAGTGCACAAAAACCACAGCAAGTCTTGTCACGTATATATTCCCTCAGTGCAAGCCTACTAAGTACTCTGCTAGGGTAATAATTGTTTGATGTCACTTATGTGGTATATGCCTGTGAATATATATACTACTACTGTCTAGTATGACGATATCAAACAAATGTTTAACCCTGTTGTGTTATGTTCTGTCAGAACATGGCACCCAGGAAAGCTGTGAATGCTCGCAATGATGATCAACCTCCTCCTCCCCCACTGCCAAGAACCGCTGAAGAGCTGAATGCTCTACTGGAGGAAAGAATCTCCGTAGCTATCGCCCAGAACGAGGCAAACCGAACTCAAGACAGTGGCGGCCCAAGCAACGCTAGACGCAATGGGAACGGAGATTCATCTGGAGGCAACGCAGCTCAAGGTAACCTTAAGACGATTCACTAAGCATGGAGAAATTTATGAACGGTCTTTGTTTCATTATTTCTTCGATTGCTCACATGTGAATTGGTTGAATCAATTCCAGGCTGCACTTTCAAGCAGTTCCTCGACTGCAAGCCGATGAACTATGACGGCACAGGAGGTGCAGTAGCATTTGTACGTTGGATGGAGAAGACTGAAGCTACTATCCGCATGAGCAAGTGTACCGCGGATCAACAAGTCACCTTTGCTACTGGGTTGTTTGTCGATGAAGCTCTGACTTGGTGGAACTTGCAAGCCCAGACTTTGGGTGATGATGCCGCTTATGGCCTAACTTGGGAAGAACTGAAGGAAAGAATGAGAGAGAAGTATTGCTCTCGTGCTGAACTCCAAAGGCTGGAAACGGAGTTCTGGCACTTGACCATAGAAGGTGCTGACATTAATGGCTACACTCGAAGGTTCCACGATCTGTCTAGAGTGCTTCCCTACATGGTGACTCCTGAGTTCAAGAGCGTTGAACGCTACATTTGGGGAGTGGCCCCAGAGTTTCGTGGCATGGTAACTTCGGCCAAACCACAAACAATCACCGAGGCTGTAACTCTGGCTGTTAGCCTTACTGAAGATTGTGTTCGTATAAAGAAGTTATCGCTGAACCCCACTGAAAAGACCGAGACGCATGCTGAGTCGTCCGGCGACAAGAAAAGAAAACATGCAAACCTGAATCAAGCAACTCGCAACAACAAGGGTTTCAATAAGAAGCGCGACACTAACCCGCCTCAGGAGATGAAAACCCTTGCAACCAAAGGATACCAAGGCACCATGCCTAAATGCCAAAAATGTAAGTTTCATCATGAAGGAGCTTGTCGCATTCCAAGGTGCGAAAAATGTGGAAGGTTGGGTCATCAAACAGAAGACTGTTGGGGAAAAGGAAAGAACCGGAATGGAAATGGTGCTGGAAATAAGAATGGTAACGGGAAAGGGCGGAACCAAGGATACTTCATTTGTGGAAGCAATGATCATTTCATGAAGGACTGCCCAAAGGGAAACAATGCTCAGGCTCGAGCATTTGTGATTGGAGCAAAGGACGCACGCGAGGACCCTAATGTGGTCACCGGTACGTTTCTCATTAACAATCACTTTGCATCCATATTATTTGACACTGGCGCCGATTATAGCTTCATGTCTGTGGAATTTAAACGCATACTTGGAATAGAATCTAGTAGATTAGAAATTCCTTATTCTATTGAGCTAGCCAATGGTAAACTTGTTGAATCGGGCGAAGTTGTTAGAGGCTGCACACTAGAACTTGGTGAACGAAGATTTAGCATCGACCTCTTACCTATTCAATTGGGTAGCTTCGATATAGTAGTCGGAATGGACTGGTTGTCCAAAAACAAAGCTGAGGTTATTTGTAATGAGAAAATCATTCGCATCCCTTTGGTAAATGATGAAACTCTCATCGTACATGGAGAAAGACGAAACGCGCCTCTACGAATCATCAGTTGTATGAAGGCACAGAAGTGCTTAAGGAAAGGATGTGTTGCCTTCCTAGCACACGTTGTAGATAAGAAGGCTGTAGAGCCGAAACTCGAGGACATTCCTATGGTGAAAGAATTTGTTGGACCGTGTCGTGACCCTAAACGATCAGTTAAGGCAGTTCATCATCACGTATAAAGGCGGAATCAGAATACGTAACATAACAACAGCTGTTCCTTTCAATTCCTGCTTTATTTATGCTTTCTGAAATGAATTTGACAGAGTTTGGTTACCTAGCATATGAACAGGTCTCGCTCCAAGTTACATGAATGATCACACATGAAAGGTATTTATACTATGGCTGATTTCGCTTATGTGTCAGTGACACAAGAGCGAAATCCCATTTGACCATTAAAGCGAAATCAACCTTGGACCATCTAAGCGAAATCACCTATCTAACTGTACATATGAACGAAATCAGACCTATCACATGAACGTAATTACAATATCATTTCCTTAATTGCTTTTGTCATCTTGTGTGATGATGTCATGATGATGTTGCTTTGGTGATGTCATCATGACATCATTCTTGAACATTCTTCGCAACGAACTGAGACACGATCTAAGACGAAGTTGACAGATGAATGCACTAACAGACTCCCCCTCAGATGTTGACGAGTCTTAAGTATCGAGTCTTCTCAGTCTTCAGTCTTTATCAGCTTTAGGCTCCCCCTTTCATCAAGCTTCCGTGCTTTGGGATCGACACCTAGCTTTCCAGCTACAAGCTCCTCCTAACTTTCAGCTTGTCTTCAGACTCCCCCTTAGACTTTGCTCTCAGGATCGTAGTCTGGACTTTTCCTGCAATAACTCATACATCTATAAGTAACAACATTTTAATCTTCCAGATATCGTAATCTGACAATTCAATCTCCTCAAAATCACTTCTCATGAATATGGCAGTTTCATCGAATCGTATCGGAAACTAGCTCTATAACAATATAAACATCCAACTCCCCCACAGTTAATCATCCAAGTCCAACTTAATGACCTTGGAGATATCACAAACTGTTTTTGAATTTTTGATTTTAAAACTTCAAGTTTCAAATTAATGAACTTGTTTTATTTTCAGAAACACAATCAGCTTACTTAGATTTTGAAACTCAGCACTCAGACATCAGTTGTCGAAAATAAAGCAGAAATCAAAATCTTTTTGTATTTTCTGAAAATATAAAGCAGTAAAGAAATATGTACAAACATATTTACAGACATTATTTTTGTTTGAGTATGCGTTAGAGGATCATATCAGTTTTTGACAAGTCACAAGTACCGTTGAGCTTAATAACACTTTAAGAATTAAACAATTCACTTAGATTGTCGATATACTGATCCACTTAAATTTCAACTGATTCAGGATACGAATTAGATGTATTAAGAACTTAAACTCATTCATGTGTCCCACCTCTTGAATATACTCCCGTATCCAGAATCCCAATAATCAGTCTTACAGGTGAGTATACTACAATGATATCTGTATATAAATTAGGTATGCGAGGGCCGAGGGATCTCAGGTCGATACTTCCGTATACGCAGAGAGATATCAGCTTCGACTTTTCGATGTGTCCCCTTTAGAGGATCTTTTTGCTTACAACAGCAGCATTTATCAATTTTATTGTTTCAGCATGCTGAGGGTTTAATGCTGTGTTTCAAGCATTGCAGCAAGCATTATCCAAGGACTAGGTCAGAACTACCGTTCAACAGAAGTCCCGGAATAATACCCCAGATATCATTGAGTATAAAGACCTAGTATATCAGATTATGAGACCTTTCAAACGAGATTTCAGGGGTTACCTATATATCCAAGTAGTGTTCCCCACGAAATAAGCAAGTGTGAAATTTAGGTTTATATCCCGAAAAAGTTTACTAAATGTATAAAAACCTACCGACACATCCACAATGAGATCGTTTAACACATTTAAACTTTCCATTTCTTTAGCGTACTGTAACTGTCTACTGATGTACTATCATTTCCTCTTTTTACGCAAAAACTCAATTTTTGAATTTTATCATGTTTTTGACTTTTTCAAATTTTCAAATGTTTTTGTATTTTCTAACAACATTATATCTCCCCCTAAAATGCAAAACCATTTAAAGAAAATTTGACAACCAATACTAATAGCTTTGTCTCGCCATCCATTTTCTGCTAAAAGTGCTCTGATTTGCAGAAAATATAACATACCCCTATGATTTACAACCCATTGATCTTAACAGTTTGAAAACCGTTTTTCAATCTGATGAAAGTAATCATGTTTGTTCAACCGTGAGGGTTTCGGCGTATTCAATCAACATACAATCAAAACAAAATTAAAAGCAAACATATTTTTGGTTTTTCAAATTTTAACAAACTAAAAACATATTTTTGATTTTTAATTTTTCCAATTTTTAGAATTTTGAAAATATTGTTTATTTATGTACAGAAAACATGAAACTCCCTGTTCAACCAAACCAGGGTTCAGCAACCTCTTCCTGTGCCAGGTTGCTCCAACTACCATTCTCACAATCTTCAGCTTCGTTGAGCATCTGCACATTCAAACTTTATCAATCATTTGAACAATTTAGCCCAGGTCTGTTGGACCTTAGGCATTTCAACACAATAATTTTCATTCAATTTTTGAAACTCTTTGTCATTTAAAACTTGTTCAACTTTGACTTCAACTTTCTCATGTTTTTCCAACGTCACTTGTTTCTTAGCACTCCACATTTGACCTTCCGGAGTACCTCTTTTGTAAAAAATTGTCTCTTTTTGAACCTTTTGTTTTTTAATAACATTTTTAGGTTTCCAAAACTCTTGAGGTTTTGTCATATCAACAGATATTCTCCAACTCTGTGTTGTTCTTAATCTGGGTGTGTGAGAATTCCAGGTCTGTCTTGAATCAAACCTGTTCAGATTTAATTTCCAATTTTGATTTGAAGCAAACTTGTTTGTATTGTATCTCCAAGTTTGTTTCGAATCAAATCTGGTTGACCTTGGTTTCACATCCTCAGATTTCTGTTTTTCAACATCAACAGGCTTTGGATTTGGACACTTTCGTGCAACATGTCCAATTTGATCACATTTAAAACACACTTTCTTTGAAACATCCTTGGCCTGTTGTTGTTTCTTTTTCATAGCATCAAACTCATCATTAGACTGTCGTCCAAATTTGAGTTTTTACTCTTCTTTCAAACTTTTCCCTTGAACAAAATTCATCTTTTGTTGCAAATCATGTTTTTCACTTTGATTCCAATTCCGTTTCTTTTTATAACCCAAACCAGCCTTCATGTTTTTCTTCTTAAAACCAGGTTTGTTATAAAAAGATTTATGACCTTTACCAGCAAACTTTGGAATCTCAGACTTCTCAATCTCAACCATTTTGAAAACTTTATCGTCCTTCTCTGAAATCACATTCTGAATCGGGAATACAACATCTAAGAATAATTTGTCCGATCCAATCATGGTATAAACCAATCCTTTTGAATAATCATTCAATTTTTTCTCGGATTTTGTGTTTTTCAGATAACCATCATAAAGATTTCCTTCATCTTCATCCTGTGATTCAGACTTACCTTTTGTAGACTCATCTTTCAAAACACTTTCAACAACCTTACTTACCACATCTGAATCATTAGCATCATCAGATTTGGAGTAAGTCACATCGATACTTTCAGGTAACTGGTCAGCTATGTTCAAACCCTTTGCCACCTTTTCCTCATCATAAAAAGTATAATTGTTTCTCAATGGTGGTGGTACCTGATGAAATTCTGAACCAATACCCTTTTTGCAATTTTCAGTATCTTTGTCATCTGGTGTGATGTTGAAAATGCGTTCAAGAATGTACGAAGAGTTATGATAACTTTGAAGTTTTGTAACAACCTTTTCTTTTTCAGCCAAGACTTGTTTAAGACTAGCAATTTCATCAACACATTTGTTCAATTCAATTTGATTTTCTTTAAATTTTCTTTCATACATTTCTTTAGTGACTAAAGTTTCTGACAATCTTTGATCAAAACTTTTGACCTGGCTTTTCAAAGTATCATAAGCTTCTTGTACTCTCTGACTAGACCATTTTAAAGAATCATACTGTTTTTGTAAATCTTGAAATTTCGATTCTTTTTCAACACAATCGACACATTTTGCTGAACACAGTTGTCTATAAACATCATTATCCTTTTCAAGACCTTGACATTTCTGTGTCAAATTTTCAACTTTTATTTTCAAAATTTCTTCTTTTTCAATCATTTCTTGACATTTTATTTTGAAAACATTTTCAAGTTTACTTGTTTCAATATCTTTTGTTTTGATTGTTTCATCTTTTTCAATACAGGCTTTGCACATTTCTATGCAATTCCTGCACTTGTTCTCATTTTCATCAACTAATTTAACATTCGATAGATCAGAAGATTTTCTAACCTCGGTCTCATTAAGCACCGGTTCTTCTGTTTCAGCTTTCTGATCTTGCTCTTTGTTCTCCACTTTTTCTTCTTTCTGTGCTTCTTCTATCTTCTGTTCTTTTTCAGCTTTCTGATCTTCTTCAGCAGCAATCTTCACAACATTCTTTACTTCTTCAATCATCTTCTTCAATTCTTCTTCTTTTCTCTACTTCATTTCTACCACCTTCGGTAGACTTGCTTCACAAACCTCTCTTATCTTCTTCTCCAAATCAGGCAAATATGCTTTATCAGATAACCTTCGTGTGTTGAAAGTAGCCTGCCTTGGGACCAAATTTATTACAGCTTCGAAATCCACCTTTGATGGGTCAACAACTGGATTACCCCGTGGATCCATGTAACATTCCAACTCTTCATTCCATCTTTTTGCTCTCTGGGCTTCTTTGAATGGTTCATTTAATTTTCCAATTTCCCATCTTGCATAGTCTGCTTTCCAATATCTATCAGGATCAGCATTAGCCACAAATGCATATCCAACTGCATCTTCTTCAGGACATACTTGACTCCAGTCGTAACCTTCATCATCATATATAACTGCAAGAGCCCTTGATTTTTCTTCACACTGTTTCAATCTTGGTGGCTCAGACTTGTTCTGATGGTAAATCGCTTTCCTGTAGTAATCTTCATTGAATGGATTTTCAGAATCATCAGCAGCATACGCATTTCTGCACTCGCGCTTAAAATGACCTCTTTGTTTGCATTTGAAACATGTCACCTTAGATTTATCAAATCCCAGTTTGGTAGATGGTCCACCAATTGACTTTCTCCCCGTGATCTCCATGAACCGCTGTGCCCGACGAACTGCACTGGCCATGCACCATCTTATATCCATAAGTTCCATCTCCTCGGGGTCTAATTGATCATAATCTTCTTTCGTCAAGTTGGTATTGCCAATCTTCCCTGCAACGAGGCTTTCATACGATTCAAGTACAGATGCCAAGAAAACCATCTGTTGTTTTGCCGACTCTTCGCTAAAATTCTGCCCATTCTTCAGATCCACTGCGATATTACACTGAAATAAATTCTTTGAATCAGATTGGTTTGAAGTGTCTGAAGAAGATCCACTGTGAAAACCACTGTGAAGACTTTCAATATTCACTGAACTTGAACTTTCTGCAGAAAATGCTGTTTTTGGAGATCCAGCCTGTGGTGCATTTCCTCTGTAGTAAAGCTCCACATTTTGCTGATAAGCTGGATTATTGACTTTAGATCTCTTTATCTCCAACTCATGGCTTTCAAGTCTTTCAATCAGCAAATCCACTTTCAAATCTTCAGGCTTGATTGTGTTCTTCAACATTAAAGCGAAGTATTGCCACTCTTGATCATTTGGCAATGAATCAAACAATTTATCCACCAAATCCTCTTCAGAATATGTGATTTCATGTCTGGCTAACTCCATTTTTAGATGCCCAAATCTTTCGATCATTCTACAAACAGATTCATTTTTCATACAACTGAATAAATCAAACTCTTTACGCAACAATTTCTTTTTGTTTTTGACAATTTCATTACTTCCTACACACTTTTTCCCTAACGCTTCCCACAAACTCTTTGAAGTTTTCTCTTGTTCAAGTAACGAAATAATATCCTCTCTTACTGACTGTTTGATTAATGTGATCATTTTATATTCAGCTACAAAATTTTTTATATCTATGTCTGTGAAATCTTTTGCTTCTATTAACTCTCCTCCCTCTTTTACTGGTTCAGTGTATCCATTTGTCAGTTTTAACCAACTTTCAGGAGCGAAAGCTTTTACCCAACCCTCAAATCTGTTTTTCCACCAATTATAATCTTCAACTTTCATTAGCTTTGGTGGCTTCTGTTGGCTTCCGTACATGTTCTCAAACTTCAAATTCTCCGAAATCTCCTTCGAATATTCTTTCATCTCAGATCTTCTATCTGATGATTCGGAATTGAACGCGTTGTAGAAAGTATTGTAGAACTCTTCACCGTTGTTTGACATCTTCAAATACCTAGCATATGAACAGGTCTCGCTCCAAGTTACATGAATGATCACACATGAAAGGTATTTATACTATGGCTGATTTCGCTTATGTGTCAGTGACACAAGAGCGAAATCCCATTTGACCATTAAAGCGAAATCAACCTTGGACCATCTAAGCGAAATCACCTATCTAACTGTACATATGAACGAAATCAGACCTATCATATGAACGTAATTACAATATCATTTCCTTAATTTCTTTTGTCATCTTGTGTGATGATGTCATGATGATGTTGCTTTGGTGATATCATCATGACATCATTCTTGAACATTCTTCGCAACGAACTGAGACACGATCTAAGACGAAGTTGACAGATGAATGCACTAACAGAATTCCCTGATGTTTTTCCCGAAGATCTGCCAGGACTACCTCTGCAACGACAAGTCGAATTCCGCATAGACTTGGTTCCAGGAGCCGCTCCTGTAGCCAAGGCACCCTACCGGCTTGCACCATCCGAAATGCAAGAATTATCTACACAACTCCAGGAGTTGTTGGATAAAGGATTCATAAGGCCAAGCTTCTCGCCTTGGGGAGCTCCAGTATTGTTCGTAAAGAAGAAGGATGGAACACTGCGGATGTATATCGATTACAGAGAACTGAACAAGCTCACGATCAAGAATCGGTATCCACTACCAAGGATTGACGACTTATTTGATCAATTGCAAGGATCCAGCTACTATTCCAAGATCGACCTTCGATCTGGATACCATCAGCTAAGAATCCAAGAAGAAAGCGTGCCAAAGACTGTTTTCAGAACGCGATATGGGCATTACGAATTTCTTGTGATGCCATTCGGGCTGAGAATGCACCAGCGGTCTTTATGGATCTAATGAACCGCGTATGCAAACCATATCTCGATAAATTCATGATTGTATTTATCGATGATATCCTGATTTACTCGCGAACGAAAGAAGAGCACGAGCAACATCTCAGAACCATCTTGGAACTACTGAAGAAAGAGAAACTTTATGCAAAATTCTCAAAGTGCGAATTCTGGATTCGCGAAGTACAATTTCTTGGTCACGTTGTGAATGAGAAGGGCATTCATGTAGACCCATCCAAGATTGAAGCAATAAAGAATTGGGAAGCTCCCAAGACCCCAACTGAAGTTCGTCAATTTTTGGGCTTAGCGGGCTATTATCGGCGATTCATCGAGAATTTCTCAAAGATAGCTCAACCGCTAACGACCCTTACTCAGAAAGACAAGAAATACGAATGGGGTTACAAACAAGAAGAAGCCTTCCAGTTACTTAAAAACAAGCTATGCGATGCACCAATACTATCATTACCCGAAGGCACTGAAGACTTCGTGGTATACTGCGACGCCTCACGACAAGGCTTGGGTTGCGTGCTCATGCAACACCAAAAAGTCATCGCTTACGCTTCAAGACAATTGAAGGTTCATGAAAGAAACTATACCACTCACGACCTGGAGCTGGGCGCAGTGGTATTCGCCTTGAAGATCTGGCGACACTATCTATATTGTACTCGATGTACAATCTTCACAGATCACAAAAGCCTACAACACATATTCGATCAGAAAGAATTAAACATGCGTCAGCGACGTTGGGTCGAGCTGCTGAACGATTATGACTGTGAGATTAAGTACCATCCTGGAAAGGAAAATGTTGTAGCAGACGCGCTAAGTCGAAAAGAAAGGGTTAAGACCCTAAGGGTTCGAGCGTTAGAAATGACGATTCGAACGAACCTCACTGCACGTATTCGTGACGCACAACAAGAAGCTCTTAAGGGAGAAAACCGTAAAGCTGAATACCTCCGGGGTATGTTGAAATATATGGCGCCAAATGAAGAGGGAGCCCTATACTTTAAGAAGCGTATTTGGGTTCCGCTCTATGGTGGTATACGAGAAGTCATTCTTGACGAAGCGCACAAATCGAGATACTCGATCCATCCAGGATCAGATAAAATGTATCAAGATTTGAAAGAATACTATTGGTGGCCGAGACTCAAGAGCGACGTTGCTGTTTATGTTGGAAAATGCCTAACCTGTGCCAAGGTTAAGGCAGAATATCAGAAGCCGTCCGGCCTACTACAACAACCAGAGATACCCATGTAGAAGTGGGAGCAAATCTCAATGGACTTCATAACGAAATTACGCAAGACCCCTAGAGGGCATGATATGATATGGGTAATAGTCGATCGGTTAACGAAGTCTGCGCACTTCCTACCGATCCTAGAAAAAGACAGCACTGGGAAGCTTGCTGAGATATACTTAAGAGAGATTGTGGCACGACATGGGGTGCCAATCTCAATTATTTCAGACAGAGATGGACACTTTGTCTCAAGAATCTGGCAATCATTTCAGGAAGCCTTTGGATCTCAATTAGATCTAAGCACGGCCTTCCACCCACAAACAGACGGCCAGAGCGAACGGACTATACAAACGTTAGAAGATATGCTTCGCGCATGTGTCATGGATCTAGGCGGCAGCTGGGATACTCACCTACCTTTAGTTGAGTATTCCTACAATAACAGTTATCATACAAGCATAAAGGCCGCACCGTTCGAAGCTCTGTATGGCCGCAAGTGCCGATCGCCCTTATGTTGGGCAGACGCTGGAGATAAACGTATGGTTGGTCCTGAACTTGTGCAAGAGACCACCGACAAGATTGCGCAGATCCGAGAGCGCATTAAGGCGGCTCGAGATCGACAAAAGAGCTACGCTGACCTGAAAAGAAAACCAGTAGAATTCGAGGTGGGAGACAAAGTGTTGTTAAAGGTCTCACCTTGGAAGGGCGTAGTAAGATTTGGAAAACGTGGAAAGCTGAATCCACGATACATCGGACCATTCAAGATTCTAGAAAGAATTGGTACCGTGGCATACAAGTTGGAGTTACCGGAAGAACTTAATGGAGTACATGATACGTTCCATGTATCCAACCTTAAGAAGAGTCCAACACAAGAAGACGTGATCATCCCTGTGGATGAAGTACATATTGATGACGCCCTCCGATTTACAAAACAACCCGTTGAGGTAACAGACTGGAAAGTCAACAAGACCAGGAGGAGCACTGTTAAACTTGTCAAAGTACGTTGGAACTCTAAGCACGGACCCGAGTACACATGGGAACGTGAAGACCAGTTCAAAGAGAAGTATCCCCACCTATTCAAGAAGAATCCTGCGAGAGTTAGTTCAGCCTGAATTTCGGGACGAAATTCTTTTAACGGGGGAAGACTGTGACAACTGGCACAAACCGGTAATTTCCGTACACTTTAATTATTATTTAATGACTGCAATTATGTGCTTAATTGTCAGCAATGTCTGAACACATGCTAAACAAGTGAATTCATGCACGTTGTATACTACAAAATATTGCTTTATGCATAAACGAGAGCGTTGCGTCAGAAATACTAGTAAACTCACCGGTAAGACACACTGTGTCAACAGAACTGCAGAAAGCAGTCAGACAATAAAATTGGAGCCTAGGTGTAGGCCCAACGACAAGAATACATCAAAACCCAAGAGTACATACAAGGGTTTAATATATAGACATTACGGAAGCAAAAATAAGCACTAAAAAGCACCCGAAACGCACTTTAAGTGCAGAATTTTATATAATTCAGCTATAATCAGCATTATGGCACTGAAATATTATGCAGAAATTTCGTTTTATCATCTAGAATATTTCCCTAAGTGTCGGGAATTGGAAGTATTACAAAAGGGCACTTAAAAGACACTAAAAGGTGCAATTTAGCACTTTAACGAATCGGTATCTAACCGAACAACCGAACATTACCCGGAACACCAAAATAATGCTAGAAGCATTGTTTTTATTTTTCTAAGCTAGTTAGGGTCCCCGGACACCCTAACACACTATATATTATATAACACACTTAACACTAAAATTAACACTTATCATGTAACTAGGATAAGTAACTTGGAGTTGAAATGTAACCAAGACCCCCCCCCCCCCTCTCTCTTCTTACGGTTTCAAGGGCGGTACCCCACCCTTGATTTTCTTCATTTGTTTATTAAGTTTGCTAAGTACTAAGGGAGCACTTGATCTAAAGGTTATTAGCATGTTGGATGATTTCTTATTTAACCACTAGATCATCAACCTTCTTCATCCACACTTCATCAACACACCACAAAGACTCTCTCCCTCTCCTCTATCTCGGCCGACCTCACCACCACCTACAACCACCATCATCCATCCATTATCATATATTCTAAGCTTTCCTCAAGATGTTAGAAGGTGCATAGTGAAGCTAGGTGCTTTCGAAAGTGCAAGAACCGCTCTAGATTTCTTTTATCCACCACATTTACATCTTGTTTCTTCCCTAGCCTTGTGCTAGTAGTAAGTGTTTCTAATCATTATCTTGATCTTGTTTATGGTGGTTAATAGGTGATTTAATGGTTAAAAATTATGAACACTAAAGAACATAACATAAAGTCTTGAACACAAGTGATTAATGGTGGATAAAGAGTAGATATGTGTGTAAATCATGTGAATCTTGTCTAGTTGTGATTATTTGATGTTGTTTGTTGGTAAAAGTTGGATGGATCATCATCTAGACATGCTAGGTCATGTTCAAGAACATGAACTAGTAGGATGCTAGTGTTAGAATTATGAAGGATGATGAAACCATCCACCCATGAACTTGAAACTTGAATAAATGTAATTTTTCTTGGAAAATAAGGTTACAAGCTTGTAGATCTAAAGATCTACAAGTGGTTTTTTTTCGGAAGAACCAAGTGGAAAATACTAGATTGTTAAAAACCCGGATCTTGTATAAACTAAAATCATTTTTAGGGAGTAAACAAGTGTATAAACACTTGTGTTGAAAGAAAATTCCACAAAGAAATATTTTGAAATTCATGACTAGAAGTTGTGAAAATACATATTCTTTAAAAATAATGTTTTTAAGAAACTGAACTTATTTTTAAAGATAACAAGACCTACTAAATATGTTAGTAACTTACTACATATTTTTACAAACTTTCAAGTTCATAAGTTGTGATATGTGCTTGTTTTGACAAGTTTGGTAAATAAAGATTGTTATTGATTGTTGTTGATTTTAAAAGAAAATAAACACATGTTTTGAAAACATGGGAAACCTCCATTTTTAGGGGAAACTCTGTCAAAATTTTTATAAATTTTGACACTTAGAAAAATATAAGTTTTTGAGAAACTTATTCCCTAAAAATGTATTTAAAAATATTACCAAGGTTTCTCTAATTTTTGGTGACAAGAAATGAGGATTTCTTCAAGAATAAAAATGGATATTAAGTATGTATATATTTTTGAGAAGAATATATATATTATTTGATCACCAACTTTTGTGCTAAGTGTATATAGTATGTGTTATACGTGCTAGTGTATTAAGACTTAAAAATACACTAAATACTCATGAGAAGTATAAACACAAAAATACACATGCAACATACAAGATACATAATTCGGGTGCAAAGTGCAAAACACGAGATACTTATATTAAATTTTGAGAAAATAATATAAGTAAGATACTTAGTTAAAAATATAAAATATTTTTAACACAACAATACAAATACAAAAGAGAGTGACTGTACTTGTGCGACGCAAGTCTAGTGACTAACGTTAAGAAAACGCGTATAGGTCACGACGTCAATTAAGCAAATCCGGTGAAGTTTACGACGCAAGGAACGCAAAGTTGTGAGTTCATGCTCCCCCTTTTCTCTTAACTGTTTTCAGTTTTATAACTTCGGGGGTGAAATACATGTACAAATATTACTATGATTATAAATGGTATGATAACAAGAAGCACACTTGGTGAGAACGAGTACCAAGTGTGACGAGGTATGAGAATATAAGAAGCGCACTTGGTGAGAACGAGTACCGAGTATGATGCGTTATGAGAAATGATACGAGAAATCGTGTCACGAATAGGGTACATAAGCACCATTAATCAACAATATACCTAGACCGCATAACAAAAGGTTAGATCTAACAGGTGTCGGGCAGCCACACTCTCGGTGAGGGCGAGTACCGAGTAGTGCTTTTGTGTCTCAGAATATGCCAACTAGAAAATGCCTAAGGTTTGGTGACTTCCTATTTCGTGTCACATGTTAATGGATTTGCAACCCATTAACAATCCTAATACTTACATGAATACTTTATTTACTTAAAATTCATACCATACTAAAACTTGATTTATACTTGAGTACGTGGGGTACACAAGTAAACTTGAATTAAACTTGAGTACGTGGGGTACTCAAGTAAACTTGAATTATACATGAGTACATGGGGTACACATGAAAACTTGATTTATATATGAAAACTTGATTTATACATGACACAAACTATGTTTTTATACAAAGTATACAAACGTGAAATATAACAACTGCATGAATTCACACCAACATTATGTTGACGTTTTTCCAAAACTCACATGTATTTTAGGTAACTAGGATGGATGTGCGCGCGGTCTTACCCATGCTCGTGGATGTCGCTTATGTTTATCTTTAAATAAAGTTGTAAACTTTTAAGACAATGTTTTATGCTATCTAGCGATGTAAACGCTATCTTATGTTTCAAATTATGGTATTTGAAGTTATTTTCATGAGTATGTAGTATGTTTACCTTTCGTATGCAATGAGAACCTTTCAGGATCACACCTCGTGCTTCCGCCGCAGAAAGGGGTGTGACAGTTGATCAGTGTCAGACGATGTAAAAATGACATCAATATTTTCTGGCAAGTTAACTGAAGACTCCGACTCCCACTGTAAGTTTGTTGCCTTTTCGACTCTTTCTGAATTTGGATTTCTCGGAGAATATCCATTTTCAAGCGGGGGTGGACACTTGTTGTAACTGACACCTTGTTTCTTACCAGATGTCTTAACTTCAGTATCCTTCTTCTTTTCCTCTTTCTTTTTAGAAGTCTTTTCTTCAGATACTATTTGTTCTTCAGTTACTTCGTCATCCTCAAATGCCTTCATGCCTTCAACAGTTGGATAAATCCTGTCAATGACATAAGAAGTACATGAGTAACTTTTTAACAACCTATTTACTCTTTCTGTTTCAATTCTTTGAGTTTCCAGTTTTTGTTCCAGAATAGCACACTTTTCAATATAATTGTTAACAACTTTTTTCTTTGTCATAAAAGCTCCCTGAAGTGTTTTCATGGCTGTTGCTTGTTCGCTACATGACTCATTGTACTGATTCATGGCCTTGTTCAGAACATCATAAGATTCCTTCAACCTGTTCATGTTGTTAATCAATTCGCTGTTTTTCTTTTTCATGATCTCACAGGTTTCACAATTCACAGGAATCTTTCTTGCATCAACTTATTCATCAACTTTGAACTTTGGAACTTCCTTTACCTTTCTCTTTATCACTGGAACTTCCTCATCATCACTGCTGACAGGTGTTTTAACTTTCTTCTTTTTCTTTTTAGCTTTATCGTCATCACTATCACTCTCTTCCATCATTTTCAAGTGTTTCTGCGTTCGTTTTGCATAATACTCATTATCATCATCACTATCTTCTTCAATTCGAGCAACAAAAGCTTTTGCTTTTAAAATATCTTTATCCGGACAGTAATTATCCCAACTAAAACCTTCCCAGCTAAATCCTTCAGGTAACTTTTCATCATCTTAATCTATCAGACATGCTTTACCATCAGCTGAAATATATTTGTCCCAACTGAAACCGTTAGACGATTCTTTATCATTTTGATTTACCAAACATGCTCTCTTTGAAGACTCCTCTATTGTTTTTCTACCATGTGCCCCTTGTGGTTCTTGTTGTTGAGAAACTTGATGATATATAGCCTTCCGGTAGTAATCATTGTTGTTGAACGGATTTTGAGCTCCACTTGCTTCGCGATTAGTGCACTCCCTCTTGAAGTGTCCTTTTTCCCTGCAACGAAAACAAGTAACTTTAGATTTATCAAAACCCAAATTAGAAACACATGCATCACGGAAATCATCTCTTCCTGTGATCTGTTTGAACTTCTCAGCTCTCCTCAACACACTTGCCAAACACCACTTAATGTCCATTAATTCCATTCCTTCAGCATCAATCTGATCGTAATTCTCTTTTGTATGCATTGGATTCCCGATACGACCTGCAACTAAACTACCATATGACTCTAAAACAGTCCCCAACAAAGACATGTGACTTTTTGCAACTTCTTCAGAATAATCTTGATCATTCTCAAGATTCAATACAATATTGCATTGTAACTTTCTGCCATTCTTGGTTGCTGACACGTTTGGATCAAATGACGGATATGACAAAAAACTCGTTTTGCTGTTTGATCCTTTAGAAGAACCTCCCGGTGAACTCTTAGCATTGAAAGCTATTTCAACCTTTGGTGACATGTTAGTCTTGTCATTAATACCAGCTTTGTAATAAAGACCGATATCTTGTTCACCATCAAAATCTTTCATTCTTGAAATCTTTCTTTGTTCCATCTCCTGTGCTTCAATTTTTTCAATGAACTTACTCAACGTTAGGTTGTTGAACCCTTTCTTGTTTCTTAGCATCATAAGTTATGTTCCCCAAGTCTCATGTGGTAATGCATCAGCCAACTTCTTAATCAATTCTTCATTATCCTTGGTGATGCTTACTCTCTTCATGTTGACTAACAAATTGCAGTATCTTTCAATGATCTGCTTTGTGCTCTCATTTTTCAAACCACGAAATAGATCAAACTCTTTCTTCAAAAGCGATTTTTTGTTATTTATCATTTCTTGACTTCCAACAAACTTGGATCTTAATGCTTTCCATATTGAATATGCACTTCCAGTGTGTTACAATAAGACCAAAATATCCTCTTTAACAGCTTGTTGCAGTAAACTGATCATCATCTTTTCGTTTTTGTATTTCTTTTTCTCATCCACACTAAGATCTTTGTTAGTAATCTCCTCTTCGTCATCATTCGTTGGTCTAACATATTTCGTCTCAATACATTCCCAAGCATCCAAATAATTTGCTTGCACCCAATTCTCAGAACGTTCTTCCCATCCTTTATACTCCTCGATGTTCATAAGCTTTGGCGGTTTTTGCATAGTGCCCGTTTCATTTTCCATGTTCAAGTTTTGAGTAACACTAGTCGGAGTAGTCGGGGTAGTAGCAAATGCGTTATAAAATTCCTCTTCCATGTTTCGGTTTTCAACAAATTCACAATCAGACTGTTTCAAACGGAATTAAGTTTCAAGCGGAATACCCTTTGAAGCGGAATACCCTTTCAAACTGAATCACCAACAATACAACTTCAAGCGAAATACCACTTTGAAACGAAATTACCTAATCTCGTTTGAAACTTTCAAACGGAATAACAATCGGAAGAGGAATACCTAATTTCGTTTGAACCGTTCAAACGAAATCACAATTTGGAGCGGAATAGCTTATTTCAAACGGAATTAACAGCAAACTCAAGCGAAATTACGCTGATGTCATCATATTCGAACTGATTTTCAAACGGAATTATCAATTTTACCAGTTTTAGATCGAATTAAGGTCCAATTTTCTCAAGGATTTGTTAAAACACAGTTTCGCACAAAATGTGAGAAACTCAAGTCATTTTGACCGTGAAATCAAGTTTAATTTTGAAAAGAAGGTGTAGAAATCAGAATTTGCAGCTGAATTGGTAAGAACTCTTCCTCCTGAGCTCTGATACCACTTGTAGGATCGTTTTCAGACCTGAACGAGTTTATCAGAAGAGCTTTTCTCAATACAAAAGGCGGAAACAGATGTATCGAGTTCAATTCAGCAAGAATATCACTTTAAACTCTCTTTTGATTGATAACAGATCAATTACAATGCTGTAGACACTTCGGCAGAGCTTTGCTACCGGAATCACACATACCAGACTTCCTCAAATGTAATAAGGAAACACATATATATAGGCAGGTAATTCCGCTTGAAACTGACGAAATTAGGTAATTTCGTTTGAACTTGACATGGTGATTTCAAACGAAATTACAACTTCTAATTCCGTTTGAAATTGTCTCTCACCCTATATTTGACATTTTCCTCGTATAACGAGCCCTGATCTATCTTTACAAATACAAGACTCGATACAAGACGAAGTCGACAGACGCATGCACCAACATATATTATCCATGTTACTCGAAATGTTTTGTGGTGAAACATTTGTTGGGGCGTACAAGAAAGTGGGGTTTGGTTATGGGCTCATGGTGACTATATATATGTTACATGTGTATTGACAACAAACTGTTTACATATGAATACAAACCTGCGAACTCACCAACTCATTTAGTTGACGTTTTTAAGCATGTTTTTCAAGAAATGAAAAATATCTGGGATATGGACCTCTTTCTGTAACACCCCAACTCGGATGGGTTGACGTGGCACTATAACAGTGGATCAGCAAAAAAAAGTCATAATTCCATTAATTAAACCAAGGTTGGAAATACATAACAAAAGTTAGAGCAAGCTTGAATGTCTAATACAGATTATTCAAAAAACATAAAGTTAATGGGCATCTTCAGATTATTCCTAAGCATTAGTCTTCTCTCTTGATCCCGCCCAAGGTATCCTGTGAACCTGAGGTGTAAAAAAAGTATACGGAATGAGCCGAAAGCCCATGCGAACAATAGGCTCAGATAGCAATTAAATAATCAACTAAAACGATATCACTATATTTTGTAATGTAAATTGATAAGAAACAAAACATAACCTATAACTGAACTGAATCGTATCATACGGATGTACCCATAAGCTAAACAGAGGTGACATCCACAAAGTCTGTCACATGAGATAGTGAGGGTTGGCCTACCCAAAATCCATCTCCACAATACTTCTAGGATATATCCATATGCCTCCTAGTTGCTATGTACCACACTTATACCTAGGGACGCCGTGAACTGATAACTCTGTCACGGGGGGAGCTAGAGAGCTTAGGGTAACAGATTTCAGATACCTAGAAATAAATATAACACTAACATTAACAGATATTATAAGTATCAGAATATGCGATAATGAGCACAATATAATCATAAACTTATCGCATGTCGTCAAGCCGAATAACAATTTTAACCAGAGTAAGAATTAAACGGACGGTCAATTGAATCGAGGCAAAGACGTTAGAGTTTTCGAGATGTGCGTGCGTGTGTGTGTGTGTGTGTGTATATATATATAATATATAAATAAGCGTTTATAGCAAACGAAGCAGATAACAAAAGTAGATGGTTAAGGATCCGTACCTCATTTCTTGATTTGGTGTCTTATAAATAATAGTCTTGTTTAAGCGTGTTTGTAACACCCCCCAACCCGGATGGGTTAACGTGTCACTATAATAGTGGATCAAAACAGAAGTCATAATTCCATTAATTAAAGTTAGGCTTACATTTCAAAATATGGTTCATAGCCCTAAGGCCCAAAATACATATTTATTTTATAAAAGTGACAAACATCTTCGGTTAGCATCCTAGGGTTTATTCTTCACTCTTCACCCCACCCAAAGTGAGCTATGAACCTGTAGTGAAATGAAATATACGGAATGAGCCAAAAGCCCAGTACGAAATAATAGGCACAAATAGCAAACAAATAAATGACTGAAATGGTATCACTGACAAAAAGCACAACACAACAAAACATAACATATTACTGAACTGATTCATATCATACGGATGTACCCAAAAGCTAAACAGAGGTGACAGCCACAAAGTTTGTCACATGACACGGAGCGGGTTGGCCTACCCGATATCCATCTCTAGAAACATACCTAGGATATATCCATACGCCACCTAGTCGTTATGTACCACATTTGTACCTAGGGATGCCGTGAACTGATAACTCCGTCACGGGAGGAGCCGGAGAGCTTAGGGTAGCAGATCTCAGATAATCAGAAATAAATATAACACTAACATTAACAGATATATAAGTAACGAAACATGCGATAATGAGCACAATATAATCATAAACTTATCGCATGTTGTCAAGTTGAATAATAATTTTAATCGGAGTAAGAAATTAACGGACGGTCAATTGACTCGAGGCTCAAAGACGTTGGAGTTTTCAAGATATATATATATACACACACACATATATATACACACACATACATATATTATAAATAAGGGTTTATAGCAAACGAACCAGATAACAAAGGGAGAGGGTTAAGGATCCGTACCTTGTTTCTTGATTGTCGTCTTAAAAATATATAAACTTGTCAAAGCGTGTTCGTATAAACCTACATCGTGTCCATATATTTTATAAGGTTGTGCCTGTACATAAAAAGTATATATGTAATTTGTTTGTTTAATTCATGTCTAGTTTAAAACCTCAAGTTTGTCTTAAGTAATCATGAATTAGTTTTGCTTAGATTAAAGAATAATGTTTAAATAGAAGTTAATTAAAAATCAATGTTAGTTGCAAGATTTGATCTTGTGACTTAAAGGTTGTAAGAAAAAGGTTTTAACCAGTGAGCCACTTAATCCTTTATATTTGTCTTGTAAATCTGATTATTTAAATAAGCAGTCTGATGTTAATGATTATAAAATCTTATAAAAATATTGTCATCAACAAGGTTTGAACTCCAGACCTCTAGTTTCTATGTCCTAAGGCTTAACCGGTTGGATTACACCACTTTCGATTAATATCAAATATGTCGGGTTTAACTAGAATTCTGATGGGTTTAAATATAATTTTAGTGTATTAATATAACAACCCTCATAGAACCCTTAACGTGACCCTAAAATGTTCCTTATATACCCCGTATACGAGAAACGGACCTAAAATACCCTTATACTTATAAAAAACAAGAAAAACAAATAAAATGGGCCGCTCGCGGGCCGCAACCCAGATAGTCGTAGGTCTCACGGAGCGCGAGCCCCTTTGTTTGCAGGGCACGACATTGCGCCACGTGTCCTATGCGTGGCAAGGCTAGTCTGCTGACTAGTCAAAGCTACAGCCGCCCTTAAGACCCTCGTGGGCTGCGACAGGCTTAGTCAGGGGCTTCGCGGGGCGCGACAAGGTGTGCGACCAGCCTACAAATAGGGGGCTCAGGCTCATATATTCAGTCTTTCAAATTCTGATTTCTCTCTCAAAATTTCTATTAGTAGATATTATACCCGCACATAATACCCCTCTATAAAGCGAAGCTCTGCCTCATTGTTATAACAACTCTCCCAGAACCCTTAACATGTCCCTATACGTCCTAAAATACACCCCGTATACGAAAAACGGACTTGAAATACCTTTGTATAAGTAAAAATCAAATAAAATCAAGTTTGGTGGGTCCTCGCGGGGCGCGACCCAGTTAAGCCCAGGCGTCGCGGGTCGCGCCCTGATGCCACTAGGCGGCACCCCAGTCTGCCACGTGTCGTGATGCGTGTCGAAGCTAGTCGTTGAGTCGACAAAGCTAGGGCCTACCCTAGCAAGTCTCGCGGGCCGCGAACGCCCTGCCTCTATCTCTCGCGGGGCGCGAGAAAGTCATGATCAGACCCTATAAATAGGAGCTCGACGTTCAGTTTCAAATCGTTCAAAATTCAGAATTCTCTCTCAATTTCTATATAGTAGAAGTAATACCCGGGCATAATACCCACTAAAAAGCGAAGATCTGCCTCGTTGTAAGTATTATAACCCCCGGTTATGTATTATTTACTTTGCCCGATTGATCTAGAATTCCGTAACGCATGTCGAGGCTCTGCCTGACTCAGTCATTGGAGTTCTGTCTCGGGGGTATAGCTAATGTAAATTCGTTAATCTTACTAACACGTGTGCATTGTTTAATTTTAACAGATTATAACCAGGAAGTCACCAGAAGTAGTGTTAAAATAGCAATGTGAGTGCATCTGCTTTTCACAAACTGTTTTTACAAAATCTCAATTGTTTTAAATTATATTTAACAGTGATTGAGTATTTGTGATTCTACAATTACTGTCGGTATGTTGGGGTTTTGTATACATTACTTTTTACTAATACTGTGAATAGTACATGACCACAAGTCAGGATTGACAGTACCGTGGGTGGTAGTTTGGTAGATATAAACAAATGTAATTGCGGATGCCCTCAATACTGTAAAATGATAAAAATTGTTTTGATTAAATTGGGATGCACTCACCAGTATTTTCCACTGACAAAATCTTTTTTAAAACGCGTTTCAGGTAACAAAATGTGAAAGCCAAATAGAAGCCAGCTGGAGAGCACTGAAGGCTTGGAAAAGTGGCTATAAAAGTTACCTAAACAAGAAAGAAGTTGTATTTCAATAAAATATGGTTTATCCTTATAAACATATTTGTAATGGAAACTTGGATTTTTCCCATGTATTTATTATTTATAAAAGTGTGGTATTTTAACTCTGATAAACTATTCCCTAACTACGGTCCTGATGTAATTTCCGCAACCAAATTAATAAACACCGATACCACCAGCTCTGAGTAGCTCGCGGCCGCCCACCTTCTGGGGCAGGGGTCGGGGGTTGCGACAAAAGGTGGTATCAGAGCTACAGCCACTGATTTAAGCCAACATAAGTGTTCTGTTGACACCAATATTTTATCAATTATGTTAGGAAATAATCTATGTGAATATGTGTATATATGTATATTATTGTTTTGTGTTATTTGACAATCTGTTAGTTTATAGTATGAGTGAGCAAGGTACGACTGACGCCTACCGTCATCTAGATAGTTCTTCCAAAAGTGAAGTAACCTCGTCACAGCCTACTCCTTCGGGGTATTCTGCTGATACAAAAAAGGGGATTTTCATATTTAAGGCACAATCCGAAGAACCGTTCCCTCCGAAAAAGAGAGGATGGTTCAGTTGGGGGCACATGAGAGGAGAAAGCGAATAAGAAAGTTGCAACAACAAAGAGCCTTAGCAGCAGCCAATAGAGAAGTCAATGCCCAAACACAAGACTTAGTTAATAAACGGTTAGCAAACTTCCATATACTAGCTACCACCGCAGTCGATCCAAACCTTGATCAGATAATGGAACCACCACCATTGCCACTATTTCCACTTCAACCAATGGAGATAGAACCAAATGCAGGAAACCAATTTCCCATACCAGCATTTGACCCAAATGAGATACCTAGAATCCCAGCACCTAATCCTTTAGCATATGATCCATGGAACGATGAACATAGGGATTATCAGGAACTTTATCCACAAGAAGAACCAATACCAAATCCCATAGCACAGTACACCAACCTTAATCCGTTAGATCCATATTGGGATAACGATCAGTATGTTCAGGAAATATTAAACAACCCGTACCCATATGGAGAACCGATACCTCAGTACCCTGACCCAGTACCCGCACCACGACCACCCATGAGTGATGAGAATGTGCAGGAACTTCGCACATTTGGTGAGGAATTAATGGAGGAAGGAGATAGGAAAAAATAAATAAGAGAGAAGCTCGTGTGGAAATACGACGAGCAAGAAATGCAGTTCTGGATGCCCAACCCGTAATAATATATATATATATAGGAGATGGTTCAAATGAAAACCACTTTTATTGTGAAAACTCGAAAACTAACTAAAAAAAGCCTTAAAAACACACAAAAATTTTTTTTTCAAATTTTTTATAAAAATCACTGGTTTTTATATATAAAAAAAACTTTTTTTCAAAAAAAAAAAAATTTGTGTAGTACACATACACATGTGCACTACACAAATTTTTTTTTTTTTTTGAAAATTTTTTTTATATAAAAAAACCTGCGAAAATTGGTTTGCAAAAAAAAAAATTGGTATGTTTTTTTGGCTTTTTTAATTAGTTTTCGAGTTTTCACAATAACTAGTGGTTTTCATTTGAACCTTCCCCTATATATATATATATATATATATATGTGTGTGTGTGTGTGTGTGTGTGTGTGTAGTTTGAAAAAAAATAGGTAACCTAATATCTACTGATGTATAACTAATAGTGTGTTTCAATTCTAGTTGTAGAATGTAATATATATATATATATATATATAAAGAGTAAAAGTCGCAATGCTCAATGATTTTGATCAATTTGGTTGCGTGATTGTTTACATTGAATCTTATTCTGTGATAGTAATACGTGATAATTGTTTATAATCCAGATGGACAACGAAGTAAATTAGGAAAACCAGAATAATGATAATAATGGAAATCAAATAGATAACAGTGCCATCCAACATATCGTAGCACAAGGAATTATAGATGCTATGCCATATATTATCAAAACTGTTAAAGAAGCAGAAAATAATAAATCTGCAAGTGGAAGTAAACGACAACACACTGAACCCAATCACAGCGTGAATAATGGACCGCTAATCCAATTTCCTATTCCAAAAAGAAGAAGAACCATGTCATATGGTTGTTCTTACAAAGAATTATGGTCTTGCAAACCAATAGAATTCTCTGGCAATGAAGCTTTACGTTGGATAGAAAAGACAGAGGCAATCTTAAAATAAGCAAATGTGCAGATGAATATAAGATTGTGTTTGCTTCTAATCTTTTTAAGAATTCAGCCTTAGAATGGTGGAATATTATTCTCCAGTCTAGAGGAAGTGATAAAACTTATAATATGGAATGGACTGACTTTAAGGAAATAGTCGAAAGGAAATTTTGTCCTCCTCATGAAAAGGAACAAATTGCTAATAAGTTCTTAAATCTTAGAATGACTGGAATAGACTGCAAAGGTTACACTACCATATTCTTCGAGTATGCTAGAATAGTGCCAACCCTAGCCTCACCAGAACCAGTATTAATCTCCCGTTACATCTGGGGATTAATTGGTGAAATCAGGCATGTAGTCAAGGCAGCTAGACCCCAAACCATAGAAGAAGCAGTAGAATTAGCCAATACTTTGACTGATGAATTGGTACGTACGCAAGAAGAAAACCAAATAAAGAACCTAGCTCAGAGACTTACCCAGGAATTTCGCTACGGAAATTCCAACCGTGGGAAAAATACAGGTTCTACTTCTTCACTTTACTGTAAGGACTGCAAGAAGAAGCATTCAGGAAAATGCTCAATATACTGCAACTTCTGCAAAAGGTCTGGACACAAGGAAGAAGACTGCAGGAAGAAACCCAGTAATGGGATATGCTTCAATTGTGGAGAAAAGGGGAATATTAAGCCGAACTGTCCGAAACTAGCTCTAGCCACGAACAACAAGACTACCAAGAATGCTCGAGCCTTTGTTCTGACAGCCGAAGAAGCCAAGATGATCCCGGATGTGATTGCCGGTACGTTTTTAGTTAATGATATTTTTGCTAAAGTATTATTTGACTCTGGTGCAAACCAAAGTTTTATTAATACTTCGTTTTGAAAACATCTCAATCAACCATTACCTAAACTTCAACAAGAATGTCCGGTAGAAACAGTAAATGGATAATCCGTTAAGATTACTGAAATCTTGCAGGGAGCAAGATTATAAATTTTAAACCATATCTTTATTGCTAACCTTTATCCGATGAATCTGGCTGGATTTGATATCGTATTAGGAATGGATTGGTTAGTACCAAATCATGCCAGTATTTTATGTGATCAAAAGTCAATACAAGTAAGTTCACCAAAGGGTGAAAAGATCATAATTAAAGGAGATAAGCCAACTAGGTCCACGAAATTCATCTCTGTGATTAAAACGACAAGTTATGCAAGGAAAGGATCACTAGTGTATATGATTTCCATAATCATTAACACTAAAGAAAAAGAATTAAAAGATATTCCCTTAGTATCTAAATTCTCAGATGTTTTCCCAGAAGAGTTACTCGGATTACCACCAGATAGAGAGGTTGAATTCAGAATTCACCTAATACCAGGGACAACATCGATTGCCAAGGCACCTTACCGTTTAGCACCAGCAGAGATGCAAGAATTGAAGAAACAGTTGGACGAACTTCTGGAGAAAGGTTTCATACAGCCGAGTTCATCGATATGGGGAGCACCAATCTTGTTTGTCAAGAAGAATGATGGATCAATGCGTATGTGCATTGATTGCTGAGAGTTAAACAAAGTCACTATTAAAAATCGGTACCCACTACCGAGAATCGATGATCTGTTCTATCAACTACAAGGAGCTTGATTCTTTTCTAAGATCGATTTACGTTCAGGATATCATCAATTGAAAGTACAGGAAGAGGACATTGCTAAAACTGCTCTCAGAACAAGGTATGGTCATTATGAATTTACAGTCATGCCATTTGGTTTAACCAATGCCCCAGCCGCATTTATGGACATGATGAACATAATATGTAAACCATATCTGGATAAATTCATAATTGTCTTTATAGATGATATTCTTATTTACTCTATGAACAAAGAGGATCATGCAGAGCATTTGTTTATACTTTTAAATTTGCTGAGAAAAGAAAAGTTTTATGCTAAATTTTATGCGAATTTTGGTTAAAAGAAGTGCAATTCCTTGGACACCAAGTTAATCATGAAGGAATTCATGTGGATCCCACAAAAATCGAGGCGATTACTAAGTGGAAAGTCCCTGAATCACCGACGGAGGTGAGAAGTTTTCTTGAACTAGTAGGTTATTATAGACATTTTATTCAGGATTTTTCTAGAATAGCCATTCCATTAACGAAATTGACCTGCAAATCAATTAAGTTTGAATGGGGACCAAAACAGGAGGAAGCTTTTAGGATTCTAAAGTAAAAAGTTAACCAATGCATCCATACTAGCGTTACTAGAAGGAACTGAAGACTTTATAATCTATTATGACATTTCTGTCACACCCCGATATTTCCACGTTTCACCGGTGGGCCCGGTAGGGGAGTATCGTGACGTAGTTGATATCATCATACTCAAACAACACAATATATATGAATGCACAGCGGAAGCAAAAGATAAATATATTACAATCCGAATATAAAGTAATATCCAGTATTACAACGGAAAGTAAAGGATCCACAGGCGGATCTTAAAACATAATCATTATTCAACAGACTTTAGACGCCTAGAACTTGCAAGATTCCTTATTAACGCCCTGAGCTTCCAGCCAATTACGTCCAGTACCTGTCACTTAACCCTTTTGGAAAATACGTCAGTTTTCACTGGTAAATACACTCAACCGACTCATTTTGAAAAGGTTTAATAAAAATTGATTTGAATGCACAAGGCACAAACTCTTTATAACTTGGGACAATTATAGTTATAATCTTGTATACAGATTTACATGTTCGTTATACGTTCAGGGCCCGATGTAGAAACCGAGTCAGATTAACAGACACGCCACAAGTATAGGCCCACAAGAGAGTGAGATACCGTTTTTCCTTAAACAACTGTCAGGTGTATGCCTACACCCCGTGTATAAGGCGTGGCCATTTTATAACACAATGATGTCAAGGATATCCGGGACATGGTCATTAACCCCTAAAGGTCTTTGTTTCAAACAATACAGATTAAACCAGGTTACCTCAATAATTTAACCATAATAAGATTAAATATTCAATACCCGACCAAGTTGTATTATTATAATACCGTATCCCAAGCCCGTATAGGGAAAATAAGTTAAGAGTATTTACCTGAGCTAGCTCCTGACTTAAATAGTAAGAATTTAATAACTCAGCCGTATTCACTTAAGTAAGCGTAGGTACCATTTACCGGAAGGCTCTAGTCTGGAATGATGGTATAAATAACCAATTAGAATGCTAACGGGTCTTTAATTAAGTGATGTGTGTAAAATGCAACATATAAATTACATCAAATGAGGCATAAAACTAACCCTTTTTAAGTACTAATATTGGAAAAAGAGTGTTTTTGTCTTCCTTTTGTATTTTCAGGATTAAATGAGCTCAAAAACGCAAAAGAAGCAAAAAGACAGCTAAATCCAACATAAATACAAGAAAAGGAATATTAGTGGACTGCCCAACCCCTCAATGGCACCTTCCAAAGCAAAATAGAGAAATCAGAAGACTGAACACGCCCCGTGCTCAGCCAGCACGGGGCCGTGCCCAAGAAGCAGCAGAAAAGACAAATCTATAGAAGCTTCCATCGCCCATCACGGGCCGTGCTCAGCGGACACGGGGGCGTGTCGAAAGTACAGCAGGCACATTTATTGTAATTGCGAATTACAATTAATGAGGAGAGAGATTGTCAGACGGACACGGGGCCGTGCCCAGCGGACACGGGGCCGTGTCCAGCTCTCTGTTCAGCCTATAAATTGGAGTGCTTGGATTCATTTCATCTCATCCCTTGGCACACCACCTCTCTCACACTTCATCCACCACCCACCACCATCACAACACCATCATCCACCACCATCATCCATTGTCCATCGTAGAGTGTGTGAGTCGTCTCGGGATCCAAGATTGATCGTAAGAGTTCTTGACAATCAAGGCCATGTTTGCCTAAGTCTCTTACATCACTTGGTGAAGACAAAGTGTCTAGTATAATACTTTTTATTTCTAATCTTTTGCACTTTTTATTTGGTTTTGTATTAATGACTTTAATAACTAGTTACTTATGTTGAAGGTGATCTTTCCTTATCGTTTGTCCGTGGTGTCTTGGCATTATTTTACTGTCTATATAAAATAAAGGATTTTCACCATTCATATCTCCACGATCTATATGGAGGTATGTTGGCTACCTGGTAGGGGGTTAAGGGAACGGTTTGGTAAAGGTCTTGCCATTGTTCAGCGTTTAGAGGTCCTGCAATGGACCTGGGTCAAATTTAGTAGGACCTCCTTCAATACTTCACGGTATTGGATGGCGGGGGTCCAAACTCTTTGACCCCCTCATAAGTTAACTACTATTAATACTATAACCCGGCTATTTAGGACTGTATCCCTGCTGACTAAGACTACTTAGCCGAGGGTAACGTCACCGCCAAAAGCGGGGCCTACCACAACACTGCATTAATAACTTAATTCATTATCTTCCAATAATCCACCCCTTTAGGATTGTATCCCTGCTGACTCAAACTACTGGGGTGAGGGTAACGTCACCTTCAAAAGAGGGGCCTACTACAATAACTAAGATAATCTCTTAATTATGTGCAAAAGTGCGGAAATAATCAAAGGTTATACTAGATACGAGTCGGAACCAAGTGATTCATCTTGTCTATCTGTTTTTCTTTTATTTTTATTTTCAGCATTTTAGTTAGATTTTAGTTTTCTTAGTTTAAAACATTTTTTCTAAACTTTTATTTTGTTTAGACGTTGAGGATAAACCGGTACTAAAAGCTCTTGTGTCCTTGGACGACCTCGGTATCTTACCAACACTATACTACACTCAACGATGGGTGCACTTGCCCATATGTGTGTTTAGTGTCAGTGAAATATCGTGTTTTATAAATTTAAAACTTGGCTAAAATAAGTGTTAAAAAGGGCTTAAAATATACACCTAAAATATACGACACTTACCGCACATCAAGTTTTTGGCGCCGCTGCCGGGGACACAAGGATTTTAGTAAAGCTTAAAATCGACGGCCTAATCAGTTTTTCAAAACCTTTTTAAAACGCGCGCACATTTTTCTGCATTCTAGTTTAGTTTGCATTTACAGTAGCCTGAACACGGGGTCGTGCTCACTGAACACGCCCCCGTGCTCAACGTGACCAGTAACTTTAATTAAAACGCCCAGATACAGATCCTGTACACGGGGCCGTGTTCACCGGACACGGGGCCGTGTCCAGCCTTCTGTTTCAGTCTTTGTTTTCGTTTTCTGGTCCCGAGACTCAGTTGTGGTCTGCTGAGTGATTCTTATGGATCAATACTCAGGAGGTTACAACTACACCTATGAGGAGGATGATTATAGGGGTAATTATTGCACTAATTGTCGTAATACACGTTCGATTCAAAATAATCACTCGTATCAACCATCCAATTCATACGCTTACTATGAGGAGCCCAGGTACGAGCCATCAACTTCATACACATCCTATGAAGACCAAAGGTATGAACCTCCTCCCTCATACTCATATTTTGATAAACCAAGGTATGAGCCTTCTCACTCGTACTTTGAGGAACCAAGATATGAGCCACCACCTTCGTATGCTTACTATGAGGAACCCTGGCGTGAACAACCCACCTCATATGAGTATTATGAAGAACAAAATTACGAACCTTATCCATCATATGCTTACAATGATGAACAATGGTGTGAACCATCAACTTCATATGGGTATTATGAGGAACAAAGGGTCGAACAACCGGATTCAAGCTTAGAAAATAATGATTCTTTTTCTATAACCGAAGTGACCGATAGGATATTAGAACACATTAGAGTTATCGATCGATGTATAAAAGAAGCTCGCGCAAGGGAAGAGGAGTCCCGCGCAAGAGAAGAATTAAAAATGGAAGAGATAACTAAAAATGAAAAAATGGAAGAACAAATAAGTGAAAAACCGACACATGAGTTAAACAACGAAAAAGGTGAGTCCAACAACGTTAAAATCCAAGAAGAGTCTAAATTCAAGGAAATTACTCTCTTGACACCTTCTTTCGAAAATCATTGTTTAGTACCCACTTATGCTAAGTTTTTAAAAGAGTTAAACACTAACACTAAAATTGACGAAACGGTAAGTGTTAAGTTAACTAACGATCAAACTTCGCTAATAAAAGAAGACCCATTTGAAATTAACATCACACCGGTTCCATGTTTCTTTCAAAATTCGTTTATTAGTAATGTCACAATCGATAAAGATCTATGTGTTAACATAATGCCCAATTACATTTTCGAAAAATTAAGTATTAGTGATTTTTCTCCACTTCAAATACCCATTTTTCTATCCAATCGGAAAGTAATAAAATCAATCGGTATAGTTGAAGATGTCTTGGTTCAAACAAATCAAATGGTAATCCCAACCGACTTTGTCATCCTCGATGACGCTCCTCTAGTGTTGGGACGACCGTTTGTAAAAACTCACGAAGCTTTGAAAAACCGGAAGTTCAACAATTTACCTCTTCAATTAGGGGCATTTAAAAGAAGTGTCGATCTCGAGCAATCAATGAAATATCCATTCGGCAATAATGACCCCCTAATTGAAGATGAAGATGAACCACCCGATACAAGTGAAGAGATTGACCACTTTGTTGAAGAAGAGGTCGCCATAGAACAAACTTTTAAAGTTCTTGATCGAAACGAGCAACCAAATAAGGAGTCTCCTAAAGACCCACCACTTGAGCTCAAAGAACTTCCAAAAGGTTTGGAATATGCTTTTCTAGACAAAGATGGTAAGCTACCGGTAATTATTTCGTCTAAATTAGATAACTTAGAAAAAGAAAAACTAATTAATCTTTTGAAAAAACACAAAAATGCAATAGCTTGGAAACTTGTTGACATAAAAGGAATTAGTCCTTCTATGTGCACACACAAAATTTTGATGAATGATGACTACAAATCGGTCATACAACCACAACGTCGAGTAAATCCAAATGTTCAAGAAGTGGTTAAAAACGAAGTCATCAAATTACTTGACGCCGGACTTATCTATCCTATTTCCGATAGTCCTTGGGTAAGTCCCGTCCAAGTAGTTCCAAAGAAAGGAGGTATGACGGTAATTACTAACGAAAAGAATGAATTAATACCAACGAGAACCGTCACAGGATGGAGAGTATGTATAGATTATAGACGATTAAATGAAGCAACAAGAAAGGATCATTTTCCTTTACCCTTCATTGATCAAATGTTAGAAAGATTATCCGGTCATAAATTTTACTGTTTCTTGGATGGTTTTTCAGGTTACTTTCAAATCCCGATAGCACCCGAAGACCAAGAAAAGACAACTTTCACATGTCCCTATGGAACTTTTGCTTATCGACGCATGCCGTTTGGTCTATGTAATGCCCCCGCAACATTCCAACGTTGCATGGTAGCCATTTTCCATGACATGATAGAAAAGACAATGGAAGTCTTCATGGACGATTTTTCTATCTTTGGGGATTCATACGACCAATGCCTCGATAACCTTGAACGAATGCTATCCCGATGTGAGGAAACTAACCTCGCCCTTAATTGGGAAAAATGCCATTTCATGGTGACTGAGGGAATAGTACTCGGTCACAAAATCTCAAGCAAAGGAATGGAGGTGGATCGAGCTAAAATAGATACCATTTCCAGATTACCACCTCCATCCTCCGTAAGAGCTATTAGAAGTTTCCTAGGGCATGCCGGATTTTATAGGCGGTTTATCAAAAACTTTTCAAAGATCTCAAGGCCTCTAACAAAATTACTTGAAAAAGATGCTCCGTTCATCTTTGACAAGGACTGCAATCAAGCATTTCTAACCCTAAAGGAAATGCTAGTCAATGCACCTATCATGATAGCACCTGATTGGAAATTTCCTTTCGAAATCATGTGTGATGCTAGCGACTTTGCAGTTGGAGCTGTCTTGGGACAAAGAAAAGAAAAGCATTTCCATCCAATCTATTATGCTAGTAAAACACTTAACAATGCACAGGAAAATTACACAACAACTGAAAAAGAATTACTAGCTGTGGTATTTGCTTTTGATAAATTTCGTTCTTATCTTGTTCTTTCTAAAACTATAGTCTATACAGACCATGCAGCCATTCGATACCTCTTTAAGAAGCAAGACGCAAAACCACGTTTGATTAGGTGGATTCTACTCCTCCAAGAATTTGACATTGAAATCAAGGACAAAAGAGGAGCAGAAAATACCGCAGCAGATCATCTTTCACGCTTAGAAGACCCAACTTTGGAGGCAACCAGGGACGAGCAAATCAACGAAAAATTTCCAACTGAGTCCCTGGAAATGGTGGAATATAAGGAAGAACCATGGTACGCCGACTTTGCTAACTACCTAGCTAGCGGTATAGTCGCAAAAGGATGGCCACATCATCAAAGAAAAAAATTCTTTGCCAATGTGAAACACTACTTTTGGGAAGATCCATATCTTTTCAAAATGTGTGCCGACCAACTCGTCAGACGATGCGTACATGGTAGTGAAGCACGAAGAATTCTCCGCCATTGTCATGAAGGTCCATACGGAGGACATCATGGTGCTGCCAGTACCGCACGAAAGGTATTCGATTCAGGATTTTATTGGCCAACCATTTACAAAGATGCTCAAAATCTTGTAAAGGCATGTGATGCTTGCCAATGAACAGGTAATATTTCTTCCAAAAACGAAATGCCACAAAATGGCATTCTTGTTTGTGAAATTTTTGATGTATGGGGACTCGACTTTATGGGACCTTTCCCACCATCGAAAGGAAACAAATACATACTTGTGGTAGTAGATTACTTGTCTAAATGGGCCGAGGCCGAGGCACTTCCAACAAATGATGGAAGAGTAGTGGTAAGATTTCTGAAAAAATTATTCTCTCGTTTTGGCACACCTAAAGCTTTAATAAGTGATAGAGGTACCCATTTTTGCAACCATCAACTTGAAATTTTTTTTAACAAGATATGGGGTCTATCACCGGGTTTCGACAGCATATCACCCTCAAACAAACGGACAAGCCGAAGTGACTAATAGAGGGTTAAAACGAATACTCGAAAAAACCGTAGGGTTAAATAGAAAGGAATGGGCTGATAAATTAGATGATGCTTTATGGGCTTTTCGAACTGCTTATAAAACAACGATAGGTACAACCCCATATAAGCTAGTCTATGGAAAAAGTTGTCATTTGCCAGTAGAAATTGCACACAAAGCCTACTGGGCAATCAAAAATGTAAACTTAGATCTAGAATTTGCTGGTAAAAATAGATTTTGTCAAATAAATGAATTAGACGAGCTTAGGAATTATGCATACTCAAACTCCGAGATTTATAAGGAAAGAATGAAAAATTTGCATGACAAACATATTAAACCTAATGAATTTCGGGTAGGAGATTTAGTTCTTTTGTTTAATTCACGACTTCGATTGTTTCCTGGTAAATTAAAGTCTAGGTGGTCGGGACCTTTTTCCGTCACCCATATTTTTCCACACGGTGCAGTAGAAATTAAACCTCGAAATGGGCCACCATTTAAAGTCAATGGCCAACGACTGAAACTCTATCAAGGATTTATTGAGATGAGGAAGAGGAGATATCGCTTCAAACCGTGGAAGAATAAAAACATCATGCCTAGTAAGTTACGAACGATTGAGACGGCAAAATAAAGCGGTAAGTTTTCTAAACCATAGCTTACGGGAAACAGGGGAACTCACACGCGCACAAAAAAAAAAAAAAAAAAAAAAAAAACTGCTCGGCACGAGGCCGTGTCCGCCGGACACGGGGCCATGTTCGCGCTGCAGACGGGATAAAACCCCTTTTTCAAAACAGTTTCTTCATTCCACACGCCCCGTTTCCCCACAAAAGCTCTGGTTCCAGGCGATTTTTCACGAAATTTCGACGTCTCTTACCGATCTAACAACGTCAAGGTATGATTCTATCACTCTTAGTAGTTAAATTAGTTACTTGCATGTAGTTAAAACACCACAAATTTGGGGAAAAATCTAGGGTTCTTGATGTTCATCCGGATCGAACCTAAACTTTTTGCCTAAATCTGTTTGCATTTAGTTAGATTAATGTTAAGGGAAGTAAATACACTTAAATTGTTCATAGATTCACCCGATTTCTTACAAAAACCCCAAACCCTTGTTCTTGAACCGAAAAAGATAAAATTGATAAGGTAAACGGGATATTTTGGGAAAAACGGTGTATAGGGTTTCATTTTCGGGGGAAACCGCACCTATTGGACCAAAAATTTTCAAGTTTTCGAAACCGGGTCGAAAAATGAAGTTTTTGAGTAACAGACCTCTGGACATGGGGCCGTGTCCGCTGGACACGGGGTCGTGTCCAGCCCGCTGTTTGCAGTTTTGTCCGAAAACCTTTCTGTTTCGTGCTAATTTTTGGTGTATTCTTTCAGATGGCAAAGTTCACAAGGTTCAATGCAAGTGAGCTTGATGCAAGGGCAAGGTATGAGGTCCTTCAAGCAAGACCCGAAGAGTACCCCAGGAGAGCTTGCACGGATCTGTTAACCTTGGTAAACCAGCTGAACCGATTCAACAACATCGTTACGGGACCACTAGCTGTTGCATTAAACACTAGGCTTCGGTCGGTGCATCAATGCACCATGGAGTTCTACAGTACCTTCAACTTCAATTCAAGGTGTGACCCATTCGACAATGAAGGGGTTGTATTTCGGTGTAGGGGAACAATGTACTCGAAGAGGAATTGGGAAACGAAGAAAATACCGGGGGATTACGAGACTTGGAGGGAAATGAAAGACAAGCCGCATGGGCTCAAATCGGTGAAGGAATTTACGACCCTCGTAGCACCAAGAGTACGAAGCTAAGGGATCCGCTCTATCGCTACATTCACAGGATCCTCACCTACTCTCTAAACCAACGTCACGACAGTAGCGGTGTTGTAGGGTTGAAAGATGTGGTTGTCCTCCACTGTATCCACAACCAAAAGCCTCTCGATGTTCCGTATCTCCTGTTAAGAAACATGCATCTCAACCGCCTTGCTCGAGCTCCAACGCCTATCTTCTTCGGAGGATGGGTGTACCGTCTTTTTAAGCATTACACGCGAATTCCAAGAGCCTTTGAAAGAAGCCCATGGTCGGGACGAGTTGACTACCACATTTTCCGAGCCATGAACTTACTTTATGAGGCGGAAGACGGAACAGTGAGTTTCCAAAGAACGCAAGGCTATGCATGGAACCCACAGGAGGCCCTAGTTCTTCACGCACCACCTCCCCACCACCAGTATCCACCCCATGGTGATCCGGGTCAATCCTCCTCACAAGGAGGTGGTTTTCCTAACTTTCAAAGCTTACATGATCTTATGCAGGAAAACCTCATGTGTACCAGGAACGCCTACAACCTCGCCAATAACACATACCACCGGGTCGGAGCTATTGAACGCAACATCAACGACATACAAGACGATATCAGCAGCATCCGGGAGTACATGGCGGGGCATGGGGATGGAGGTGATGATAGCGATGAAGATATGGAGTAGAGGGTTTGGAGGAGCAGGAGCGGGTTGATGACGAGCCCACAGGTTTAAGTCCCTTTATCTATCGAACAATTGGTGGCCTGCGTGCCAGAAGCTGAACAATTTACTTTCCTTGCAACACTTTTATTTTCCGTTTTATTTTTCTTTTACTTTTTGCTTGGGACAATTAACTTTGGTAATGTAGGATGTTTGTGTTGCTTGGTGTGGTAGTAAGTGATGAAACAGGTACAAACCAAGGCTTGGGGTGCTAAGCCTCAGCACTTATAGGGCCAGGATGGAAAACCCGGAGGAAGAAACCTGTTTTTCAGGCTTTCAGACTGTCCACACGGGGACGTGTCCAGCCAACACGCCCCCGTGCTCACCTCCCAGACCTGCTGTTTGGCTTCTGTTCTGCAGAATTTTGTCAGACACGTGGCCGTGTCCAGTGGACACGGGGCCGTGTCCACCTTCTGTAAGTTCTTGTTACTGGCACCTGAACACGGGGTCATGCCCACTCAACACGGGGCCGTGTTCAGTGCCCAGTAACACAAATTTTTGCTTTTTAAACACTATTTTACACATCTAATCAACCTAAATTTTTTTTTTTGGGACACATTGAGGACAATGTGTAATTTAAGTGTGGGGGGGGGGGGGATGCTAAAACCTTGAATTTTGCAAGTCCTAAATACAAGCCTTACACAAAACTCTATTGGAACCGCTAATCACCCCAAAAATTTTTTCAAAAAAAAAATTTCATTTTTTTTACTTGTCTAGGTTTAACTCGGAAAATTCAAGTTCTCAAAAAGGTTATATTTTTACAAATTTACGACCGATAGCGTAGTGATAAAAAGAACCAACATAAGAAATTATGAAAAGGCATAGCATACTTATTTAAAATTTTATTATATATACTTGATCACATAAAAACCCATTCCCACAAAAGTGAGTTTTGAGCCTTTATTGAGCATACAATTACATATCATTTGACTAAATGCTCATTTTTCGTTTCTTGTGTGAATAGCCGCTTGGTTCTTACGACTCTAGAACTTGCCATGACAATACATTCCCGGTCCTTATCAACTTAAACCCGAGTAAGTAAATGATGGAGGCATTAGGACTAACCCTTTTTATTTCTACACCATTATTTTTCTTTTTCTTTTACCACCTACCCAAAAACCCCCCTAGTTAGCCCCTTTGAGCCTAAACCTTTTCGTTTCATCACCCAAACAAAAACCCTTTTACCCACCTAAACCTTTTTCATTTTTAACCCTTTATTTTAGTAACAAGTTCGGTTCTTCGTGAAAAAAAAATGTGTGATAATGATGAAGCAAAAAGAAAATAAACAAACAAGTTTATCAAAAATAACTTAGTTTGAATAAAAGCTTCATCAAAATAAAAAGTTGCAAAAATACGAAAACCGACACTTGTTACGCTTTTAGCCCTTTTTCTACTAACCACTAACCAACCACCTACCTTTAACCCTAGCCTAACCCTTAACCCGCAAAGTCCTCTTGATATCTACAAAGGTATAAAAGTTAAAAAGGAGGAGGATTGATTTCTTGGCAAGCCTATGGTAGGAATAAGTTCCATGCCGCTCTCGAGTGATTCACTAAAAATACACCTTCGGCCGAGTGTGAGTGATTTCCCCGTGAGGTATGTGAACTTGTATATAAATAGAATTTTAAAAAAAAGGCATGTTATGCCCAAATAAGTAATTTCTTCTATGAAAAGTTCTAAATAAATCATTACGAATAGGAATGTAAATAAATAAAAATAAAACCCAAAAAGATCTTGGAAATCCCGACACTCTACGACAAGCCCAAAACCTTCTCTTCTACCTATTCCATTTGGGAGTGTAAGCCACATATTAAAGAGTTTTGCTTGAGGACAAGCAAAAGTTCAAGTGTGGGGGTATTTGATGTGTGTAAAATGCAACATATAAATTACATCAAATGAGGCATAAAACTAACCCTTTTTAAGTACTAATATTGGAAAAAGAGTGTTTTTGTCTTCCTTTTATATTTTCAGGATTAAATGAGCTCAAAAACGCAAAAGAAGCAAAAAGACAGCTAAATCCAACATAAATACAAGAAAAGGAATATTAGTGGACTGCCCGACCCCTCAATGGCACCTTCCAAAGCAAAATAGAGAAATCAGAAGACTGAACACGCCCCGTGCTCAGCCAGCACGGGGCCGTGCCCAAGAAGCAGCAGAAAAGACAAATCTATAGAAGCTTCCATCGCCCATCACGGGCCGTGCTCAGCGGACACGGGGGCGTGTCGAAAGTACAGCAGGCGCATTTATTGTAATTGCGAATTACAATTAATGAGGAGAGAGATTGTCAGACGGACACGGGGCCGTGCCCAGCGGACACGGGGCCGTGTCCAGCTCTCTGTTCAGCCTATAAATAGGAGTGCTTGGATTCATTTCATCTCATCCCTTGGCACACCACCTCTCTCACACTTCATCCACCACCCACCACCATCACAACACCATCATCCACCACCATCATCCATTGTCCATCGTAGAGTGTGTGAGTCGTCTCGGGATCCAAGATTGATCATAAGAGTTCTTGTCAATCAAGGCCATGTTTGCCTAAGTCTCTTACATCACTTGGTGAAGACAAAGTGTCTAGTATAATACTTTTTATTTCTAATCTTTTGCACTTTTTATTTGGTTTTGTATTAATGACTTTAATAACTAGTTACTTATGTTGAAGGTGATCTTTCCTTATCGTTTGTCCGTGGTGTCTTGGCATTATTTTATTGTCTATATAAAATAAAGGATTTTCACCATTCATATCTCCACGGTCTATATGGAGGTATGTTGGCTACCTGGTAGGGGGTTAAGGGAACGGTTTGGTAAAGGTCTTGCCATTGTTCAGCGTTTAGAGGTCCTGCAATGGACCTGGGTCAAATTTAGTAGGACCTCCTTCAATACTTCACGGTATTGGATGGCGGGGGTCCAAACTCTTTGACCCCCTCATAAGTTAACTACTATTAATACTATAACCCGGCTATTTAGGACTGTATCCCTGCTGACTCAGACTACTTAGCCGAGGGTAACGTCACCGCCAAAAGCGGGGCCTACCACAATACTGCATTAATAACTTAATTCATTATCTTCCAATAATCCACCCCTTTAGGATTGTATCCCTGCTGACTCAAACTACTGGGGTGAGGGTAACGTCACCTTCAAAAGAGGGGCCTACTACAATAACTAAGATAATCTCTTAATTATGTGCAAAAGTGCGGAAATAATCAAAGGTTATACTAGATACGAGTCGGAACCAAGTGATTCATCTTGTCTATCTGTTTTTCTTTTATTTTTATTTTCAGCATTTTAGTTAGATTTTAGTTTTCTTAGTTTAAAACATTTTTTCTAAACTTTTATTTTGGTTAGACGTTGAGGATAAACCGGTACTAAAAGCTCTTGTGTCCTTGGACGACCTCGGTATCTTACCAACACTATACTACACTCAACGATGGGTGCACTTGCCCATATGTGTGTTTAGTGTCAGTGAAATATCATGTTTTATAAATTTAAAACTTGGCTAAAATAAGTGTTAAAAAGGGCTTAAAATATACACCTAAAATATACGACACTTACCGCACATCATTAAGCCTAAGCTTAGACCGGTTAGTCTTACAGAAAGATACGGTTCAAACGCATGATAAGGCGAAGACCGGATTAGAATGTGGTTTTGACCCGACAAGTTTGAAGACTTGTATAATATGGGTAATCTAAACACATTCTGGATTTTGAGATAAAAAGGATATGGTTTGACCCGTTTCGGCTAATATATGCAAACTAGTTACAAACGCCGATCCGAACGCGAAAAGTGCGTAACGAGTAACCAAATGAGTCATATGCAAGTTTCCTAAGTTATTATGCTTTAAATATGTTGTGACATCAGTAAGATATCTTCTATTATGCCCAAAACGGATTTAGACTCACATTACGCCCCGTAGGGGTATTTTGGTCATTAAAAAGGTTATAAAAGAGTTTAAATATGAATCTGAGTTTCGGGTCTGATTTATATAGTAATTACACTTAATTTAACATGTTATAACAGTAGGGTATGACCTATATGTGAAACTTATCATTTAAAACCAAACTATGCACCTTAGGGGTATTTTGGTAATTTCACTTAGGCTTAAAAGGTCAAAACTGGAAACCTGAGTTTAAAAACTTGTACTTACTGTTAATATATAAAAATATACTAAAAACATCAGTAGGTATTAACCTTATATGTTCAATATGGTTATAGTACATACTATGCGTTAAAAACGCTTAAAAAGGCGATTCGGAGCCATTTCTGGGTTTTCAAAGGAATGCTGATATTTTTATAATTCCAGAAGGCTCAAAATACTTTATTTATTATATTAGATCAGTAGAAAAAGGTTTGGTGTCAAAAGGATTTGTAAAACTCATTTTATGGCTTAAAAGGGTAAAACCGGCATTAACCGAATCATACTTAGAACTCTAAGTTATGCTCAGCCTAAAAATAAATAAAAATCTCCAAAAATCTTAAAATATTATTTTATATTAGTGGGTAAAAAGATTGGTATCAAAAAGTGGGTTTAGATAGGCTATATGCTAATTACGCCATTTAATCACTAAAAAGCTTTCAAATTACGCTAACGAGCATAACTCTTAATCTAGACCTCAAACTGATGTCAATTTTTAGGTGCAAGTTTATAAATCAGTAACTAAGGTTTCTACTCTTTTACTTTTTCAAAAATCATGTTTTATAGTCAAAAGGGCATAATAGTCAACATTTAAGCATTAATCGGAAACATGCATGTGAATCGGATAAGTATTGAACCAAGTTGTATAATCTCAGAGAGTTATACTTATATGAAACCTGGTCCAAAATAAGCTCTAAGGCAGATCTTAAACATGCACAAATGGATCAGAACTGATAGTCAAAGTAAAAGTCAATTTATGCGACTTTCGGTTTCGATCCGGGTTTAAACTGAAAATTGTCGAGTTGAACATGTTGAGACATGTTCTTACATTAGTTACTATGTTATTTTAATGATCAAACAGGTTGCATGTACCCTACATTGCTAATTATGCTTAAATTTGCAAATAATCATTATGTTGACTTTTTAAAGCAAGCTTTGACTCGACAATTAACATAGTTAGAGTGGAAATCTGAAAATACCCTTTTAAGGGTTTGTTACCCACATAAATACCAACTTGTAGGTACCTTCAATTCGAGAAATGACTGAGCAAATTTCATCTAATCACGAAGTCAAACTTAATTTACGACGGTTTGACTTTTGATTAATTAACTAAGCTACAATGAATTAGAAGGGGTTATGAATACTTACAAGAGTCCTAATTATGCTTAGAGGTCACTAGAAAGCCTGAGGTTGATCAGAGAAGCTCCAGAAATGGTCTTGCAAGTGAATGTGAAAATGGTTGCAACTTGTATGTTCTTATATATGCATTTTGATCTTCTTAGATGATGCCACAAGAGTCTATAAGTGTTGTAAGATCTGTCCAAGTGCCCCCCTATGCAAGCAAAACCATTGGAGAGCCCCAGGTATCAGAAAACAACTCATTTAAGTCGGTTAGAGGCTGCAACTGACAGCTGTTCCCTGTGTTCTGTTGCTGTAGGTCGCAGGCGGGCCGCGAGGCCCCTTACGCGGGCCGCGTACAAGCTGTTAACCAGCCAAACAAGTTTTCATGTTTTACATTTCAGTCCTTGTCCTTTGTTGCGTGGTTTTACTTATTTTTCTTGCTCATTAGACCCTCAAACTTGATTTTTAAGGGCCTTAGGAAATCTACAAACTTGGTTAGGTCCTTGGTTAACTTTGTGCTTACCCGAAAAGTCACGAATTTCAACGTCAACGCATTTAACCCTTCGTGCACGGTTTTGATCATAACTTTCTCATACGATAACGAAACCTTATGAAATTTTTACCACATATTCTAGTGAGTATATTTTACCATTACAAAGCTTCGGGTTTGCCAAAAGGTCACTCAGAGGTATACTTTCAACATGTTGACACATTTAGCCCCTGTAGTTTGTAATTCCTCACTTTCTTTCATTTTCCGCTTCGTATGATCCATGATTTATCCGTTTAAGGTTATAAACACCATGTAGGGTTATTGTAGAGCCTATTTATCCATTGTTGACACTTTGGACCCTCATATTCACATAGTTTCACTGTTTGTCAACTTTTAGTCCCTCTAAAGTGCTTTTTCACATATTCAAAGCCTATGACACGTGTCAATACATTATTGGGCATAAATTTTCGAGGTGTTACATCCTCACCCCTTAAAAGAAATCTCGACCTCGAGATTTGCTAAAATGCTGGAAGTTCTTGTTGTCGCATAATGGACTTAACTTCCATAGCGTATCAGGAGTCTCTCCAAGCTCCCAAGTTGACCTCTATAATAGGTACATATATCCTTTTTGAAGCTTCTTAACCTGTCGATCCCCAATCGATATAGGTTGCTCATTATATCATAAATCTGCATATCATTATGTGATAATGCTTCTCGACTTATTGGTGATACACATCCTTAAATCATTAGTGTGAAATGTATTGCGAGTTCCGTCCAACTTCTTAAATTGGTTTTTGCTTTAAGCTATTTGATCTTGATACATTCAATTCCTTCGAATGATTTTATATATTCAGAGCTTAACTAGTCTGAAAATTAACAAATTGGCACACCCTTCCAGAGTGATATCTTTGTTTAACCTTATTCCTTAACAAGAACTTAGGATGTTTGCTATCTTCATAAATCCTTGATTTCCTGCCGTATACTGGCAACTTACAATCGATTATGGATTTGTATGATCTTATTTGTTGTTTCCTAGGCAACTTTCGAATCCTGATAATTGGACTCACCAATTCTCTATCTAACAATAGATGTTTAACATTCCATCTATACAAGGTCTCCAAAGGAGCAACCTTAATTCTTACATATCAATTATTATAGAAAAGCTTATCTTAAGGTGGGATGGTTATCCCAATCATTGCTTAAAACTAATCTTAAGGAATAGCTAATCCTTGCCGTTAGTCGAACAAATCGACGATCCTGGGCAGCTGATGGCAATTCTTAATCGTTGTTAAAAATAGGGTTGCGGTAATAAATGCATAAGCAAAATGAACCGTCTTTCTTATTTAATCTTTCTGAATATCGAGTTAGACTATATAAATCTTCTTATCTTAAAGTTTACTTAATCAAGGTTTCGATTATTCCATAATCAATCATGGAGTTCTACAACACTCCAACCCAAAGTGGGATATTAATCTTAATATCTACTTGCCTCTCAGGGGTAAACAGGGTAATCTTAGGAGAAGATAATTAAGGTACAAGGAGGTTACAGAGATTTCCCAATCTCGGGCTTCAGTTTATCAATCATATTCTGTATCAGATAAGTGACACATTTATGTTACGAGTCCATGAATTCCTTAATCGGGAACATTTACTTGGACCATTCCATTCTGGATATCTTCTTTGAATACCATTAGTTGACTTTAGTACCATATGACCATTGAGATATCCTTGTGGTCCCATGCATTAAACCTCCATACTGATCAGGCATGGAAGCAATCTATGGGACATATTAAGATACACCAATCCTCATATGACGCTTTTATCATACCGTCTGGTATCCGCAATCATTAGAGATCAAGGAGATATCAATTCTAAGTGTTGACGCATTACACTTAGAAAGAGGATACTTCTAAAAGTCTACGACTGAAGGTTCTTGACAAGAACAGAAGAAATAGTTCTTATGATTCCTGCCTTTACTTAATAACTATGGTTCGTAAGAAAAAAATTTAAAAGTTTGCTATACTTATAGTTTACGAAGGATTTGGAGCAAGTAGCATTCGGCTCTTTGAACTTTTTCACGATCTTCTTCACAGCTTTTCCACAGCTGCGCCTTATCATAGTTTGAAGAACATCCTTGGACTTTTTCAGGTTTACAATTATAGCATCATTAGCATGCGCCGCATCATCAATGGCGTGATTGACTGATGTCTTATCCGAGTTTGTCATACTCAAGATTTGGTTCCTATTACTAAATCAATCAATCTCTTGGTTGTGATCCGACAACCGCTATTCATCATCCTCATGGTCTTATATATTAACCATGGTTTCATTAAACCATACCAGCCAATATAGAATTAACATTCTTAATGAACGCTATATAATATATATGAATTTTACTTAGCCTAGGTCACAAAAGACCTTTAATGGCATTTAAAGTTTGGTCCTAATCCATCACCTTTTTGACAGGGAATCAAAACGTCACATCTGTCTTTATTATAGTGATGAATTTGGATAGCTTGAAGGCTTGCCATAAGGATATCAGAAAAGAGTGATTCTTAATAGATATAAAATATCAATCTAAGATTTGTTAGAGCATTTTCTATAGTGTCATCGGCCAATTTCTATCTCGCGTTAAATGACCGAAGTCCTAATCAGCGGAGACAACAGTTCACAACATTTATTGTTCTATATAGAATTATATATGCCAGTAACAAATAGATTTCTGTATAAACTGCTTGATAAGGAAGGGTACCTGCTATATAGTCGTCATTCTGTACTATCTCCTGGGCATTCATCATGCGTTTGTTTTCTTGGTTTCTTCGGGCTTCTTCTGATTCCTAGGGCAGTTGGTCTTGATATGCCCCTTCTCGTTGCAACCATAACAGGTTGTGTCTTTCAACTTTTTGCAATCCAGGGTTTTATGTTCCCTAGACTTGCAAATTCCACACGGTAGAGGCTGAGATTCAAATCTGCATTTCCCGAGGTGGTATTTCCTACAGGTTTCGCACCTGGTTTTCTCACCCGACTGCTGGCTATCTCTCTTAAACCCGGAACTCTTCTTATCCTCAGAGTTCCTCTTCCTATCGGAACGATGAGAATCCTCATCCTCCCTTTTACGCTTTCCATCTTCAGAGGCTTTGGCAGCCTTGTTTCTGACTACATCGAGTGTAAGAGATAGCGACAGATCTGTCGCTGACCTGAATGTAGTAGGTCTTGAAGCCTTAACACTGGCTTTGATTTCTGGGGCTAAACCCCCAATGAAGCGAGCAATTCTCTTGGGTTCTGGTGTTACTAGGTAAGGAACCAGTCTGGACAGGGTATTGAAACTGGTGAGGTAAGCTTGACAATCTAAGTTTGTCATCACCAATGATAAGAAATCTGACTCAATCCTCTCAACCTCGTGTTGAGGGCAGTAGTTCTCCATAATCAGAGCAACAAACTGTTCCCATGACATATTGTAAAGTGGGATCTTCCTAGCAGCTTGAAGGAGAGCCTTCCACCATGCTAGTGCCTCTCCCTTAAACGATTGGGATACATATTTCACTACATCCCTTTCAGCACAACCGCTGATATCAACTACCGTGTCCATCTCATCCAACCAGGTCATACAATCTATTGCTCCTTTCTCCCCAGTAAAATCCCGGGGTTTGCAGGAAACAAAGTACTTGTAGGTGCAGGACTTGGTGTGTGGCTTATCATCAAACACTATCCTTTTAGATGGAACACTGTTTAGGTTAGATGAATGCCGATCATCATCTTTCTTTAGTTCGTCCTTCTTAGAGGGTGGCTTGTCATGAGCCACTGAATGGGTCTTATGAACAGACTTAGAGTGGGGTACTGAAGAAGTTCTACTATGCGTCCCACTATACTCCTTGAATTGCTCCTCTACAGCTTTAGATACAGCTGTATCAATTAGTGTACGGAGCTCTCCTCTGGTTATATTAATCTTATCATCATCGTGGTTTTCCAGAGGATGACTGTTTATCTCATCAGAGTCAGCCATGAAGGTAGTTTTAATTACTACAAAAAGAAAATAAGGGCAAGTTTTATTTAGAAGCCCATACAGTACTATCGTTTTTGACGATTTATTAACCATGTTTTTAATACACATATTAGTTAATTTGCTATATATAATTGTTCAGGATCTTTATCATAATCCTAAATTATAAGTTAGTAATAGCAGAAAAAGCCTAGTCACGTAGACAAGTTTAAATTTATAAGCCCAAAATTTATGGAATCAAGGCATTAAGGTTTGAATCAAAGTTCATTACCTTTCTTTGACAGGGAGTTGTAAGCTACCACTGTCTTTAGTCTTATATGACATTGGAAATGACTCATAAGTATTATATCCCCAATTATAATTTAATAATGGCTCAACGGCCTAGTCATATGGACAGATTTAATTTATAAACCAGGATTTTTATAGAATCGTGGTACTAAGGCTTGAATCCAAGTTCATTGCCCTTTTTAACAGGGGGTTGTAGACCACTACTGTCTTTAGTCTCAAAGGACGTTAATTATAGCCCGTAGGCATTTCATCCATAAGGGATGGTTATATAAATAAGGGAATTTAGAACATCCCAATTTTAAAAATGACTTATGTGATTTTATCGAATCACATCTTTGTCATTAATGATAACATATCAGATGTTAATAAGGGTTTGAATCTTTCGAATAGGTTTTTACCATTTTGGCCATGTCTGCAACGACAATTAGGCTAGGTTTTACCTTTAAGATTCTTTTAATATTTACGCAGAACGATCCTAAGTTGAGATGTTAACAAGGATCTGAATCTAATTGTGGAACTACCATCTTGGCCCTGTCTTAATGTGACATATGGCTAGGTCTTGTCCTTTTTAAATTTTTGCCATTTTATTATAATGGTAGATCTTATAAAGAGGAATGTTATTTTAAACCTAATCGTTCCTATTAAAATTTAAACAAATACATGGTTGCCCAAAACGGGACTTCTAACTGAAATGACTCGCCCATGCAATAGCTAATCAGAAATATCAAAAGAAACAAATAAAACGAATTTGGATTAGTCATATGTTCTTGTCTAGACTCAAGAATGTGCAACTGTGTAACTAAGATTAAACACAAAAGACTAGTGTTTAATTTACTCAGTGTTGGCTCTGATACCAACCTGTCACACCCCGATATTTCCACGTTTCACCGGTGGGCCCGGTAGGGGAGTATCGTGACGTAGTTGATATCATCATAGTCAAACAACACAATATATATGAATGCACAGCGGAAGCAAAAGATAAATATATTACAATCCGAATATAAAGTAATATCCAGTATTACAACGGAAAGTAAAGGATCCACAGGCGGATCTTAAAACATAATCATTATTCAACAGACTTTAGACGCCTAGAACTTGCAAGATTCCTTATTAACACCCTGAGCTTCCAGCCAATTACGTCCAGTACCTGTCACTTAACCCTTTTGGAAAATACGTCAGTTTTCACTGGTAAATACACTCAACCGACTCATTTTGAAAAGGTTTAATAAAAATTGATTTGAATGCACAAGGCACAAACTCTTTATAACTTGGGACAATTATAGTTATAATCTTGTATACAGATTTACATGTTCGTTATACGTTCAGGGCCCGATATAGAAACCGAGTCAGATTAACAGACACGCCACAAGTATAGGCCCACAAGAGAGTGAGATACCATTTTTCCTTAAACAACTGTCAGGTGTATGCCTACACCCCGTGTATAAGGCGTGGCCATTTTATAACACAATGATGTCAAGGATATCCGGGACATGGTCATTCCTAAAGGTCTTTGTTTCAAACAATACAGATTAAACCGGGTTACCTCAATAATTTAACCATAATAAGATTAAATATTCAATACCCGACCAAGCGATATTATTATAATACCGTATCCCAAGCCCGTATAGGGAAAATAAGTTAAGAGTATTTACCTGAGCTAGCTCCTGACTTAAATAGTAAGAATTTAATAACTCAGCCGTATTCACTTAAGTAAGCGTAGGCACCATTTACCGGAAGGCTCTAGTCTGGAATGATGGTATAAATAACCAATTAGAATGCTAACGGGTCTTTAATTAAGCCTAAGCTTAGACCGGTTAGTCTTACAGAAAGATACGGTTCAAACGCATGATAAGGCGAAGACCGGATTAGAATGTGGTTTTGACCCGACAAGTTTGAAGACTTGTATAATATGGGTAATCTAAACACATTCTGGATTTTGAGATAAAAAGGATATGGTTTGACCCGTTTCGGCTAATATATGCAAACTAGTTACATACGCCGATCCGAACGTGAAAAGTGCGTAACGAGTAACCAAATGAGTCATATGAAAGTTTCCTAAGTTATTATGCTTTAAATATGTTGTGACATCAGTAAGATATCTTCTATTATGCCCAAAACGGATTTAGACTCACATTACGCCCCGTAGGGGTATTTTGGTCATTAAAAAGGTTATAAAAGAGTTTAAATATGAATCTGAGTTTCGGGTCTGATTTATATAGTAATTACACTTAATTTAACATGTTATAACAGTAGGGTATGACCTATATGTGAAACTTATCATTTAAAACCAAACTATGCACCTTAGGGGTATTTTGGTAATTTCACTTAGGCTTAAAAGGTCAAAACTGGAAACCTGAGTTTAAAAACTTGTACTTACTGTTAATATATAAAAATATACTAAAAACATCAGTAGGTATTAACCTTATATGTTCAATATGGTTATAGTACATACTATGCGTTAAAAACGCTTAAAAAGGCGATTCGGAGCCATTTCTGGGTTTTCAAAGGAATGCTGATATTTTTATAATTCCAGAAGGCTCAAAATACTTTATTTATTATATTAGATTAGTAGAAAAAGGTTTGGTGTCAAAAGGATTTGTAAAACTCATTTTATGGCTTAAAAGGGTAAAACCGGCATTAACCGAATCATACTTAGAACTCTAAGTTATGCTCAGCCTAAAAATAAATAAAAATCTCCAAAAATCTTAAAATATTATTTTATATTAGTGGGTAAAAAGATTGGTATCAAAAAGTGGGTTTAGATAGGCTATATGCTAATTACGCCATTTAATCACTAAAAAGCTTTCAAATTACGCTAACGAGCATAACTCTTAATCTAGACCTCAAACTGATGTCAAATTTTAGGTGCAAGTTTATAAATCAGTAACTAAGGTTTCTACTCTTTTACTTTTTCAAAAATCATGTTTTATAGTCAAAAGGGCATAATAGTCAACATTTAAGCATTAATCGGAAACATGCATGTGAATCGGATAAGTATTGAACCAAGTTGTATAATCTCAGAGAGTTATACTTATATGAAACCTGGTCCAAAATAAGCTCTAAGGCAGATCTTAAACATGCACAAATGGATCAGAACTGATAGTCAAAGTAAAAGTCAATTTATGCGACTTTCGGTTTCGATCCGGGTTTAAACTGAAAATTGTCGAGTTGAACATGTTGAGACATGTTCTTACATTAGTTACTATGTTATTTTAATGATCAAACAGGTTGCATGTACCCTACATTGCTAATTATGCTTAAATTTGCAAATAATCATTCTGTTGACTTTTTAAAGCAAGCTTTGACTCGACAATTAACATAGTTAGAGTGGAAATCTGAAAATACACTTTTAAGGGTTTGTTACCCACATAAATACCAACTTGTAGGTACCTTCAATTCGAGAAATGACTGAGCAAATTTCATCTAATCACGAAGTCAAACTTAATTTACGACGGTTTGACTTTTGATTAATTAACTAAGCTACAATGAATTAGAAGGGGTTATGAATACTTACAAGAGTCCTAATTATGCTTAGAGATCACTAGAAAGCCTGAGGTTGATCAGAGAAGCTCCAGAAATGGTCTTGCAAGTGAATGTGAAAATGGTTGCAACTTGTATGTTCTTATATATGCATTTTGATCTTCTTAGATGATGCCACAAGAGTCTATAAGTGTTGTAAGATCTGTCCAAGTGCCCCCCTATGCAAGCAAAACCATTGGAGAGCCCCAGGTATCAGAAAACAACTCATTTAAGTCGGTTAGAGGCTGCAACTGACAGCTGTTCGCTGTGTTCTGTTGCTGTAGGTCGCAGGCGGGCCGCGAGGCCCCTTACGCGGGCCGCGTACAAGCTGTTAACCAGCCAAACAAGTTTTCATGTTTTACATTTCAGTCCTTGTCCTTTGTTGCGTGGTTTTACTTATTTTTCTTGCTCATTAGACCCTCAAACTTGATTTTTAAGGGCCTTAGGACATCTACAAACTTGGTTAGGTCCTTGGTTAACTTTGTGCTTACCCGAAAAGTCACGAATTTCAACGTCAACGCATTTAACCCTTCGTGAACGGTTTTGATCATAACTTTCTCATACGATAACGAAACCTTATGAAATTTTTACCACATATTCTAGTGAGTATATTTTACCATTACAAAGCTTCGGGTTTGCCAAAAGGTCACTCAGAGGTATACTTTCAACATGTTGACACATTTAGCCCCTGTAGTTTGTAATTCCTCACTTTCTTTCATTTTCCGCTTCGTATGATCCATGATTTATCCGTTTAAGGTTATAAACACCATGTAGGGTTATTGTAGAGCCTATTTATCCATTGTTGACACTTTGGACCCTCATATTCACATAGTTTCACTGTTTGTCAACTTTTAGTCCCTCTAAAGTGCTTTTTCACATATTCAAAGCCTATGGCACGTGTCAATACATTATTGGGCATAAATTTTCGAGGTGTTACAATTTCTAAGTTAGGTTATAGACGTGTGTTAATGCAACATCAAAAGGTTATAGCCTATGCTTCTAGACAACTTAAGAATCATGAAGAGAATTATACAACTCATGATCTAGAATTAGGAGCTATAATTTTTGCCCTTAAGATTTGGATACATTATCTTTATGGTAGCAAGTTTACTGTCTTCACCGAACATAAGATTCTAAGATATGTTTTTGGATAAAAGAAGTTAAATATGAGACAGAGACGCTGGATGGAGAATCTTAGTGATTATGATTGTGATATCCAGTATCATGCAGGAAAAGCTAATGTAGTAGCTGATGCTTTAAGTCGAAAGTATCATGAAAAGCCAAGACGAGTACGTTCTCTCAAATTAAATTTGCAGATAGATTTAAATGAGCAAATTAGAGAAATGCAGAAAACAGTAATCAAGGACGACACTGAAAAATTAAAAGGAATGATTAATGAATTAAAACAAGGAACAGATGGAATTTGGAGATTCCATAAGAAAAGAATCTGGATACCCAAACAAGGAAACCTACGCCACCGAATTTTAGAAGAAGCCCATAAGTCTAAGTATACGATACATCCCGGTAGTGATAAAATGTATCAAGACTTAAGAAAGAATTTCTGGTGGATAGGAATGAAAAAGGATATAGCAGCCTATGTTGCTAAGTGTCTAACTTGTTCACAAGTTAAAGCCGAACATCAGAAACCCTTAGTTTATTGCAGCAACTAGAAATGCCTATATGGAAATGGGAATTAATAACAATGGATTTTGTTACTAAATTACCGAAGACACGAAAAGGTAATGATACAATCTGGGTGATTGTAGACAGATTATCCAAATCTGCTCATTTCTTACCTATGAAGGAAACTTTCAGTATGGAACAATTAGCCAAGTTATATGTAAATGAAATAGTTTCATTACATGGAATTCCTTTATCTATTGTATTTGATAGAGATAGCCGTTTTACTTCTCATTTTTGGACTAGTTTCCAAAAAGCAATGAGAACCAAGTTAAATCTAAGCACAGCTTATCATCCTCAAACTGACGGACAAAGCGAAAGGATAATTCAGACAATGAAGGATATGCTTAGAGCTTGTGTAATTGATTTCGGAGGACATTGGGACGATCATTTACCATTAATAGAATTTTCTTACAATAACAGCTATCATACCAGTATCAGTGCTGCACCATTTGAAGCACTTTATGGACGAAAGTACCGAACTCCAGTCTGTTGGGCAGAAATTGGAGAAAAGCCACTATATGGACCAGAAATAGTACAAGAAACAACGGACAAGATTATTCAAGTCAAGGAGAGACTGAAAGCAGCACACGATCGTCAAAAGAGTTATGCTGATAACAGATGAAAACCATTGGAGTTTCAGGTAGGAGATAAGGTATTTTTAAAAGTTTCTCCATGGAAAGGAGTGGTCAGATTTATTAAGAGATGAAAGCTAAGCCCCAGGTATGTCGGACCTTTTGAGATTATTAGAAAAACATGACCAGTAGCTTACCAGCTACAACTACCTGAGGAAATGGCAGGAATACATGACGTATTTCATGTATGTAATCTCAAGATGTGCTTAGCAGAGGAAACATTAAAGGTACCTCTTAAAGACATAGAGGTAAATGAGAAACTTAAGTTTGTAGATAAACAACTACATGTTAAAGATAGAAAGATCAAGAATCTCACACACAAGAGATTAGTTCTGGTCAAAGTGAAATGGGATTCCAAGAGAGGACCAGAGTACACTTGGGAACTCGAGTCAGAGATGCAAAAGAAATATCCACACCTGTTACAGTAGACCTCGAGGACGAGATCTAAAACAAGGTGGGGAGGATATAACAACTCTCCCAGAACCCTTAACATGTCCCCATACGTCCTAAAATACACCCCATATACCAAAAAACAAAATTAAAATAACCTTATATAAATAAAAATAAAATAAAATCAAGTTTGGTGGCGCGACCCAGTTAAGCCTAAGCGTCGCGGGCCGCGACCCGGTTCCACCAGGCGGCACCCTAGTCCGCCACGTGTCATGATGCGTGTCGAAGCTAGACGTTGAGTCGACAAAGCTAGGGCCTACCCTAGCAAGTCTCGCGGGCCGCGAAGGCCCTGCCTCTATCTCTCGCGGGGCGCGAGAAAGTCATGATCAGACCCTATAAATAGGAGCTCGACGTTCAGTTTCAAATCGTTCAAAATTCAGAATTCTCTCTCAATTTCTATATAGTAGAAGTAATACCCGGGCATAATACCCACTAAAAAGCGAAGCTCTGCCTTGTTGTAAGTATTATAACCCCCGATTACATATTAGTTACTCTGCCAAATTGATCTAGAATTCCGTAACGCATGTCAAGGCTCTGCCTGACTCAGTCGTTGGAGTTCTGTCTCGGGGCTATAGCTAATGTAAATTGGGTTATCTTACTAACACGTGTGCATTGTTTAATTTTAATAGATTATAACCAGGAAGTCACCAGCAGTGGTGTTAAAATAGCAATGTGAGTACATCTACTTTTCATAAACTGTTTTTACAAAACCTCAATTGTTTTAAATTATATTTAACAGTGATTGAGTATTTGTGATTCTACAATTACTGTCGGTATGTTGGGGTTTTGTATACATTACTTGTTACTAATACTTTGAATAGTAACATGACCACAAGTCAGGATTGACAGTACCGTGGGTGGTAATTTGGTAGATATAAACAAATGTAATTGCGGATGCCCTCAATACTGTAAAATGATAAAAGTTGTTTTGATTAAATTGGGATGCACTCACCAGTATTTCCCACTGACAAAATCTTTTTCAAAACGCGTTTCAGGTAACAAAATATGAAAGCCAAATAGAAGCTAGCTGGAGAGCACTGAAGGCTTGGAAAAGTGGCTATAAAAGTTACCTAAACAAGTAAGAAGTTTTATTTCAATAAAATAGGGTTTATCCCAATAAACATATTTGTATTGGAAACTTGGGTTTTTCCCATGTATTTATTATTTATAAATGTTTGGTATTTTAACTCTGATAAACTATTTCCTAACTACGGTCATGCTGTAATTTCTGCTGCCAAATTAATAAACACCGATACCACCAGCTCTGAGTAGCTCGCGGCCGCCCACTTCCCGGGGCAGGGGTCGGGGGTTGCGACAGTTGTAAGTATTATAACCTTGCTATTACCCTACACGGTCGATTTAGGGCTCCGTAACGCATGTCAAGGCTCTGCTTGACTATGTCGTTGGAGTTCTGTCTCGTGTTACACCCGATTGATCTTGGACTCCGTAATGCATGTCAAGGCTCTGCCTGACTCGGTCATTGGAGTTTCGTCTCGAGTTGTACGGTTAATGTGATTTGGGTTATTTTACTAACACGTGTGCATTGTTTAATTTTAATAGATAATAACTAGGAGATACACCAGGAAGCCTTAGTTTTACCTAAGTGATCAATGTGAGTTCATTCTCTTTTTCTCACTATTTGTAAGTACATTCTCTTTTTGTAAATCTTTTTGTGAGTCAAAATCTTTTACCAAAACCTCAATTGTTTTAAATTACACTTGACAGTAATTGAGTATTTGTAATTCTACCATTACTACCGGTATGTTGGGGTTTTGTATACATTACTTGAAACTCGTTACTATTGGAATAGTAGCATAACCAACCAGTCAGTATAGACAATACCAGGAAAGGGGTAATTGGATAGATATAGGCATATGTAATTGCGGATGCCCTCAATTCTGCAAAGTTGTAATGATGTGAAGTCATAAAACTGTTTTGATTAAACTGGGATGCACTCACCAGTATTTCTTGCTGATAAAATCTTTTTAAAACGCGTTTCAGGTAACTTAATGTGAAGCTATTAGAAGCCAGCCGGAGAGCACTGAAGGCTTGGAAAAGTTGCTATAAAAGTTACCTAATTAAAAAGAAGTTTTGTCTTTTGATAAACTAGGGTTTATCCCTATAAATAGTTTGTAATAAAAACTTGGGTTTTATTCCATTTGTTTATTATACAAAGTTTGGTATTTCAAACTCTGATAAAATATTTCCTAACTACGGTCCTGATGAAAGTTTTCGGCTTCAAAATTAATAAAAACCGATACCACCAGCTCTGTGGTCTCCCGCGGCCGCTTGCTCTCGGGCAGGGGTCGGGGGCTGCGACAAAAGGTGGTATCAGAGCTACAGCCACTGGTTTAAGCCAATGAAGTGTTTTGCTGACACTTAAATTCTGTGTTAGGAAATAATTTATGTGATTTTGTGTAAATATTGTTTTGTGTTATTTGACTATTTGTTAGTTACAGTATAAGTGAGCAAGGTACATCCGACGCTTATCGTCAATTAGCTAGTTCCCCAAAAGATGAAAGAACCTCATCTCAGCCAAATCCCTCAGGATACTCAGCTGATACTGAGGAAGGAATATTTATTTTTAAGGCACAATCTGAGGAACCATTTTCTACTAAAAAGAGAGGTTGGTTTAGTAGAGGAGCGCATGAGAGGAGGAAGAGGATGAAGAAATTACAACAACAAAGAGCGATAGTCCGAGCAAATAGGGAAGTAAATGCTCAAACTCAGGAAGCAGGTAATAGACCACCATGGGAAGAGGAACTAGATAGACAATTGGCAGATATCCATATGTTAGCCACTACAGCAGTAGACTCTAACCAAATAGCTGAACCACAACTGTTACCTTTATTTCCAGACCAACAAATGCTAGAACCCAACCAGAAAAACCAATTCCCGATACCTGCATTCGACCCTAACGCATTTCCTAGAACTCTAACCCCAATCTCTCTAACATACGATCCATGGTTAGATGACAATAGGTCATACTCAGCCCTATATACTCCCGAAGAACCAGTGCTAGAACCACCATTAAACCCACCAATGAGTAGAGAATGTGTGCAGGAACTACGTCAGTATGGAGAAAGTTTAGTGGATGAAAGGAATAGAATTCGACAGATAGGGGAGAAACTAGTTCGGAAATATGATGAGAATGAGATGAAGTACTGGATGAACGATACCTAGAATAATACCTAGATATATGTGTAATTTTATATTTTGATAAAAAAATATATATAAGACTAAAATAGATATCAATGCATAACTACTAGTGTAAAAGAAGCATTATGGAAGGTGTGCAAGGTTTTGCAATTTTTGCAAGAAACCCTGACATAAGGAAGACGAATGTCGATCGAAACTTATCAATAGGACATGCTTTAATTGTGGAGAAACTGCGCACATAAGACCGAACTGTCCGAAACTAGCTCTAGCAACAACCAACAAGGCTAAGGCAACTGAAGCACCTAAGAAAAATGCCAGAGCGTTTGTTCTGACAACTGAGAAAGCCAAGATGATTCCGGATGTGATTGCCGGTACGTTTTTAGTTAACAACATTTTTGCCAAAGTATTATTTGACTCTGGTGAAAACCAAAGTTTTATCAATACTTCATTCTACAAACTTCTCGACCAACCCTTAACCAAACTTCAACAAGATTGTCTGGTAGAGACAGCAAACGGAGAATCCATTAAGATTAGTGAGATCTTGCAGGAAGCAAGAATAGAAATTCTGAACCATCATTTCTTGCTAACCTTTATCCAATGAATCTAGCCGGATTCGATATTGTATTAGGAATGGATTGGTTGGTAGCCAATCATGCAAGTATTTTATGTGATTAAAAGTCAGTACAAGTAAGTACACCAAGTGGTGAAAAGATCACAATTAAAGGAGATAAGCCAACCAGGTCGACAAAATTCATCTCTGTGAGGAACATGCAGCGCATCTGCATACACTTCTGACATTATTGAGAAAAGAGAAGCTTTATGCTAAATTATCGAAATGTGAATTCTGGTTACAAGAAGTGCAATTCCTTGGACATCTGGTTAATTATGAAGGAATTCATGTGGATCCCACAAAGATCGAGGTGATTACTAAATAGAATATCCCTGAGTCGCCAACGGAAGTAAGAAGTTTTCTTGGACTAGCAGGATATTATAGATGATTTATCCAAGATTTCTCTAGGATAGCCATAACATTAACCAAACTAACTTGCAAATCAGTTAAGTTTGAATGGGGGCCGAGACAAGAAGAAGCCTTTAAGATTCTTAAGCAACGGTTAACCAAAGCACCCATACTCGCATCACCAGAAGGAACTGAAAACTTTATAGTCTATTTTGATACATCTAAGTTAGGATATGGATGTGTGTTGATGCAACATCAAAAGGTTATAGCTTATGCCTCTAGACAACTTAAGAAAGATGAATAGAATTATACGACCCATGATCCAGAGTTAGGAGCTATAGTTTTTGCCCTTAAGATTTGGAGACACTATTTATATGGAAGTAATTTTTTTGTCTTCACAGATCATAAGAGTTTAAGATATTTTTTTGGGCAAAAGGAATTAAATATGAGATAGAGACGCTGGATGGAGATTCTTAGTGACTATGATTGTGATATCCGGTATCATGCTGGAAAAGCTAATGTAGTAGCTAATGCTTTAAGTCGGAAATATCATGAAAAGCCGAAATAAGTACTGTTATGGGTGAAATTCTGAGCCCATATCCTGGAAAATATCTTGATTTATATCTTGATTATATAGTATCTGTTTACATCCGGGATGCTGGTTCAGGATATTGGTAACATCCTGAATGGTATCCTCAGGATTACTAACGGATTACGTGCAGGTACGTGGGTTAGAAGCTATCAACGTTCACGAAGACTCATTCCGCGGAAGACTCGGTCCAAGTTGTTCAATGAAAGACGTTAAGCCCGCTTTATTTGGTTCCAAACGGCTATTTATGGAATATTCGGGAGCATCCCATATTTATAGGAATTTTAGTTTCTATTTTGTAACTATAAATAGGTGGGTATACCAGATCAAGTAGGACATCACATTTTCACTGCATACACTCTAACACTCGCTCTCTAGCAATTTTCACTTTCATACAAAAGCATTGTACACTTAGCGATCTGGTCTATATCCTGCACTGTATCCTGAAGTTTGAAGCAATAAGAAGAACAAGGCAGCTGCGATTGTCAGCTCCCGAGGTTTTATGCCGGCGATCTAGATTGATCAAGGGCTTTCCTCGTACATCTCGTGTCATTTACTTTACTTTTTACTCATTGTTTGATCGTAGATACAGCTCAATATCCTGAGCCGTATCCTGAATACTGATTTTCCATATAACTTAACCGGCATATTTTCAACACACTTTCTAGCACACTACCTCACTTTACTAATTTGATCACTAAATTGCTTCGGTAATTTTTGACCAAAACAATTTGGCGCCCACCGTGGGGCAAGTGGTGCTCTCTTTGCTAAAAATCTTTGTGAAATCGTTAATCGGTTTTCTATTTTCAAAATTTTTCACCGCATTGTTTACGATGGCCTCAAGATCAAACATGAGTTCCTCTACTGTGTCTGCTGTGACTTCCGCTACTACCTGTTCGGTGCTTCCACCACCTCCTCCAAGGATGCCAGCCTATTGACGACCTCAGGATATTATCCCTACTCGCAGTGTTCAGGAATCTGCTCCCGTTTTAGCTTCTAATGATGAAATTCTAACCTTATTTGGAAGTGTGCAGGAACAAATGAGGCAGCAATAGGAAACAAACCAAATGTTGTTAAGGGAAATACAACTCCTGAAGTCTGGCTCGAGCAGATCTGCTGAGGATATTGTCACTCCATTACAACCCAGAACTTTGAACTTCAGTTCAGCTGTGTATACTGAGGATAACAGGGGGAATATTGTCCCCAGCCTTCCTCAGAATCATACTCCTGAAATACCTTCCTCGGTCAGGATGTCAACCATGAGGAGCTCAGGATATGCTTCAGGATATGGGCAAAATCCTCCGACGGGTAACGTGTCAAATAATAATAATACTCATGCTACTAACAATAGTGGATCTTTGCAGGATACAGGTGTAACATCAACACTTACTAGGGAACTTCAGAAGTTGAAGGACATGATATCTAGTGTACCTGGAGTGGTCCAGCCGATCCCAGAAGTGTCCCAAGACAGCCACAAGATATCTCGTTTTGCATATCCTATCTGTGATGCTGGGATCCCAAAGAGATTTCAAACCCCCAACATGAAGCTTTACGACGGAACTACGGATCCTGAGGAGCATATTGCTCAGTATAGGGAAAGAATGGAGATTAACCCTATCCCTCCGGATCTCAAGGAGGCGTGCTTGTGCAAGGGTTTTGGTTCTACCTTAACAGGATCAGCCTTGAAATGGCTCTTGAATGTTCCTCCGCATTCGATTACATCTTTTGCTCACTTAGTAAATTTATTTAATAGTCAGTTTTCTTGTAGTAGGAGCTTTGAGAAACTAACAAGTGATCTTTACAGGATAACACAAGGGCATCAAGAATCCCTAAGGGATTATGTGAACAAGTTTAGCCGGGAATCCTTAGACATTCCTCATCTTGATGTTGCAACAGCTGTGCAAGCTTTCAAGATGGGGCTGCAAAAGGATTCTCAATTTTACCAAGACCTTGTAATGAACCCATGCAGGAACTTGGATGAAGCTCGGAACAGGGCCCTGAGATATATTCGATTGGAGGATGACAGAAAGATGCAAGAGAGGATGAACTCATCTAACACTTATGAGTCAACTAACAGGAAATCAGAATCCTCATTTAAGCTATATCGCTCTAAGCCATATGGTAGAAATGAAAACAAGAAAGTGAATGCTATTGAAGACGAGGATCCTGAAGAATATCCTGAACTATCTGAATATTGCTTTTCTGTTAACATTCCTGAATTAATGTATGCCATGCAGGGTTTAGGAGACAAGGCTAGGTGGCCTCGAAAGAATCAACAAAAGGCTGATTGGAAAGATAAGTCAAAATGGTGTGCTTTCCACGAAGATTTCGGACATGTAACTAAGGATTGCATTGCTCTAAGGAAAGAAATAAGCTATCTTCTAAGCAAGGGATATCTGAAAGATCTCTTAGGAAGAAAGAAGAATAAGGGTCAGGATACTGAGAAGGATCCTGAGCGAGCAACATCACCTCCCACGGATGCCAAGATAATTAACTTCATTTCGGGGGCATCCGACATTTGTGGAACTTCGTATTCGGCGGCAAAGAGACATGCAAAAGAAGCTATGGCCGAAAGGGGAGACAGACCTGTCAGGATGACTACGCTTACAACTGACAAAGTGATCACATTTGATGCTGATGACAGGGATACTGTCCAGGATCCTCACCATGATGCTCTGGTAATAACATTATATGTGGCTAATCATTTTGTACGCAGGATATTGGTTGATAATGGCAGCTCCGTCAACATAATCCAACTAGAGACTCTGAAAAGAATGAATGTATCTCCAATGGATATCACTTCGAAATCTACAGTGCTTGTTGGATTCAGTGGAGAGGCTAGGAACACAGTAGGAGAGATAAAGTTGCCAGTATATGTTGAAGGAGTCAACTCAATACAACGTTTCTGTGTGATGGATTCCCTATCCTGCTATAATATCATACTAGGAAGACCATGGATTCACGATATGAAGGCTGTGTCATCGACGTATCACCAATGCATCAAGATCCCTACCCCTTGGGGAGTGGTCAAGGTCGAAAGCGATCAGCAGGAGGCGAAAGAATGATACTCATCCTCGATGAAATCCTCAACCAAGCCTAGTGCAGCATAGCAATTAAAGACGCGGGCCCAGGATATCATGGAGGATCCGGAGCAGGATGTGAAGAAAATTATCCTGGACCAGGATAATCCCGATATTTCGGTGCTCGTAGGAACCAATATCCCTCAGGATATTGAAGAACAGTTAATTAACTTTTTGAAATGCAGGATGTCAACGTTTGCATGGAAGCATGAGGATATGACAGGCATATCCAAAGACATTATCACTCATAAGCTTGGAATTGATAAATCATTCAAGCCTGTTCAGCAAAAAAGAAGGAAGTTTGCTCCTGAGCGGAATACGATTATCCAGCAGGAAGTTGAGAGATTATTGAAGTCCAGGATGATCAGAGAAGTTAAGTTCCCAAGGTGGCTAGCGAACGTGGTTGTGGTACAGAAGAAAAATGGGAAATGGAGAGTTTGTGTAGACTACACAGACTTAAACAAGGCTTGTCCTAAAGACCCATTTCCTCTTCCCCACATTGATGCAATGGTAGATGCCACTGCCGGGCATGGAATGCTGACCTTCATGGACGCATCCTCAGGATTTCAGCAGATCCAAATGGAACCTTCTGACCAGGAGGATACTGCCTTCATGACACCGACAGGTATTTATTGTTATACCGCTATGCCTTTTGGTTTGAAAAATGCAGGTGCAACATACCAAAGATTGGTAAACATGATGTTCAAAGACAAACTGGGGGACACCATGGAGGTATATATTGACGATATGGTGGTAAAATCAAAGAAAGCTCAGGATCACCTCCAGGATATTAAAGGAGCATTCGATATCCTGGATCAATATAACATGAAGCTAAATCCTGCTAAGTGCCATTTTGGAGTGGGGGCAGGAAAATTTCTAGGATATATGGTGACCAAAAGAAGAATAGAGGCGAGCCCGGAGCAGATTAAAGCCATCTTGGATATTAAATCACCCTCAAATATGAAGGATGTTCAACGATTAACAGGGCGAGTGGCAGCATTAAACAGGTTTATCTCAAGATCCTCAGAGAAATGCAAAGAGTTTTATGATATCCTGAAGAAGAACAAGAAATTCGAATGGGGTGAGAAGCATGAAGCAGCCTTGCAGGATTTGAAGAAATATCTTTCAACTGCACCATTACTGATGAAGCCTGAGAATGGTGAACCATTATCCCTATACCTCGCAGTATCAGGGAATGCTGTAAGTGCCGTCCTTGTAAAGGACCATGAAGGTCAGCAATATCCTATTTATTATGTTAGTAAAAGCTTGTTAAATGCTGAAACTAGATATTCTCATTTAGAAAAACTGATACTAGCATTAGTTATGGCGTCAACAAAACTTAGACATTACTTTGAGACACATAGGATTCATGTTAAAACAAATTATCCTGTCAAAAATGTGCTTAGGAAACCAGAAATGTCAGGCAGGATGGCTAAGTGGTCGGTAAAGTTGAGTGCTTATGATTTAGTATATGAACCTAGAAATGCCATAAAGTCTCAGGCTTTAGCTGACTTTGTGGCTGATTGTAGTAGTGACATTCAAGATGAGGTAGACCTAGAAGTTCAACAGTTAGGAGAATCCTCAGGATCCTGGACATTATATACTGATGGTGCATCTAATGTAAGAGGAGTAGGATTGGGAATACTACTAAAATCGCCACAGGGGGACATATTACCCCAGGTTATTAGATGTGAATTTCCTGCTACTAATAATGAAGCAGAGTATGAGGCTTTAATTGCAGGATTAGAGTTGGCTAAAAGCATGAGTATCAAAAATTTGCAAGTATATGTTGACTCTTTGTTAATTACTAACCATTTTAATGGATCCTATGCAGTTAAGGGTGAGAAATTAATCGAATATCTCGATATTCTCAAAAAATTAGCAGGATATTTCGATGTTTTTACACTTGAACAGGTACCAAGGGAGGATAATGCTGAAGCGGATGCCTTAGCAAATTTGGGATCATCGATCAGGATACTTGAAAGGACCCAAATACCAATATTACATGTCTTATATCCTGCAACGAATCCTCAGGATAAAGAAGTAGCGGGTATTCGGGATCCTGGAGCGGAATATCCTGAACAGGATCCTAAATCCTGGACGGCTCCAATTGTGAAATATCTCAAAGAAGGACACATCCCCGGAAATGAAAATCCTAAGGCATTTAGGATGAAGGTATCACGATTCACTATTATAAATAATGTTTTATACAAGAAATCTCTTGCAGGACCATATTTAAGGTGCTTGGAGGATCCTGAAGCCAAAGAAGTACTTCAGGATATACATGAAGGGGATTGTGGTAATCACACTAGGGGCAGATCAGTGTTCTCAAAAGTATTAAGGACAGGATATTATTGGCCAACGATGAGGAAAGATGCTGCAGAATATGCTCGAAGATGTGATGCATGTCAAAGGCATAGTAACATACTACATCAACTAGCTGAACCGTTATATCCTGTAGTTTCCCCTTGGCCATTCATGAAATGGGGGATGGATATAGTAGGGAAGTTACCAAAAGCTCCGGGAGGAAAAGTCTTTATGTTAGCAATGAAGGATTATTTCTCTAAGTGGGTTGAGGCTGAAGCATTTGTTCAAGTTAGAGATCAAGAGGTAGTATCCTTCATAAAGAGGAATATCCTGACTAGGTTTGGGGTACCAGCTGAGATCATTTGTGATAATGGGTCCCAGTTTATAAGCAAAAGGACTACTGACTTTTGCAAGAGTTGGGGAATCAAAATGATCACATCTACTCCGGTACATCCTCAAGCGAATGGGCAAGCTGAATCCTCAAACAAGATAATAGTCAGTAACTTAAAGAAGAGGCTTGGAGCCAAAAAAGGAAGATGGGCAGAAGAGTTACCCTTTGTTTTGTGGGCTGATAGGACAACGGTAAAGAATGCAACCGGCCAAAACCTGTTTTCCTTGGTATTTGGAGCAGAAGCAGTGATTCCAACAGAAATGACGATACCTACTGCAAGATCTATCCTACCGGATCCTGAACAGAATCCTGAAGCCTTATTTCAAGATCTGGATACTATAGATGAAAAAAGAGACGCAGCAAGACTAAGGATAGCATCATATCAACAAAGAATATCTATAGCATATAATAAGAACATAAGGACTAGAAGATTTCGAGTTGGTGATTGGGTGCTAAGAAAGGCTTTTCAAAATACCACTAATCCTGCTGATGGCAAGCTAGCCCCGAAATGGGAAGGGCCTTATGAAGTCGAATCAGAAGCAGGGAAAGGAGCATATCGACTCAAGAATATGGAAGGGGATATGCTACCAAGATCCTGGAATGCAATACATTTAAAGCTCTATTTCAAGTAAGAGTAGAATTTATTTTCTATCTCGGAATGGTATGTATTCTATTTTAAATATATTTGTTTATTATCTTGAACCCAATACTGACTTAAGCATCGGAGGGGTGTTAGCCAAGCTAACACCCACCTTAGTTTACAATTGTTTTGCAGCATATGTTTCAGGATATAGCTCCAGGATATGTACTCAGGATAAGCTCGAAAGATTAGAGGATTGGCCCCCTCTCTCACGTTTAAGGGATCCTGGTCCCTTCAAAGGTTTAAAGGTATTCACCTTTCTTACGAAATGGGTTTAAACACCTCGCCTGGAGGGCAAGTTATCTAGGTATAGTTCAAGGTAGTGGGACCAGTTCATGTAAAAGTGGCTAACAATTTCGTTACTGTTGGCTATATCCTGGATCCTGAAGGTATATGAGGATTGATCACCCTCTCTCATGAAAGAGTATTTTCATACTCTCTAAGGTTTAAAGGTTTTCACCTTTCTAAGAATTGGAGTTTATACACTCTCGCCTGTAGCGCATGAAATTTAGGGTTTATCCCCAGATATCAGGGTTTATCCCCAGTATGCTAAGGATTCATTTTAGGATATCAGGGGTTTTGCCGTAGGGTATTCGGAATTTATTCAAATCAAAGTATGAATATATTTGCGTTTCTGTGTCGAACACAGGGGACATATGTTATACTATTCAAAGGATGGATCCAAGTTTATAAGTATGCACTGGGGACAAACTTATAATGGAGGATTGAAATTGATTCTCTAAGAATCTCTGGTATGATCTTTCCTTTTTATTTGGACAATTAATAGATTGTATGTCGATATCCTGATCAAGATATCTTTCAGGATATCTTCTAGGATACGTTTGCAATATGTTCCTAAAAAAATGTCCAAACAAAACAGTTTTCACAAGTAAAATTTGTATATCAATGACAACAATAATAAAGTCAAAAGAGAAGTTATATTATTAACATACCAAAAGATGTGCTCTTAGTTTCACCTCAAAACAAGGCCCATCCACTAAGAGCACTAATAGTTCCTTACCATATTTACCCAACGGTTGAAGGTTTCATCTCAAACCGAGACCCATCCACCTTCAACTATTGTATTGTTCAAAAAAGCATGCAGGAAATGTAAATTGTTCAGGTGCAGAAAAGTAAAGTGCAGAAAAGTAAATTTTTTTGGGACTACAGACCAACATTCAAATTCAAAAAGGTGGGCTCCGACCTTGGCACGTATATCCATCATCGCCCACCTGAATGCCCTCACACGGCGGCATCTTCTCCAACCTTCTCAGACTTCTCAGCACCAGCATCCTGAGCAGCATCCTCACCCGTATCCATCCCAGCATCTGCTCCAGCATCCTTCTTGTCTCCAGCCTGGATCACCACCTCTGCTGACTTAGAAGACTCACCAGCTTCAACAGGAAGTGGCACAGCTTTGCCTCCGAGCTCCTTTAGCATGGCCACCCAGGATTCAACTGGCCAAGATGGACAAACAAGGCCCGTCTCCTTGGCCTCGTAGGCCATCTTGATGCGTGCTTGTAACAAGGAGACGATGGCGGAAGCCTTAATTCCTTCCCGGAAATTGACCAAGGCTTGATCATGATCCATTTGAACGGTGGCAAGTTTGAGCTCAGCGTCTTGGGTGACCTTCTTCAGCAGGCTTTCGTAGTGCCGGGTCTTCGCTTCGGCAATGGCACCTTGGTCAGCAACGGTGCTTTCAAGCTGTTTGATCCTGGCTTCATGGAGTGCAACAGTACCACAGGCATCATTATACAAGTGGAGCAAATGCTGAAGGCCCTGCACATCAATTACAGGTATAAGTTAGAATATATATTGACCAGGATATCCTGTCAGGATATCCTATTAGGATATACGTGCAGGATATACGTGCAAGATATGCGTCAGGATATTACCTTGTTAAGGAAGGATGTCATTGGCTCTAAGGAATCGGAGAAGCTGATTTCGTCATAGGAGAACCCTTCTGAACCTGGAGCACTGACTTCAAGACCTTTCCTCTTTTTTGCTGTGGAAGCACGAGTCCTTGGATTGGCCTTGGGAGCCGGGAGTGGCTTGGAGCTAGTAGCAGCAGGAGTTTCTTTCTTGACTGTGGCTGGAGTTGGGTAGCTGTCGAGGTCTAGATAGACTGGAACTTTGCTGGAGTCTGCACACAGGGAGTAAAATTCTAAATTTCTCCTAAGGAAATCAAATGAAAACATATATGTACAGGATATTTTGCAGGATCCTTACCAGACATGTTTGCGCTTGAAAGAGGACTTGGAGTTGGTGGGGATGGATTGAAACTTCTCTCAGCCTCTGGAAGGAGTCTGATGGCGTCTATTCTTTTTTGAGAATCAGCAAGAGGAGGTGCAATCTTCCTGAAATCAGCTGCATGCACAACAGAGAAAATAAAATTGGTCAGTTTAGGATATATAGTAGGATAAGAGGTAGGATCATCTTTAAACCCTAAATCCTACCCTTCTTCAACCATCTCATCGGATAATCCGTTCCACCAGGGATTGAATCCCTTTTTACAAAGAAGAACTTGGATTGTCAACCATCCTCATACCTGGTGGCACGAAGTATCAATGGGTCACCAGAAGTAGAATAAAACAGAAATCTACATGATCCGTGGCATCTAAGCTTGTAAGCTAGGGGTAGATCATGGACGGAAAGATCAGGAATGTGGTTTCTTTTGATTTGGTCAAGAATAGACAAAACACGCCAGAGCATTGGCATGGTTTGGCTGAAAGAAATTTTGGTGATATTAAAGAATTCGGTGATGAAGTCCGGAAAGGGGAATTGTAGCCCTAGGGTAAAAGGGAAAGCACTGAAGCATATCCACTCGCTGGAGACCATATCCGACCGGATTTCCCGGTCAAACGGTCTAAATACGGTTCCTTCCGGGAAGATACAGGAGGATTTTAAGGCCGACAGGTGGGCACTGTCAAAGGTGCATATCTCCTTCTCCGGTTCTTGGAGAAGGTTCTGTTGGATGAATGTGGGAGCCGAGTCACCTGAACTGGACCTTGTTTGCCTTGGCATTTGGTCGCCTGAATTTTTCGCCGGAGAAAGAGGATAAAGATAAATATGAAGATGAGAGAGAGAATGTTACCTTTTCCTTGTCGATTATGATTAAAAAAGAGATGAGGATGAGAAGATATAGGGCATGATGAGTAAATATAGGCTGGGTAGTTGAAAACGGTCAGATCATTAGTCTTATCTATTAATTACCTCGGCCACCGTGAAAAATGTAACCGTTAGTGCAGGATAACAAACGGTAACATTTTTGGGGACAATTGTTATGGGTGAAATTCTGAGCCTATATCCTGGAAAATATCTTGATTTATATCTTGATTATATAGTATCTGTTTACATCCGGGATGCTGGTTCAGGATATTGGTAACATCCTGAATGGTATCCTCAGGATTACTAAAGGATAACGTGCAGGTAAGTGGGTTAGAAGCTATCAGCGTTCACGAAGACTCATTCCGCGGAAGACTCGGTCCAAGTTGTTCAATGAAAGACGTTAAGCCCGCTTTATTTGGTTCCAAACGGCTATTTATGGAATATTCGGGAGCATCCCATATTTATAGGAATTTTAGTTTCTATTTTGTAACTATAAATAGGTGGGTATACCAGATCAAGTAGGACATCACATTTTCACTACATACACTCTAACACTCGCTCTCTAGCAATTTTCACTTTCATACAAAAGCATTGTAACACTTAGCGATCTGGTCTATATCCTGCACTGTATCCTGAAGTTTGAAGCAATAAGAAGAACAAGGCAGCTGCGATTGTCAGCTCCCGAGGTTTTATGCCGGCGATCTAGATTGATCAAGGGCTTTCCTCGTACATCTCGTGTCATTTACTTTACTTTTTACTCATTGTTTGATCGTAGATACAGCTCAATATCCTGAGCCGTATCCTGAATACTGATTTTCCATATAACTTAACCGGCATATTTTCAACACACTTTCTAGCACACTACCTCACTTTACTAATTTGATCACTAAATTGCTTCGGTAATTTTTGACCAAAACAAGTACGCTATCTCAAACTAAATCTGTAGATAGATTTAAATAAGCAAATTAGAGAAGTAAAGAAAACAGTAATCAAGGACGATACTGAAAGATTAAAAGGCATGATTAAGGAATTAGAATAAGGAACAGATGGAATTTGGAAGTTCCACAAGAAAAGGATGTGGATACCTAAACAAGGAAACCTACGCAACAGAATTCTAGAAGAAGCTCATAAGTCTAAGTATACGATACATCCCGGAAGTGATAAGATGTATCAAGATTTAAGAAAGAATTTCTGGTGGATAGGAATGAAAAAGGATATAGCAAACTATGTTGCTAAATATCTGACTTATTCACAAGTTAAAGATGAACATCAGAAACCCTCAGGATTATTGCAACAATTAGAAATGTCAATATGGAAATGGGAATTGAAAACAATGGACTTTGTTACCAAATTACCCAAGACGAGAAAAGGAAATGATACAATATGGGTGATTGTTGACAGATCGACCAAATCTGTTCATTTCTTACCAATTTAGGAAACTTTTTGTAAGGACCTGCAAAAATGTCCCAAAATGATCCGTAAGTGAAAATCCGGACCTCTGAAACCCTAATGTGCATGAAAAACCAAGAAAACAAGGTTTTTGATTTTCAAGTGGGCCCCGTAAATGTTAAGCATAGCTTTACGTGGGCCGCGTCAACTCAAGGTTGACCGGATAAGCGTCCCAGGCCACGTGTCACACACATGGCAGACCTACCGATGACACGCTAGCCCTAGTGTAGAGTAGGTGGACTCTCGCGGGCATCGTAAAACTTAAAAATTTGCTATAAATGGGTTGGCCATGAGTAGTTCACCTGTGTTCGAAATTTCAATCAAAAAACGAAGAATACTGCTCAAGAGTCGAAAATCACATTCACGGTAATGAAACGCTGCTACAATACAGGGTATTAACTCGATCACTGCTACGATTCAATGTCTGATCGATTGAAACCAATTCGATGGATGTTTAAGTGTTGCCCAAACTCGGGCTATACTTTGTCATTCGTCGTAAATTCGATGGATGTTTAAGTGTTGCACTTTGTCATTCGTCGTGAGGGTTTTAATCTCGTGAGTTATCGTAAATGTTGTATTAAGTTACTGACCTAGTTTGTATGCATTGTCATTTAATTTAGGTTACAAGGCTTATCAGTAGGCTAAACTCTGCCTGTTTAAACTCTGCCTGTGAGTCATTCTCTTTTTATCAAAATTGTTTTACAATACCTCAAATCATTTTCAAAGTTATAATTACAGGGATTAAGTCATGGTTATCTTGAATCACTGGCAAGTGGGGTATTGTGCACATTACTAATTTCTCACGGTTAGGTTCATCAACCTAACAGTGATAATCATCACTACTTGGGTGAAAGGACCCAATAGTGGTATGACCATCGTCACAAGGCTGTGACACGGCGCCAGATAAAAATAAGATAGTAGCCATTGTAATCGCTCTTATGCTGTAATGCATAACTATGTGTCATTTTATGTAAACTGAGTAACTCGCCAGTATTTCCCCGCTGATAAAATATTTTAAACATGTTTCAGGCGACCTACTGTGAATCAAGGAAAAGTTCTACGGAGCACTAACAAGCTTGAAGAGGTGGCTCAATAAAATGAATAAACAGGGAATTTCTTTGTAAAATTCCTCTATTGTAAATTACGGGGTATATCCCAAATTATGAAATAAAATAATTGGGCATTTTCAAGTTTAAAAGATCCTGTAAATCTTCCGCTGTCAACTCAATTAATAAATACCACGGGATTTCTGTCCCGCGGCTCTTGGACCGGGTAAAACCGGGACGGGGGCCGTGACAGAAAAAGGTGGTATCAGAGCCACTGATTTAAGCCAATTAAGTATTTAGAAATACTTAATTTTTCTGATTGCTATTCTGTGATTCTATTAAAATTTTCATTTACAAAATTTTAACTTAGAATTTTGTGTGTTTATTCATGTATGCGAACAGCATGAATGAACCATCAAAAGCACTTCAAAATTTTACTATCCATACCACAGATATGGATACCACCGGTACCTTCACTGGTTACCAGGCTGATACTGAAGAACAAATGGTATTCCAAGCCCAACCTCAAGAGAAACCTAAACCGAAAAAGAAAAGAAGACTCGTAGGCTGGAGGCGTGTGCGTAGGAAGAAACCAGCAATATAGAAAGTTATAAAGACTAAGGATCCTAATGATAAAGGCAAAGGAATAGAGATTGGAGAAAGTTCAGGGCAAGCCCAAGAAATGCCACCCTGGGAGGAGCTGGACCACCAACTGGCAAATAGCAACCTCATCGGACCTGCCGATGAAAACCTCTTCGATTACCCAGCGGAAGCACAACCTCCAGTCAATCTGGAACCCGCTATCCCAGATCCTATTATCCACCCCCGACCTCTAGGAGAGCTGAAAGAATGGTGGACCACTGACTGGCAATTTCAAAATCTCCTGAATAACCCTAATACCTTTTTCCCCCAATTTGACCCTGAGCCTCCACTACACCCACCTATGAGCTCTGAAAATTTGGCTGAACTCCGTCACTATAGCGAGGAGCTGATTGATGCAGGAAACCGAATTAGGGATGTGGGAGAAAGAATCTCATGGAAATACGACGAGAGGGAACGTCGTTTCTGAAATGGCAGCTGACTGTGGTTGTGTGGTTGTGGGAGCATTTGTTTAATAATAAAAATATAATCATATAAAAATAACTAAAAAAATAAAACTTTTGTAATATATTTAGTGTGTACGGATGCATACTACAATATATAAAAATGGAAGTCGCAAAGTCGACAATTTTGGCTATACATGTTGACATGCTTATGTGTGATTGCGTTATTGTGACTAATTATTAAATAATTTTGTGCCAATAATTTACATATTTGTATATTGGTAATTATCAGATGGAACACGCTGAGAATGAACCAGTTAACGAAGTTAATCAATCCGAACAAAACCATGAAGATCAATTTCTGAATAGGCAAGATATAGAAAACATCGTTGCTCAAGGAATAGCAAATGCAATTCCAGCAATCCTTGCTGCTGCCCGAAATCCAGTTGAACCTCAACTAATTATTCCCAGCAAACGTACTCACAACAATAATTTAAGTAATAGTGTAAATGGAGGCGGCAACATTAATAATAATGATAATGATGGGACGCAAGCCCCAATTCTTAAGAAAATGAAAGCTGTAACGCCTGGTTGCACTTACAAAGAATTTCTTGCCTGTAAACCAATCGAGTTTGCAGGTAACGAAGGGGCAACTGCTGCACTACGTTGGTTAGAGAAAACCGAAGCAGTAATTAAAATAAGTAAATGTGCCGAGGAAGACAAGGTCATGTATGCGTCAAATCTTTTTAAAGAAGGGGCACTAGAATGGTGGAACACGATACTTCAAGCCAAAGGAAGTGATGTGGCGTATGCCATGAATTGGGAAGAACTTAAAAGTCTGGTGGAAAGAAAATTCTGTCCCGAATTTGAAAAAGAACAAATGGCAAATAAGTTCTTGACCCACCGGATGGTGGATGTAGACTGTCGAGGATATACTTCGACGTTTTTCAAGTATGCTAGAGTTGTACCAACCCTGGCTTCGCCATAACCGGTACTTATTTCTCGCTATATTTGGGGTTTGATTGGCAAAATCCGTGATATCGTTAAATCTGCGAGACCTCGCACTATTGACGATGCAGTGGAATTAGCCAACACTTTGACAGACGGACTGGTACGTACGCGAGAAGAAAACCGGAAGAAAGAAGTGGCTCAAAAGATTACCCAAGGATTTCGTGTGGGTAATAGTAGCAATTTCAAGAAAAAGGGAACCTGACAATCTCCTACTGCTCCATTCTGCAGTACTTGTAGAAGAAAGCATTTTGGAAGATGCAAAGGATATTGTAATTTCTGCAAAATTCCAGGGCATCAAGAAGAAGACTGCAGAAGGAAGAAGTCAACAATCTGCTTCAACTGTGGAGAAGCTGGACATTTTAGACCAGACTGCCCCAAATTGGTCAAACCAGCTAACAACAAAGCTAAACCTGCAGAAGGAACTACCAAGAAAAACGCAAGAGCCTTCCAACTGACTACCCAGGAAGCAGAACTAATCCCTTATGTGATAACTGGACGTTCCTAGTTCATGACGTCTATGCAAAAGTATTATTTGACTCTGGTGCAAACCAAAGTTTTATAAATACTTCATTCTGCCAAGCTCTTAATCTACCTTTAACCAACCTTAGACATTTTTTTACGGTAGAAACGGTAGATGGGAATTATGTTAACATAAATAGGGTTTTGCAAGAAGGAAAGATAGAACTCTTAGGCCATAAATTTTCTGCAAAACCTATTACCTATGGATTTAGCTGGATTTGATGTTGTGTTAGGAATGGATTGGTTAGTAGCCAACCATGCTCGAATTCTCTGTGATAAGAATTCTATAGAAATTCATACACCTACTGGAGAAATAGTGGTGATTACAGGAGATAGGCCACGTAAGCCAATGAAATTAATTTCAGTAATGAAATTGGCTAGTTATTCAAGAAAACAAGGACTAGTGTATATGATTTCGGTAATCATTAACACTAAAGGTAAGGAACTTAAGGAAATTCCAGTAGTATCGGAATACCCGGAAATATTTCCAGAAGAACTACCTAGATTACCACCTGATAGGGAAGTAGAATTTAGAATTCATCTAATTCCTGGAACTACACCGATAGCCAAGGCACCTTATCGGTTAGCACCCACCGAAATGTTAGAACTGAAAAAGCAGTTAGATGAATTACTAAGCAAAGGATTCATACAACCTAGTTCATCCCCGTGGGGAGCTCCAGTGTTGTTTGTGAAAAAGAAAGATGGTTCGATGCAAATGTGTATCGATTATAGAGAATTGAATAAGGTTACAATTAAGAATCGATACCCATTACCTAGGATTGATGATCTTTTCGATCAACTTCAGGGAGCTAGATATTTTTCTAAGATAGATTTACGCTCCGGATACCATCAGTTGAAAGTACAGGAAGAAGACATACCTAAAACTGCTTTCCGAACTAGGTATGGTCATTACGAGTTTACAGTCATGCCCTTGGACTAACAAATGCCCCTGCAGCATTTATGGACATGATGAATTGAATCTGTAAACCGTATTTGGATAAATTTGTAATTGTTTTCATCGATGATATACTTATTTATTCCAAAAGCCAGGAGGAACATTGTGAGCACCTGCATGTACTCTTAACTTTGTTAAGAAAAGAAAAGCTTTATGCCAAATTCTCGAAGTGTGAATTTTGGCTACAAGAGGTACAATTTTTAGGACTCATGGTGAATAACGAAGGTATTCACGTAGATCCCTCCAGTGATTACCAAATGGAAGGCCACACAATCAGCTATGAAAATTAGAAGTTTTCTAGGGTTAGCCGGATACTATAGACGATTTATTAAGGATTTTTCCAAAATAGCTGTACCATTAACTAAGCTAACCTGTAAAGCAGTAAAGTTTGAATGGGGATCTAGACAAGAAGAGGCTTTTAAGATTTTAAAGCAAAGGTTAACTAATGCCCCAATTCTTGCCTTACCAGAAGGAACAGAAGATTTTGAAGTTTATTGTGATGCTTCTAAGTTAGGATTAGGATGTGTGCTGATGCAACGCAAGAAGGTAATTACATATGCCTCAAGACAATTGAAAAAGCACGAGGAAAATTATACTACTCATGACTTAGAGTTAGGAGCTGTAATTTTTGCCCTTAAGATTTGGAGACACTACCTGTATGGAAGTAAGTTTACTATCTATACAGATCATAAGAGTTTAAGATACATATTTGGGCAAAAAGAATTAAACATGAGGCAAAGAAGATGGATGGAAATACTAAGTGACTATGACTGTGATATTCAATATCATGAAGGAAAAGCAAACGTAGTTGCTGATGCCTTAAGTCGTAAGTATCATGAAAAGAAAAAGCGAGTTCGTGCTCTTAGATTAAATCTACAATTAGATTTAATGGAACAACTGAAAAACATTCAAGAAACAGCAATCAAGGATGATGCTGAAGGAATGAAAAGACGAATAAAGGAATTAGAGCAAGGAAGTGATGGAGTTTGGAGATTCCACAAGAAAAGGATTTGGGTACCTAAACAGGGAGAGCTAAGAAATAAGATTTTAGAGGAAGCCCATAAATCTAGGTATACCATGCATCCTGGTAATAATAAGATGTACCAAGATTTAAGAAATAATTTCTGGTGGATAGGAATGAAAAAGGATATAGCTAGATATGTTTCTAAGTGTCTAACTTGTTCACAAGTTAAGGCAGAACACCAGAAACCCTCAGGGTTACTCCAACAATTAGAAATGCCTGTTTGGAAATGGGAACTAATAACCATGGATTTTGTTACTAAGCTACCCAAAACCAGAAAAGGTAATGATGCGATTTGGGTAATTGTGGATCGATTAACCAAATCAGCTCATTTCTTACCTATGAAAGAAACCTTTAGCATGGAAAAGTTAGCAAAGTTGTACGTAGACGAGGTAGTATCCTTACATGGAGTCCCACTCTCTATTGTATCGGATAGAGATAGTCATTTCACTTCCCATTTCTTGACTAGTTTCCAGGAAGCATTGGGAACCCGACTAAATTGAAGTACTGCATATCATCCTCAGACAGATGGACAGAGTGAAAGGAAAATTCAAACCCTGGAGGACATGCTCAGAGCATGTGTTATAGATTTTGGTGGAAACTGGGATAACCACCTACCTTTAATTGAATTCTCCTATAACAATAGTTATCATTCAAGTATCGAAGTTGCCCCGTTCGAAGCACTATACGGACGTAAGTGTAGAACTCCAGTCTGTTGGGCAGAAATAGGAGAAAGCCAATTATCAGGTCCCGAGATTGTGCAAGAAACCACCGACAAGATCACTCAGATCAAGGAAAGACATACAAGTAAATGAAAAGTTGAAGTTCATGGAGAAACCGCTTCAAATAGAAGATAGAAAGATCAAGTTTCTCAAGCACAAAAGATTGGTACTGGTTAAAGTCAAGTGGGATTCAAAAAGAGGACCTGAATACACTTGGGAGCTGGAATCGGAGATGAAGCGAAAGTATCCTCACTTATTTCAATAAATCTCGAGGACGAGATTTTAAATAAGGTGGGGAGGATGTAAGGACCTGCAAAAATGTCCCAAAATGACCCGTAAGTGAAAACTTGGACCCCTGAAACCCTAATGTGCATGAAAACCAAGAAAACAAGGTTTTTGATTTTCAGGCGGGCCGCGTAAATGTTAAGCATAGCTATAAATGGGTTGGCCATGAGCAGTTCACCTGTGTTCGAAATTTCAATAAAAAACGAAGAATACTGCTCAAAAGTCGAAAATCACATTCACGGTAGTGAAACGCTGCTACGATACAGGGTATTAACTCGATCACTGCTACGATTCAATGTCCGATCGAGTGAAACCAATCTGATGGATGTTTAAGTGCTGCCCAAACTCGGGCTATACTTTGTCATTCATCGTAAATTCGATGGATGTTTAAGTGTTGCACTTTGTCATTCGTCGTGAGGGTTTTAATCTCGTGAGTTATCGTAAATGTTGTATTAAGTTACTGACCTAGTTCGTATGCATTGTCATTTAATTTAGGTTACAAGGCTTATCAGTAGGCAAAACTCTGTCCGTTTAAACTTGGAATGTGAGTCATTCTCTTTTTATCAAAATTGTTTTACAATACCTCAAATCATTTTCAAAGTTATAATTACAGGGATTAAGTCGTGGTTATCTTTAATCGCTGGCAAGTGGGGTATTGTGCACATTACTAATTTCTCATGGTTAGGTTCATCAACCTAACAGTGATAATCATCACTACTTGGGTGAAAGGACCCAATAGTGGTATGACCATCGTCAAAAGGCTGTGACACGGCGCCAGATAAAAATAAGATAGTAGCCATTGTAATCGCTCTTATGCTGTAATTCATAACTATGTGTCATTTTATGTAAACTGAGTGACTCGCCAGTATTTCCCCGCTGATAAAATATTTTAAACAAGTTTCAGGCGACCTACTGTGAATCAAGGAAAAGTGCTACGGAGCACTAACAAGCTTGAAGAGGTGGCTCAATAAAATGAATAAACATGTTTTGTAAAACAGGGAATTTCTTTGTAAAATTACTCTATTGTAAATTACGGGGTATATCCCAAATTATGAAATAAAATAATTGGGCATTTTCAAGTTTAAAAGATCCTATAAATCTTCCGCTGTCAACTCAATTAATAAATACCACGGGATTTCTGTCCCGCGGCTCCTGGACCGGGTAAAACCGAGACGGGGGCCGTGACACTTTTAGTATGGAACAGTTAGCCAAGTTATATGTAAATGAAATAGTTTCATTACATGGAATTCCTTTATCTATCGTATCTGATAGAGATAGCCGTTTTACTTCTCATTTTTAGACAAGTTTCCAAAAAGCAATGGGAAGCAAGTTAAATCTAATCACAGCTTATCATCTACAGACGGACGGACAAAGTGAAAGGACAATACAAACAATGGAGGATATGCTTAAAGCTTGTGTAATTGATTTCGGAGGAAATTGGGACGATCACTTACCATTAATAGAATTTTCCTACAATGGCAGTTATCATACTAGCATTAATGCTGCACCATTTGAAGCACTTTATGGATTAAAGTGCCGAACTCCAGTCTGCTGGGCAGAAATTGGAGAGAAGAAACTATATGGACCCGAGATAGTGCAAGAAACAACGGACAAGATAATTCAAGTCAAGGACAGACTAACTGTGGCACCTGAGGAAAATCTGCAGCAATCTTGAGTTACCACTCCACTTCTCAGGCTTACTTATCAAATTTCGAGACGAAATTTCTTTCAAGTTGGGGATGATGTGACAACCCGAACTTTTAAGGTTAATGACGTTTAATCTTGTGATCTTAACTTCTTGTTATCCCTCTCCAATGTGTTAAACATTCCGTGCTGTTATAACTCCGTTAAACTTAAACTTAAACGTATGATAACTCTGTTAAATAACATATACTTATGTATTTGGGCCGCGAATATGTTAGGCCACATACACACCCCTTTAGCTGCACTCTACCCATACAAATCGCTTGGATTGTTCGACTCTCCTCGGCCCAACTTCTTTGAACTCCAAGAGCGATAATAAAACCCAAAGTAGGATCGGCCCACTTTGTTTAAATCTCACTTGTTTAGATAATCGGCCCCTAGTATTTGAAGCCCATTACCGAGCCTAGCACACTCCTTTTTGTATACGTATATGGTGGGGGGTATGCATGTACATTATTCTTTGGAAAACAAATACAAACCCTAAATCTATCTAATCTCGACGGCAGCCCTCAAGAAACCGAAGTGTTCTTCTTCTTCTTCCTAGTCTTACACGCTACTCTTTCCTTCGTAACTCGGTTAGTATGTTTGGCATGTATTTATCCGAGTTCTATTGGCTGTTTGTGATTGCTCATAATCTTCATAAGGTTCTTTCATGTGTATAGGCTGAATAATAAACTTGGTTATGTAGGATTTTATGTTATATAGGATTCTGTGTGTTAACAAGCATTATGATTGTTCTTGTGCAATTAATTACTCAACTAGATGACTGTGTTTAATTGATATTATGTGTTTATTCGATGAACTTTGATTTCTAGAAAACTCTTGTATTGATTTAATCCAAACCGAGCATTGTGTTGTTGATGTTTGTTACTTGCGGACATTCAAAAAATAAGGGATATGTTAGTGTAATGGGTTGGGCCGAAGGTTAACTTTGGGCCATACCCAACTATTTGTTGCACCCATCCATCTGAGCACCTACTCTCGGTGTTGGGCCACGCATAAGGTCGCACAAGCTTCCTGGACTGGGCTTATTTTGGGCCGACACCCAACTGGGCCGCACCGGTGTTGGTAAAATGGGTCTGAACACAATGGATTAAACCAGGGATTGGGGGTTAGGGAATTACTACTCATACACTTAAAAGATTGTAATGTTCATAACTCAAATTGTTCTAAATCAACAACAGAATATGTGTGCTTAATTCATATATGAACATGGGTGTTGTTGGAGTGGCCGAAGCCCAGTGGGTTGTTACAACTCAAAGTTCTAAACTAGTATTAACATGGAGTTATGTTAATAAACTGAATCTGGGTCGATGGGTAGCAGTGGATCGCACAAAGCTTAAGTGACTTATTAACTTGATTAAATTTACATATTCTTGTGTTGCTAGATTGACTGTATGACTTGAACTACATGTTACGTGTACAATAATTGTGTGATAGGTAAACAAGGGGTACGTGAATTAATTGTACATGAGATATGTGGTTTATGTGCACATAAAACTGATTGTTATCGGTAACAATGATAGGACGTGTTTGATCAACTGATAAACAAGTAACAAACCTTACCGAGCAAACCCAAGGTGAGTTCATTCCTCTTGAGCATGCGTCCCGGTGGTTGGGACAGTCAAATGGGTATCCCTGAGAGGGATAAATCTTTTGGGTTAAACTAGAATGTTAGATAATACACTCTTCCTATCATTTTAAGTCCCATCTTATACCGAATAGTTACCTGAGAGGTAACGGGGTATTAGTTGATAGCGCTATTAGGCTTGGCAACCTCACACCGTACCTGAGAGGACGGGCGTGAACTCATGACCTTAAATCATGACCAATGTTTGGATAGGGGCATTGGGGACGGGCAAAACAATCTGGTAGCCATCTTGTACGGTACTTGAGTTATTATCAACATTACTATCTATGAACTAAACTAAACACTTGGTAACTAATGTTTTCACAAACTATGAACTCGCCAGCTTTGTCTGATACACTTGTTGCATGCTCGCAGGTCGATAGATGTCTTGGATTGGAACTTGCTGTCTGGAGTGGCTAGAGTGGTCATGGGTCATACTGACTTGATACACGTGATGAGTTTATTGATTCTATACATTTGCTTTGAAACATTTGAAACTATGGTTTATTTATTGCTTCCGCTGAACTTGTTGGATTTTTATTAAACTTGTCGTTGGTACATTTCTTTAATAATTGGCAATTTCATTAGAAAACTTGTTATGAGTTCAACATGATTAGTGGCTCGTTATTGGTACGTCACACGCCTAGCGGGGTATCCGTAGGTGGTATTTTGGGGGGTGTGACAGTTTGGTATCAGAGCCACTGGTTATAGTGAACTTGGTTTTAAAACGTTTTTATAAAACCAGACTATAACCGAACAGTTCCGAAATCGACCATGACACTCAGCTCCAGATTGCAAGGTTCGTCTCTCGTTTACTATTGCATAGTATATCCAGTGTACGCTTATGTATGATATTACACGTGAATGCACATTTGGCACTACAGTATGAGTTTCTATGTTATCAACCCATGTTATGTGTTTTGATAGTGCGACACTTCTTTGAAGTTTCATAACCTACGTTGTGGTGTCTTCTGTCCTACTACTCGAATTTGAGGAACCTTTTAGCATGAGTTGGGAGGAGCTGAGATAAACATGCAAATCGGATTATTACTATGGGTGCACACATAATAATAATGTGGGGTGCATGTAAGTCCCAGTGAAACTTGACAAGTGTAAAAGGGGTTCCGCTCTGTTAATCGACGTAATGATAAAACTCGGTAGTCTATGGAGGTCATAGTAATGTTTAACTCCTACTCGAACTCGCATTTTAATCCTTCCTTTTCTTATATAGAATCATGAGTGAACGTGGTGGAGGCCGCGGTGGTGGACGTGGCCACATTGCTATGACTCAGGCCGAATTAACTAATCTGATCAACACTCGTGTGGCTGAAACTCTAGCAGCTCAGCAAGCTGGTACGATATGTGCCAAACACTCTTTATTCTTATGTCGTGTACTCGAATCTGACTTGTGTGTTGTATGCTCTTTCGTCAAATAGGTCAGCAAGTGCATCAGAATCAAAACAATCCTCCTGTTTGCACGTTTAAGACGTTCATGGATTGTAAGCCACAGACATTCAGTGGGACTGAAGGAGCTGTGGGACTCCTACGTTGGTTTGAGAAGGCATAATCAGTCTTTGCTATGTGTAACTGTCCCATGGGGGACCGGGTGAAGTATGCTACAGGCACATTGGAGGATGGTGCCTTAACTTGGTGGAATGCCCAGGTGCAAATGTTGGGCATTGAAATGGCTAACGCAACTAATTAGGATGATTTCAAGGAGTTGATGCGAGAGGAGTAATGTCCTCGTGATGAGATTCAGAAGCTTGAGAACGAGTATTACAATTTGAAGATGGAAGGGTCTGAAATTGAAGCTTATACAAAAAGGTCACATGAGCTCGCGAATATGTGTCCTAACTTATCTCGACCACCACCACGCAGGATCGAATTGTAGATCAAGGGATTAGCACCGTCAGTCAAGAGTTTGGTCACTGCTGCAAATCTTGACAACTTGCCTCGGATCATCCGCTTAGCCCACAAGATCACGGATCAGGAGGTGGAGCGTGGTTCGCCGCCACCGCGTGTTTCTGCTGCTACTGCTACAGCTACTACTCTTGCTACTGACAGCAAGCGCAAATAAAATGATGTGGACAACGCGTCCAATTCGATGCAGTCACAGAAGAAACCAGACAATGGTAGCAACCACAGTTTCAGTCTGTTATCTTCTGTGAATCAGAACCAGAGCAACAATTCGAATCAGAGTACTTATGCAGGGAAGCATCCAAAGTGTAACAAGTGCAACTTCCATCATCGTGGGCCGTGCACCCGAGTCTGTCACAGGTGCAACAAAGTGGGTTATATGGCTAAAGATTGTAGGGCTCCACTCCCGAGACAGCAGCAGCAGCAGCAACCCCCACAACAACAGCAGCCACAGCAGCAGGATAGACAGCAACCTCAGCAGAATCAGGGTAATCGTAAGGGTTGTTTTCAGTGTGGTGATGAGGGTTATTTCAGGCGGGATTGCCCTCAGTTGAATCAGAATGCGGGAAATAATAATAACAACACTGGGAATAACAACAATGGGAATAATGGTGGGAACGGTGCACGCGGGAGGATGTTTACTATTGGTGCTGGGGAAGCTAGGAATGATGGCAACGTGGTGACTGGTTCGTTTTCAGTAAATGATCTATTTGCTTCTGTTTTATTCAACTCTGGTGCCGATTGGAGTTATGTATCTTTGGGGTTCAGTCGTCACTTAGGGTTGAGTCCTACACCTCTTGTACACAAACATGTAGTAGAACTAGCTGATGGTAAATCGATTGAAGCTTCACATGTCCTCGTTGGGTGTAAACTCGAACTTATGGGTCAAGTGTTCGACATTGACCTACTCCCCATTACTCTTGGAAGGTTTGATGTGGTCGTTGGCATGGATTGGTTGTCTAAACATCATGCGGAAATTATCTGTAAAGAGAAAATCGTGCGTATCCCTCTCCCTAGCGGAGAATCTCTATCAGTTTAAGGTCATCGTAGTGGTGCAATGGTTGGCATCATCTCAGCTATGAAGGCTCAGAAGTGTCTGCGTAAGGGCTACCCTACTATTTTAGCTCTTATTACTGATTCGTAACTGGAAGAAAGGAAGATCGAAGACCTTCCAGTTGTTCGTGAGTTTCCTGATGTGTTTCCCGAAGAGCTTCCTTGTTTACCTCCACGTCGTCAGGTGGAATTTCAGATTGACCTCACGCCAGGAGCAGCCCCGATTGCACGTGCTCCTTACCATCTTGCGCCAGGAGAGTTGCAGGAATTGTCAAATTAACTCCAAGAGCTATTGGATAGAGGCTTTATCCGACCCAGTTCTTCGCCTTGTGGAGCCCCAGTTCTGTTTGTGAAGAAGAAGGATGGGTCCTTTCGGATGTGTATTTTAACACCCTAGTTGCTAATTAACGGTTTTACATGTAAATACCACTATTAGTTGTGTAGTTAAGACTACACATACTATAAAAATACAGGTTTATTAAAACTTTGAAAAATCATAAGTTATTCAACATAACATAATCGAATTCGTCGTTTAAAATCTACGACGAGGCAATGTGCGGAAGCATGAATCTTTATCGTGTTTGGTTCTTCGTTGAGCTTGATCGTCTTCCGGCATCCAAAAGTACCTACATTTCATAAACATGAAACGCTTTAGTCATACAGGGTTTAAAACGTGTCTAAACGAATCTGGGAAGCGAAACTAATTAAAATATATTTTATTACAGGGTCCACCGTAAATTACGGTGGGTACCGTAATTTACGGTAGTCCCTGAAAGTTAAATCTTCCACCGTAACTCAGTAGGCAACCACCGTAACTATATCAGCCCCACCGTAACTTACGGTGGGCACCGTAAGTTACGGTGGTCCCTGTATCAGCCTTTTCCATTTTTTCCATTTTTGACACGAAAACTTTCGTATCTTTCGATCCGCTTGTCCGTTTGACCTACCGTTTCTTCCTACGTGATTGTAAATTGATTCTCCACCTTATGGAGTTAAAATCCAACATTCGGTTTAACAAAATTTCAGACTTTTAAGTCTTCGGCTTATTACCCTTTTTACCAAATTTTGACCCATTCGATTTTTATCAAACAAGCAAGTTTGTTTGACCCTTAATTCTCATAAACCTATTAAATTCAATGATGGTTAACATATTAGGTTCCAATTACAGGTTCATATGCGTTCTTAAACCCATTTTCACTCATATGCTTATTTTGACCCGTTAAGGGTATTTAAGCATATTTCAAGCACAAGTCGCTTTCATTCGTTTCTAAATACCTATGTCCACATTTCTTATCAAGTGATCTCCCACCACAACTAAATTTGTGGTGGATTCAATGTGGTGATTTATATAATCCAAATTTTACCCTTCAAATCATTATTTTACGGCAAAGACTCTTTATATAGTCATTTTACCAATATTTTACATCTTTTGCTTTTCATACTTATTCAAAATATTTATTTCATCCTATCACTTATTTCCAAACAACCTTTATGGTTCGTTTGCTCAATTTCGCTTACAAGGGCATTTTAGTCAATTTTAGTCCTTCTTTTACGACGAAGGACTTCTAGTACTTGTTTGACCCAAAAATCCGACTTTTAACTATAGTCTTGTTTAGAAACCATTATGTTTCTAAAATGTCATAATCAGGACTAAATTTATTTGGTTTACCTAAAAGATAACCAAATATCTACATTTTAACCTTGTCTATTTCTTATTGAACTCCAAATTCTACATGATGAGTTGTATCATTATACATACCTGGCTCGGATCAATATATTGACCCGTTTCAATACCTTTCCTTAGTGGCTGCTAAGTGATAGCGATGTAAGCATCCATGTGCTATTTATTTCCTAAAATCATACGACTTGACATCCCATTAGTTGATATTGTCAAAGGGTGATAATTTCACCTTTTGACCTGTTTGGTCTAAATGACCAATTACCATTGTCAAATTGTCAAATATTGTGAAATTACCATTTTGCCCTTAATGGTTATTATGATTTAACTTATATGATAACCATTAAAAGGTACATGTTTCATTCGTCATAATATGATCGAATTACCGATTTAACTCATTTTTGGCCATCATCATGTTTTCTTATCAAATTTGATTATCTTGTTCCGTACGACTACACGCCGGAACACCATATCTCAATTAGGTATTTGTCTTTTTCGTAACTAATACGACGAAAGAATATTCTTAAATATATGACTAGTGTAAGATATACTTACCTTGCATCCGAATTACGCTTTTCCTCTATTCTTGACTTGTTTTACCCACTTCCTTTCCCAAGCCTCCACCTAGCTCGTTAGGCGTCAAACTATTTTCAATCATTTACAAGGCGGTTAAATTAGTCATAAAAATCACGACTATTCCACCTCACTTATTTTCTATGCCGAAGCTACTATTCGACTTCATGATTAGTTAACTTAGCTTATCTAAAGTTAACTACTTCTTGATCACATAGGTTACAACATTAAGTCTAGATCAACATAGTATTTAGAACCATTATCACTCCATATTACGCGAAATCGCCATATCATTCAAATACACATTTTCACTCTAATTCAAACACTTTAGTTATCATTTAGGCATTTTAACAAACACCTAATGTGCATGATTCCATATAATTCAAAATCAAGTTATTGACTAACTATTTAGCCAAGATTTAAGCATAGTGTCACATGTTCATGTCGAATTTTTTTATATCAAAAATTCTGGATTTTCTTCATGGAGCTCAAATACACTAGGTTAACAAAGATAATCCTAGTGTTTAGCATAATTCTACAAAACCCACTTGACACATGAGTGTATGATCATGAATTCATAACCATGAACATCAATTCAACAAATAAATGACTAGGGTTTACTCCTAGACATAGTTTCATCCCTAATTTCATCCAAACAACGAACATGCAAGCTCAGATTCGAATTTCACAAGTTCATCTAAAATTTAAGATGGAACCACATAGTAAAATTTCGCATACCTCATGATCCCTTTACTGAGGTGATCACAAATCCATGCTTGGATTTCGATTCGGGCTTGATTTGCCCCTTCAATTTGATGAATTTCTTGAAGTTTAGGGTTGAGTAGGAGAGCCCTTGGCTCCTGTGATTGTATCAACCAGAACACACACTTAGAGTGTGTGTTTTGGTGTTGGCATTTTATTAAATTAAAACTAGTTTCTAGTTTATCAACTTTAGTCCCTCTACTTCACACAAGTTATTTAAAGGGTGTTTTAACCATATTTGTTCTATTATGTCAAGATACTAACTAAATAGGTTAGTATTCCTAGTTACTTGGTGGGTCCCGGGAGTTATAACCCGTTTTATTTTAAGTCTCGTTAACTCGGGCTCTTATAAACTCAATTCCTTAAAACTTTGATTCGCTTTTATTTATTATTAGGATTTCTTATTTAAATCCAAATATTTACCGGGTTATTTTTACTACTAACGGTACTTTACCCGTCTTTTAGTATTTACGGGGTTCGATTACCAAACCTGTTTTCGGGGTGTTACATGTATTGATTACCGTGAACTCAACAAGGTGATAGTTAAGAACTGTTATCCTTTACCACGTATCAACGATCTGTTTGACCAGTTGCAAGGGTCAAGTTTCTATTCAAAGATCGACTTAAGGTCGGGCTATCATCAGGTACGAGTCCGGGAGGAGGATGTTCCCAGAACGGCTTTTCAAACGCGGTATGGCCACTATGAGCTTTTGGTTATGCCATTTGGGATAACTAACGCACCAGCGGTTTTCATGGATCTTATGAACTGTGTGTGCAAACCGTATCTCGATGATTTTGTTATTGTGTTCATCGACGACATCTTGATCTACTCCAAGAGCAAGGAAGACCACGAGCGACACTTACGTCTTATCTTGGAGCTCCTTCGGAAGGAGCAACTCTACACGAAGTTCTCTAAGTGTGATTTCTGGATTCGGGAAGTACACTTTCTTGGTCACATTGTTAACGAAACGGGGATACACGTGGATCCTGCTAAGATCGATGCTATTCGAAATTGGGCGGCACTGAAGAATCCTTCGGAGGTGCGACAATTTCTTGGTCTCGCTGGGTATTATCGCCGATTTATTAAGGATTTCTCGAAGATCGCTCAACCTCTCACCTCATTAACACAGAAGAGTGTTGTATACTCTTGGGGAACGAAACAAGAAGATGCGTTTCAACTCTTGAAACAGAAACTCTGCAGCGCACCGACCTTGTCTCTACCTGAAGGTACCGAGGATTTTGTGGTTTGTTGTGATGCTTCTATTCAGGGTCTCGGTTGCGTGCTAATGCAACGCGAGAAGGTAATAGCTTACGCTTCTCGACAGTTGAAGGTTCATGAGAAGAATTATACGACTCACGACTTGGAGTTAGGGGCCGTGATTTTCGCGTTGAAGATTTGGAGGCATTATCTGTACGGTACCAAATGCACTATCTACACCGATCACAGGAGCCTCCAGCATATCTTCGACCAGAAGGAATTGAATATGCGGCAGCGTCGGTGGATAGAACTTTTGAACGACTATGAATGTGCCATCAAGTATCACCCAGGTAAAGCAAATGTTGTAGCTGATGCACTTAGCCGAAAGGAGACAAAGCCTAAGCGTGTTCGCGCTCTGCAGCTTACTATTCACTCTAACTTACCTGATCAGATTCGTTCCGCTCAGACCGAGGCATTGAAAGAAGAAAACATCAAGGCTGAATACTTGCGGGGCATGGAAAAATGACTTGTGGAGAGATCTGACGGCATTCATTATTTTATGGAGCGGGTATGGGTTCCTTTGTATGGTAATCTTAGAGAGCTTGTGATGGACGAAGCGCACAAGTCTCGGTATTAAGTTCACCCAGGCTCAGATAAAATGTATCAGGATCTCAAGGTTATGTATTGGTGGCTAAAGATGAAGGCTCACATAGCGACGTACGTGAGTAAGTGTTTGACTTGTGCTAAAGTCAAAGTGGAGTATCAGAAACCCTCTGGCCTACTTCAGCAACCAGAGATACCCACATGGAAATGGGAGCAGATTGCTATGGATTTCGTCATTGGGTTGCCAAGAACTCAGGGCAGACACGATACTATTTGGGTGATCGTTGATCGTCTCACGAAGTCAGCACATTTTCTTGCAATCAAGGAAACAGATAAGTTCTCACAGCTTGCAGCGGTTTATGTTAGAGAAGTGGTTTCTAGGCACGGGGTGCCAACCTCCATTATCTCAGATCGAGACCCGCATTTCATATCCGACTTATGGCAATCGATGCATAAGTCATTAGGTTCACGTCTCGAAATGAGTACTGCTTATCACCCACAGACAGATGGCCAAAGCGAACGAACCATCCAGACACTTGAAGACATGCTGCGGGCATGTGTGATTGATTTTGGGAAAGGGTGGGAGAAACATTTGCCGTTGATAGAGTTCTCCTACAACAATAGCTATCACACTAGTATTCAAGCAGCTCCGTTTGAAGCATTGTACGGACGAAAGTGCCGTTCTCCTCTCTGTTGGGCTGAGGTGGGTGACAGCCAAATCACGGGTCCTGAACTTGTACTTGAAACTTCGGAAAACATTGTCCAGATGAGAAACCGTATGGCGGCAGCGTGCGACCGTCAAAAAAGCTACGCGGATAAGCGTAGGAAACCGTTGGAGTTCGCTGTAGGCGATCGTGTTATGTTAAAAGTTTCGCCGTGGAAGGGTGTTGTATGCTTTGGGAAGAGCGGCAAGCTTAATCCGCGTTATGTTGGGCCATTTAAAATCCTGGAGCGGATCGGTAAAGTGGCTTACAAGCTCGAGTTACCTGCTGAGTTGGGTAATGTTCATGATGTCTTCCATGTTTCTCAATTACAGAAGTGTTTGTCTGATGAAGCACTGGTAGTACCGTTTCAAGAACTCAAGATTGACGACAAGTTACAGTTTGTCGAAGAACCTATCGAAATCATGGATCGGGAAGTCAAGGTTCGTAAGCATAGTCGGATCCTGATTGTGAGAGTTCCTTGGAACTCAAAACGTGGACCGGAGTTCATGTGGGAGCGCGAAGACCAGATGAAGCTCAGATATCCTCAACTTTTCCCTACTGATCAAGCCAATTCTGATATCATTGGTGAATTTTGGGACGAAATTCAGCTTCAAGTTGGGGATGATGTGGCACCTGAGGAAAATCTACAGCAATCTTGAGTTACCACTTCTCTAGCTTACTTATCAAATTTCGGGACGAAATTTCTTTCAAGTTGGGGATGATGTGACAACCTGAACTTTTAAGGTTAGTGACGTTTAATCTTGTGATCTTAACTTCTCGTTATCCGTCTCCAATGTGTTAAACGTTCCATGCTGTTATAACTCCGTTAAACTTAAACTTAAACGTATGATAACTCTGTTAAATAACATATACTTATGTATTTGGGCCACGAATATGTTAGGCCACATACACACCCCTTTAGCTGCACTCTACCCATACAAACCGCTTGGATTGTTCGACTCTCCTAGGCCCAACTTCTGTGAATTCCAAGAGCGGTAATAAAACCCAAAGTGGGATCGGCCCACTTTGTTTAGATCTCACTTGTTTAGATAATCGGCCCCTAGTATTTGAAGCCCATTACCGAGCCTAGCACACTCCTTTTTGTATACGTATATGGTGGGGGGTATGCATGTACATTATTTTTTGGAAGACAAATACAAACCCTAAATCTATCTAATCTCGACGGTAGCCCTCAAGAAACCGAAGCCTTCTTCTTCTTCCTAGTCTTACACGCTACTCTTTCCTTCGTAACTCGGTTAGTATGTTTGGCATGTATTTATCCGAGTTCTATTGGCTGTTTGTGATTGCTCATAATCTTCATAAGGTTCTTTCATGTGTATAGACTGAATAATAAACTTGGTTATGTTGGATTTTATGTTATATAGGATTCAGTGTGTTAACAAGCATTATTATTATTCTTGTGCGATTAATTACTCAACTAGATGACTGTGTTTAATTGATATTATGTGGTTATTCGATGAACTTTGATTTCTGGAAAACTCTTGTATTGATTTAATCCAAACCGAGCATTGTGTTGTTGATGTTTGTTACTTACGGACATTCAAAAAATAAGGGATATGTTAGTGTAATGGGTTGGGCTGAGGGTTAACTTTGGGCCATACCCAACTATTTGTTGCACCCATCCATCTGAGCACCTACTCTCGGTGCTGGGCCACGTATAAGGTCGCACAAGCTTCCTGGACTGGGCTTATTTTGGCCCAACAGGGCCGCACCGGTGTTGGTAAAATGGGTCTGAACACAATGGATTAAAACAGGGATTGGGGGTTAGGGAATTACTACTCATACACTTAAAAGCTTGTAATGTTCATAACTCAAATTGTTCTAAATCAACAACAGAATATGTGTGCTTAATTCTTATATGAACATGGGTGGGCCGAAGCCTAGTGGGTTGTTACAACTCAAAGTCCTAAACTAGTATTAACATTGAGTTATGTTAATAAACTGAATCTGGGTCAATGGGTAGCAGTGGATCACACAAAGCTTAAGTGACTTATTAACTTGATTAAATTTACATATTCTTGTGTTGCTAGATTGACTGTATGACTTGAACTACATGCTACGTGTACAATAATTGTGTGATAGGTAAACAAGGGGTACGTGAATTAATTGTACATGAGATATGTGGTTTATGTGCACATAAAACTGATTGTTATCGGTAACAATGATAGGACATGTTGGATCAACTGATAAACAAATAACAAATCTTACCGAGCAAACCAAAGGTGAGTTCATTCCTCTTGAGCATGCGTCCCGGTGGTTGGGATAGTCAAATGGGTATCCCTGAGAGGGATAAATCTTTTGGGTTAAACTAGAATGTTAGATAATACACTCTTCCTATCATTTTAAGTCCCATCTTATACCGAATAGTTACCTGAGAGGTAACGGGGTATTAGTTGATAGCGCTATTAGGCTTGGCAACCTCACACCGTACCTGAGAGGACGGGCGTGAACTAATGACCTTAAATCATGACCAATGTTTGGATAGTTCTCCTGCTGACAGGAATCTAGCGTCGTCGTTGAATTGCGCCATCGTGTCTTTTCAAAGGCCTCACCTCGATAGTCGTATGTGTCGTACTTCAAACTCCGTTGATGTATAACTTAAGTTTCACGTATACCTGTGCACTAGCGTTACGTTCCGCGTAGAATGTGATTACTCCGACATCCGTTGACGTAAAATTTGAGTTTCATGTATTCTCGTGCACTAACGTTTCGTTATGCGTAGGCTGTCTGCTCGGGAAGTTAAAATATCATAGACAATATGGATAATAGTGTGTGCCCGAGTTAATATTCGCGGTTCCTACGTGATGACCTTTAATGGACTTCAACATAAGTTTCCGAAGGTCTTAAATGCATGTTTCCTAAACTCTCAGAGTTTTGTGTACTGTATGCGACTATTTTGTGTATCGTGTATAAAACACCACTTTAGCGTATGTTTGAAAACAAAATTTTGACTGTTTGTTTTTCGGCAACGGTTGTAGACCATATTCGAGTCTTAGGCGTTCTGCACGTACTCAAAGTCTTATTAGTCTAAGTCCCAGAGAAAAGTGAGGTTAGAGCCTAGGTATTCCTACATAAAACCTTATTCGCTGTGACCTATAGCTCTGATACCAATCTGTCACACCCTGAAATTATCAGAGCTGACGTGACTGGACTGGTATGTTCATTGCACAGCGGAAGCAAAATAAGCTAAGACTTCTAGAAATTGAACGCCCACTAAGTACTCGATTCTCCAATGGTTCTCCTATTCCAACCGTGCCATAACTTTGAAAAGTAACCTGAGAAAGAAACATGCGAAAAAGTCAACATAAAGTTGAGCGAGTTCATAGTTTGTTTGTAAAAGATTTGAAATAAATCTTTTGAATAACCGGTTTGTGAAATACTATTGAGAAAACGAATTTAAAAATCATTTTCTTGCCAAGTTATATGGAAACTTTGTGTTTATAACGCATTATGTTCGTAAAGCCATGTATTTATAAACTCTTGTATTTGTAATGTTCGTATAACCGTCAATGCCCACCCTGACTTTGACTCCATGCCCGCATAATCCTATGCCTTGAATTTGTATAAAACATGGTATTTAATGTGTATAAATCAAGTATTTCTGTAAGTATGTATGTCCCTGGTATGTAGCAATAAGGAAAAAGAGATCACCAATGGGTTGCAAAGCCAATGGTATGTGTGAAAAGGTGCAGGAAGAACTCAAACCTAGCAAATTTGTACCGGGCTTCCGGCTGGAAGACATAGTCACCTCTATGGGCCGCCCCGGCCTCATGGGTGTGGGCTCGCTACACCCAAATAGATCTATCACTTATGTCCCTCGGTCCTACGACGAGGATTAATGGCCTTAAGTGTTGTACCCACCCCTCACATGATCTAGTAGTAAACCCTCCTTAAGCTAATCATACCATGTATAAAATGTCTGTAATCCTTTTGTAATATGTATTTTACCCCAGTCTCTCAGACTGAACCTCCCCAGCCTCTAAGGCTGAACCTCCCCAGCCTCTAAGGCTGAACCTCCCCAGCCTCTAAGGCCAACTCCCCAGTCTCTATATATTATCACTAGACGATCCATCCCTAGTCATGAAAATCATTCACATTTCTGTCACACCCCGACCACGTAGAACATACGAAACGTGGCGGAAACATCGGGGAGTGTTGTAACAGAATTTAATGTTTCAAATCCATGGCAATTGAAGTTTCGTTTTATTAATTAAAAGTGATACAATGTCTAATCAATCAAGGAAATACAACATAATTAACTAGTCTTGCATCTTTTATTGTCACTAAAGCCCAAGTCTGCCTATATGTATCTTGATCATCTTATGCAACAGCTCCTGAAAAACACATGTGAAAATAGGTACGTCAGCATAAAAATGCCTGTGAGATACATAGGTTTTGTGAAAATAGGTTCCATGACTTATGTTTGAGAAAATGTTTAGTCATGAACCTTGTAATTTGCTTTGTTTTGTAAATCATTTGAAAATCGATAAGATCAGATGATATGTATAAATAAGTAAATAATGTATGGTTAAATAAATAACCATGTAAGATGAGTTTGTATAAGATAAGTTGTTTGTAAAACAATGTCTTGTGAAAAGTATGTTATTTGTATAAAATGTTATATGTATCAAACTGAAATGATTCAAATAACGCTACAATATGTAATACCCTACAAACACTTATATATAGGAAGTACCAGCGGCGTATCCACCATGCTTGTATCATATTACACACGCATCGTTACTTAATCACTTAATCAAACCAAACCAATGTCAAAATGTCTATGTCAAATATCCATGTCAAATATCCATGTCAAATGTCTATGTCAAATATCATGTATGGCAAGTGAAATGTCTCAACTAAACCATATACACAAAAACAAAGTATTGAAGTAAAACTTGGTTTAAATCAAAGTTATGTTTTGTGGGAAATGCATGATCAAATGTCAATCATGTTAAAAATGTCTATGCCGAAATGTCTATGTCAAATACGGTTCACACGGTTCACAGATACAAACGGTTCACAGATATCAACGGATCACAGTCAAATGATTACAACGGTTCAATATGTAGTATAATGTGTTCATATGCTGGATAAGCATATGCAACAGAAAAGCAATGAAAAACGATGTACTAAGTACGCACATAATGGGCATACATAGCATGAAATGTAATGAAATCATGTACTATAATGTACTAATGAACATAGTAAGTATATGATGTCAAAACAGGAAAACATGAAAGTATCAAGTAGGCACATGTGTTCCACCCCAAAACAGTTTGGAAAACAGTAAAAGAGGGGTCTATGTACTCACCTGAGATTGCTTAGTAGTCCTTGAGTAACAACTAAACAATGCTAGAGATCGCGGATATCAAACGGCACCTAGTATAGGTAGCTATATTAATAAACCGGACCTAAATCGGAAGATCGGGTAGCATTAGGGTTTGTAAACCAAACGAGTGTAGAAACTCGTGTCTTTTGGTTTAACAAAGCCTACATACTAAATGAAACTTAACCTAAGTGTCTACGACCCATTACGACCCGTTTAGGTAGCTTATGCTACTTTAACGCGTCGTTCGCGTGAAACGCGTTCGGACCGCCTAACTAGCCCTATGACAAGTGTTATATGCCTAAACATATTACATAATCAGTTATGTGACAAAGGTTTAGGTTACATATGCTTAATTACCAATTATACATGAAAAGGGTATTCTGGTAATTTACCTAAGGCATATAAACTACCTATCATACAACTACTTAAACGATGTGACCGTAGGGTATAACCTCGGAAGGTTATTCCCTACCTACTATGGTCACCTTATGTATTTGGTCGGATCCTAATGATCGACCAAACTTGGTCGGGTTCGAGGTATAAGTGATTTATTAGATCGCTTACCCTACGACCCTAGACAACGTGGTAATCAGTAGGCATAGTCCCAAGGGACTATAACCAACGTGATTACACTCACGTTGCGAAGTTCAAACGAACTTCGCATTGACCATTACTGGTCAACGCTGAAAGTCAAACAAAGTTTGACTTTCTGACTCGAAAAGCAGTAAAATAAGGAAAAGAACGAAAGAATACTTACCCAGGGTCCCCGAATGCTAACCCAGATCAAAATAGCTCAGGTATGAAACGAAGGTTCCAACTTAGAGCCCAAATGATCAGATTTGTGGGTTTTTAAGCCAAAGGGGGGTGGGTATTTATAGAAAAAGTAGAGCCGTTAGGATCGTTTCTTGAATATCGTGCCACGATCCGAGCCGTACACTTGTCACAAAGTTTATGGAGCCACATATGCTCCTCATCTTAGTGATTAAGCAATTTAAAACATGTGGTTGTGGTTAAATCTGCTGAAAACAGGCTGTTAAGTACTCTGCATCTGGTCTGAACTTGCTTTACGGACCTCAAAGCTGCCAATGTTGAGGTCCGTAAGGTAACAACTTTGGCAGATTTACAGTTTTGGTCCCTGTAATGCAATCAGCCCATTTTTGACACGTTTAAGGCCCGTTAACCCTATTTCAAAGCTCTAAAATGAAGTTAAAGTATAGGGAACTTAAAACATGCTCAAAAATATCTCGTATGTCGGTTCGTTTAGCCGTACGAACGCGATGTTCGCTTAATTACGACGGAATGCGCATAAGCGCGAAAACCGATCCAAATGACGCGACGAATGGATTTTTCTTAAGGTGAACACTAAAATATAATGTAGTCATGCTTACATAAATTTTTGGATGTCCAGATGTATTAAGAACGTAAGTTATGCGCGAAAATGCAAACTTGTGCACTTTTTGACTCTTTTAGTCCCTGAATGACCCAAAAGTTTATTTTAGCATACCGAACCCCTCAAAGCCTATTTCTAAGCTATGTAAAGGATATTTATGGTATGTTTAACTTATGGTCATGTTCCGGAATGTCTGTTACAGTTCAAATTGGCATACTTTCGCAGTTTGTCAACTTTAGTCCCTGTAAGCGATTTAACATGTTTTTGCCATACCAAAGCCTTCAAAACTTATTTCTAAGTTATGTAAAGGTTATTTAAGGTATGTTAAGCCTATTTCACTTTTCCGGAGTGTTCGTTGCATTAAACTGGTTATATTTACGCATTAGTGCGCGTATAACCTTCCAGAAAGTGATTTAGAGCTTGAAATCGAACAAGAATTGATATGTGTAAACGATACACATATTTTTACAAATCCCAAGTATGAAATACAATATTTCACTGGTTGGGCATTTGTTTGATGGTTGAAATGACACAGGTGTTACAGTCTCCCCTACTTTAGGAAATTTCGTCCCGAAATTAATTCGTAGGAGTCTGTCTATGACTTTGTTTCAAATAGTCATCAAAGATATGTAAAGCATAATCTGATTATTTTCCTCAACGGATATTTTTCAGAAGCGAAAATGAACGAACAGAGTCATTTTCTTCAACGGGTTCTTCGGAAATGGAAAATAAAGGAATTAACTAAACGGATATACATTTCCCTCAACGGATATTCTTCAGAAGTGAAAATGAATGGATGATTCATTCTTTCTCAACGGATTCTTTGTCAGAAATGGGAATGAAGGAATAATCCACGGATATTCATTTCTCTCAACGGATATTCTTCAGAACGAAAATGAACAAACGGGGTCATTTTCCTCAACGGTTTGTTCTTCAGAATTTGAAATGAAAGAAAAATCAACGGATATTCATTTCTCTCAACGGATATTCTTCAGAACGAAAATGAACAAACGGGGTCATTTTCCTCAACGGTTTGTTCTTCAGAATTTGAAATGAAAGAAAAATCAACGGATATTCATCTCCTCAACGGATAAATCTTCAGAAACGAAAATGAACTAACGGAGTCATTTTCAACGGTTATTTCCTCAGAGTTGGAAATGAAGAATTACACAACGGATATTCATTTCCTCAACGGATATTCTTTAGAACGAAAATGAATGGATAATTCATTTTCCTCAACGGTTATTCTTCAGAATGGAAATGAAAAGATAAACAACGGATATTCATTTCTTCAACGGATATTCTTTCAGAACGAAAATGAACAAACGGGGTCATTTTCCTCAACGGTTTGTTCTTCAGAATTTGAAATGAAAGAAAAATCAACGGATATTCATTTCTCTCAACGGATATTCTTCAGAACGAAAATGAACAAACGGGGTCATTTTCCTCAACGGTTTGTTCTTCAGAATTTGAAATGAAAGAAAAATCAACGGATATTCATTTCCTCAACGGATATTCTTTAGAACGAAAATGAATGGATAATTCATTTTCCTCAACGGTTATTCTTCATAATGGAAATGAAAAGATAAACAACGGATACTCATTTCCTCAACGGATATTCTTTAGAACGAAAATGAATGGATAATTCATTTTCCTCAACGGTTATTCTTCAGAATGGAAATGAAAAGATAAACAACGGATATTCATTTCCTCAACGGATATTCATTTCCTCAACGGATATTCTTTAGAACGAAAATGAATGGATAATTCATTTTCCTCAACGGTTATTCTTCAGAATGGAAATGAAAAGATAAACAACGGATATTCATTTCCTCAACGGATATTCTTCAGAAGTGAAAAATGAATAGCTAGTTCATTTTTCCTCAACGGATGCTTCATCAGAATTGGAAATGAATAGGGTTAACTCTTGATACATGATAGAACTTGCTGTGATTTCTGTGCACTAAATTCCATAATTATGTATGCATCCATAATTACGTAATTCCTTGCACAGTCCGCACAGTTTGTTTTGTAATGTTGTGGGGAAAGATATCAAACTTGAGATGAGAGTGACTAGACTACCATAGGGTCCTTTTAATTAGATCCACAGAGGATCTTCTTAATTAGGCCACTAAGGAGTCCTTCCAGCTATATCATCACATGATATCCCTAACCAGATTTTCGGATCAATCTGTTTAACTAGACCACTAAAGGGGTCTAATTATGAAGTAGTACATTATAATCCAAGGGACTTTAACTACAACGTAGAAGTCCATTAAGGATTTAAGTAGTACCTTTGGGTATCCTACTATGAATCTCTTGCACAAAGATATGTAAGATTTTACGAGGATTTGAATAACATAAATTGGATCACATGACACATAAAGGATAACACATAAGCACATAACCACATAATTGTTTAATTGTTATTTTCTTGTTATTGATTGCTATTAACTTGGCGCCTCGTACATCGTTTCTCTTGGAAGAAACGGGTACTTAGGATTTTCGTGGAAACGCAAGAGATTTTACAAGGGAAGAAATTTGGAAGTAGTCTGTTCTTCAAGGAATGCGGTTCCTTGATTGTCGGTATTGTAGGGGATATGTTTATACATGCAACCACATAAACATATTGAAATGTAAATGAAAGATTTATTTATAAACAACAATAACAACAACTGTTTCATAGATTGTGATAAAAGAAAATAATACACAAGGCTTGATTATTTTCTAAACAGCGTTATCTTCTGTCGGTCAGATACTCATCCCTGCGCTGGATTTGCATCAGCAAGTCTTGGGCAATTTCTACTAAAATGGCCCATCTCGCCACAGTTGTAGCAAGATCCCAGTGGGAAACGAGCTTGAGCAGGATTGTTGTTAATCTGATTTGGTGCTGCTGCTGTTGGGCAAACCCTCGCTGTATGACCTATAAGTCCGCAAACTTGGCATGTGCGGCACTTCACACCAGCATGATGATGTAGGCCACATTGGTTGCACAAGGGTACAGTTCCTTTGTAGGGTTTCCTGGCAGGGGGTTGAGCTGGTTGGTTGGGGACGGCTTGATCATTGTGAGCGACCACGGCGAAGTTCTGAGAAGCCTTTCGCTTCTTTGACTTCTTAGAGGATCCAGTCTGTTCATCCATGGTCTTAGATTCCTCGATTGGTTTCGATTCCTCGACCAGTTTCTTGTCACCCTTTCGGAAAAGCTTACGTTTCCTGATCTGCGATTCAGTCAAGGTTGCAGATAACTCAATGGCCTGCCTAACAGTAGTAGGGTTGCTACCAGTCAAAATGTCTTGTATTGAGTCGGGAAGGCCATCAATGTACTTTTCGATCGCCTTATCCAAAGGCGTGACCATGTTTGGGCATAACAGACTTAACTCCTCATAACGGTCCGTGTAGGCTCGATGCTCACCGCTGTCTTGCTTAAGATCATCAAATTCCCTTTCCAAAGCCCTGATCTCGTGACGAGGACAAAACTCCTTCATCATGAGAGCCCTAAGTTCGGCCCATGTCTGTGCTAGAGCAACTTCTGCACCACGATCTCTCATAACCCCATTCCACCACGTAAGGGCTCTCTTCTGGAACACACTCGAAGCAAACTCGACCTTGCGATTGTCAGGACACTGCACATGGCGGAAAGTATTCTCAATGCTCTCGAACCATTGAAGAAGCCCAGTCGCTCCCTCAGAACCACTAAACTTGAGTGGTTTCGCCGAGTTAAAACTCTTGAAATTGCATGGACCATTGTTGTTGTTGTTGGCTTGATTCCATTGAGCAAAGAGGTTTGGGAATTGAGCAGCCATTTGCTGCGCAATGATTTCTGCCAATTCGGCAGTCGCTATCTGGCTTTCGCGTCGAGGAGGCATTCTAAAAGAGGAAACATGAAATGAAACGAGTGAGAGGATTAGACGAAAAGAATGAGATGAAACAAATCTGATGAAAGCAAAGATAGTGGTCATTTGTTTGTTACTACAAAGCAACAAACGACCCGGTGAAAAGTAAATAGGTCAAAAATAATGTATTGCGAAGATATGCTCGCCTATAAGTGAACACTCATCCCAAGAATTCCCAGGTAAGCACAACTGGTCTCGCGTCTGATGAGATGTATACGAAGTGCTTGCCTAGACAGAAAACCCAGAATACAGGCATTCACCCTTCCAGTTTGCACGTGTTCACATTATTTAAAACCCAAAACCTTGACGAGATTTTTGAAAACTCAAAGGGGTTCAAAACCATATAACAGAGGGTTCAAAACCTAGTAATCAATCATCCTAGAACAGATGATTAGTTTTCAAAGCGGTTTTGAAATTTATGTTCTTGTTGTGGTCGTCGCCTAAGGATAGGTGACAGTATTGTTTTATGACTAAACGCAAGTAAACTCGCGTTAGGGTCCTAAGAAGGTTATAGACTAGGTCAAAGCATTACTAATTACTAATAACCTAATTCCCTATAACCATTGGCTCTGATACCATCTTTTCTGTCACACCCCGACCACGTAGAACATACGAAACGTGGCGGAAACATCGGGGAGTGTTGTAACAGAATTTAATGTTTCAAATCAATGGCAATTGAAGTTTCGTTTTATTAATTAAAAGTGATACAATGTCTAATCAATCAAGGAAATACAACATAATTAACTAGTCTTGCATCTTTTATTGTCACTAAAGCCCAAGTCTGCCTATATGTATCTTGATCATCTTATTCAACAGCTCCTGAAAAACACATGTGAAAATAGGTACGTCAGCATAAAAATGCCTGTGAGATACATAGGTTTTGTGAAAATAGGTTCCATGACTTATTTTTGAGAAAATGTTTAGTCATGAACCTTGTAATTTGCTTTGTTTTGTAAATCATTTGAAAATCGATAAGATCAGATGATATGTATAAATAAGTAAATAATGTATGGTTAAATAAATAACCATGTAAGATGAGTTTGTATAAGACAAGTTGTTTGTAAAACAATGTCTTGTGAAAAGTATGTTATTTGTATAAAATGTTATATGTATCAAACTGAAATGATTCAAATAACGCTACAATATGTAATACCCTACAAACACTTATATATAGGAAGTACCAGCGGCGTATCCACCATGCTTGTATCATATTACACACGCATCGTTACTTAATCACTTAATCAAACCAAACCAATGTCAAAATGTCTATGTCAAATATCCATGTCAAATATCCATGTCAAATGTCTATGTCAAATATCATGTATGGCAAGTGAAATGTCTCAACTAAACCATATACACAAAAACAAAGTATTGAAGTAAAACTTGGTTTAAATCAAAGTTATGTTTTGTGGGAAATGCATGATCAAATGTCAATCATGTTAAAAATGTCTATGCCGAAATGTCTATGTCAAATACGGTTCACACGGTTCACAGATACAAACGGTTCACAGATATCAACGGATCACAGTCAAATGATTACAACGGTTCAATATGTAGTATAATGTGTTCATATGCTGGATAAGCATATGCAACAGAAAAGCAATGAAAAACGATGTACTAAGTACGCACATAATGGGCATACATAGCATGAAATGTAATGAAATCATGTACTATAATGTACTAATGAACATAGTAAGTATATGATGTCAAAACAGGAAAACATGAAAGTATCAAGTAGGCACATGTGTTCCACCCCAAAACAGTTTGGAAAACAGTAAAAGAGGGGTCTATGTACTCACCTGAGATTGCTCAGTAGTCCTTGAGTAACAACTAAACAATGCTAGAGATCGCGGATATCAAACGGCACCTAGTATAGGTAGCTATATTAATAAACCGGACCTAAATCGGAAGATCGGGTAGCATTAGGGTTTGTAAACCAAACGAGTGTAGAAACTCGTGTCTTTTGGTTTAACAAAGCCTACATACTAAATGAAACTTAACCTAAGTGTCTACGACCCATTACGACCCGTTTAGGTAGCTTATGCTACTTTAACGCGTCGTTCGCGTGAAACGCGTTCGGACCGCCTAACTAGCCCTATGACAAGTGTTATATGCCTAAACATATTACATAATCAGTTATGTGACAAAGTTTTAGGTTACATATGCTTAATTACCAATTATACATGAAAAGGGTATTCTGGTAATTTACCTAAGGCATATAAACTACCTATCATACAACTACTTAAACGATGTGACCGTAGGGTATAACCTCGGAAGGTTATTCCCTACCTACTATGGTCACCTTATGTATTTGGTCGGATCCTAATGATCGACCAAACTTGGTCGGGTTCGAGGTATAAGCGATTTCTTAGATCGCTTACCCTACGACCCTAGACAACGTGGTAATCAGTAGGCATAGTCCCAAGGGACTATAACCAACGTGATTACACTCACGTTGCGAAGTTCAAACGAACTTCGCATTGACCATTACTGGTCAACGCTGAAAGTCAAACAAAGTTTGACTTTCTGACTCGAAAAGCAGTAAAATAAGGAAAAGAACGAAAGAATACTTACCCAGGGTCCCCGAATGCTAACCCAGATCAAAATAGCTCAGGTATGAAACGAAGGTTCCAACTTAGAGCCCAAATGATCAGATTTGTGGGTTTTTAAGCCAAAGGGGGGTGGGTATTTATAGAAAAAGTAGAGCCGTTAGGATCGTTTCTTGAATATCGTGCCACGATCCGAGCCGTACACTTGTCACAAAGTTTATGGAGCCACATATGCTCCTCATCTTAGTGATTAAGCAATTTAAAACATGTGGTTGTGGTTAAATCTGCTGAAAACAGGCTGTTAAGTACTCTGCATCTGGTCTGAACTTGCTTTACGGACCTCAAAGCTGCCAATGTTGAGGTCCGTAAGGTAACAACTTGTGCACTAAAATATAATGTAGTCATGCTTACATAAATGCAAACTTGTGCACTTTTTGACACTTTTAGTCCCTGAATGACCCAAAAGTTTATTTTAGCATACCGAACCCCTCAAAGCCTATTTCTAAGCTATGTAAAGGATATTTATGGTATGTTTAACTTATGGTCATGTTCCGGAATGTCTGTTACAGTTCAAATTGGCATACTTTCGCAGTTTGTCAACTTTAGTCCCTGTAAGCGATTTAACATGTTTTTGCCATACCAAAGCCTTCAAAACTTATTTCTAAGTTATGTAAAGGTTATTTAAGGTATGTTAAGCCTATTTCACTTTTCCGGAGTGTTCGTTGCATTAAACTGGTTATATTTACGCATTAGTGCGCGTATAACCTTCCAGAAAGCGATTTAGAGCTTGAAATCGAACAAGAATTGATATGTGTAAACGATACACATATTTTTATAAATCCCAAGTATGAAATACAATATTTCACTGGTTGGGCATTTGTTTGATGGTTGAAATGACACAGGTGTTACATTTCGATAATACGCATTTATTTTGTAAAAACCGGTATATTTAGTATAATCCATTCGTAATAAGATTTAGAAATATGAGTTTTCGTTTGTTCAAAAAGCTTTGTATGTTCTTGCACAACGTGCTTTGTCTAAAAATATGCAGTCTTTGTTCATCGAGAACTTTGTGTGTTTTCTGCAAAACGTGCATGTCTTTCCACCCCGAAAACATTTATAAAAATGTAAAACCGTAAAAAGATGGGGTTATGAACTCACCTGAATATTCTTGTGCAAAGCTAGCTATATACGACTTCGTGATGTCGTTTCCAAGACGTGATTCACTAGCGTGCATTCTACAATATCCCTAACACGGAATATTTTATAAGTTTCTAAATAAAAGTGGTAACTAGTCTACGTGTCACCGAGCTCTACCGAATCATTTGTCGAACGATTCAACGGTAAGTAGTTAACTTATCAGAAATGATTAGGTCATATTTGATAAGTATCATTTATTGTCGATATTAACCAATAAGCCTTGAAAAGACTTGATTCTCGAAATATTAGAAATAAATAAATATTTATATCAAAACATATAAATATATTGTTAAGGTCGCTTGTCGTCTCGAGAAATCGTTTGTGTATATAGGAATATTCTTATGAAAGTAATATATAATAAACTTGTATTACATATATTGCGTCTTGTATATATTTGCCAAAATATACGTATATGCCGTTTCGGTGTTTGAAATAAATATAAAAAGTTATATTTATTTTACAAAAGTATCATCGAGTTGTTGAATGTTTGAAATAAATAGATAAATTATATCTATTTTTGTAAAGGAATTCGTGTGGCACGGTGTTTGAAATAAATGTAAAACTATATTTATTTTCATAAAACGAATTCGTATCGTTGATATTCGAAATAACATATAAACTATATTTAAGTTTATAAAAGAATCGTCGTTTTGTTTGATGTTCGAAATAAATATATAATTATATTTATTTATTTTTATAAAGGCGTTTCCGAGTTTCGATGTTTAAACCAAACATAAATAGTTATATTTAATTTATAAAAGAATACCGAATTCCGTTATTTAGTAAACATGTTCATCGAAAAGTTATCGGCTTATTTTGTGTAGGTAAAAAGGCGTCGTCAAGTCAAATACGCGTTTGTATCTATGTTTATAAAATCGTTTGAATCCGAAAGGTTTCGTTTTCTAATAAAACAAGTTAATTTTTACGGATTTTCTCGAAAAACGGGCAGAGTTTCCTCTGTTTTTTGACGCCCCTGACAACACAAATTGTCGTTATTTTATCAAAATTCAACAATTTTCAATCACCATTATATATACTTTTCATAAAAATGACAAAATATAAATTAAGCACTAATCCATTCGGTTCGAGTCTTCGCGTCAAAATATAAAATAAGGATTAATTAACGAAATTAATGTTCGCGTCCTAAATTCTTTACCGAGTCTTCGCGTCAAAATGTTGACTGATTCAACTGAGTTGACTCGCTTTGACTGAGTTAACCGAGTCAACCAGGTTGACCGAGTTGAGTGATGACCGAGTTGAATCAAACCTTGACCCGAACCGTCTGACGTGACCCGAACCTTCTGACCCGAAACCGAAGTTGTTGACTTGCTGTTGACCAGCCCTTGACCTCCTTTGACCCGCTAAATCTGAAGTTGACTGAATGCTTGAAACGAGACCCGAGCCTCGAAGCTGGAACCTGAACCAAACTCATACCTGAAACAAGATCCCCAGCCGACAACACCACCCCCAAATCTCGCCTGCCACCTCGGTCACAGCTTCATCTTCAACCTTTAGCAACACATCTCCATCATCAACATGAATCGAGCTTCGATTTTTAGAGAAGAAAACAAAACAAAAGAAAACGGAGAGGGGGAAGGTTTTACCGGAGAGGAATCAGGGCCCGTCGCTGCCGCTGTTTACTGCCGCCACCACAACTACCGCCACCGCTACCCCTCCGCCACATCTCTCTCTCTCTCTCGTCGCCTACCTCTTTCTCTCTCTGTTCTGTCTTTCGTCGTCGCCTGGCACCACCCACCACAGCGCCGCCGCCTGTGGTGGTGGGGTTTTCGTAGTTCAAGTCCGCCGCCACCGGAAATGGTGGTGGCCGGCCGGTAATCGAGAGGGGGGGCTGTTACGAGGGTGTTTGGCTGGGCTTTTTGTCACAAGTAGAGGAATGAAGCCTATGTGTTTGTTTAATGTAATCTCGAGAGAGAGATGAGAGGGATCGAGAGGTGTGTATATGTTGGGGGTTTTGAGGAGATGAAGGAGATGAAGAATATGTGTCTGCATCTTTGTTTATGTGTGTGAGTGTTGTGTCTGCTCAAAGAAATCAAGGGGTAGCCCCCTTTTATAGTTGTTTATGAAATCCTTTGCAAATCTTGTAGGGATTTTGTGAAATCTTGAAAGGATTTTATAAAGATTTTACAGAGATTTAGTAAGATTTTAATAGATTTTCTATGGATTTTGCAGGATTTTGTGTAGATTTTGTAAAGATCTCATAAGATCTTCAAATGATCTAATTATTATATCTAGGTTTAGGCTTGTGGGTTTTGGGCTTGGGCCCAGGGCCCACAAGCCCATCTCATGTGTATGTGGCCCGTAATTCTTACGAGACCCGTTTTTAAACCGAAATCACCGAAGTCTAGTAAAATAATGTTTCAGAGTTAAAAACGTGTAAAAATAATGTCGGTATCGGTCGTAGTCGCGTTCGTGCGTCGATAACGGTAATAATCGCGTAAAATTACATCGTTGCCGTCTTTAATCCGTTTTTCGAGCCGGTTTCAACTACGATTGCTAAAATTTAATTACAAAGCTAGAATATATCGTAAAAACTTAATATTTGTCGACGTTGTCAGTATCTTGTATGATATCAATTCGTTGTCGCGTAATATTCAGCAGGTTTCGCTGTAAGCCACCGTTCGCGCACTGTAAAGTCGTATAGACGTTCCTAGGCACTCCAAAGGCCTAATTAAGTTAATTTGCGCTATAAACACTAATTATTATCGTGTTAATCATCTGTTAAACACGTAATCAGGTGCCGTAAATCATCGGTTGTCACATTGCTGTCTTGAGTGGCTAGAGTGGTCATGGGTCGTACTAACTTGATACACGTGACGAGTTTATTGATTCTATACATTTGCTTTGAAACATTTGAAACTATGGTTTATTTATTGCTTCCTCTGAACTTGTTGGATTTTTATTAAACTTGTCGTTGGTACATTTCTTTAATAATTGGCAATTTCATTAGAAAACTTGCTATGAGTTCAACATGATTAATGGCTCGTTATTGGTATGTCACATGCCTAGCGGGGTCTCCGTAGGTGGTATTTTGGGGGTGTGACACTAAAAGCAGCACGAGATCGTCAAAAGAGTTATGCAGATAATAGACAAAAACCCTTAGAATTTCAAGTTGGAGATAAGTCATTATTAAAAGTTTCTCCATGGAAAGGAGTAGTCAGATTCGTTAAATGAGGAAAGCTAAGCCCAAGGTATGTTGGACCTTTTAAGATTATTAGAAGAATAGGACCCGTAGCCTATCAGCTACAACTGCCAGAGGAAATGACAGGAATACATGATGTGTTTCATGTATGTAATCTCAAGAAATGCTTAGCTGACGAATTATTAGTGATACCTCTTAAGGACATTGAGGTAAATGAGAAACTTAAGTTTGTAGAGAAACCCATTCAGATTGAAGATAGAAAGATCAAGAATCTCAAACACAAGAGACTAGTTTTGGTTAAAGTGAAATGGGATTCTAAGAGAGGACCAGAATACACTTAGGAGCTCGAATCAGAGATGCAAAAGAAATACCCATACCTATTCCAGTAGACCTCGAGGATGAGATCTAAAACAAGGTGGGGAGGATATAACAACCCTCCTAGAACCCTTAACGTGACCCTAAAACGTTCATTATATACCTCGTATATGAGAAACGGACCTAAAATACCCTTATACTTATAAAAAAACAAGAAAAACAAATAAAATGGGCCGTTCGCGGGCCGTGACCCAGATAGTCGTAGGTCTCGCGGGGCGCGAGCCCCTTTGTTTGCAGGGCACGGCACTGCGCCACGTGTCCTATGCGTGGCAAGGCTAGTCTGCTGACTAGTCAAAGCTAGCACCGCCCTTAAGACCCTCGCTGGCCGCGACTGGCTTAGCCTGGGGCTTCGCGGGGCGCAACAAGGTGTGCGACCAGCCTATAAATATGGGGCTCAGGCTCATTTGTTCAGTCGTTCAAATTCTGATTTCTCTCTCAAAATTTCTGTTAGTAGATATTATACCCGGGCATAATACCCCTCTATAAAGCAAAGCTCTGCCTCGTTGTAAGTATTATAACCCTGCTATTACCCTACACGATCGATTTAGTGCCCCGTAACGCATGTCAAGGCTCTGAATGACTCAGTCGTTGGATTTCTGTCTCGTGTTACACCCGATTGATCTAGGACTCCGTAATGCATGTCAAGGCTCTGCCTGACTCAGTCATTGGAGTTCTGTCTCGAGTTATACAGTTAATGTGATTTGGGTTATTTTACTAACACATGTGCATTGTTTAATTTTAATAGATAATAACCAGGAGATACACCAGGAAGCCTTAGTTTTACATAAGTGATCAATGTGAGTTCATTCTCTTTTTCTCACTGTTTGTGAGTACATTCCCTTTTTGTAAATCTTTTTGTGAGTCAAAATGTTTTACCAAAACCTCAATTGTTTTAAATTACACTTGACAATAATTGAGTATTTGTAATTCTACCATTACTACCGCTATGTTGGGGTTTTGTATACATTCCTTGAAACTGGTTACTATTGGAATAGTAGCATGACCAACCAGTTAGGATAGACAATACCAGGAAAGGGGTAATTGGATAGATATAAGCAAATGTAATTGCGGATGCCCTCAATGTTGTAAAGTTGTAATGATGTGAAGTCATAAAACTGTTTTTATTAAAATAGGATGCACTCACCAGTATTTCTTGTTGATAAAATCTTTTTAAAACGTGTTTCAGGTAACTTAATGTGAAGCTATTAGAAGCCAGCCGGAGAGCACTGAAGGCTTGGAAAAGTTGCTATAAAGGTTACCTAAATAAAAAGAAGTTTTGTCTTTTGATAAACTAGGGTTTATCCCTATAAATAGTTTGTAATAAAAACTTGGGTTTTATCCCATTTGTTTATTAAACAAAGTTTGGTGTTTCAAACTCTGATAAAATATTTCCTAACTACGGTCCCGATGAAAGTTTTTCGCTGCAAAATTAATAAACACCAATACCACCAGCTCTGTGGTCTCCCACGGCCTCCCGCTCCTGGGCAGGGGTCGGGGGCTGCGACAATTAAAAAGAATGTCTCTTGCGAGATTCGAACTCAAGACCTCTAGGGTATAAGTTAGACCCTTAACTCGTGGACCACTTAGTTATTTCTGCTTGATTTACGATATCTGATGTTTTATATAAAATTCTGGTGTTTTATCAGAAATTCTGATGTTTCATAAGAAAATCTGATATTGCATCAGATCTCATCAGAAAATCTGATATTACATCAGATGTGGTGCATTATATCAGAATCTGGTAAAAATATATGTCTCCAGTAGGATTAGAACTTGAGAACTCTGGGTTGTAAACCAGCTGCTGAACCAACTAGGCTACAGGAGCCCTTGTGAACAAACAGCTTCATTATTTATTTACTCAGTTCACTAGTTTATCTTCTTCTTCATCATCTTTTATAGAAAACTAACATTTACATAATAAATTCTAGATTCCATTTTCATTATAGTTTAACCTTAATGTATCAAAAATAAAAATTTAGCTTATGGTTACCTTGGTCAAAAACACGTTTCGGTTACAAAAGACGTCGTCGGAAAGTACGTAAGTATCGCCGAAATTAGTATTTCTTCACCGAAAATGGTTTCGGGTAGTATGTTTTTCGTGATTAAAGCTTCAAGTGGTTTAGTAGAGATAGTTAAGTGGTTTAGTAGGCATAGTGGTGAATGAGAACTGGTGTCGGTATGGTGTTCGGTTTCGGTTACGGTTACCAGAACCGGGTTTTCTTCACTAAAACAAAATAAGGAATGAATAGTTTAGAAAGAAAACTAATCATGGAAGATGGGATGGAGATAAATGGATGATCGATCTTCAATTTATAGAGGTGAAGAAAGCTCTATGTATATGCAAGTTGTAAAAGTTTGCAGAAACGAATAATTCATTTTGATAAATATTTTATACAAAAAATAATTCTCATCCATTCAATTCAATCATGTATGCAATTTGTCTGACAGAGTGTTATCTATATCTTTCTTTCTTTTCCACTTGCAAGGCTTTACAAATATAAAAGTATATTATTATTATTATTATTATTATTTTTATTTTCTTTATTATTATTATTATTATTGGTTATTACAACTATTACCCCTTTAAATGAAATTTCGTCCTCGAAATTTGTAGATCAGAATATGAATCAATAAGGTAGTATAAAAATGAGGGCTTCATGACAGATACGCTGATATATATGATAGAAATCCCAAAAGTGCACATTTGTACCTGTAATTCACAATTATGTTCATGACCATAATTGTCAATTGCCTTACAACCATGTCCTAACGGTCCTTCCATCATACGTACAAAACCATACGAAAATCAATGGATAATGGAGTAACTATCGATACTAATATCTACCACAGATATTTAATCACAGAGATACTCATATAAATCAGAATATTAGTAAATACAGAAAGAACAAAAATTTCACTACACAAACAAAGCAAGGTTCAAAGTTACCTGGACTAAAGATTCTATGACTCGAAAAGACTAGGATATACAGAACGCATTGATTCCTCGATTTCCCAGGTTGCTTCTCGTTCAGTATGGTTCTTCCACAGAGCCTTAACGAAAGGAATCACTTTCCTACGCATAACCCTTTCCTGACGGTCTAAAATAGCTTCAGGTTCTTCCTCATAAGAAAGATCCTCATGAATGGTATGCAACGGATAACTAATGACGTGGAGCTGGTGATAATTGTATCCTCTCAGCAAGGATACATGAAAGACATTATGAACATGCGAGAGTTGAGGCGGTAATGCTAGACGATACGAAACCTCTCCAACTCTCTCTAGAATTTCGAACAGACCGATAAAACGAGGGCTAAGCTTTCCCTTAATACCAAATCTCCGAATACCATGACATGGTGATACTTTTAGAAATACATGGTCACCAACATTGAATTCGAGTGCCCGTCGATGTTGATCTGCGTAGCTCTTTTGTCGACTCTAAGCTTCTTTCAGTTTCTCACGTGCAATGTGACTTTCTCATTAGTAGTCTGGACCAACTCGAGTCCTTCAATGATCTTTTCTCCAACTTCTTCCCAGCATATAGGTGCTAGACATTTCCGACCGTACAAGAGTTCAAAAGGTGCCATACCAGTACTTGCTTGCCAACTGTCGTTGTAGGAAAACTCAACAAGACACAAATATTCACCCCAATTTCCAGTCCATTCAAGTGCATAAGCACGGAGCATGTCTTCCAAAGTCTGGATTGTGCGCTCTGATTGTCCATCAGTCTGCGGGTGGAAAACGATACTAAACTTCAATCGCGTTCCCCAAGCTGCTTGGAAGCCTTTCCAAAATCGGGAAGTAAATCTTGGATCTCTATCCGAAATGATTGAAGACGGCGTGCCGTGGAGTCGAATAATTTCCTGCAGGAAAATTTTGGACAACTTGCTGACCGAAAATCCTTGCTGAATCGGTAGGAAGTGAGCTGATTTGGATAATCTGTCAACAACCACCCATATAGTATCATTCTTCTTGAACGTCCTTGGCAAACCCGTAACGTAATCCATCAAGATTTCATCCCATTTCCATACCGGGATATCCAATGGCTGCAACAAACCACTTGCTTGTTGGTGCTCGATTTTCACTTGCTGGCAAGTGAGACACTTACTTACGTATCGGGCAACATCTTCCTTCATGCCATTCCACCAAAAGTTCTGACGTAAGTCTCGATACGTCTTCGTAGATCCCTGGTGAATGGAAAATGGTGAGCTGTGAGCCTCGGCTAACAATGACTCGCGGAGGGCAGAATCATTGGGTACACATAGCCTTTTGCCACACCATATTACACCATGATCATCTATGTGGAATTCTGATTGTTTACCCACCTTAAGATTTTGCACAACAGCCCAAAGTTCTCCATCATGTTTCTGTGCTTCCTTAATCCGTGATATGAGGTCAGGTTCTATGTGCATTCTCGCAAGGTAACCATCTGACTTGCCAATGTGAATCCCGATATCCATTTTATCGAGGTATGCGATTATGCGAGGCTGAATATGAAGGTAAGATACTGTTCCGAAATTATTTCGACTCAATGTATCAGCTACGACATTAGCCATGCCAGGGTGATACTGAATATTAGTGTCATAATCCTTCAAAAGTTCCAACCACCTCCTTTGTCTCATATTTAACTCCTTCTGAGTAAATATATACTTGAGGCTTTTGTGGTCAGTGAAGATGTCGCAAGTCTCGCCATACAGATAGTGTTCCCATATCTTCAATGCAAAGACAACTACAGCTAGTTCCAAGTTGTGTGTCGGGTAATTGACTTCATAGGGCTTCAACTGACGCGATGCATAAGCAATAACCTTCCCGTGTTGCATTAACACACAACCTAAGCCTTTCTTCGAAGCATCACTAAAGATCTGATAACCGCCTTATCCAGAAGGGATAGTGAGTATCGGAGCAGATACGAGGCGTTTCTTTAATTCTTCAAAGCTCTTTTCGCATTCCTCGTTCCATGAGAACTTAACTCCCTTCCTCAAAAGTTGTGTGAGGGGTAAGGCAATGGTGGAGAATCCTTCAACAAACCTTTGGTAGTAGCCGACTAGACCCAAGAAACTTCGTACTTCTGTAACAGAAGTAGGTTTAGGCCAGTTCGTAATAGCCTCAATCTTGGCGGGATCCATCTTGATTCCATCTGCCGACACAATATGGCCCAAGAATGCTACTTGGTTGAGCCAAAACTCACATTTCGAAAACTTTGCGTATAGCTTCTTCTGTTGCAGTGTTCCCAGCACTTCATGTAGATGTCCTTCATGTTCCTCTTGGCTCTTAGAATATACTAAGATGTCGTTGATAAAGACTATGACAAATTTGTCCAAGAAATTATGGAATACTCGATTCATCAAGTCCATGAACATAGCAGGTGCATTGGTTAGCCCAAAAGGCATAACCAAAAACTCGTAGTGACCATAGCGAGTCTGAAAGGCAGTCTTAGGAACATCCTCTTCCTTGATCTTCAGTTGATGATAACCAGACCTTAGATCAATCTTTGAGAAGAACTTAGCACCATGAAGTTGGTTAAAGAGGTCATCAATGCGGGGCAGAGGATACCGATTACGAATGGTAATCTTATTTGACTCCCGCTAGTCGATACACAACCACATACTACCGTCCTTCTTTTTGACGAATAAGACTAGTGTACCCCAAGGTGAAACACTTGACCTTATAAATCACAAATCTAACAATTCTTGCAATTTCTCCTTCAACTCCTTCAGTTCCAATGGAGCCATACAATACAGTGCTTTAGAGATAGGCTCAGCACCAGGGGTCAAGTCGATAGCGAACACTATTTCATGGTCAGGTGGTTGTCCCGGTAGTTCATCCGGAAATACGTAAGGATACTCGCGAACAACAGGATGGCTATCGATGCCATTTCTAATAACAGAGGTATCTCTAATCGAAGCTAAGAGTCCAAGACAATCGTGCAGAAATAATCTCTGAGTGCAGAAATAATCTTAAGAGGTTTATGGGGTTGAACCCCCTGATAAATAAGATCAGGACGACAAAGATTGCCAAATATGACACGTTTAGAATAACAATCTATAGCCACACGGTGGCAAGTTAACCAATCCATCCCAAGGATCACATCAAAGTCACACATATGCATCGGAAAAAGATCCGCGATGTACACAACATATTTTATACGGATAGGACAATCTTTATAAACATGAGTGATTAGGACAGAGTTCTCCATAGGAGTAGAAATAGACAAACCGTGTTCTAGTGGTGCCGGTGCGATCTTAAGGTATCTAGTGAACGAGTTAGAAACTAGGGAATGTGTCGCTCCCGTATCGAATAACACATAGATACTACGATCACCAAGCTGAAGGGTTCCAGACACAGTACCAGAGGTGTTAGCAGCATCTATAACAGAAAGTGCAAACACTCTGTAACAACCCGACTCTTCGAGTCATTACTCATATCTGTCATTTATTGCTTAATTAACTGGTACTCTCGAGATATCGATTATCGCTACGGGTTAACTGTTTTAAACTATGATTTTAAACGCATTACTAAACGCATGATTACCACGCTTATACAAAATGCAGTTATCGCATTTAAACGCTATTTTGCGATGCATACTCTTAAAACGCACTTTATCGCATTGTTACCTCACTTGCTTAAACACGATCTCAATGCAAACGCAACGCAAACTCGAAACGCGGATTGGTTATGTTAGGTTTATGAGTGTTATTATGTGATTACTTGTTTACTTGATTACTTGTGTGTGCTTATTGTGCGGATTATACTCGCAAACGCTATCACAAATGCAAACGCAATGCTTACACGCTTACACGCTCACTCGCAACTCGCTTAAACGCAACGCAACGCTTAACGCATGAAATGAAAGTTGGAAAACTAACTCGCACAACTAGACTGTCCGGATAAACAACCGATCGAAAGGACTACCGTCCGGATGACCATCCGCTCGGATGGCCATCCGATCGGATGGTCATTTGACCGGCAGGCCATCTGACACTTTACACCACCTTACTTTCTCACCCAGCCTATAAATACCTCCCACACGTCACTGTTCACAAATGTGACAGCTCCTTTCGACCAACACGCTCCCAAGTCATTCTCGGCACTATTTCTTGTGATTCAAGGATTTTCGGTAAGCTTTTCCCCTCGAATCTTGTACAATCATCATCACTACACACTTCTACATCATCATATCCATCAAAAACACTGATTTTCTTCCTGAAATCACCTGATTTGGGCTTTTTTGAAGATGGTTCTCACTCGGTTTCTTATGCAAACTGAAGTGTGATGTCATCTCATCAAGATTGGTCCAGATCTAAAGGATTTCCACATGTTTCAACACTTTTTCAACTGATTTTAACTTTTCTACAACTTTTCTTCACACATTCTACACAAAACTGATGGAATCCATACTCATTCAGACTCTCTACTCATTCCTAGTTGAGAGTTGGCATGAAAATGGACTTCCACCCGAGAGATGACTGATTAACGGGTTGAACATGAAAACTTCATCAAAAGAACAGTGAGTACGATCGAATGGCGTGATTCCCATCCGATCGAACAAGCTAGACTTTGGTGTGTTTCCGTTGTTTGACACATTATCACGCTGTCTCCGTTAAACTTCAAGCTTTTACTTATAAAATTTTACGAAAAACTACAAACTTCAAACTCCTCGCTCGAATAGCCATCCGATCGAATGGCCAACTGTCCGGATGACCATCCGACCGGATGACTTGGTGTCTACACTTTACATTGTTTAGACGCTACAACGAAAACTTCAAAATTCCAAATGATTTACATCAAACACACTCATTTGAATGGTCATCCGTCTGGATGACCATCCGTCCGGATGACCATCCGATCGAATGGACTTCCATCCGTTCGACTCACCATTCGACACTAAACTCATTCGACACGCTGTTTTACGCACCGTTCAACGCTTACGCTACTGCTCTATGCTCAGGCTAACTCCAAGCGCTCCCTTCAATCCAAGGCTGTGTTTACCGGTTAAACACATATTGTGAGTATACTTGGACCCTTTTTCGCCTAACGCACACTATACTAAACGCTTTGCAAACGCTAACCGCTCTCGCATGTTATACATGACTCGATGAATGCTTGTATGTTATGTTTACACAGTGATTGTTTGCCTGACACCTTAGCAACGATAGTACTATAGTTTGGACTCAGCACCTGCTGTCATGGATAGGGGTTGTTAAGGGCCTTACTTCACATATTCACAGTGGTGAAAATGTGTTGCGCATTCTAAAACTCGCAGTCATGTCGGTTGCAAACGTCATTGTCGATAGCTTACTTGGTTCACAGTTCTACGTGATACATGCTGGTTATGCGTAAACGCTTTTCGCTATACTATATGCTATGCAAACTTGTGTACTCACCTTTACATTATATGTATTGACTTTATTTTAACGTATGTGGCAGGTTGATAGGATGCTGTGCTATGATGAACAAGCTAGGGAGTCTAGAAACAAACTAAATAAATCTGAGTCGTCGGAACAGTATTCTGTTTATGAGACGTATATCTATAATGACTGTTATTGCTTTATATGTTAGTGGTATGGGACATTAAAGTTAAATATATTGTCACTTAGTAGTTGTTGTGGATTCTCTTGAACAATCTGTTTCGCTCAGTGCCACGCCCCGATGTTTCCGCCATCGGTTGGGGTGTGACAGATTGGTATCAGAGCCATAACTATAGGGAATTAGGAAGACACGACCTAGTCTGGGTTTTGATGTCTTAGAATTAACCTAGTCTATAGTCTAAGTACCAACAGACCGTTCGCGCGAACCCGGTAGGGGTTTCGTATGAACACACCTTTGATACTCTCACTCGAACTGGCTAAAACTACATCTTGGTGCAAACACCACATACTACAGCTTCGCACCAAGGAACATTCCCTAAGGTTCATAATTATTTAGCCTTTCCTAAGGCTAACACAATACACACATTTTCAAAAACACTCGCATAACACAAATGAGTGATTTGACCGAGAATAGGTGTGAAAACTAGTAACTCTCGATAAAATCGCTCACTCTATGTGAATTTTTACTCTCAGCACGAGAATCTTCGTTAACTTAGGAGTGACATCCATATCTTGACAAAATTCTCCACCTCGATCTCGTGGTTTTGCCACCATATCAGGTACGAAGTTGTTAAGTTACGGGTGAAACCCGCATCTTAATGACTTTTTCTACTCTCTACTTGGATCTTTTTACAAACTCTCACCAAAGTCTTGATGGATTCTAACGACCTGAGTCACGCAGTAGCCGAAAGGATGTGTGTCGTTTGCCATATTCGGCGAGAGCACATTCTATTAGGTCAAAGTGTGTACTCGAACTTGTTGAGGATAGTCGAATCACTTTGGGTAGTCGATGTCTAACACCCATGACAATCTATTTTCGAGCCTGCAATCACTAATTTTACGCGTTATCGGTTTTATCGATTTTATGTGTTTTATGTGTTTATATGTTTCGGTTTTGGATAACCATTCGCTTTTCGCTCATCGTATCACTAAACGCGCATAACACACACACCGTTTCGCAACCTAAAATGCTAACTAATCGCAGACAAACTATGAACTCTCATACGCTACAGTACTTGCTGATGTACGCTATGCTATTCGCTTACGCTACTCGCTTTACTACACGCTATACTCGCTACGCTACTCGACTCACAACTCTCGAACGCATTACGCAACTTTGAAGGATAGGTGAATACGTGCAAAATATGTAGATGAATACGTGCAAAATATGTGCTCATGTGGACTATGTGCTCCTACGTGCATACGTGCTTATGTGGATTATGTGCCTACGTGACTACGTGCTTATGTGCCTACGTGTTCCTGAGCTTTACCTAATAATAATAATAATAATAGTAAGTATGTTGGTAAAACGCTAAACTTTACGAAAGCCCGATATAATCAAATCTCGTCTAAATCATACGGCGATGTCTGCTACAGACCATGTCTTCCCTTGGTTCACACACTCGTCGTAATGCTCAGAGGAGCAGAGATGGCAAATGTATCGCTTCTCTCGTAGCCAAGGAAATGGCTAAAGTCATACCTCAGATCGTCAGCGAGATCAACGAGGTCAGCAGCAAATCATCTGTCGAGTCAAAAAGTGACATGCCTAAAGCTCCTTTCAGCTTTAAACAGTTCAAGGCCTGTGGTCCCAAAGACTTCACTGGTGAAGAAGGACCCAGTGCTATGTTCCAATGGTTTGATTCCATCGAAGTCACCCTTCGTCAAAGTGGATGCCCAGACGATCTGTGTACTGTGAATACTACTGGAGTCTTCTAGTCTAGGGCACTGGATTGGTGGACTGCTGAGCATAACAGGCACTATATCGATGCAGCTTATGGCCTCTCATGGGAGGAACTGAAGGAAGTCATGATGAAATAATTTTGTCCCCTGCATGAACTCCAGAAGCTGGAAAACGAGTTTTGGGGTATCAAACAAGAAAGTGGTGACAACGCTGGTCTCATCGCTCGCTTCAAGCATCTCAGTATTATCTGTCCTAGCCAGGTGGCAACACCTGATATGAAAATCAAGAAGTACATTCGAGCGTTACCTGACTGTGTAGCTGACTTTGTTCAAGCAGCTAAAGCTGCTACCATTGAGGAGACTTACCAACTCGCAGCTGAGATCAACAATAAGCGAGTCTTAGCTGGGTATTTCAAAACCTCAACAAAGAATCTCAACCAGGTCACTGCTACTCCCGCTACCGACACCGCAGCATCTCAAGGATCAAAATCTTCATGCCAGAATCACAAGTGCAAGGGCAACAACAGCAAGAACAACGCAATCGTTGCTACACCATCCAACCCCCAACAAGCTACTGCTCCCAACGCACCGCCGTCCAAGTGTGCGTATACTGGAACTCATCCTCTGTGCCCTACGTGCACTTATCATCACCCAGTTGGCATAGCTTATCGTTTTTGTGTTCATTGCAATCTCTACGGATATTTCACCGCGAACTGTCGCACTGACCCTCTCTAGCAAGCTCTTCAAGCTCCTGTACCACCGCCAGCTCAACCCCGCACTTCTCAAGTTAATCAAGATCTTCCTGCACTATCTGCAAATGCACGTGCTTGTTATGCATGTGGTGATCCTAATCACTTTGCTAATGTCTGCCCGAATCACGTTGTGAAACAAGAACCACAGCAGCAACAACAGCAACAGTAGCCTTAGCTAGCAGCAGTAGCAACAACAACCAGCAGCCCGCAGAAGGACTTTCAACATCAATGTCCGCCAGGCTCAGACTGACAACAATGTTGTCAATGGTACGTTCCTTGTTAACGGTATTTATGCTTCGTGTTTATTTGATACTGGAGCCGATAACTGTTTTGTGTCGTTTGAATTCGAAAAGCTCCTAAAACGTAAACAAGCTAACCTCACAACGACTATCGACGTAGAAGTTGCTACCGGAAGAACCGTCACAGTCAACTATGTTCTCCGTGATTGTACTCTCGAACTCAACAATCACGTTTTTCTGATCGATCTCATTCCCATGCAACTTGGTAGTTTTGATGTCATAATAGGCATGGATTTTCTTCGTGAAAATCGTGCTGAAGTCGTTTGTTTCGAAAAGATGATCTGTTTCTCTCTTTCAAACGGTGATCAATTATGTGTCTATGGCGACGTATCTTCAAAGGAACTAAAGTTGATGTCTTGTATCCAAGCAAACAAGTATCTCCGTAAGGAATACTTGGCTTTCTTAGCCCACATTGCAGTAGCGGAGGAGGAAAAGAAAGGAGTGAAAGACGTTCGTGTTGTTTGTGAATTTCCTAACATTTTTCCCGATGATTTACCTGGTCTACCGCCTACTTGTGATATCAATTTCCGTATAGATCTCATCCTTGGAGCTAACCCTGTTGCTAAAGCTCCCTATCGCCTCGCACCGTCAGAAATGCGTGAACTCTCTAGTCAACTCCAAGAATTGCTTGATAAAGGCTTCATACGCCCTAGCACATCACCATGGGGCGCACCCATCCTTTTCATGAAAAAGAAGGATGGATCGTTCCGAATGTGCATCGATTATAGGGAACTCAACAAGCTTACTATTAAGAATCACTACCCTTTACCCCAAATCGATGATTTGTTTGATCAACTGCAAGGCGCTACGTGTTTTTCTAAGATCGATTTAAGCTCTGGTTATCATCAATTGCGAATTTAGGAGGAAGATATTCCGAAAACCGCTTTTCGCACCCGCTATGGCCATTATGAATTCGTCATTATGCCCTTTGTTCTTACCAACGCACACGCGGTCTTTATGGATTAGATGAACCGTGTGTGTAAACCATTCCTTGATTGCTTTGTCATTGTGTTCATCGATGATATCCTTATCTATTCGAAGTTGAGAACCGAACACGCGCAACATCTTCATTTAGTTCTCGAGCTTCTCCAAGGAAATCCCCTCTACGCCAAGTTCTCCAAGTGCGAATTTTGGCTTGAGGAAGTTCAATTTCTCAGTCACATTGTTAATAGTCAAGGTATTCACGACGACCCCGCGAAGATTGAAGCAGTTAAGAGTTGGATTACACCGAAAACCCCATCCGAAGTTCGTTCTTTTCTCGGATTAGCTGGTTATTATCGCCGATTTATCGTGGATTTCTCTAAAATCGCCTTCCTCTCACCTCACTCATACATAAAGACTAGACTTTTGTTTGGGGAACCGAACAAGAGGATGCCTTTCAAACTCTCAAGCGTATGCTCTGCAATGCTCCCGTACTCGTGCTACCCGATGGAAACGATGATTTTGTTGTTTATTGTGATGCCTCTAACCTAGGTCTCAGTTGTGTGCTTATGCAATGAGACAAAGTTATCGCGTACGCGTCTCGCCAGCTTAAAGTCCATGAGAAGAACTACACAACCCATGATCTCAAACTCGGTGTAGTTATTTTGCGTTAAAGATCTGGCGACACTACCTTTATGGTACCAAGTGTACGGTCTTCACCGACCATAAGAGCCTACAACACATCTTGAACCAGAAGGAGCTAAATATGCGCCAACGCAGATGGGTTGAACTTCTCAACGACTACGACTGTGAGTTTCGCTACCACCCTGGCAAGGCAAACGTCGTTGCCGATGCTCTTAGCCGGCGAAGCTATTTATATAGTGTTCGTAACGTTCAAGCCCAGCACAACCTCGAAGCTCTCATTCGCGACGCTCAACACGCTTGTTTTATCGAAAACACTTTGAAGGAAGAAAGAATACTCGGAACAGAAAACCAATTAGTGAATAAGCCAAATGGTATCTTTCACTACCTCGATCGCATATGGATCCCTAGTCATCATAATCTCCATGAGATATTGATGACTGAAGCCCACAAATCTCGATATTCCATTCATCCCGGTGCCGACAAGATGTACCAGGACCTTCGCTCCAGGTACTGGTGGCCTGGCATGAAGAAAGATATCGCTCTCTATGTTTCAAAATGCCTAACTTGTTCGAAAGTTAAGGCTGAACACCAACGACCCTCTGGCTTACTTGAACAACCCGAGATCCCTATGTGGAAATGGGAGAGTATAGCTATGGACTTTATTATGAAACTCCCTCGAAAGCCATCAGGTCACGATAGTATTTGGGTTATCGTTGATCGTCTTACAAAATCTGGTCACTTTTTACCGATACAAGAAGACTATAAGGTTGAACGATTAGCACGAATCTATACCGACGAAGTCATTTGTCGACATGGGACACCTCGTGACATCATCTCTGACCGCGATGGTCGATTTACTTCTCGTCTCTAGGAGACATTCCAATCCGCACTCGGTACTACTCTTAATCTCAGTATCGCTTTCCATCCCCAGATCGACGGTCAGACTGAGAGCACGATTCGCACCCTTAAAGATATGCTTCGCTCGTGCGTTATAGATTTTGGTGGTAATTGGGATTCGCATTGCATTTAGTCGAATTCTTGTACAATAAAAGTTATCACGCTAGTATTCAAATGGCAACCTTTGAGGCATTGTATGGAAGAAAATCTCGATCGCCTATTTTATGGCACAGGATTGGTGTAACACCTCGTAAAATCACGTCCAATGAAGTGTTGACACGTGTAATAAACCCTAATAAAGTCAAACCTTGAATTTAAGAGACTAAGTTTTCGAAAAATCAAAAAACATTGATTATGAAAGAACTGGAAGTATTAACATACTTAAAATAAGTTTATAAATAACCTTTTATGGTTTTATATTCACAAATGAGCCACTTGTTGATCGAGTGTAGCCGTTTGCGTAATTAATTGAAAGTTTGCGCAATAAAGGGTTAAAAGTGTCAACATGTTAATTCTTACCTCTGAGTGACCTTTTAACAAACCGAGAGCTTCATGATATTTGATTATACTCTCGGGAATGCCAACTATTGCCCGTCTAAGGTTTTTATGCCTATAAGTAAAGTTACGCGCAACTTTGCAAGTTAGAGGGGCTAAAAGTGTCAATATGTTTAATTCTACCTCTGAATGACCTTTTAGCGAACCCGAAGCATCTTGATGTTTAATAAAACTTTCAATAATGTCTAATATGGATTAGATGAGGCTTCAATGCTATTAAATGATGAGATGTGCAAGTTTACGCAATAGAGGGACCTAAAGCGTCAACTTTTAAATCTAAACCTTTCGGTGACCATTTAAGCGAACGAGAGTGTAGTAATATTTAATTATATGCTTGGAAATGCCCATTATGGGCCATGGAAGGCTTGGATATCATTAAACAACGTTTCGCACTACTTTGCGCAATTAAAAGGACTAATTGCGTCAAACTGCAAAAGTATGCCGATTCATATGGTAACGGACCTTCCGGAATATGACCATGAGTTAATCATACCTTAATTATCCTTTATATAGCTTATATGTAGGCTTAGGGGTGTTTGGTGCGCAAAAATAAACTTTTACGTCATGCAGGGACTAAAAGTGTCAAAAAGTGCACAAGTTTGCATTTTCGCGCATATCTTGCAATCTGTATATATCCGGTCACCCAAAAATTTATGTAAGCACTAAAATATTTAATTTTAGTGATTGGCTTGATAAAATTCCATTCGTCGCATAATTTGGTTCGTTTTTCGCGTCCGTCCGTGTTTCGTCGTAATTAACCGAACAACGTGACCGTACGACCAAACGAACCGACATCCGACATGTTTTTGAGCATGTTTCATGTTCCCCATGTTTAGGCATCATTGTAGAGCCTTAAAAATGGTTTAACGGGCCTTAGATGTGTCAGAAAGGACATTTGGAAATACAGGGGCCAAAACTGTCAACAAATGAAAGTATGCATGTGCTGTACAGGTCCTTACGGACCGTATACAGGACCTCATACGGTCCGTATACTCTTTCCAGTAATAGGAAAATGAAAACCAGCTTTGGTTTTGCTTCCATACTCTCATATTCGAATCTATGGGCTTGTTTCTTGTTTTGGACAGCTGTTGAGACACATGTACTGATCCTAGAAGCCCCATAACACCTGTTGATCATCCAAAAACCCACCAAAACCTATAAATAGAAGTATTCTTCATCTTTCCCATTTGCTCATTTCCCTTGCTATCGTCTCCTCTCTCAATCTGGAGTTCCCTGGACATCAAGCATTGTTTCCTAAGCTTCAATCTCGTACTAAGGACCATTGTAAGTGTCCTTAACCTCCTAATTTCAGTTTTGATTAGTTTAATGGCCAAAAGTCAAGCTTATCGTAATTAAGGTTTGACTTAGTGATTAATCGCTAATGGTCCAGTCATTAGTCAAATTAAGAGTAGTTATAAGTTGGTATTTGTGTAGGTAATAAACCCCTAAGAGGGCACCTACTGATTATCACCCTAGCTTGGTCAAATGTCGGGTCAAACCTAATAATAAAAAGTCAACATAAACCTATTTTGAAAATAAATTCATAATTAGCAATGTAGAAACTATGAGACCTGTTTTAACACTTGTATAACTTGGTAATTAGTATAAGAACATGTCTAAGCATGTTCAACCCGACAATTTCAAGTTTAGGGTCGGTTCGGAACCGAAAGTCGGAAAAGTAGACTTTTGCTTTGACTTTTAGTTCTGACCTGATTTAGCTTAGTTTAGATATGCCTTAGGATTCCTTTAGAATCAAGTTATAGGTTAGTATAACCCTCTGAGGTTATACAACTTGGATCCTTAGTTATCCTATTCAATTACATGTTTCCGATATATGCTTAAATGTTGACCATTTTGCCCTTTTGACCTTAAAACGATATTTTTGAAAATATGAAAGAATAGAAACCTTTATTCATTAGCGTAAATGAAAAGCTTTTTATTAATTAAATGGCATAATTAGCGTATAGCCTATCTAAACCCAATTTTTGATACCAAACTTTTTACCCACTGATGTAAAATAATATTTTGGGATTTTTGAAGATTTTTATTTATTTTTAGGCTGAGCATAACATAGAGTTATACCTTTGATTCAGTTATTGTCGGTTTTGCCCTTTTGGCTTATAAATTAAGTTTTACAAAACATTTTGACTCCAAACCTTTTGTTACCGATTTTATAAGATAAATAAAACATTTTAAGCTTTCTGGAATGATAAAAATATCAGCTTTTCCTTAAAAATCCAGAAATCGCTTAAAACCGCCTTTTTACGCGTTTTAAGCGCATAGTATGTATTAAAACTATTTTAAATATATATGGCTTGATACCTACTGATATTTTAAGTAAAATTTTATACTTTAACAGTAAGCAAAAGTTTTAAACTCAGATTTCCAAATTTGACCTTTAAACCTTATGTGAAATTACCAAAATGCCCCTTCGGTGCATAGTTTGGTAATAAATGATAAAATTCACATATGTGTAATACCCTACTGATATAAATTATTAAATTAAGTATTTTTACTGATTGAATCAGACCTGAAACTCATATTTATATTAAACCTCTTTTATAACCTTTTAAGTGACCAAAATACCCCTACGGGGCATAAATTGGTTTTAAATTCGTTTTGGGAATAATGGAAGGTATCCTACTGATATCACAACATATTTAAGGCATATTAACTTAGGAAACCTGTATATGACTCTTATGGTTACCCGTTACGCATAATTCGCGTCCGGATCGGTTTATGTAACTAGTTTGCATAAATTGACCAAAACGGGTCAGACCTTATCATTTTTGCCTCAAAATCCAGAATGTGTTTAGTGTACCCATATTATGCTGGTCTCCAAACTTGTCGGGTCTAAATCACATTCTATTCCGGTCTTCGCTTAGTCATGCGTTTTGAACCGTAAACCTTTCCTTAAAACTAACCGGTCTAAGTTTCAACTTAATTAAGACCCGTTAGGAATCTAATAGGTTATTAAAAACCTTCGTTCCAGATTTAGGAGCCCAGTAAAAGCTATCTGTACTTGATTGGTGGTATACGGCTGGGATAAATTGAATTTAAATTTGCTCAGGTAAATACTCTTAACTTATTTTCCCTATACGGGATTGGGATACGGTACTATAAAAGTACCGCTTGGTCGGGTGTGTAGTTATTTAAATCGGATTGTGATTAATGTATTTACATGACCCGTTTAATATGTATTATTTGGTGTATGGCCTTAGGGGTTAAATGACCATGTCCCGGATATCCTTGGCATCATTCAAAGAAATGGCCACGACCTAAGCACGGGGTGTAGGCGTACACCTGACAGATGCATTATGTAAAAACTGGTAATCCACTTAAAGGAAATAATCCTTGTGGGCATTATACCTGTGGCGTGTCAATTAATCTAGAACGGCCCTACAAACCGGCCCTGATGGACGACAAATAAGTAAAATTGTATACAAGATTATATATAAATAATTATCCCAAGTTATAAAAAGTTTTGTGCCATGTGTATTCAAATTAATTTTCAAACACTTTTCAAAATGAGTCAGTTAAGTTGTATTTACCAGTATAAACTGACGTATTTTCCAAAAAGGCTAAGTGCAGGTACTATACGTAATAGGCTGGCTACTCCAGGCATCAATAATCAAGTCTCGTAAGCTCTAGATGTTAAAGTCTGTTGAACAGTGTTATCTTTCTATTTTAGATCCGCCTGTGGATCCATCTTACATTCCGTTGTAATATTTGATATTACTTTATATCGGATTGTAATATATTTATCTTTTGTTTCCGCTGTGCATTTAAAATTGTGTTGTTTGACTATGATGATATCAACTACGTCACGATACTCCCCATCGGGCCCACCGGTAATACGTGGAAATATCGGGGTATGACAGGTTGGTATCAGAGCCAACATTGAGTGAATTAAACACTAGCCTTTTGTGTTTAATCTCAATGACACAGTAGCACATTCCTTGACCTTCTGAGTCTAGACTTAACATAGGAATATTCTCATCTCTATTCGGAGAATTATTGCTTTCAATTCTATAAATTTTTTTATATGTCGCCTAGCAAAGAATCCATAATGGAAATTCTCCCCATTCGAAGCCTAGGGAAGGCCGAGCTTCGTACTGCGACAAGGATTAACGTGCAACCAAGGAGAAAGCATTCAAAAATAAAATGAAGAAGAAACTCCTTTTGCTGAAGATCGTTTTCTTAGTAGTCCTTATAAGGACATACCTATCTTTCAGTCCCTTCGAGGACAACATTATTCCTTTCAAGTCCCGTTCAGGGCAATTTTGTACCTCCTTTAAAATCATTGGAATGCTTTATCAAAATTTCATTTTTATCAATATATATAAATATAATATAAATGAAAAGTATCATTCCTTTTAAAAAAAGATCTACCATTATGATAAAATGGCAAAATCTAAAAAAAAGGACAAGACCTTGCCACGTGTTATTTTAAGACAGGGCCAAGATGGTAGTTCCTCAATTAGATTCAGATCCTTATTAACATCTCAAGTTAGGATTGTTCTGCGCTTAATATTAAAAAGAATCTTAAAGGTGAAACCTAGCCTACATGTCATTTCAGACATGGCCAAGATGGTGAAACTTATTCAAGAGATTCAGATCCTTGTTAACACCTAAGAACGTGTTAGCATTCTTGACAAATGTGATTCGAGAAAATCACAACAATCATTCTTATATAGGATTCTTCCAACTTTCTTATCTAGCCCAGTGATTTAGAAATCATGGCTTAAATCATCAAATAAAGATGATCATATTGTTAACACCTAAGAATGTGTTGGCATTCTTGACAAAAGTGATTCGAGAAAATCACGATAGTCATCCCTGTATTGGAATTTTTCAAATTTCCTAATTTGGCCTAATGATCCAGAAATCATGGCTTATATCATCCTATAAGATGATCATATTACAAACATCCGTTATTGATGAAGTGCCTACGGGCTAAACTTGTTGTCCGATAAGACAACGGCAGTGGTAGTCTTTGACCCCTATCTAAAGATTTTGGACTTCGTCCAAGCATAATAGTCGGTAGGATCCATACGATCTCGACTAATAGCATCTGAAAAGATGATCATACCATAAACATCCCTTAGAAGGGAAATGCCTACGGGCTATATCTATTGTCCTAAAAGACAAAAGACAGTGGTAGCCTACAACTCCCTATCAAGAATAGGTAATAAGCTTTGATTCAAACCATAATGCCTCGATTCCATAAAATCTGGGCTTATAAACTAAACTTGTCCACGTGACTAAGCCTTTTGTGCTACTACTAACTTATAATTTAGGATTATAATGAAAATCCTGAATAAAATAAATATCATTCCTTTCCTGTCAGTATACATATTAAAAAGAATCTTAAAGGTATAACCTAGCCTATATGTCATTTCAGACGAGGCCAAGATGGTAGAACCTATTCAAAAGATTCAAATCCTTATTAACATTTGTAAACATGTTAACACTCCTGAAAACAGTGATGCGATAAAATCACACTTGTCATCTTTATATTAGGAATTTCCAAACCCCTTATTTAGCGTAAATGATCAAGAGGAATCATGCCTAATAAACGTCGAACATGATGAACACATCAAAACATCCATTGGGATGAATACCTTCAGGCAAAGATGTATGCATGAAAAAGATAGTTTCATTTCATAACTTCTTGTCAAGACAATGAATTATGAAATTTTCCGACCCAAAGGATCATTGATTATGTTTTAAGATTTCCCTAGTGACAAGGCCTCTGTGCCATCAAAAGTCCTTTGGAATGAGCCCTTGTGCTATATAAAATGTCAGTACGACATTGACAGTCATGACTTATGTCCCTTGTCAAATAAATATGAAGGATTATATTCCGTTTAAACGCCAAAGATGGTTTATTTAAAAACCTCGGCAAAACATAATCAAATAAATTAAATACTATCTATTGGCCTATATGGTTTATTTGCACCATGGCTATTTAATCATCAAATTCGACAATTCACTATAATTAAACAAACTATTACTACTTGGTTTGTAGCCTTCAAAGCTTCATCATGACTGACTCATCTGAAGCTCACAATCATCCAGTTGATCAGAATGATGACGCAAGACTGAACTTAACGGGCACCGAGTTACAGGCTATGTTAGATACAGCCGTAAACAAAGCTGTGGACCGAGTATTAAAGGATCATAAGAGAAAGTGCGATAATACCCCAATTAAGGATTACAAAAAGGGTAAGACCGGTTCAAACTATAACCAGTCCAAGCCAAAGGAGGCAAAACCCAAATGTAAAACCTGCGGGAAGAAGCACTTCGGAAAATGTTTCTATGAACAAACCAGGGGATGTGTCATCTGTAAAGAGATGGATCACAAGACCCATGAATGCAAGGACTTGAAGGACGCCACATACTACGGTTGTGGCGAGAAGGGGCACATAAAGACCTGCTGCCCAAAGAAGGCGACTAAAGGGAAATGCACTTTAGAGTCACAGGTTAGGCCTTGTGGAATTTGTAATAAGAAAGGGCACCAGACTTTGGAGTGCCAAGACATAAAGGACGCAACCTGCTATGGTTGCAATGAAATGGGGCACATCAAGACAAATTGCCCAAATAAAACCAAGAAGCCTGGGGAGGCTAAGAAGGCCAAAGCTGGAGGCTCTCAAATGAATACTTAAGAGGTCGTTCAGGATAAAAATGTCACAACAGGTACTTTCCTTATCAGTGATGTTCATACTAGAGTATTATTTGATTCATGTTCAGATAAGTCTTTCGTAGATAATAGATTTTGTAAACTATTAAATCTGCCTGTTAAAACTCTAAGCGTTAAGTATGAAGTGGAATTGGCCGGTAGTACCTCAGAGACTGCTTCAGCAATATTAGATGGATGTTTTATATCCATTAGGAACCATTCTTTTCCACTGTCCTTGTTTCCATTAGAATAAAGGGACTCGATATTGTGATAGGAATTGATTGGTCGTCTTGTAACCAAGCCCATATTTTGAGTGATAAGAAGCAAATAGTTATCAAGACTCCTTATGATGAGCTTTTGGCAATTCAAGGAGACACATGGTACGAATTGCCTAAGCACTTGTTGAATTTGGTATTAATACCAAAGCTTCGAGTATGGAAAACTCAGAAGAGACAAATAATAGTCGCGATGCTAGAGATGCGACAAATGTTAATGATGCATCAAATGTGAACCTCAATGTTAATGGAGTTAATCTCCAGAGCTGTAATTAACGCAACTATTAGAAAGGCTATGAGAAAAAGTCATGAAAAGGTTCAAGAAGCCGGATGCTGCTTACTTTAAAAACTCACGTCGCTGCTCATAAGAAGAGCTTTATTCATACTTCAAATGCGAAGAATAACTCGAACAAAATCATATATGGCAAGGAGCCCATTCCTTTTAGGATGGACTTAAAAGTACTTCGTCTCTTGGAAGTCAAGAGAAGTCAATAGTAAAAAGGGGCCATCGATTGCAGGGAATTGTTGAATGAAGTAGAAACCATTAGGTGTATCAGCGGTTGTGCTGGAAAGGACACGGTGAAGTATGCATCACAGTCATTCGATGGCGATACCCTTAATTAGTAAGGACATTAATAAAGTCCACAAGAAAGATCTTTTTATACAATATGGGATGGTCCAAGTTTTAAGGGCCTTATTAGAAGGACCTATTAGCCGCTTCACGAAATGGAAAAAGATGGAATAAGAATTTTCTGACTCTCACCATAAAAGTCCTAGACTGTGGACAGTATGTGACAAATTTTAATTCATTGGCTGAGATAGTGCTCTATTCCATTTACCCAAAACCTAAGCTTAATGCAATAATTGTTGGTGGTTAGCATCGGAAATAAGAGGGCACATTAAGGTTTCAAAGCCTGCCTATTATAAATCCACTTTGGATCTACCTCAGCTACTCACGTTGTATAGACTAAGAAACAACCAGTCAAAGCTGAGACTGCTCTAAATTTGTCAAAGATGTTACAACTAAGTTTAAAAGGATTAAGAATGGAGGCATTTAACCCTCCTGATGAATGATTAGAGGCAGTTCACATTAATAATGACACCGGATAAATCCCTTGTTGTGATTTTATTGCTAAGAGTTATGTTTGGGTTCAGGTGCTGCTAAGTCTCTCATAAGACCATAAGCTTAGCAAACTTTTAGAAATTTTTCCCGTAAGAAACCCAGTTATTAAGTGTAAGGTAAAAGTTACAGGCAAAAGTCATAAGAACCATTTCTTCTGTTCCTGTCAGAAACCTTCAGTCGTAGAATTTTAGAAGTATCCTCTCTCTAAAAGGAAGTGCGTCAACATACATAGTTGAAATCTATTTGATCTCTATTGATTGCGAATACTGGACAGTATGATAAAAGCGCCATATGAGGATTGATGTATCTTAATAAGTTCCATAGATTGCTTCCATGCCTGATCAGTATGGAGGTTTAATGCATGGAACCGCAAGGATATTCTAATGGTCATATGGTACTAAAGTCAACAAATGGTATTCAAAGAAGATATCCAGAATGGAATTGTCCAAGTAAATGTTCCCGATTAAAGAATTCGTGGACTGGTAACGTAAATGTGTCACTTATTTGACACAAGCAATGATGGATGAACTGGAGCCTGAGATATGGAAAATCTCTGTAACCTCCTTGTATCTTGATTATCTTCTCCTAAGATTACCCTGTTTACCTCCTGAAAGGCTAGTAGAGTTAAGATTTATATTCCATTTAGGGCTGTATTATTATTATGAAATCTCCAAGACAGCTAGTACCATCATTGGAGGAATCGAAACCCTGATTAAGTAAGTTTTAAAATAGAGGATTCATATAGCCTAACTCAATATTCTGAGAGTTTGATATTGTTAAATAAGGAAGACGGTTCATTTGCTTATGCATTGATTACCACAACCCTATTTAGCCAACAATTAAGAATCGCCATTAGCTGCCCAGGATCGTCAATTTGTTCGACTAGCTGTGAGGATTAGCTATTCCTTAAGATTGGTTTTAAGCGGTGGTTGGAATAACCATCTCACCAATAAAATAAGCTTTTCTACAACAATTATCATGTAAGTATCAAGGCTACTCCTTTGGGGACCTTGTATAGATGGAATGTTAAACATCTATTATCAGAACAATAGATTGGTAAGTCCAATTATCAGGATCTGGAAGTTGCATTGGAAACAACAAATAGGATCATTCGAATTCATAATCATTGCCAGTAATCGGCAGAAAATTGAGGATTGATAAAAGTCGCAACCTTCTTAAGTCCTTAATAAGGGATAAGGTTCAAGCGAAAGTATCGCTCTAAGAAGGGTGTGCTAAATTTCAATTTCTCGGGTAAGTTAAGCCTTGGATTTATAAGAACATTCGGGAAATCGAATGCAACAAAGGTCAATAGCCTATAAGCTAAAACCTATATAAGGAGCTTAGTGGAGCTCACGAGGCAACCCACACTGATGATTTAAGGGTATGTTTGACCAATAAGTTGAGACCCATTATCATAATAATAGGCAGATTATTGAAACATTATGGTTGGATGAGAAACCTGTATAGACTAAGAATCGACAGGTTAAGAAGCTCCAAAAGAAAGTATGTACCTATTGTATAGGTCAACTGGGATACCCTTAGAGGCCCAAATATACTATGGAAGTTAAGTCCATGATACGTCAGAAAGTACTTCCATCATTTTAGCAAATCTTGAGGTCGAGATTTCTTTTAAGGGGGTGAGGATGTAACACCTCGTAAAATCACGTCCAATGAAGTGTTGACACGTGTAATAAACCCTAATAAAGTCAAACCTTAAATTTAAGGGACTAATTTTTCGAAAAATCGAAAAACATTGATTATGAAAGAACTGGAAGTATTAACATACTTAAAATAAGTTTATAAATAACCTTTTACGGTTTTATATTCACAAATGAGCCACTTGTTGATCGAGTGTAGCCGTTTGCGTAATTAATTGAAAGTTTGCGCAATAAAGGGTTAAAAGTGTCAACATGTTAATTCTTACCTCTGAGTGACCTTTTAACAAACCGAGAACTTCATGATATTTGATCATACTCTCGGGAATACCAACTATTGGCCGTCTAAGGTTTTTATGCCTATAAGTAAAGTTACGCGCAACTTTGCAAGTTAGAGGGGCTAAAAGTGTCAATATGTTTAATTATACCTCTGAATGACCTTTTAGCGAACCCGAAGCATCGTGATGTTTAATAATACTTTCAATAATGTCTAATATGGATTAGATGAGGCTTTAATGCTATTAAATGATTAGATGCGCAAGTTTGCGCAATAGAGGGACCTAAAGCGTCAACTTTTGAATCTAAGCCTTTTGGTGACCATTTAAGCGAATGAGAGTGTAGTAATATTTAAGTATATGCTTGGGAATGCCCATTATGGGCCATGGAAGGCTTGGATATCATTAAACAACGTTTCGCGCTACTTTGCGCAATTAAAAGGACTAATTTCGTCAAACTGCAAAAGTATGCCGATTCATATGGTAACGGACCTTCCGGAATATGAACATGAGTTAATCATACCATAATTATCCTTTATATAGCTTAGATGTAGGCTTAGAGGTGTTTGGTGTGCAAAAATAAACTTTTACGTCATGCAGGGACTAAAAGTGTCAAAAAGTGCACAAGTTTGCATTTTCGCGCATATCTTGCAATTTGAATATATCCGGTCACCCAAAAATTTATGTAAGCACTAAAATATTTAATTTTAGTGATTGGCTTGATAAAATTCCATACGTCGCGTAATTTGGTTCGTTTTTCGCGTCCGTCCGTGTTTCGTCGTAATTAACCGAACAACGTGACCGTACGACCAAACGAACCGACATCCGACATGTTTTTGAGCATGTTTCATGTTCCCCATGTTTAGGAATCATTGTAGAGCCTTAAAAATGGTTTAACGGGCCTTAGATATGTCAGAAAGGACATTTGGAAATGCAGGGGCCAAAACTGTCAACAAATGAAAGTATGCATGTGTTGTACAGGTCCTTACGGACGGTATACAGGACCTCATACGGTCCGTATACTCTTTCCAGTAACAGGAAAATGAAAACCAGCTTTGGTTTTGCTTCCATACTCTCATATTCGAATCTATGGGCTTGTTTCTTGTTTTGGACAGCTGTTGAGACACATGTACTGATCCTAGAAGCCCTATAACACCTGTTGATCATCCAAAAACCCACCAAAACCTATAAATAGAAGTATTCTTCATCTTTCCCATTTGCTCATTTCCCTTGCTATCATCTCCTCTCTCAATCTGGAGCTCCCTGGACATCAAGCATTGTTTCCTAAGCTTCAATCTCGTACTAAGGACCATTGTAAGTGTCCTTAACCTCCTAATTTCAGTTTTGATTAGTTTAATGGCCAAAAGCCAAGCTTATCGTAATTAAGGTTTGACTTAGTGATTAATCACTAATGGTCCAGTCATTAGTCAAATTAAGAGTAGTTATAAGTTGGTATTTGTGTTGGTAATAAACCCCTAAGAGGGCACCTACTGATTATCACCCTAGCTTGGTCAAATGTCGGGTCAAACCTAATAATAAAAAGTCAACAGAAAGCTATTTTGAAAATAAATTCATAATTAGCAATGTAGAAACTTTGAGACCTTTTTTTAACACTTGTATAACTTGGTAATTAGTATAAGAACATGTCTAAGCATGTTCAACCCGACAATTTCAAGTTTAGGGTTGGTTCGGAACCGAAAGTCGCAAAAGTAGACTTTTGCTTTGACTTTTAGTTCTGACCCGATTTAGCTTAGTTTAGATATGCCTTAGGATTCCTTTAGAATCATGTTATAGGTTAGTATAACCCTCTGAGGTTATACAACTTGGATCCTTAGTTATCCTATTTAATTACATGTTTCCGTTATATGCTTAAATGTTGACCATTATGCCCTTTTGACCTTAAAATGATATTTTTGAAAATATGAAAGAATAGAAACCTTTATTACTGAATTATAAACTTGTCCCTAAAATTTGACATCAGTTTGAGGTCTAGATTAGGAGTTATGCTCATTAGCGTAAATGAAAAGCTTTTTAGTAATTAAACGGCATAATTAGCGTATAGCCTATCTAAACCCAATTTTTGATACCAAACTTTTTACCCACTAATCTAAAATAATATTTTGGGATTTTTGAAGATTTTTATTTATTTTTAGGCTGAGCATAACATAGAGTTATACCTTTGATTCGGTTATTGTCGGTTTTGCCCTTTTGGCTTATAAATTGAGTTTTACAAAACATTTTGAACCCAAACCTTTTGTTACTGATTTTATAAGATAAATAAAACATTTTAAGCTTTCTGGAATGATAAAAATATCAGCTTTTCCTTAAAAACCCGGAAATCGCTTAAAACCGCCTTTTTACGCGTTTTAAGCGCATAGTATGTATTAAAACTATTTTAAATATATATGGCTTGATACCTACTGATATTTTAAGTAAAATTTTATACTTTAACAGTAAGCAAAAGTTTTAAACTCAGATTTCCAAATTTGACCTTTAAACCTTATGTGAAATTACCAAAATGCCCCTTCGGTGCATAGTTTGGTTATAAATGATAAAATTCACATATATGTAATACCCTACTGATATAACTTATTAAATTAAGTATTTTTACTGATTGAATCAGACCTAAAACTCAGATTTATATTAAACCTCTTTTATAACCTTTTAAATGACCAAAATACCCCTACGAGGCATAAATTGGTTTTAAATTTGTTTTGGGCATAATGGAAGGTATCCTACTGATATCACAACATATTTAAGGCATATTAACTAAGGAAACCTGTATATGACTCTTATGGTTACCCGTTACGCATAATTCGCATCCGGATCGGTTTATGTAACTAGTTTGCATAAATTGACCAAAACGGGTCAGACCTTATCATTTTTGCCTCAAAATCCAGAATGTGTTTAATGTACCCATATTATACAAGTCTCCAAAATTGTCAGGTCTAAATCACATTCTATTCCGGTCTTCGCTTAGTCATGCGTTTTGAACCGTAAACCTTTCCTTAAAACTAACCGGTCTAAGTTTCAACTTAATTAAGACCCGTTAGGAATCTAATAGGTTATTAAAAACCTTCGTTCCAGATTTAGGAACCCGGTAAAAGCTATCTATACTTTCTTGGTGGTATACGGCTGGGATAAATTGAATTTAAATTTGCTCAGGTAAATACTCTTAACTTATTTTCCCTATACGGGCTTGGGATACGGTACTATAAAAGTACCGCTTGGTCGGGTGTGTAGTCATTTAAATCGGATTGTGATTAATGTATTTACATGACCCGTTTAATATGTATTATTTGGTGTATGGCCTTGGGGGTTAAATGACCATGTCCCGGATATCCTTGGCATCATTCAAAGAAATAGCCACGACCTAAGCACGGGGTGTAGGCGTACACCTGACAGATGCATTATGTAAAAACTGGTAATCCACTTAAAGGAAATAATCCTTGTGGGCATTATACCTGTGGCGTGTCAATTAATCTAGACCGGCCCTACAAACCGGCCCTGATGGACGACAAATAAGTAAAACTGTATACAAGATTATATATAAATAATTATCCCAAGTTATAAAAAGTTTTGTGCCATGTGTATTCAAATTAATTTTCAAACTCTTTTCAAAATGAGTCAGTTAAGTTGTATTTACCAGTGTAAACTGACGTATTTTCCAAAAAGGCTAAGTGTAGGTACTATACGTAATAGGCTGGCTACTCCAGGCATCAATAATCAAGTCTCGCAAGCTCTAGATGTTAAAGTCTGTTGAACAGTGTTATCTTTCTATTTTAGATCCGCCTGTGGATCCATCTTACACTCCGTTGTAATATTTGATATTACTTTATATCGGATTGTAATATATTTATCTTTTGCTTGCGCTGTACATTTAAAATTGTATTGTTTGACTATGATGATATCAACTACGTCACGATACTCCCCACCGGGCCCACCGGTAATACGTGGAAATACCGGGGTGTGACAATTGGAGACGCGTAAATTACTGCTCCTGAGTTATTACAAGAAACAATTGACAAAATCCTCCAGATATGAGACAATCTCTTGAAAGCTCGGATTTGTCAAAAGAGTTACGTGGATAAACGCCGCAAGCCCCTTGAGTTTGAAATTGGTGATCACGTACTCCTAAAGGTTTCACCTTGGAAGGGGATTGATCTGATTCGGTAAGAAAGGAAAGCTAGCGCCATGATACGTGGGTCCCTTTAAGATTTTGGAAAGAATTGGCAAAGTAGCCTACCGAATTGAATTACCGGAGGAACTCAGCAACGTACAACCGACTTTCCACGTCTTGAACCTCAAAAAGTGCCTAGCCAAAGAAAACCTGCATGACCCGCTTGAGGATTTACAAGTAAACGAAACTCTACACTACGTGGAAAAGCCAGTAGAAATCATGAATCGAGAAACCAAGAAACTTCGACGCTCACGGATTCCTATAGGGAAGGTACGCTGGGAAGGCAAACGCAGCGCCTAGTTCACTTGGGAACTCGAGAGTGATATGAAAGCTAAATATCCACAACTCTTTGTTACGTCTGCGTCTTAATTTCGGGACGAAATTCCCTAAAGTAGGGGAGGCTGTAACAACTCGCCTCTTCGGGTCATTACTCAAATCTGTCATTTATTGCTTAATTAACTTGTACTCTCGAGATATCGATTATCGCTACGGGTTAACTGTTTTAAACTACGATTTTAAACGCATTACTAAACGCATGATTACCACGCTTATACAAAACGCAGTTATCACATTTAAACGCTATTTTACAATGCATACTCTTAAAACGCACTTTATCGCATTGTTACTTCAGTTGCTTAAACGCTATCTCAACGCACGCTCGAAATGCAGATTGGTTATGTTAGGTTTATGAGTGTTATTGTGTGATTACTTGTTTACTTTATTACTTGTGTGTGCTTATTGTGTGGATTGTACTCGCAAACGCAAACGCAACGCTTACACGCTTACATGCTCACTCGCGACTCGCTTAAATGCAACGCAACGCTTAACGCATGAAACAAAAGTTGGAAAACTAACTCGCACAACTAGACTGTCCGGATAAACAACCGATCGAATGGACTACCGTCCGGATGAACATCCGCTCGTATGGCCATCCGATCGGATGGTCATTTGACCAGCAGGCCATCCAACACTTTACACCGCCTTACTTTCTCACTCAGCCTATAAATACCTCCCACACGTCACTATTCACGGATGTGACAGCTCCATTCGACCAACTCGCTCCCAAGTCATTCTCAGCACTATTTCTCACAATTCAAGGCTTTTCGGTAAGCTTTTCCCCTCAAATCTTGTACAATCATCATCACTAGACACTTCTACATCATCTTCTCCATCAAAAACACTGATTTTCTCCCTGAAATCACCTGATTTGGGCTTCTTGAAGATGGTTCTCACTCGGTTTCTTATGCAAACTGAAGTGTGATGTCATCTCATCAAGATTGGTCCAGATCTAAAGGATTTCCACATATTTTAACACGAATCTTTACAAGATCTCAACACTTTTTCAATGATTTCAACTTTTCTACAACTTTTCTTCAAACATTCTACACAAAACCGATGGAATCCATACTGACTCAGACTCTCTACTCATTTCCTAGTTGAGAGCCGGCTTGAAAATGCACTTCCACCGGAGAGATGACTGATTAACGGGTTGAACAAGAAAACTTCATCAAAAGAACAGTGAGCACAATCGAATGGGGTGATTCCCATCCGACCGAACGAGCTAGACTTTGGTGTGTTTCCGTTGTTTGACACGTCATCACGCCGTCTCCGTTAAACTTCAAGCTTTTACTTAGAAAATTTTATGAAAAACTACAAACTTCAAACTCCCCGCTTGAATAGCCATCCGATCGAATAGCCATCCATTCGGATGACCATCCGACCGGATGACTTGGTGTCTACACTTTACATTGTTTAGACGCTACAACGAAAACTTTAAACTTCCAAACGATTTACAAACAAACACACTCATTCAAATGGTCAACAGTTCGAATGGTCATCCGTCCGGATGACCATCCGACTGAATGGACTTCCATCCGTTCGACTCACCATTCGACACTAAAGTCATTCGACATGCTGTTTCACGCACCGTTCAACACTTACGCTACTGTTCTATGCTCAGGCTAACTCCAAGCGCTCCCTTCAATCCAAGGCAGTGTTTACCTGTTAAACACGTACTATGAGTATACTCGGACCCTTTTTCGCTTAACGCACTTTTGGGTGTTACATACCTTCTCTATCAGAACACAACGCACACTATACTAAACTCTTTACAAATGCTAACCGCTCTCACATGTTATACGTGACTCGATGAATGCTTGTATGTTATGTTTACACAGTGATTGTTTGGCTGACACCTTAGCAATGATAGTGCTATAGTTTAGACTCAGCACCTGTCATGGATAGGGGTTTTTAAGGGCCGTACTTCACATATTCACAGTGGTGAAAATCTGTTGTGCATTCTACAACTCGCAGCCATGTCGGTTGCATACGTCATTGTCGATAGCTTACTTGGTTCACATTTCTACGTGATGCATGCTGGTTATGCGTAAACGCTTTTCCCTATACTATATGATATGCAAACTTGTGTACTCACCTTTACATTATATGTATTGACTTTATTTTAACGTATGTGGCAGGTTGATAGGATGTTGTGCTATGATGAACAAGCTAGGGAGTCTAGAAACAAACTAAATAAATCTGAGTCGTCGGAACAGTATTCTGTTTTTATGAGACGTATATCTGTAATGACTGTTATTGCTTTATATGTTAGTGGTATGGGACATTAACGTTAAATATATTGTCACTTAATAGTTATTGTGGATTCTTTTGAACAATCTGTTTCGCTCAGTGCCACGCCCTGATGTTTTCGCCATCGATTGGGGTGTGACAGATTGGTATCAGAGCCATAACTATAGGGAACTAGGAAGACACGACCTGGTCCAGGTTTTGATGTCTTAGAATTGACCTAGTCTATAGTCTAAATACCAACAGACTGTTCGTGCGAACCCGGTAGGGGTTTCGTACAAACAAACCTTTGATACTCTCACTCGAACTCACTAAAACTACATCTTGGTGCAAACACCGCATACTACAGCTTCGCACCAAGGAACATTCCCTAAGGTTTAGAATTATTTAGCCTTTTCCTAAGGCTAACACAATGCACACGTGTTCAAAAACACTCGCATAACACAAATGAGTTATTTAACCGAGAATAGGTGTGAAAACCAGTAACTCTCGATAAAATCGCTCACTCTATGTGAATTTTTACACTCAACTCGAGAATCTCCATTAAGTTAGGAGTTACATCCATATCTTGACGAAATTCTCCACCTCTATCTCGTGGTTTTGCCACCCTATCAGGAACGAAGTTGTTAAGTTAGGGGTGAAACCCGTATCTTAATGACTTGTTCTACTCTCTACTTGGATCTTTTTACAAACTCTCACCAAAGGCTTGATGGATTCTAACGACCCGAGTCATGCAGTAGCCGAAAGGATGTGTGTCGTTCGCCATATTCGGCGAGAGAACAGTCTATTAGGTCAAAGTGTGTACTCGAACTTGTTGAGGATAGTCGAATCACTTTGGGTAGTCGATGTCTAACACCCAGGACAATATATTTTCGAGCCTGCAATCGCTGATTTTACGAGTTATCAGTTTTATCGATTTTATGTGTTTATATGTTTATATGTTTCGGTTTTAGAGAACCATTCGCTTTTCGCTCATCGTATCACTAAACGAGCACTACACACACACCGTTTTGCAACCTAAAACGCTAACTAATCGCAGACAAACTATGAACTCTCATACGCTACAGTACTTGCTGATGTACGCTATCCTATTTGCTTACGCTACTCGTTATACTACACGCTATACTTGCTACGCTACTCAACTCGCAATTCTCGAACGCATTACGCAACTTTGAAGGATAGGTGAATACGTGAAAAATATGTAGGTGAATACGTGCAAAATATGTGCTTATGTGGACTATGTGATCCTACGTGCTTACGTGCTTATGTGGATTATGTGCCTACGTGACTACGTGCTTATGTGCCTACGTGTTTCTGAGCTTTACCTAATAATAATAATAATAATAATAGTAAGTATGTTGGTAAAACGCTAAACTTTACGAAAGCCCGATATAATCGAATCTCGTCAAAATCATACGACGATGTCTGCTGCAGACCATGTCTTCCCTTGGTTCACACACTCGTCGAAATGCTTAGAGGAGCAAAGATGACAAACGTATCTCTTCTCTCGTAGCCAAGGAAATGGCTAAAGTCATACCTCAGATCGTCAGCAAGATCAACGAGGTCAGCAGCAAATCATCTGTCGAGTTAAAAAGTGACACCCTTAAATAATTCAAGGCCTATGGTCCCAAAGACTTCACTGGTGAAGATGGACCCAGTGCTATGTTCCAATGGTTTGATTCCATCGAAGTCACCCTTCGTCAAAGTGGATGCCCAGACGATCTGCGTATTGTGAATGCAACTGGAGTCTTCCAGTCTAGGGCACTGGACTGGTGGACTGCTGAGCGTAACAGGTGCGGTAACGATGCAGCTTATGGCCTCTCATGGGAGGAACTGAAGGGAGTCATGATGAAAGAATTATGTCCCCCGCATGAACTCCAGAAGCTGGAAAACGAGTTTTGGGGTATCAAACAAGAAGGTGGTGACAACGTTGGTCTCACCACTCGCTTCAAGCAGCTAAGTATTATCTGTCCTAGCCAGGTGGCAACACCTGATATGACAATCAAGAAATACATTCTGTCACACCCCGACCACGTAGAACATACGAAACGTGGCGGAAACATCGGGGAGTGTTGTAACAGAATTAATTGTCTCAAATCCATGGCAATTGAAGTTTTGTTTTATTGATAAAAAGTGTTACAATGTCTAATCAATCAAGGAAATACAACAAAATTAACTAGTCTTGCATCTTTTATTGTCACTAAAGCCCAAGTCTGTCTATGTGTATCTTGAACATCTTATGCAACAGCTCCTGAAAAACACATGTGAAAATAGGTACGTCAGCATAAAAATGCCTGTGAGATACATAGGTTTTGTGAAAATAAGATTTCATGACTTATGTTTGAGAAAATGTTTAGTCATGAACCTTGTTATTTGCTTTGTTTTGTAAATCAGTTGAAAAACAATGAGTTCATATGATATGTATAAATAAGTGAATAATGTATGGTTAAATGAATAACCATTTAAAAATGAGTTTGTATAAGATAAGTTGTTTGTAAAACAATGTATTGTGAAAAGTATGTTATTTGTATAAAATGTTATATGTATCAAACTGAAATGATTCAAATAACGCTACAATATGTAATACCATACAAACACTTATATATAGGAAGTACCAGCGGCGTATCCACCATGCTTGTATCATATTACACACGCATCGTTACTTAATCACTTAATCAAACCAAACCAAACAATGTAAAATGTCTATGTCAAAGTATCCATGTCAAGATGTAAATCATGTCAAAATGTCTATGTCAAATATCCATGTCAAATGTCTATGTCAAATATCCATGTATGGCAAGTGAAATGTCTCAACTAAACCATATGCACAACAACAAAGTATTGAAGTAAAACTTAGTGTAAATCAAAGTTATGTTTTGTGGGAAATGCATGATCAATGTCAATCATGTTAAAATGTCTATGCCGAAATGTCTATGTCAAAATGTCTATGTCAAAATGTCATGTAAAACGATGTACTAAGTAATGCACACAGTGGCAATACATAGCATGAAATGTAATGAAATCATGTACTATAATGTACTAACGAACATAGCAGTATATGATGTGAAAACAGGAAAGCAGGAAAGTAACAAGTAGGCACATGTGTTTCACCCCAAAACAGTTTGGAAAACAGTAAAAGAGGGGTCTATGTACTCACCTGAGATTGCTCAGTAGTCCTTGAGTAACAACTAAACAATGCTAGAGATCGCGGATATCAAACGGCACCTAGTATAGGTAACTACATTAATAAACCGGACCTAAATCGGAGGATCGGGTAGCATTAGGGTTTGTAAACCAAACGAGTGTAGAGACTCGTGTCTTTTGGTTTAACAAAGCCTACCTACTAAATGAAACTTAACCTAAGTGTCTACGACCCATTACGACCCGTTTAGGTAGCTTATGCTACTTTAACGCGTCGTTCGCGTGAAACGCGTTCGGACCGCCTAACTAGCCCTATGACAAGTGTTATATGCCTAAACATATTACATAATCAGTTATGTGACAAAGGTTTAGGTTACATATGCTTAATTACCAATTATACATGAAAAGGGTATTCTGGTAATTTACCTAAGGCATATAAACTACCTATCATACAACTACTTAAACGATGTGACCATAGGGTATAACCTCGGAAGGTTATTCCCTACCTACTATGGTCACCTAATGTGTTTGGTCGGATCCTAATGATCGACCAAACTGGGTCGGGTTCGAGGTATAAGCGATTTATCAGATCGCTTACCCTACGACCCTAGACAACGTGGTAATCAGTGGGCATAGTCCCAAGGGACTATAACCAACGTGATTACACTCACGTTGCGAAGTTCCTACGAACTTCGCATTGACCATTACTGGTCAACGCTGAAAGTCAAACAAAGTTTGACTTTCTGACTCGAAAAGCAGTAAAAATAAGGAAGAGAACGAAAGAATACTTACGAAGGGTCCCCGAATGCTAACCCAGATCGAAATAGCTCAGGTATGAAACGAAGGTTCCAACTTAGAGCTTTCTTGATCAGATTTGTGGGTTTTGAATGGAAGGGGGGTTGGGTATTTATAGGATATGCACCACCGTTAGGATCGTTTCTCGTAGTACGTGATCGAATCCAAGGCGTACACTTGTCGGGATGTTATGGTGGCTAAAATGTTGTTCTTATCCGCTGACTAGACGATAAGAAACGTGTGGTTGAGAATCGAACAGATGGGACCCGCTTGTTAAAACATTGAATCTGCCCAGAACAGTCAGTCGCGTAGCGCGATGGATAGGCCTCATGGGCTCGCGCTACGCGAGCACCTCTCCTGAATCAGCAAGTTTTGAAAGTTGGCAGCAATGGTCCCTGTTGTGTTTTAAGGCATTTCCGACACTTCCAAGGCCCGTAAAGCCAACTTTAAGGCCCTAAAATGTTGCCTAAACATTGTGGACATGAAACATGTTCAAAAATATGTCGGATGATGGTTCGTTTGGTCGTACGAACGCGATGTTCGCTTAATTACGACGGAATGCGCACAAGCGCGAAAAACGATCCAAATGACGAAACGAATGGATTTTTCTTATGGCGAACACTAAAATATAATGTAGTCATGCTTCCATAAATTTTTTGGATGTCCGGATGTATTCAGAACGTAAGTTATGCACGAAAATGCAAACTTGTGCACTTTTTGACACTTTTAGTCCCTGAATGACCCAAAAGTTTATTTTAGCATACCGAACCCCTCAAAGCCTATTTCTAAGCTATGTAAAGGATATTTATGGTATGTTTAACTTATGGTCATGTTCCGGAAGGTCTGTTACAGTTCAAATTGGCATACTTTCGCAGTTTGTCAAATTTAGTCCCTGTAAGCGATTAAACTTTGATTTCACCACACCAAACCTTCCAAAACTTATGTCTAAGTTATGTAAAGGTTATTTAAGGTATGTTAAGCCTATTTCACTATTCCGGAGTGTTCGTTGCATTAAACTGGTTATATTTACGCATTAGTGCGCGTATAACCTTCCAGAAAGTGATTTAGAGCTTGAAATCGAACAAGAATTGATATGTGTAAACGATACACATATTTATACAAGTCCAAAGTATGAAATACATTATTTCATTGGTTTGGCATTTGTTTGATGGTTGAAATGACACAGGTGTTACAGTCTCCCCTACTTTAGGAAATTTCGTCCCGAAATTAATTCGTAGGAGTCTATTTGTGACTTTGTGTTAAATAACCATCAAAGATGAACAAGACGAAATCCTGTAATTTCTCTTTAACGAACATTTTTCAGAAATGAAAAATGAACAGAGTTATTTTCAACAGGCATTCATTAGAAACAAAAATGAACAGAATAGTCATTTTCCACAACATCTTCAGAAACAAAACAGAATAGTCATTTTACATCTTCAGAAACAAAAATGAACGGAATAGTCATTTTACATCTTCAGAAACAAAAATGAACGGAATAGCCATTTTACATCTTCAGAAACAAAAATGAACGGAATAGTCATTTTACATCTTCAGAAACAAAAATGAACAGAATAGTCATTTTACATCTTCAGAAACAAAAATGAACGGAATAGTCATTTTACATCTTCAGAAACAAAAATGATCGGAATAGTCATTTTACATCTTCAGAAAAAAAAAATGAACGGAATAGTCATTTTACATCTTCAGAAACAAAAATGAACGGAATAGTCATTTTACATCTTCAGAAACAAAAATGAACGGAATAGCCATTTTACATCTTCAGAAACAAAAATGAACGGAATAGTCATTTTACATCTTCAGAAACAAAAATGAACAGAATAGTCATTTTACATCTTCAGAAACAAAAATGAACGGAATAGTCATTTTACATCTTTAGAAACAAAAATGATCGGAATAGTCATTTTACATCTTCAGAAACAAAAATGAACGGAATAGCCATTTTACATCTTCAGAAACAAAAATGAACAGAATAGTCATTTTACATCTTCAGAAACAAAAATGAACGGAATAGTCATTTTACATCTTTAGAAACAAAAATGATCGGAATAGTCATTTTACATCTTCAGAAACAAAAATGAACGGAATAGCCATTTTACATCTTCAGAAACAAAAATGAACGGAATAGTCATTTTACATCTTCAGAAACAAAAATGAACAGAATAGTCATTTTACATCTTCAGAAACAAAAATGAACGGAATAGTCATTTTACATCTTCAGAAACAAAAATGAACAGAGTAACTCTAGATACATGACAAAACTTGCTGTGGTTTCTGTGCACTAAATTTTATAATTATGTACGCGTCCATAATTACGTAATTCCTTGCACAGTCCGCACAGTGCATTTCATGATGTGTCGGGGAAGAAAAATATCAAATCTGTAATGAGTGTGACTAGACTACCCTAGGGTCCTTTTAATCAGATCAACACATGATCTTTTTAATTAGACCACCAAGGAGTCCTTTCAGCTATATCATCACATTATATTCCTAACCAGATTTTTGGATCAATCTGTTTAACTAGACCACTCAGGGGTCTAATTATGGAATAGTACAATATAATCCGAGGGACTTAACTACAACGTAGAAGCCCATTGAGGATTTAATATAGTACCTTTGGATATCCTACTATGAATTTCCTTATACAAAGATATGGAAGATTCTACGAGGATTTGGATAACAAAACTTGGATTACACAAAAACATAATAGAAAACACATAAGCACATAATCACATAGTTGTTTAACTTGTTTATTAATTTGTTATCTTCGGACGCGGATACTTAAAGTACACCAGGAATCCAATTCGTGGATTTCATTCGGCACTTTAATCATTTCAAGAATCCATTCATGAAGATAGGATGATCAACCAAAAATTCGATTTCCGTTTTTCAGGAAAAACGCAATATTCGACTTAAGGTACACAATAATTTAGGACATACGGAAATACCCTTGGGTACCCTATTAAGAATTTATAGCGGTACTTGGGGTATTCGTACAGAATTATAACTTGTACCTTGTACTTCGTTTCTTTGCAAGAGACGGGTACTTAGGATCTTTGTGGAAAACGCAAGAGATTGTAACATGGAAGAATTTTGGGGATAGTTTGCTTTTCAAGGAATACGATTCCTCGATTGTCGGTATTATAGGGGATATGTTGTTTATGCATACGACCACATAAATACATTGTAATGTAAATAAAAAGATTTATTTATTAACAATGATAACAACTGTTTCATGAACCTTGACAACAAAAGAAAATAATACATAAGATATGATTATTTCTAAAGAGTGTTGTCTCCTAGTCGATCAGATGCTCATCTCTGTGCTGGATTAGCATTTGCAAGCTTTGGGCAATTTCTTCGGAAATGTCCCATCTCACCACACTTGTTGCAAGAACCTGGTGGAAAGCGAGCTCGAGCATGTTTGTTGTCAGCTTGCTTCGGTGCAACTGCTGCAACGCAAACTTTTGCCACATGACCTTTAAGTCCACAAATTTGGCATTCGCGGCACTTCACATTAGCATGATGATGTAGGCCACATCGGTTACACAAGGGTGAAGTTCCATTGTATGGCTTCCTAGTACGGGGTTGAGCTGGTTGGTTGGGGATAGCTTGATTACTGTAAGTAACCATGGCGAAGTTCTGAGAAGCCTTTTGCTTCTTTGACTTCTCAGGGAATTCAGTCTGTACATCCATGGTCTTTGATTCCTCAACTGGTTTCTTGTCACCTTTTCGAAAAAGCTTACGTTTCCTGATCTGAGATTCAGTCAACGTTGCAGATAGCTCAATGGCCTGCCTAACCGTAGTGGGGTTACTACCGGTAACAATGTCCTGAACTAAGTCAGGGAGACCATCAATGTATTTTTCGATCGCCTTGTCCAAAGGCGTAACCATGGTAGGACACAACAGGCTCAGCTCCTCATATCGATCAGTGTATGCTCTATGTTCACCGCTGTCTTGCTTAAGATCGTCGAATTCCCTTTCCAATGCCCTGATCTCGTGACGAGGACAGAATTCCTTCATCATCAGTGCTCGAAGTTCTTCCCAAGTTTGGGCCAGTGCCACTTCGGCACCCCTATCTCTCACCACACCGTTCCACCACGTCAAAGCTCGTTTCTCAAAGACACTAGATGCAAAATCTACCTTTCGCTCATTTGGACATTGTACATGCCTGAAGGTGCTCTCTAGACTCTCGAACCATTGCAGAAGTGCTGTCGCTCCTTGAGACCCAGAGAACTTTGATGGCTTGGCCGAGTTGAACGTCTTGAAGCTGCAGAGGGCATTATTGTTGTTGATGGCTTGTATTATTTGAGCACAAAGATTTGGGAAGGCAGCAGCCATTTGCTGCGCGATGATTTCCGCCAGCTCGGCAGGCGTCATCTGATTTTCGCGTCGAGGAGGCATTCTAAAAGAGGAAACATGAAATGAAACGAGTGAGAGAATTAGACGAAAAGAATGAGATGAAACAAATTTGATGAAAGCAAGGATAGTGGTCATTTGATTGTTACTACAAAGCAACAAACGACCCTGGTGAAGAATCAAGTAAAATAGGTCAAAAATAACGTATCGCGAAGACATGCTCGCCTATAAGTGAACACTCATTCCAAGAATTCCCAGGTAAGCACAACTGGTCTCGCGTCTGTTTGAGATGTATACGAAGTGCTTGCCTAGACAGAAAACCCAGAATACAGGCATTCACCCTTCCAGTTTGCACGTGTTCACATTATTAAAAACCCAAAACCTTGACGAGAATTTTGAAAATTCAAAGGGGTTCAAAACCATATAACAGAGGGTTCAAAACCTTACAATAAAGGGTTCAAAACCTAGTAATCAATCATCCTAGAACAGATGATTAGTTTTCAAAGCGGTTTTGAAATTTATGATCTTGTTGTGGTCGTCGCCTAAGGATAGGTGACAGTATTGTTTTATGACTAAACGCAAGTAAACTCGCGTTAGGGTCCTAAGAAGGTTATAGACTAGGTCAAAGCATTACTAATAACCTAATTCCCTATAACCATTGGCTCTGATACCATCTTTTCTGTCACACCCCGACCACGTAGAACATACGAAACGTGGCGGAAACATCGGGGAGTGTTGTAACAGAATTAATTGTCTCAAATCCATGGCAATTGAAGTTTTGTTTTATTGATAAAAAGTGTTACAATGTCTAATCAATCAAGGAAATACAACAAAATTAACTAGTCTTGCATCTTTTATTGTCACTAAAGCCCAAGTCTGTCTATGTGTATCTTGAACATCTTATGCAACAGCTCCTGAAAAACACATGTGAAAATAGGTACGTCAGCATAAAAATGCCTGTGAGATACATAGGTTTTGTGAAAATAAGATTTCATGACTTATGTTTGAGAAAATGTTTAGTCATGAACCTTGTTATTTGCTTTGTTTTGTAAATCAGTTGAAAAACAATGAGTTCATATGATATGTATAAATAAGTGAATAATGTATGGTTAAATGAATAACCATTTAAAAATGAGTTTGTATAAGATACGTTGTTTGTAAAACAATGTATTGTGAAAAGTATGTTATTTGTATAAAATGTTATATGTATCAAACTGAAATGATTCAAATAACGCTACAATATGTAATACCATACAAACACTTATATATAGGAAGTACCAGCGGCGTATCCACCATGCTTGTATCATATTACACACGCATCGTTACTTAATCACTTAATCAAACCAAACCAAACAATGTAAAATGTCTATGTCAAAGTATCCATGTCAAGATGTAAATCATGTCAAAATGTCTATGTCAAATATCCATGTCAAATGTCTATGTCAAATATCCATGTATGGCAAGTGAAATGTCTCAACTAAACCATATGCACAACAACAAAGTATTGAAGTAAAACTTAGTGTAAATCAAAGTTATGTTTTGTGGGAAATGCATGATCAATGTCAATCATGTTAAAATGTCTATGCCGAAATGTCTATGTCAAAATGTCTATGTCAAAATGTCATGTAAAACGATGTACTAAGTAATGCACACAGTGGCAATACATAGCATGAAATGTAATGAAATCATGTACTATAATGTACTAACGAACATAGCAGTATATGATGTGAAAACAGGAAAGCAGGAAAGTAACAAGTAGGCACATGTGTTTCACCCCAAAACAGTTTGGAAAACAGTAAAAGAGGGGTCTATGTACTCACCTGAGATTGCTCAGTAGTCCTTGAGTAACAACTAAACAATGCTAGAGATCGCGGATATCAAACGGCACCTAGTATAGGTAACTACATTAATAAACCGGACCTAAATCGGAGGATCGGGTAGCATTAGGGTTTGTAAACCAAACGAGTGTAGAGACTCGTGTCTTTTGGTTTAACAAAGCCTACCTACTAAATGAAACTTAACCTAAGTGTCTACGACCCATTACGACCCGTTTAGGTAGCTTATGCTACTTTAACGCGTCGTTCGCGTGAAACGCGTTCGGACCGCCTAACTAGCCCTATGACAAGTGTTATATGCCTAAACATATTACATAATCAGTTATGTGACAAAGGTTTAGGTTACATATGCTTAATTACCAATTATACATGAAAAGGGTATTCTGGTAATTTACCTAAGGCATATAAACTACCTATCATACAACTACTTAAACGATGTGACCATAGGGTATAACCTCGGAAGGTTATTCCCTACCTACTATGGTCACCTAATGTGTTTGGTCGGATCCTAATGATCGACCAAACTGGGTCGGGTTCGAGGTATAAGCGATTTATCAGATCGCTTACCCTACGACCCTAGACAACGTGGTAATCAGTGGGCATAGTCCCAAGGGACTATAACCAACGTGATTACACTCACGTTGCGAAGTTCCTACGAACTTCGCATTGACCATTACTGGTCAACGCTGAAAGTCAAACAAAGTTTGACTTTCTGACTCGAAAAGCAGTAAAAATAAGGAAGCGAACGAAAGAATACTTACGAAGGGTCCCCGAATGCTAACCCAGATCGAAATAGCTCAGGTATGAAACGAAGGTTCCAACTTAGAGCTTTCTTGATCAGATTTGTGGGTTTTGAATGGAAGGGGGGTTGGGTATTTATAGGATATGCACCACCGTTAGGATCGTTTCTCGTAGTACGTGATCGAATCCAAGGCGTACACTTGTCGGGATGTTATGGTGGCTAAAATGTTGTTCTTATCCGCTGACTAGACGATAAGAAACGTGTGGTTGAGAATCGAACAGATGGGACCCGCTTGTTAAAACATTGAATCTGCCCAGAACAGTCAGTCGCGTAGCGCGACGGATAGGCCTCATGGGCTCGCGCTACGCGAGCACCTCTCCTGAATCAGCAAGTTTTGAAAGTTGGCAGCAATGGTCCCTGTTGTGTTTTAAGGCATTTCCGACACTTCCAAGGCCCGTAAAGCCAACTTTAAGGCCCTAAAATGTTGCCTAAACATTGTGGACATGAAACATGTTCAAAAATATGTCGGATGATGGTTCGTTTGGTCGTACGAACGCGATGTTCGCTTAATTACGACGGAATGCGCACAAGCGCGAAAAACGATCCAAATGACGAAACGAATGGATTTTTCTTATGGCGAACACTAAAATATAATGTAGTCATGCTTCCATAAATTTTTTGGATGTCCGGATGTATTCAGAACGTAAGTTATGCGCGAAAATGCAAACTTGTGCACTTTTTGACACTTTTAGTCCCTGAATGACCCAAAAGTTTATTTTAGCATACCGAACCCCTCAAAGCCTATTTCTAAGCTATGTAAAGGATATTTATGGTATGTTTAACTTATGGTCATGTTCCGGAAGGTCTGTTACAGTTCAAATTGGCATACTTTCGCAGTTTATCAAATTTAGTCCCTGTAAGCGATTAAACTTTGATTTCACCACACCAAACCTTCCAAAACTTATGTCTAAGTTATGTAAAGGTTATTTAAGGTATGTTAAGCCTATTTCACTATTCCGGAGTGTTCGTTGCATTAAACTGGTTATATTTACGCATTAGTGCGCGTATAACCTTCCAGAAAGTGATTTAGAGCTTGAAATCGAACAAGAATTGATATGTGTAAACGATACACATATTTATACAAGTCCAAAGTATGAAATACATTATTTCATTGGTTTGGCATTTGTTTGATGGTTGAAATGACACAGGTGTTACACATTCGAGCTTTACCCGACTGTGTAGCTTACTTTGTTCAAGCAGCTAAACCTGCTACCATTGAGGAGACTTACCAACTCACAGCTGAGATCAACGACAAGCGAGTCTTAGCTGGGTATTTCAAAACCTCAACCAGGTTACTGCTACTCCCGCTACCGACACCGCAACATGTCAAGGATCGAAGTCTTCATGCTAGAATCGCAAGCGCAAAGGCAACAACAGCAAGAACAACGCAATCGTTACTACACCATCCAACCCCCAACAAGCTACTGATCCCAACTCATAGCCGTCCAAGCGTGTGTATATTGGAACTCATCCTCAGTGCCCTACGTGCACTTATCATCACCCAGTTGGCATAGTTTATCGTTTTTGTGTCCATTGCAATCTCTATGGACATTTCATCATGAACTGTCGCACTGGCCCTCGCCAGTAAGCTCTTCAAGCTCCTGTACCACCACCAGCTCAAGCCCGCGCTCCTCAAGTTAATCAAGCTCTTCCTGCACCAGCTGCATATGCACATGCTTGTTATGCATGTGGTGATCCTAATCACTTTGGCAATGCCTGCCCGAATTGCGTTGTGAAACAAGAACCGTAGCAGCAACCACCGCAGCAACAACAGCAGTGATACACGTTAAATTATACGTATTTTTATACCCCAAAACACTTCCGTTTTAAGCATTTTTGACCAAAACCGCGACGTTCAGGTACCAAATCCGGTACTTTTATAATTTCAGGCCTTAAACGAAGCACAAAAGAAAAATCTGATGAAAACGGATAAATTCTGATGCAATTCTGACGAAACGGACAAAAATCTTATACTGCCAGGGGTCGCACGACCGTGTGACCGGACCGCACTACCGTGTGGATCGCTCGACCTCGAAAGCACTGCCAGTGTGACTGGTACTTGTAACACCCCAAAAACGGGTTTGGTAATCAAACCACGTAATATTAATGACTTGGTAAAATACCGTTAGTGGTGAAAATTTACCCGGTAAATAATAGGGTTTAAATAAATCAATCAAATATTTAATAAAAGGAGGATAAATACTTTGAGAAAGCAAAGTAGATAGAAGGCCCGAGTTAACGGGACTTAAAAAAAATAAACTGAGTCATAAATTCCCCGAACCCACTAAGTTAACTAGGAATGTTTAACCTAGTTAATAAGTGGGAATATTGTTATTAGAAATAAGTAGGCTGTGACCTACTTAATAACGAACCAAACATGAGGGGTTAAAGCGGGATAACTAGAAAAGTTATTTAATTAAATCAAACATAAACACACACACAGTGTGTGTTCTGGATCGAGCTCAGGGGGCTCCCATGGAGCCAAAAACCCTAATCCACATATAATCATCAATTTGAAGGATCAAATGAAGCCCAAATTCACAACTGAACGTGAATTAATGATCACCTGAACAAGAGGATCATAAGGTATGTAAAATCTTGATGTTTGGTGAAGTTGTAAGAATTTGATAATCATCCTAATCGCGAATTAGGCATGGATTAGAGAAGCTATGGCTATATTAGTGATGTATACTTGCTTAGGAACGAAACCCTAAGTGAAAATCATACATAACATGCTATGGATTGATGGATTTGGTGAATTAACACACTTAGATAAGTGGGTTTTAATTTTATGGTGAAATAGATGATATAGTTATGCTTAGAATCAACATGCATGATAACGAATAGAAGGTGTTTGATTAAACCATGAAATTGGGTATAAGATCATACTTCTCACTAAATGGGTTTTTGTATGATATAAAAGAATTGATGTTAAGATCGTGATATAGATGCTTGAAATCATGTTACCTAGTAGTGTGTAAAATTTGATTTCGCTAAGAGTTCGGATGAAATGCCTAAGTGAAATTCAAGAAAACTAAATAGAGGCGTTACTTACATGGGATGTAATGTGAAAATTATAAAAGGGCATGTATATCAAGTGTTAACGCTTACTCTGGCCAAGTAAGTAGTGAACACGTGGTACCATGAACTTCTTATGATGGACACATTTATGTCCGATGTAGTAAGGGTGGGGTGAATGGGACTAACTTAAATGGTACCCAAATGAATCAAATAAGTAAGATGTTTGATAGTAAACGTAAACGTAAGTCGGATGACGGAAGCGTATTACGTAAGAATAACGAGCCCGAGAGAAGGGACAAGGATCAAGTAAAAAGAAAATACAAACCGACCAATAGGAATGCTAAGGCATAGGGATAAAAGTTTGACTGTCACAAGTGATGAAATTCACATGGACAAGTCAAACGAATTGAATAAAGAATAAAGGACTTGATTGAATAAAAGCGATGGATCTCGCTAAGACGACCAAATAAATTAAAATAACGTCTAAAACCATATAAGAATGGTTACTTGAAAATGATTACGGTAAAGATACCCGATGAATGGGTAGGATTTGGAAAGAATGCGTAAACCAAGAGACGGGAACGCGAAATAGAAAGTCAAAAGACTCGGAATATGAGTCATGACCAAAAGACAATGAGAATTTGCAAATAGAAATGTTAATAACTACGCTCAACTGTTTTAAAGTTGAACGGGTCGAATAAAGAATGGAGTTTGATGTTCAGAAGTGATGAAATTTCACACGAACAAGTCAAACGAGATAAATAAGGTATAAAAACTTGGTAGTGCAAGTAAGCGCAAACTGAATAATGGAAGCGCGAAACATTAATGAACCTACGTGATGGGTCATAAAGGAATATATATAGGAAAAATGCAAACTAGCGAAACAAAAATGTTAAAAACACTAAGATAAAGAACCCGGGTAATGGGTCGTAAAGAAGTATAGGTAAGAACCGGGTAACGGTAAGTGTAGGACAAACCGACGTGTAAATGACGTTAGAAGTCATAAAGTCAGAAAGATAATTCGAAAGAGAACAAATGTAGCCTTAGACTACGGTCAAGGTCAAATGAAATCCAAAAAGCAAAAGTAAATCGTTCTAGACATAAAAGGGGTGCCTTGACACCATATATATATATATACAGTCGAATAAAGACTTGAATAAAAGATGATCTACGGGATTATCATAACCTACGGGATTAAACATAGTGTTAAGGTCTATAGGACCAAGAAGACCCTTGGGTCATAAATAGAAAGAAACAAACTGTTGGGTCTCACCTTAAAAAGGTGGAAATCTAAAGGAATAGCATATGAGGCTAAGTGAAAGAACCTACGGATCATATGGGTTAAGCGAGGGAATTAGTTATAATTCCCCGCATTAAATAATAACGGAAAGAAATAGATCCTCGGGAGTAACATTCCTAGAAATGAGAGAAAGATGTGAGACAAAGAGGAAACGTAAATTAAAAATTCAGTTTTTAGTCAAAAACAACGTTTTAACAAAACATAAGTGGTATGAAGTGATTTAGAAAATCTTATACACACATAAGGCCGGAGATGGCAAAATAGTATACCCGGGTGATGGGGTATAAAGTGACGGCGACTAATTAGTCTAGCCGGTAAAACTATTTGAAGTCAAGATATTGTCATGACAAATATAAAGCACTTGTTAAATATAAGACAAGCGCGAAATAAACATGTTGACAGACTAACGCGAAAGAGTGGTCAAGTAACAACTCGGTCAATAAAGATAAAAGATATAAGCTAAAAGTAACGGCCCGCGAGGCCTTACACATGAAGGACGTACGCGTCAATAAAAACGAAAACTCTAGATCCAAAAAGAATGTATGAATGCCTTGAAAACAAAGCGAAGTTCGTTTAGTCTAAAATTTAAAAAAAAACTACGTAAATAAGGTTTCGAGGACGAAACCTCTTTAAGGGGGGTAGACTTGTAACACCCCAAAAACGGGTTTGGTAATCAAACCACGTTAATATTAATGACTTGGTAAAATACCGTTAGTGGTGAAAATTTACCCGGTAAATAATAGGGTTTAAATAAATAAATCTAATATTTAATAAAAGGAGGATAAATACTTTGAGAAAGCAAAGTAGATAGAAGGCCCGAGTTAACGGGACTTAAAAAAATAAATAAATAAATAAACTGAGTCATAAATTCCCCGAACCCACTAAGTTAACTAGGAATGTTTAACCTAGTTAATAAGTGGGAATATTGTTATTAGAAATAAGTAGGTTGTGACCTACTTAATAACGAACCAAACACGAGGGGTTAAAGCGGGATAACTAGAAAAGTTATTTAATTAAATCAAACACAAACACACACACACACACAGTGTGTGTTCTGGATCGAGCTCAGGGGGCTCCCATGGAGCCAAAAACCCTAATCCACATATAATCATCAATTTGAAGGATCAAATGAAGCCTAAATTCACAACCGAACATGAATTAATGATCACCTGAACAAGAGGATCATAAGGTATGTAAAATCTTGATGTTTGGTGAAGTTGTAAGAATTTGATAATCATCCTAATCGCGAATTAGGCATGGATTAGAGAAGCTATGGCTAGATTAGTGATGTATACTTTCTTAGGAACGAAACCCTAAGTGAAAATCATACATAACATGCTATGGATTGATGGATTTGGTGAATTAACACACTTAGATAAGTGGGTTTTAATGTTATGATGAAATAGATGATATAGTTATGCTTAGAATCAACATGCATGATAACGAATAGAAGGTGTTTGATTAAACCATGAAATTGGGTATAAGATCATACTTCTCACTAAATGGGTTTTTGTATGATATAAAAGAATTGATGTTAAGATCGTGATATAGATGCTTGAAATCATGTTACCTAGTAGTTAGTGTGTAAAATTTGATTTCGTTAAGAGTTCGGATGAAATGCCTAAGTGAAATTCAATAAACCAAACGTGCATTGAATAAGTTGATAAGTCTATTGACTTTAAAAAGTCAAACCGACCAAGTATATGATCGAATGATAAATTCGATATAAGAAGCGTAGGATGGAATAGTCGTAAATGATTATGACTAACCTAACTGTCTTACAATTACAATGACAGTTTGACGCAAGGCAAGCTAGGTGAAAGCTTGGGGAAGGAAGCGGGTCAAACGAATCAAGAACGAAGGATAACCATAATTCGGATGCAGGGTAAGTATAGCTTACACTAGTCATATATTTTAGAATATTCTTTGTCGTATTAATTACGAATAGGACAAATACCTAATTGAGATATAGTGTTCCGACGTGTAGTCGTACGGAACAAGATAATCAAATATGATAAGAAACCATATTGATGGTTAAAAATGAGTTGAATTGGTAATTCGGTCATATTATGACGAATGAAACAGGTACTTTTAAGGTTTACCATATAAGGTAAATCATAATAACTAATAAGGGTAAAATTGTAATTTGGGCACTCGCTGACAATAATTGTTGGTTTTGAAAGATACTTATTTCGAAAGCCTGAATAGGCCAAAAAGCGTTAAGAGGCGATTTATAATTAAAATGACCGCACGGTGTAAACCGGAGCGAGTCGTGTAGACGAGATGGCAACAAGCTTCATCTCGCCAATATAATCGGTCATTTAGACCAAACGGGTCAAAAGGTGAAAATATCACCCTTTGACAATATCGACTAATGGTTTGTCGAGTTTTATGAATTCAGGAATAAATATCAAATGGATACTCACAACGCTATTACTTAGCGGTTACTAAGGCAAGGTATCGAAACGGGTCAATATATTGATCCGAGCCAGGTATGTATAATAGGTTAACTACTCAATAGGAACTAGAGGTTCCTTGATAGCTAAATGCAGTCATATAAGCATTTGGTTACCTTAATAAGTAAACCGAATGATTCACATAATGATCGTTGTGTTTTGAAAACATAATGACTTTTCGAATAAAATGCATAGTTTAAAACAGGGCTTTTGGGTCGAAAATGCTTTTAAAAGTCCTTTATATTAATAAAGGGATAAAATGGACCAAAATGCCCTTGCAAGCCAAATCGAGTGAACGACCATAAAGGTTAATTGGAAAAGAGTAGTGTGCTTAAATAAACGCTTAGAATAAGTATAAAAAGCGAAAGATGTAAATCTTTGGTCATTTGACTCTATAAGAGTCTTTGCCGCAAAAATAATGGTTCAAGGGGTAAAACTCGGAATTTAGGAATTTCTACACTTAATACAACACAAATATAGTTGTGAAGGAAGATTAGTTGATAAGAAAGGAGTTAATGTAACGCTTGATGCGAGTGAAAGCGATTCATGCTTAAAATAGGCTTAATTACCCTTAACGGGTCAAAATAAGCACAAGAGCGAAAACAGGTTAGGAATGCGTAAGAAACCCGTGATTTGAACCCAATATGATAGTCAATATTGAAATTATGAACTTCATGAAAATAGGGATCAAACAAACATGTTTTGTTTGGTAAAGTCACAAACGGGTCAAAATATTGATTTTAAATAACAAGCCGAATGCTTAAAAATTTAGAATTTTATTAGTTTAAATGTTGAATTTTAACTCCACAAGATGGAGAATTAAATTATGAGCGCGTAGGAAAAAGAATCGCGTAAAACGGATCAATAACGAAGAAGTTATGGCCGTTTCCGTAAAATCCGGTATTGCTGAAAAATGCAGGACCCAGCTCCATACCTGCTGGAAACTGGTCTCCCCCGCGCCACGCGAGGGAGCAACTTGGTGCCGTCGCGTGGCGCGACAGGCACTGTTTTTGGCGAATAAAATTTTAATCAGTTTTGCTTCCCGGGCTCGTTTAGGCACGTTTTAAACTACGTATGACTAATCCAACTCATGTTTTATGAGTTTCAGGTATAATTTTGACACCGGAGGACGATCAAGCACAACGAAGAATCGAACACGATCAATGTATAAGCTTCCGTACGACGTTTTGTTGTTACTTTTAATTGACAAACTTAATTACATTATGTTCTAAACTTTTAAATTGTAAAAGGATTTAATAAACCCGCATTTCCGATGTACATGTAATCTTAATTACATGATTGTTTTCGTAAAAGATACTCTAAACCTTGATTTATAAGAACGGGCGTTACAGTGGTGCCGATGTTTTCCCGGGCAGCACTATCATGCGACCCGCCGCATGACCGTGCAATGGCTTGACCAATTTTTCTTATCAGAGTTCTGGTGACATCGCACAACCGTGCGATCCGTGGCATGACCGTGCCAATCGGGGGACCCAGATAACTTGTCCACTAGTCAACTTGGCTGACCTCGAATCGGAGAAAATGACGTCACACTACAAGACCTGACTGCACGACCCATCGGCACGACCGTGCCGGTCCAAAAATGTCCTATAAATAGAGCCATTCGCTGCTGGTTTCAATGTTGGGTTTTTCTCCATGTTTCTGGGCGATTTCTGTGTTACGAAGCAGTCCTGGTCAGACCCATTTGAAGCACCAAGATCGAGTGGAAGCATAACCGATCCAACCCATCAATTCCTTGCTTGTTTATGGTTCGATTCCTTGTTCTTATACATGTATTCTGATCATTATTCAAGTTTTGAGCTGATGTTAGTTTATGTAATAGTAGTAATGAACTTGTTTCTTGAATAATCTTTATGTTGTAATCTTGTTTGTATGAATCTTTAGTACTTTTTATGTTGAATCTTCATGATTATATAATGAATGTTTCATTGATGTTGAGTTCCTGATTATGTTTGATTATCTTGGATAATGAATCTGTGGTTAATGGGATGGTAACTATTTCTCGATTAATCACTTGTTTGTAGACTTTGTTTACACCATGAAATCGGACCAGGGTATTGGTTTTATACAAGATATATATTATTTGATTAGGAATGCTTTCTTGTATGTAAGGGTTCTAACGAATTATATGGTGTTGATCACATGTTCTTGAATGCGGTTTATGATCCTTGTTTAGTAGTTTTGGTCTGAAATTGCTGACATGGTAGATTTGTGTTTAAGACTTGTAAAGGTGAAATAGCTTGTTATATGATCTACTTAATTGCGCCTCGTGGCTGTATTGTGACCATCGGTATTGCTTTCTTTGATAAGTGAGGTTAGGAATCCAGACCAAGTAAATAACCTATCTTTAAAGGTTCGCATAAATAAATATCAATAGCTCACTAATGAATGATTTTAGGTGGTTAACGTGTGACCATCGCGTTAACTTTCCGAAGAATCATAATGCTAGAAATCCAGACCCGTTAACTAGCTGTCTTGAAATTGGAAAATTGATCAAGTGCTTTTGTGACATATCTAGATAACATGTTTAGGTTGTTTGTGAAACAAAATATTATTATTCATTTTTCATACTTGGAGTCTAATATGTTTTAAATGCCATTTTAGATCATTTTAGTTAAATACCAATTCACTTACCCTTTTATTTGGTAATCTAATGACAAAGATTTAGTACTTAATAACGCCTGTGTTCCATGGATCGATATCTGGCTCTTACCAATACTTTGCTACATATATGACGGGATACACTTGTCCTTTGTTGTGTGTGTTTTAATGTTAAGGTATAAACCATTTTTATAAATAATAAAACACAAGCTACGCCGGGTGCGATTGTAAATACTGTAAATAAATGTGTATAGTCGCGCCCGCGTCAAGTTTTTGGCGCCGTTGCCGGGGACATGAAGCGATATTTATGGAACAATCTGAGTCATTATTTTACCGGTGTACATACTGTGAATACTTGTACATTTTTGTATTTATTTGTTTTCTTTTATTTACTAACTTGTTAATATTTAACCAGGCACACCCAGTAAGACTAACTTTTCCTTTTCTGTTTTACTAACTACTAACCATCTAACTGACTAACTTTACTAACTCACTAACATACTAACTTTTTATTTATTGTTCGACTAACATTTTTCATTTATTTATTTAATTCAGTTAAGTATTCGGAATAGCACCATTTATTCATTTATTTCATTTCAGCATTTCATTTATTTATTCATTTCAGTTATTTCAATTCTGTATTTCATTTATTTCAATTTAGTCATTTCATTCCTGTTTATATTTATATGTATGCCCGCGTTCGCACGTCGATCCATTTATATATATTTATTTCATTTATGCATTTATTTCAGTTACATTTATTCATTTATTCATTCTTGTTCATTTATTTATTTAGTTAACTGCTTATTTATTCATTCATTTGCACTCATTTATTTATTTTATGTAGTTGTTCAGAATCGAGCGGCTTGTTTAAATTGTTTATTTATTTACTCCCCGAAAATAAAACTTTCTGATAAAATCATCAGATTTTCTGATGAATTCTGATGAATTTATCAGATTGTCTGACGGATTCTGATAAACCCATTAGATTTTTTGAAACAACAATTTTCATTTCTGATGAATTTACCAGATTTTCTGGTAAATTCTGATGGATTTATCAGAAATTCTGATAAAAAGAAAAATTTCATCAGATTTTTATCAGATTTTCTAATAAAAAAAGATTTTGGATGTAAATAAGTTAGTAAACAAGTAAATAGTTAAATAGATATGTATCGTAAATTGTATATATATGTATATTATATAATAGTATTATTACTTATATTTATATTGCTTATATTATTATGTTCTTTTTTCTGTATAATGCCTTCCTTATTTCTTGCAGGTTAATGTCCACAACCCCTGTACCTGCTAATGCTGAGCTAGCCAACGAACCAGAAAATAACCTAAGAAGAAGTAGGCGGCTTCGTGAAAGATCGCTTGTCATTGCACAAAGGATTGCGGCCGCAATCGATGAACCAGTGATACTTTCTGACAGCGAGAGTTCAGAGGACGGAAGAGGAAGCATCATGGCAGAGGACGACCAGCCTTTGAATGAGACCGGCCATCCATGAGGAGAGGGCTTACTACCAAGCATCGCCCGACCTACGATAGTAGCACCGAGTTTTGAAATTAAATCTAGTATAATTAACATGTTACAAAATTCTGTGCAGTTTGATGGGAAGGATCATGAAGATCCAAGTTGGCACATTGCTTCATTTCTTGAGGTGTGCTCGACGTTCAAAATTCAAGACATGTCTGAAGACGCAATTCGTTTGCAAATCTTTCCATTTTCTTTGCGAGACAAAGCCCGATCTTGGCTTTTGTCACTTCTATCAGGGTCCATCACGACTTGGAACGAGATGGCAGATCTTTTTATGTAAAAATACTTCCCGCCAAAAAAGATGTGACAATCGTCACTAAACCAGGTATCCGTACGACTTAATTAATAATTAATTACTGCTTAATTACTGTGCTTGCTTGAACTTGTGAATAAACTGCTACTTGAATACTGATACATGTACTTACTTGCATCATACTTTACTTGTTGTCACTACATTATTTACATGCTGAACCTTAGTGACAAACATGATGCACAAAAGCACAGTAGCACTATAAACGGATAACCTATTGAACATGCTGATAAGCCAGCATCAGGCAGACACTGCCTCTAAGGCCTGTATGAGCCAGAAATATTTTACTACACTAGTGGTGAGTGTAGGGATACAAGGGTTGTAGAACTGCGTCTCTAGGAATAAGTTACAATGACTGGATGTGCCTAAAACGTGCTCTAAGCACAAAATTCAGCACTTTACACAATAATTCAGCTTTTAGCTAACTAATAAAGTGCCAAAACATGAGAAAAATATTACTAGACACTTTCCAAAGTGTCAGAAATGAGCTGTGTCACTAAAAAGGGTAATAACGACACTTTAAAGCTTTGTTAAGCACTTTAACGGATTACTATCCAACCGAACAACCGGACTATACCCGGAACATGAAAATATTATCATTTTCATAGTTTATCTTTTTCTGAGCCAGTTAGGGTCCCTGAATACCCTAACACCCGTCATAACACACTACACACTAGTAACCGAGTTAACACTTAACTTAACTAACTAGTAATTGGTGTTTACTTGGATTTGAACTAGTACCCCCCCCCCCTTTACAAACCGTCCCCAAGAGGGGGACATACCTTGTCCTTTATTTGATTATATTAATCTTGTGCTTAATATCTAAGTAACACAAGATCCATTGGTTATTAGAGCATGATGGATTTATAAATTAACCCTAAGATCATGAAGTTCTTTTCCACAAAACAGCTCACAACTCAACACTCCTCTCTCTCTCTCTCTAAGAGCTACGGCCGAACACCCCCTTGAGCACCCACCCATTTTTGAGTTTTGATCACCACATTCCAAGTGCCTACAAGTGATAAGGATCGCGTATAAGGAACCTTGGTGCAATCGGAAGGCGAAGGACCTCACTCTCTTGCTTTTATCCACGCATTTTTCGCTTAGATTCTTCCCTAGCCTCGAGCTAGTAGTAAGTTGCTTAAATCACCTTCCTGAACTATTTTAAAGTGGTTAATATGATTTGTAACGGTTAAAACTCGTAAACATACAAGTTGAATCTTAAAAGTCTACTAAAAACACTAAAAATGTTCGTTAAAAGCTCATATGTTGTGTAAATCATGTAGTATTTGATTTGTGAAGTTATTTGGACCCGATCTATGTTGTGGTAGCTCGGATCATCGTTTAACCCGGGTTGGTCATGATCATGGATCATGACATAAGGTTGTTTTGGAAGTAACAAAGGTTAAATGATGAAACTCTACCACACACGAATCATGAACTTGTGTAAAAGTGATTTTACTTGTGGAATAGTGTTTAAAACTAGTAGATCTACGGATCTACAAGCGGTATTTTCAAAGGACCGAGTGTCAAAGAAATCATGTTTTCTAAAGACGGATCTTACACTAACAAGAAGGATTTTTAGAACACACAAGTGTGTAGACACTTGTGTAACACAAAGTTTTGACGAAAGAACTATTTTTGTAAATGTTGACAAGAAGTTGTGGAAATTTAATTTCTTTAAAAACGAGACTTTTACGAAACCGGATTGATCTATTCAAAAGATCCACTAAAAGTAATGGGATTTACTTCATATTTTAGATAAACCACAAGTTCATGTATTTTTGCGATTTACATCTATTTTGACTAGTTTGATGGTTTGAATAATGCTTATTGTTGATTGAGAAAATTGTTGGTTTGATTTGTAAAAGAAAATGATACGCTTGAAAGCGTGGCCACCTCCAGTTACAGGGGAAACTCTGGCGAAATTTTTCCAAAAATCTAACACTTAGAAATATTTTCACTATAAGTGTTAGAAATACTTTTCGACTTGTTTTCAAATTATAGATTTCGCCACGACTTTATTTACAAAACATCGGAGGTGGGATTTCACAAAATAAAACTTGGTAAAAATATATTTAGTATATATTTTTCATAAAGTCACTTGATGTGTGTTTATGATTATTTTGTGAAAATACTAGTATTATTTTTAGGGTAAAAATAATACTATCGAATGTTAATGGATCCAAAATAATACGAACGCCTCTATGATTAAAATATAAGATACACCGGTAATTATTATTACCACTCGATCGTTAAAACGTAACTTACGCATTTTGAGAAAATATGACTTAACGCGTACTTTTGACAAGGTATTATTTTGGGGAAACATTTATGTAATAGAAAATATAATGTTTTTGAGAAGAATATTTCTATTTTGGAGTTAGAAATAAAATATATTTTAAGTGAGGCTTAATAATATATTTCGAACACACATGTATTAAATCCCCCATCCTTGGGAAGGAAAATGATTACCAAGTATACAGAATGTAAACACGAAATAGTTGTCTAACTATTTCCCGAAAACTTAAACCATAAAGCTAAGGCACGGCCGTCCGTCTAATAGAATTAGTACGTGTAGGTCGTCACACAGCTGCTTGATTTGGAGACATACTTGGTAGAGACGCACCACTGTGAGTTCATGTCCCCCTTTTCTCTTAACTGTTTTCAGTTTTTAACTGCGGGGGTGAAATACATGTTACTTTGATTACAAGTACTTTAAACATGGTATGGTTAGCGTAAGGAGGGTTACTACTTAGATCATGTGAGTGGGTAGGCGGGAACTGGAGGCCATTAATCCTCATAGTAGGACCGAGGGACGTAAGCGGTAGATCTATCTGGGTGTAGCGAGCCCAACTCCAGGTCCAACAGTGCGGACCTTGGGGTGACTTTGTGCCCAACGCGAAATCTGCTAGGTTTGAGTCTTCCTACTTGCACTTCACACATATCAATGGCCTTGCAAACCATTGGTGATCTCTTTTTCCTTATTTGCTACATACCAGGATTTTTATATATACAAAGGTTTATTTACTCACTTACACATGAACTCGCTCAACATTATTGTTGATTTTTCAACTTACATGTATTTCAGGGAATTAAAAGATCTGGCGCGGTATGTTATGTTTTCCCGCTGCATATGGGTTCCGAGGTCATCCCGGTTTAGGAAATGTGACTTTTTCCTAGACGAGTCACAAATCTTAAACTGCGTTCTATTCACGTTGATGTTTATGTCTTTCAAAACAATGTTTTATGTTATGGTGTTGTAGTTCCTAAGACAATGTTATGTTACTTTGGGTTTCAAATCCTATTTTAATGGATGATCTTGCATGGTTTTATTTCATATAGCTTTGTTATGGTTAAGCTATGGTATTAAGAAGTCACACCAAATTAACCACGCTTCCGCAAAGCCAGGGTGTGACAGCTTGGTATCAGAGCTCTGATCATAGCGAACTAGGATTCCTTCTCGAGTCTAGACTATGATCACTAGCGCTCTCACGAAAACATTTTTACTGCATACCACTTAAGTCCAGATCCAAAACGTTTTTACAAACAAATGTTGAGCACATTTTATTTATTATTTATAGGCTCAGTCTGGAAAGGCTGAGGCTCGGTCTGGAAGGCCGAGGCTCGGTCTGGGAGATTGAGGTAGTTGGCTAGTGGGACTAGGAGAATTGGCTAGTGGGACTAGGAGAATTGGCTAGTGGCACTAGGAAGAGCAGTCTGAGAGGCTGGGAGAATTGGCTAGTGGGACTCGGAGAATTGGCTAGTGGGACTAGGAAGAACAGTCTGAGAGGCTGGGAGGCTAGTGGGACTAGGGGAATTATTTGAATGCTTACTTGGTAACTTATGTGATTATTTGATTGTTTTATTGACTGTTTGTGCATGTTTGTGTTAATGTTACAGACACCATGGACACCTCTGGTACAGGTGACTCAGACACCACAGGACCTAGACCTATAGTATCAGATGACCTAGAGTCTTCAGAGCATGAGGTCCACACCTCCGACGTTACTAGCACGGACGAGGACGACTTTCAGCCCTTTGCTTTACCTGATGGTGCTGATGAGCTCGCTGATGGCCCTTTGGCCGGGGACCTACCGTTAGTGGAGATCCCTGCTCCTATACCACTTGCTTCATATCCTGCTTACGATTTGCTTCTCGACGCCGACGATGATGACGACGTCGATCTGTTTGATGACGAGCCCTTAAAGGATGATGTTCAGGGCGAGGCCCTTCTTGCTGCTGGTGATCTCTTGATGATCGCAGATGCTCCCGCCGAGGAGTCACCTGCTCACTCTTCGGTCCCAGACTCTTTCGAGTCTGTGGCCTCCGCACCTTCACACACCCAGAGTGCGCAGCACTTCTCACATGGATCAGATCCCGACCAGGCATCCTCTGTTGCCCCTATTCCTAGTTTTGCTTTCGACCACGACGATGTGGAGGACTCCGATCCTGTCTTTCCCCCAGGATTCGACTCAGATGAGGATATAGAGTTTATACCCATGGATCAGCCTATGGAGGATCCAGTCGACCCAGTAGACCCAGTTGATCCCATCGACCCTGAGTTTGATTTTGAGATGGCCTTTGATGATCCCGAGCAGCCACTGGACCCTGCTCCTGACCCAGTACTTGAGCATGACCCAGTTCATGCTGACGCACCTATTATTGAGCCTGTCATTGCTGACCCACCTATTGATGATCATCCTATAGATCCTCCGTTGTTGGAGGGCGATCATGTCATTGCTGCTGACCTTGTTGATCCCCCACTTATTGCTGAGGCACCAGTTGACCCTCTTGTTGCACCTCACCATGATCCTATGCCAGTTCAGTTTAATCGAGCACTTTTTGAGGCACAGATTGACCCACGAGACAAGCACGCCCAGCATGGGTGGATTCCTGCTGACGATGAGGTTCCACCTATTCCCCCTCAAATCACTGATACCCGTCAAATTGATACCTCCTTTTCATTTCCTCGGTTTACACCTCCAGCACGACCTGGAGAAGGTTCTTCGGCTCACCCATTTGGACATATACTGGTATCTATCCCTGCTATACCACCGTCTGCTACTTTTTCTCCATTTCATGTGGCACCTTTTGATCCCACCAGTGAGCCGTTTCTCTGGGCGTCACCTTCTGTTATGCCACCGACCGACCCTTACCAGTCCTTCCATATGGGGTATACTATTGAGGACGTTCTGATGTCTTTTGTCGCCCAGCACGAGGCACACACGCAGCGCATACAGGAGCTTGAGAGAGCTCAGCCGCCGCCGTGCCAGTGTCAGGGTCAGACCCACTCTCCTTTGCAGCACCCTCGACCATTGTTACCTGACTATGCTGCACGCCTTTTGGCACTTGAGCAGCAGGTTGTTTCTTGGTTGCGTACCCAGAGAGCCATGGAGGAGGACTGGCTCCATTTGCGTCGCTTGTTTTACACTCACTTTCCCCCTCCTCCACCGCCATCCATGTAGAGCTCTTCAGTACCGTATGGGTAGACGTTGGTGAGAAGACGGCGAATGCTTTTGACTGCACAGCATTTTTGGAGACTGCATTATGATTCTGACTTTTGTTGACATGTATTTGATGTACTGACACTGATTTGATATAGTTTTTGGACTAGGGTGATGTAGCCCTTAGTCGACTGATGTTGTATGACACTGTGATGTACTTGTACGCTTACTATGTGGTCTCAATATATGGCAATCGCAGTATTCTCATCATATTTGATGCCTGATTTGGTTATTTATATTCTATGACATGGGATGTTGTGTGATTGATGTTTGTGACATGGTATGTTGTGTGATTGATATGATTATAACATGAGATGTTATGTACTATTACTATCATTATATACGTACGCTATATTATGACCTGATTTACGTATTATAACATGGGATCTTTAGTATGACCTGACTTACGTAAACCATCTTTTAGAAGATGCCACCAAGGCGTGAGACACGTATGCCTACCAATGAGGCAGAACTCCAACAAGTCATCGCTGCTGCCATCGCGCAATACGCCGCCTCGCAAGGAGGACCCAGCGGAAGCAGCTCGAACAACAATGGCAACAACAATCCACCTCATGGTAATACTAAGTCATTTAGACATACCATGATCTAATTGGATATCTTTAGCAAAGATGCTAATGTCGTTCACATGTTAAAAGGTGAGTGCAGGGTGCACCTACAAGCAGTTTCTAGACTGCAAACCGGTCAACTTTGATGGCACAGGAGGTGCTGTCGCCTTTGTTCGTTGGGCCGAGAAAACTGAATCTATTCTTCGCATGAGCAAATGCGCACTAGATCAGCAAGTCACCTATATCTCAGGGCTATTCTTGGATGGAGCCCTCTCTTGGTGGAATTTGCAAGTACAGACACTTGGTGAAGCTGCTGCCTACGTGCTAACCTGGACCGAACTGAAGGAACTTATGCGCAAAAAGTACTGCTCTCGCACGGAAATCCAAAGATTGGAAACCGAGTTCTGGCATTTGAAAATGGAAGGTCCAAGGATCGCAGAATACGTTCAAAGGTTCCATGACTTATCGCATGTGGTACCCTACATGGTCACTCCGGAGTTCAAGCGGATTGAACGATTCATTTGGGGATTAGCTCCTCAAATCATAAGCATGGTGACCTCATCCAAGCCTGCGACAATTTCTGAGGCAATTGATTTGAGCATAGCTCTCACTGAGGAGGCGATCCGCCTAAACAAGTTTTCTGACATCGAGACAAAGAAGAAAGAAACTCACGTCGAGTCATCAGGAGGTAACAAACGAAAGTTCTCGAATTTCAAACAAGGCACTAGTGGTGTTGTTAAGAAAGGAGAGCCAAACGCGCCAGCTCAGGTTACAGCTGGTAGTGGGAAGAAAGGAAAAGGATATATGGGCACCCAGCCCAAGTGCAACACCTGCCAACGTCACCATTCTGGCCGATGCGGGCCAAAAGTATGTGAAGCTTGTGGAAAGACTGGCCACTTGAAGGATTCTTGTTGGGCTAGTGCTGGCCGGGGAGGCCAAGGAGGATTTGGGAATAGAAATAATAATCGTGGTGATATTGGGAATCGCCCACAGGGGAACAAGGGAGGAAACGGAAATCGAGGCAACAATGGGAATCAAGCTGGTAATGCGAACCAAAACAACAACCAAGCTGGAAATGGAGGTGGAAATGGTCAAAGAATGGGTTGCTTTAACTGTGGAGATATCGGGCACTTTAAGAAGAACTGCCCAGAGTTAAACCAAGCCCGTGGAAGAGTGTTCCAAATCGAAGCGAGGGAAGCGCGCCAGGACCCCAATGTCGTTATTGGTACGTTCCCTGTAAACCAACGCTATGCATCCGTTTTATTTGATACTGGTGCCGATTATAGCTTCGTATCGTTAGAGTTTAAGAATATGCTTGGTTTAGCCGCTAATAAGTTAGATATTCCGTACTCAATCGAATTGTCCAATGGGAAGTTAGTAGAAGCCAATGAAGTGATCAGAGGTTGTGTGATCGAATTGGGAGAGCGTAAGTTTGCTTTGGATCTACTACCAGTCCAGCAGGGGAGCTTTGACGTAGTAGTAGGAATGGATTGGTTATCAGGCAACAAGGCTGAGATAGTTTGTCACGAAAAGGTCGTTCGTATCCCCACCGAAGATGGCGAAACAATTGTAGTTCACGGGGAGAAGCGTGATACGCCGTTAAGAATTATCAGCTGCCTGAAAGCGCGAAAGTGTTTGCAGAAGGGATGTGTTGCCTTCCTGGCACACATTGTGGATAAGAAGGCTGCTGAGCCGAGAATAGAAGACATCCCTGTCGTGAGGGAATATCCAGAAGTCTTCCCAGAGGACTTACCTGGACTACCACCTCAGAGACAAGTAGAGTTCCGCATTGACTTAGTTCCAGGCGCCGCGCCTGTGGCTAAGGCACCTTATAGACTTGCTCCGTCTGAGATGCAGGAACTGTCGACACAACTTCAAGAGTTGTTAGACAAGGGATTTATCCGACCAAGCTTCTCGCCTTGGGGAGCTCCGGTCCTGTTTGTCAAGAAGAAGGACGGTAGTTTTCGTATGTGTATTGACTACCGGGAGTTGAACAAGCTGACGATCAAGAATAGATATCCTCTGCCAAGAATTGATGATCTGTTTGATCAATTGCAAGGCTCAAGCTTTTATTCAAAGATCGATCTTCGATCTGGATACCATCAATTAACGATACAAGAGGAGAGTATCCCGAAGACAGCCTTCAGAACTCGTTATGGACACTACGAGTTCCTTGTTATGCCGTTTGGATTGACAAACGCACCTGCGGTCTTTATGGATTTGATGAATAGAGTTTGTAAGCCGTACTTGGACAAGTTCGTGATTGTGTTTATCGACGACATCTTGATCTATTCAAGAACAAAGACTGAGCACGAACAGCATCTAAGAGCTATTTTGGAGCTGCTGAAGAAAGAACAGCTGTATGCCAAATTCTTTAAGTGCGAATTTTGGCTACGTGAAGTCCAATTTCTTGGACATGTGGTAAATGGAGATGGAATCCATGTTGATCCCACAAAGATCGAAGCAATCAATAAATGGGAAACGCCAAAGACGCCAACCGAGATTCGACAATTCTTGGGTTTGGCTGGCTACTATCGAAGATTCATTGAGGATTTTTCAAAAATCGCTCAACCGTTGACGCTCCTCACGCAGAAAGATAAGAAGTTTGATTGGGGAATCAAACAAGAAGAAGCGTTCCAGATATTGAAGGATAAGCTCTGCAATGCGCCAATCTTAGCACTACCGGGAGGTACAGATGATTTTGTGGTATACTGCGACGCTTCGCGTCAAGGATTGGGTTGTGTGTTGATGCAACGCCAAAAGGTTATTGCTTACGCATCGCGTCAACTGAAAGTACATGAAAAGAACTATACCACACATGATTTGGAACTTGGCGAAGTGGTATTTGCATTAAAGATCTGGAGACACTACCTTTATGGTACAAAGTGTACAATTTTTACAGATCACAAGAGCCTACAACACATATTCAACCAGAAGGAGTTAAATATGAGACAAAGACGATGGGTTGAGTTGTTAAATGATTACGACTGCAAGATAAAGTATCATCCAGGGAAGGCGAATGTGGTCGCCGATGCCCTAAGTCGAAAGGAGAGGATCAAGCCTATAAGGGTTAGGGCTTTAGAAATGATTATCCGAACCGATCTTTCCCTGCGCATTCGTGCCGCGCAGAAAGAAGCTCTCAAGGAAGGAAACCTTGAAGAAGAATATCTCCATGGGATGGAGAAGCTACTGGTACCAAACAAGGAAGGAACGTTATGTTTTGAGAAAAGGATTTGGGTTCCTTGGTTTGGAGGTTTAAGGAAGGTTATTTTCGATGAAGCTCACAAGTCGCGGTACTCTATCCACCCTGGAGCGGATAAGATGTACCAGGATCTCAAAGATTACTATTGGTGGCCTAGGATGAAAGGCGATTTTGCTGTTTATGTGAGCAAATGTTTAACATGCGCTAAAGTTAAAGCCGAATATCAGAAGCCTTCAGGACTTCTGCAACAACCTGAGATTCCCAAGTGGAAATGGGAACAAATCTCAATGGATTTTATTACAAAGTTGCCAAGAACGCCAAGAGGCCATGACACTATTTGGGTAATAGTGGATCGATTAACGAAGTCAGCACACTTCTTACCTATCAGAGAGAAGGATAATACGAGCAAGTTGGCCGAAATATACATGAGAGAGATCGTCGCACGTCATGGAGTGCCTCTCTCGATCATCTCTGATAGAGACGGAAGGTTTATGTCAAGGATATGGCAATCCTTCCAAGAAGCTTTTGGCTCACAATTAAATCTGAGCACCGCATTTCACCCACAGACCGACGGGCAAAGCGAGCGGACGATACAGACTTTGGAGGACATGCTGAGAGCGTGTGTTATGGATTTGGGCGGTAGCTGGGATAAGCATTTGCCTTTGGTTGAATTTTCATACAACAACAGCTACCACACCAGTATTGGTGCCGCGCCATTCGAAGCTCTTTACGGACGCAAGTGTCGATCACCCCTATGTTGGGCTGACGCAGGTGATAGACAGCTTGTTGGTCCCGAAATCGTCCAAGAGACGACAGACAAGATTGCGCAGATCCGAAAACGCATCGAAGCAGCTCGTGAAAGACAGAAAGCCTATGCGGATCCAAACCGGAAACACTTGGAATTCCAAGTGGGAGATATGGTTTTATTGAAAGTTTCACCCTGGAAGGGTGTGGCACGCTTCGGAAAGCGTGGAAAGTTAAATCCGCGCTACATTGGTCCTTTCAGAATTTTGGAAAGAATAGGACTAGTAGCATACAAGCTGGACTTACCTACTGAACTCCACTCAGTTCCCCATACGTTTCATGTATCCAACCTGAAGAAAAGTCCAACTTAAGATACCATTGTCATTCCCATCGACGAGATTCATGTTGACGACACGCTCCATTTCGTTGAAGAACCGGTTGAGGTTACGGATTGGAAAGTAAACAAGACCCGCCGGAGCAGTGTCAAGCTCGTCAAAGTTCGTTGGAATGCCAGACATGGTCCTGAATACACCTGGGAGCGTGAGGACCGGATGAAAGAGAAATACCCCCCACTTATTTCCTAAGAACCCTGCATCTACAAGCAGAACTTAAAATTTCGGGACGAAATTTTTCTAACGGGGGGAGAATGTGACAACCCTCACTAAACCAGGTATCCGTACGACTTAATTAATAATTAATTACTGCTTAATTACTGTGCTTGCTTGAACTTGTGAATAAACTGCTACTTGAATACTGATACATGTACTTACTTGCATCATACTTTACTTGCTGTCACTACATTATTTACATGCTGAACCTTAGTGACAAACATGATGCACAAAAGCACAGTAGCACTATAAACGGATAACCTATTGAACATGCTGATAAGCCATCATCAGGCAGACACTGCCTCTAAGGCCTGTATGAGCCAGAAATATTTTACTACACTAGTGGTGAGTGTAGGGATACAAGGGTTGTAGAACTGCGTCTCTAGGAATAAGTTACAATGACTGGATGTGCCTAAAACGTGCTCTAAGCACAAAATTCAGCACTTTACACAATAATTCAGCTTTTAGCTAACTAATAAAGTGCCAAAACATGAGAAAAATATTACTAGACACTTTCCAAAGTGTCAGAAATGAGCTGTGTCACTAAAAAGGGTAATAACGACACTTTAAAGCTTTGTTAAGCACTTTAACGGATTACTATCCAACCGAACAACCGGACTATACCCGGAACATGAAAATATTGTCTTTTTCATAGTTTATATTTTTCTGAGCCAGTTAGGGTCCCTGAATACCCTAACACCCGTCATAACACACTAGTAACCGAGTTAACACTTAACTTAACTAACTAGTAATTGGTGTTTAGTTGGATTTGAACTAGTACCCCCCCCCCCCTTTACAAACCGTCCCCAAGAGGGGGACATACCTTGTCCTTTATTTGATTATATTAATCTTGTGCTTAATATCTAAGTAACACAAGATCCATTGGTTATTAGAGCATGATGGATTTATAAATTAACCCTAAGATCATGAAGTTCTTTTCCACAAAACAACTCACAACTCAACACTCCTCTCTCTCTCTCTCTCTAAGAGCTACGGCCGAACACCCCCTTGAGCACCCACCCATTTTCGAGTTTTGATCACCACATTCCAAGTGCATACAAGTGATAAGGATCGCGTATAAGGAACTTTGGTGCAATCGGAAGGCGAAGGACCTCACTCTCTTGCTTTTATCCACGCATTTTTCGCTTAGATTCTTCCCTAGCCTCGAGCTAGTAGTAAGTTGCTTAAATCACCTTCCCGAACTATTTTAAAGTGGTTAATATGATTTGTAACGGTTAAAACTCGTAAACATACAAGTTGAATCTTAAAAGTCTACTAAAAACACTAAAAATGTTGGTTAAAAGCTCATATGTTGTGTAAATCATGTAGTATTTGATTTGTGAAGTTATTTGGACCCGATCTATGTTGTGGTAGCTCGGATCATCGTTTAACCCGGGTTGGTCATGATCATGGATCATGACATAAGGTTGTTTTGGAAGTAACAAAGGTTAAATGATGAAACTCTACCACACACGAATCATGAACTTGTGTAAAAGTGATTTTACTTGTGGAATAGTGTTTAAAACTAGTAGATCTACGGATCTACAAGCGGTATTTTCAAAGGACCGAGTGTCAAAGAAATCATGTTTTCTAAAGACGGATCTTACACTAACAAGAAGGATTTTTAGAACACACAAGTGTGTAGACACTTGTGTAACACAAAGTTTTGACGAAAGAACTATTTTTGTAAATGTTGACAAGAAGTTGTGGAAATTTAATTTCTTTAAAAACGAGACTTTTACGAAACCGGATTGATTTATTCAAAAGATCCACTAAAAGTAATGGGATTTACTTCATATTTTAAATAAACCACAAGTTCATGTATTTTTGCGATTTACATCTATTTTGACTAGTTTGATGGTTTGAATAATGCTTATTGTTGATTGAGAAAATTGTTGGTTTGATTTGTAAAAGAAAATGATACGCTTGAAAGCGTGGCCACCTCCAGTTACAGGGGAAACTCTGGCGAAATTTTTCCAAAAATCTAACACTTAGAAATATTTTCACTATAAGTGTTAGAAATACTTTTCGACTTGTTTTCAAATTATAGATTTCGCCACGACTTTATTTACAAAACATCGGAGGTGGGATTTCACAAAATAAAACTTGGTAAAAATATATATGGTATATATTTTTCATAAAGTCACTTGAAGTGTGTTTATGATTATTTTGTGAAAATACTAGTATTATTTTTAGGGTAAAAATAATACTATCGAATGTTAATGGATCCAAAATAATACGAACGCCTCTACGATTAAAATATAAGATACACCGGTAATTATTATTACCAGTCGATCGTTAAAACGTAACTTACGCATTTTGAGAAAATATGACTTAAAGCGTACTTTTGACAAGGTATTATTTTGGGGAAACATTTATGTAATAGAAAATATAATGTTTTTGAGAAGAATATTTATATTTTGGAGTTAGAAATAAAATATATTTTAAGTGAGGCTTAATAATATATTTCGAACACACATGTATTAAATCCCCCATCCTTGGGAAGGAAAATGATTACCAAGTATACAGAATGTAAACACGAAATAGTTGTCTAACTATTTCCCGAAAACATAAACCATAAAGCTAAGGCACGGCCGTCCGTCTAATAGAATTAGTACGTGTAGGTCGTCACACAGCTGCTTGATTTGGAGACATACTTGGTAGAGACGCACCACTGTGAGTTCATGTCCCCCTTTTCTCTTAACTGTTTTCAGTTTTTAACTGCGGGGGTGAAATACATGTTACTTTGATTACAAGTACTTTATACATGGTATGGTTAGCGTAAGGAGGGTTACTACTTAGATCATGTGAGTGGGTAGGCGGGAACTGGAGGCCATTAATCCTCATAGTAGGACCGAGGGACGTAAGCGGTAGATCTATCTGGGTGTAGCGAGCCCAACTCCAGGTCCAACAGTGCGGACCTTGGGGTGACTTTGTGCCCAACGCGAAATCTGCTAGGTTTGAGTCTTCCTACTTGCACTTCACACATATCAATGGCCTTGCAAACCATTGGTGATCTCTTTTTCCTTATTTGCTACATACCAGGATTTTTATATATACAAAGGTTTATTTACTCACTTACACATGAACTCGCTCAACATTATTGTTGATTTTTCAACTTACATGTATTTCAGGGAATTAAAAGATCTGGCGCGGTATGTTATGTTTTCCCGCTGCATATGGGTTCCGAGGTCATCCCGGTTTAGGAAATGTGACTTTTTTCTGGACGAGTCACAAATCTTAAACTGCGTTCTATTCACGTTGATGTTTATGTCTTTCAAAACAATGTTTTATGTTATGGTGTTGTAGTTCCTAAGACAATGTTATGTTACTTTGGGTTTCAAAACTTATTTTAATGGATGATCTTGCATGGTTTTATTTCATATAGCTTTGTTATGGTTAAGCTATGGTATTAAGAAGTCACACCAAATTAACCACGCTTCCGCAAAGCCAGGGTGTGACAAAAGACAGCTAAGCTTAAGAACCGTAGAATGACATTCAAACAGGACGAAGGAGAATCTCTACATGCAGCTTGGGAGAGGTTCAAAGATCTTCTGATCGATGTTCCACATCATGGGTTATCCAAAAGACAACTTGTGTTGAACTTCTACCAAGGACTAAACTACGACTCACAAGAACGTTTAGACGTATATGCAGGAGGCGATCTTGGGACAAAAACACCCAACGAAGCATACGCAATTATAGAAAAAGCTACCTTGAAGTCGAGTTCTCGTCACAGTGGAGTACGAAGTAAAGCATTATCTATTCCTGGAGTTCATCAAGTATATACGTATACGGCTCTTGCAGCGTAGATTGGAGCTTTGGCAGCAAGGTTTGATCAAGCTCAGAACGTTTCGCAGGTACAATCATCATGTGAGCTATGTGGGGTGTCACACGAGCCAGGTACATGTGAGCAGGGTGTTATGTTTACAGGCCACGAAGAGGTGGACTATTTAGGCAATCAAATCAGCCCCCAAAATAATCCCTATAGCAACACATACAATCCGGGATGGAGGAATCACCCAAACTTTGGGTGGAAATCTAATTCAAATAACCAGAACCCACTCGGATATGCTCAACGCGCTCCAGCACCATAACAACCTCTGGGGCAATCCTTTCAGCCCCAGGGACAACCTTTTCAGCCATCAGGGCAAACCTTTCAACCACGTTACAATAAATTAGGTTCAGGAAGCACTTCCCAGCCACAAGCCTCTCAAAACAACTCAAAACTAGAGGAGATGATGGTGCAGCTGTTAAACAACTCCAACAATGCCAACCAAATATCTGAAAAACGATACAGCAGCATGAGGAGCGTTTCATGGCGCAGGAAGGGGAAATGCGGAGCCAGAAGGCTTCAATACAAACCATTGAGAATCAAGTTGGCCAATTGGCCAAAATGTTATCTGAAAGACCCCAAGGCAGTCTTCCAGGTAACACAGAACCAAACCCGAGAGGGCACGTTAATGTAGTAATGACGAGGAGTGGTAAAACTATGGGACCTGACAAATCGGACTCACCACCGATCACTGAGACGGTCCAAACTGACGCTTCGGACGAAGTGCACGCTAGGCGAGTCCCAGCAAGTACAGCACAACTCCAGGAGCGAGTAGCAGATTATACTCCTCCAATTCCATATCCGAGCTGACTGAAGAAGCAGAAGAATGATGAACAACATGGTAAATTTTTAGAAATGTTTAAACAATTACATATAAACATACCATTTGTTGAGGCGTTGGCTCAAATGCCTAAATACGCAAAGTTCTTAAAAGACATCCTCATAAATAAGCATAAAATTGAAAGCTTGTCTTGTGTGTTGATGAATGAAAACTATTCACCCCTTCTCCAAAATCGTCTACCTGAAAAGATGAGAGATCCGAGTAGTTTTACTCTTCCCTGCCTCATTGGCAGCATGACTGTCAGTCACGCATTAGCTGATTTAGAAGCTAGCATAAACCTTATGCCTTATAAGGTTTTTGCTAAATTAGATCTCGGTGAACCTTCACCCACTAGTGTGACACTCTGGATTTTCCCGAACAACCTTCTTGTTTCAGTATTTCGTGTACATATTATTAAATGAAAGTTTGTGATTTATCTTGATGTGCTATGTGTTGATATTGTGTACGTATGATGTATAGTGATGTATATATATGTATAAGTGAGCCGAGACCATGAACCCGACTCGAGACCCCTCGGTCTCGAGTAAACAGTGAAAGATGGGCCGGATGGGCCGCAACCTCCCTTAGCCCACTCGGAAACCCACTTAGGGTGCATCACCCTCTAAATATAAACCTAAAACCCTCACACACTCTCCTTTACACTCTCTCTCACTTCATCCTCACTCCCTCTCTCCCTCTAGAAAACCTTAAACCCTAACAATCAAGCATCACCCCTCCCCTCCTTTCTCTCGGACCAAACCGGTGACAACACTAGAACTCTCGGCTCAAGCTTGGAATCATTCGGAAGTTAACTCATCAACCCTTTGTACCCTCACACTTAGAGTACCTAGCCGGGTAGTGTCTCTTTTAGTTTCTATTGACAAAATACATGGAAAAATTGTTGTTTATCTATGATGAAGGTGTTTGCTTGATGATATGAGTATTATGTTTTGCTTGATTTAAATGATGAAAAGGTTCCATCATGATGATATGTAAACGGATTGGTAGAAGTATGAGAATATAAGTGATGTGTTAAAGTTGTTAATAAGGTTTGATACATGATTAGGGTGTTATATGAGGAAAACATGATTTATGAATTAGTGATGGTAAATAATTGCTAAAAATGCTCCCAAAGTTGCAAGTATAGATCTAGGATAACATGTTTCGGGTCAGTTTGAATGATTATGCATGATGAATAATTTGAATGTATGATGAACAACATGGATATGAGTTGAAGGTGCCTTGAATATTTGAAAAACTTGTTGTTTGATCCATTTTGGTTAATTGTTAGACAAAGAAACATGTTTGTGCATTATCATTGGATAGTACATAGGATCATGAAATGGGAATTCTATTGGATAGTACGATTTGTGCAACATTCTAGAAACAGCAGGTGTTGGAGTCGAAACCCTTGGTCTCGACTCGAAACCATGGAGCTACAACTCGAGACCGCGGTGATTGCGACTCGAGATCTCGACCAAACCACTCAAAACAGACTTCAGGGACTCGAGATCATCATGGTCTCGACTCGAGACGGGACTCGAGACCTCTGAGGTTGCGACTCATGCCAACACCACTCGAGACCAGAAGTTCATGACTCGAAACCGCCTGGTTGCGACTCGGGACCGCGTGTTCTCGAGTCGAGACCACCTTGTCTCGACTGGACTGCTTACTTTAGTTATTGGGCCACAATGTGAATTGTTTGGGCTGCCTGTTTATCTGGACTATGTGTTGGTCGTTATTGCTTGACTGTTCAAATAGTAGAGCAGGCCCAATAACTCAACATGAAACTATAAGCCTACTATGTGTTAGATACATGTAGGATGTACGTGATTACTTGTATCCGAGCCTGACCATCACTGGTAACCATGTTAGGACGTGGTGACCAGCATACTTGACCAAGTAAACCGCCTGCCGAGCAACCCAAGGTGAGTTCACAACTATTAAAGCATGCGTTCCCGGTGGTTTGGGAAACAGAAACTTAAACAACGCTATCCCCTCGTAAGGGATACAAACCTACTTTCTTCCCCTTAAATGGGACTCTTAGTTAATTACTGTTTATACGGAATGCAACGAGCAACACTAAACGAAACTCTATCACTCAAGTCCCTACCATTTAATACCGATTAGTTGCCGGGGCCTGGCGAACGGGTTATTAGTTGATAGCGCTATTTAGGTCTAACTAGCCTCACACCGACCCTTGTTACTGGGAACGGGAGTGAACTAATGTACTCAGGCAAACCGTCAATGATGATAGAACATTGACAAACGGGGCACTGCAGAAACGTACGGTTAAGTAAGTATTCGGTATTGTAAAACAGTTTAGTAGCTTACTTATGGGGTAGCTCCCCATGGCATGTATAAATAGATGAAATTAACTGGTGAAACAAGTTTTTGGTAATTAAAAACTGGACAACTCGTGAACTCGCCAACAATTTTGTTGATACCCTACTGCATACTTTGCAGGTACCCAGTGACTCAGGAGCTTGCAGCTTGGGAATGTGTAGTGGTCGTCTAACCCATGTGTTGGGTTCTAAATAATCTTGAACTATGAACTTTGTTTTGAAACTGTTTGGTTTATGCTTCCGCTGCTTACTTAAACTGTTATTTGAACTTAAACTTTTAAAACTTTAAACTATGATGTTTACTAACTATTGTGGTTGGTGAACATTTTTACTATTAACCAATGCTCAGTATAATTGGTGGCTGGATCCTGGTCAGTCACGCCTCCAAGTGGTGGTATTCCGCATGTGGGATTTTGGGGGTGTGACAGATTGGTATCAGAGCCATTGGTTATAGTGAACTCGGTTTTAAAAAGAAAGTCTTTTTGAGAAAAAACCGACAATAACCCGTGACTCGTGACGACACTACACTCCAAGGGCAAGACTCAACGTACTAGACCCCATAGCTTGGACTTGTGTTTACTTGCTTGATTACTTTATGATTTATGTTCTGCTATATGTACTGGTATACCTAACTAGATAGACACACCCCTCTTCTATCTCATTCTCGCTACATTACGACATCACACTCATACTGTGTTTTCTGGTTATGAAGACAATGAGTGGACGCGGAAGAGGAAACGTTAACATGACTCAGGCTCAGTTCACTAACTTGCTCAACACGGTGGCTGCAGCTTTCGCAGCTCACCCTGGAGGTAAACTCGTTATTTTAGGGTGTTTAGATCCTACCCCCGCATCGTCTTTTCACCTCTAAGCCTATTCGCTTCTCACAACAGGTCAGCAAGCGCCTGCGCAACCACGTGTTTGTACTTTCAAAACTTTCATGGATTGCAAGCCTCTCCCTTTCAACGGCACTGAGGGTTCCATAGGCCTTCTGCACTGGATTGAAAAGGCCGAAGTTGTCTTTGCTATCTGCGAGTGTCCCCCTGCTAATTGGTAAAGTTTGCGACTGGTACGCTTGAAGGAAACGCACTTTCATGGTGGAAGGCGCAGATTCAGATGCTTGGTCTGGAAACTGCTAATGCTACTGCGTGGGAAGATTTCAAGGATATGATAAAGGAAGAGTATTGTCACAGGGATGATATCCACAAACTTGAGAACGAGTACTTTGAGCTCAAGATGGCTGGATCAGAGATTGAGACCTACACCAAACAGTCCAATGACTATGCTGCACTTTGCCCAAACATGTCTCGGCCTATGTATCGAAGGATCGAATTGTACATCAAAGGTTTGGCCCCAGAAATCCGGAGCCATGTGACCTCAGCCAACCTCAATACGATTCAGCCAGTGGTCCGTCTTGCTCACAAACTCACTGATCAGGCTGTGGAGGAGGGCAAGTTGCCCAAAAGGATAAATGCTACTGTTGGAACCTCTGGCGATAACAAGCGTAAATGGGAAGGAAATCAGAGCAAGGAAGCTAACCCCACTCAGACCCCGACTCAACAAAGGAAAACTGAAAACAACAAAGGCCCTCAGCAACAGGGTGGCTATCGGGGAAACCACCCTAAGTGTAACAAGTGTAATCGACACCACAGCGGGGCGTGTAGCAAAGGTCAGTGCCTGCGATGCAACAAAATGGGGCATGAAGCCAAAGACTGCAGGAGTCAGTTCCCAGCTAGGCAGAATCAGCATCAACCACAGCAACAGCAGCAGCAAGGAAACAACCGTGAATGTTACAAATGTGGGGCAATAGGGCACATGCGAAAGGATTGCCCTCAACTGAACCAGAATCGCAACAACAATAATCAAGGTGCTGGAAACAACAACCACAACCAGGGAGCTGGAAACATTGCAAGGGCATTCGTGATTGGGGCTGGTGAGGCAAGGAACGACCCCAACGTGGTGGCGGGTAAGTTCCTACTTAATGATCGTTATGTTTCCGTATTATTTGATTCTGGAGCAGATGCTAGTTATGTATCCCTACGTATTAGTAAGAAGCTTAAGACTACTCCTACGCTGTTAAGCTCTAAGCGTATCGTTGAAATAGCTAATGGTAGAAACCTCGAGGCCTCACACGTTATTCGTAACTGCAAACTAGAATTGTCTGGTCAGACCTTCCGTATCGATCTCTTCCCCATCGTTCTCGGAAGCTTTGACGTCGTCATTGGTATGGATTGGTTATCCAAGCATCGAGCTGAAATCCTCTGCCAAGAGAAAGTTGTTCGTATTCCCCATCCTTCTGGCAAACCCCTTATCGTTTAAGGTGACAAAGGCGGAGAAGTCACAGGCATCATTTCATTCTTAAAAGCCCAGAAGTGTTTACGAAAGGGGCACACCGCTATCTTAGCACTTGTCACCGATACCCAGGAAAAGGAAAAGAGGATTGAAGATTTCCCCATTGTACGCGACTATCCCGAGGTATTCCCCGAGGAATTACCTGGACTCCCTCCTCACCGTCAGGTCGAATTTCAAATCGAGCTAACTCCCAGAGCGGCACCTATAGCTCGTGCACCTTATCGACTAGCCCCCGCTGAACTAAAGGAACTTTCTACTCAACTACAAGAACTATTGGACAAAGGTTTTATCCGTCCTAGCTCGTCACCCTGGGGAGCCCTAGTGCTCTTTGTTAAAAAGAAGGATGGCACATTCCGAATGTGCATTGATTACCGCGAACTGAACAAGGTTACCATCAAGAATCATTATCCACTTCCCCGTATCGACGATCTGTTCGACCAGCTGCAAGGGTCGAGCTACTACTCCAAGATTGATATGCGATCGGGCTATCACCAGCTAAGAGTCCGCGATGAGGACGTCTCTAAGACTGCTTTCAGAACCCGCTATGGTCACTACGAATTCCTTGTCATGCCCTTCGGAAACGCACCTGCGATCTTCATGGATCTCATGAACCGAGTGTGCAAACCCTACCTCGACAAGTTAGTGATTGTGTTTATTGACGACATCCTAATTTACTCGAAGAGTCAAGAGGAGCATGAACAACACCTGCGTCTTATTCTCGAACTCCTTCGCAATGAGCAACTGTACGCCAAATTTTCGAAATGTGATTTCTAGCTTAGAGAAGTCCATTTCCTTGGGCACATAGTCAATCAGGATGGGATTCACGTCGACCCCGCTAAGATCGAATCCATTAAGAATTGGCCTATACCTAAGACTCCGACCGAAGTTCGCCAATTCTTGGGATTGGCAGGATACTATCGAAGATTTATCAAGGGATTTTCAAAGATCGCTCAACCACTCACGACCCTCACTCAGAAGGGTGTTGCTTGCAAATGGAATGATGCTCAGGAATCTGCCTTTCAGGAACTAAAGAAGAACCTTTGTAGTGCTCCTATTATTTCCTTACCTGAAGGTACCGACGACTTTGTTGTTTACTGCGACGCTTCTATTCAAGGACTTGGTTGCGTGTTGATGCAACGCGAGAAGGTTATTGCTTACGCTTCGTGACAACTCAAGATCCACGAACGGAACTACACGACACATGACTTAGAATTCAGAGCTGTGGTCTTCGCGCTCAAGATTTGGAGACACTACTTGTATGGTACCAAGTGCACGATTTACACCGATCACAAGAGTCTCCAGCATATAATGGAACAAAAAGAGTTGAATATGCGGCAACGCCGATGGGTCGAGCTTCTAAACGACTACGAGTGCGCGATTAAATATCATCCAGGCAAGGCTACTGTTGTGGCAGATGCCCTCAGCAGGAAGGAAACCAAACCTAAGCGTGTTCGTGCTTTACAGCTCACAATCCACTCGAACCTCCCTAATCACATCCGAAATGCTCAGGTTGAAGCATTGAAGGCCGAGAACATCAGGGCTGAGTCCCTACGAGGATCAAGGAGACGATTAGAACAAAAAGAAGACGGTGCTTACTACGTAACCGGGCGTATATGGGTCCCACTTTACGGGAATTTATGCGAGCTTGTAATGGACGAAGTCCATAAGTCCCGTTACTCAGTACATCCTGGTTCGGATAAGATGTACCACGACTTAATGACTACATATTGGTGGCCTAGCATGAAAGCCCACATAGCAACTTATGTCAGTAAATGTTTGACTTGTGCAAGAGTCAAGGCTGAGTATCAGAAACCATCGGGCTTACTCGAAATGGAAATGGGAGCAAATTTCCATGGATTTCGTTACTAGTCTACCTAGGTCTCAACGCGGAAATGACACTATTTGGGTGATAGTGGATCGATTGACTAAGTCTGAACACTTTTTGGCTATTAAAGAAACAGACAAGTTTTCTACCTTGGCAGATGTTTACTTAAAGGAAGTGGTTTCGAGGCACGGTGTGCCAACCTCTATTATTTCCGATCGAGACGCGCGTTTTACTTCTGAGTTATGGCAAGCTATGCACAAATCCTTTGGCTCATGTTTAGACATGAGCACCGCTTATCATCCACAAACGGATGGGCAATCTGAACGCACCATCCAAACCCTTGAAGACATGCTTAGGGCATGTGTGATCGATTTTGGCAAGGGTTGGGAAAAGCATCTGCCGTTAGTGGAATTCTCCTACAACAACAGCTACCACACCAGCATTCAGGCAGCACCCTTTGAGGCATTGTACGGTCGTAAATGTCGATCGCCTCTTTGCCGGGCGGAAGTTGGTGACAGCCAGATCACAGGTCCAGAACTTGTGGTAGACACTACGGAAAGGATTGTCCAGATCAGACAACGCATGGCGGCAGCTCGTGACCGTCAGAAAAGTTACGCTGATAAGGATAGGAAACCGCTAGAATTCCAGGTTGGTGACCGGGCTCTACTTAAAGTCTCACCCTGGAAGGGTGTGGTTCGTTTTGGAAAACGGGGCAAGCTTAATCCGCGATATGTCAGACCCTTCGAAATTATCGAAAAGATCGGTAAGGTTGCTTACAAATTGTATCTGCCTGAAGAACTGAGTGCGGTGCACAACGTCTTTCATGTGTCTAATCTGAAGAAGTGTCTGTCAGATGAAACACTCATCATTCCTTTCAAGGAACTCACTATTGACGAACAGCTACACTTTACTGAGGAACCGATTGAGATCACGGATCGAGAGATCAAAACCCTCAAACGTAGCCAGATACCTCTCGTACGAGTTCGTTGGAACTCGCGCCGTGGCCCAGAGTTTACCTGGGAGCGGGAAGACCAGATGAAGCGCAAGTATCCCCAATTGTTCCCAAATGAAACTCCCAGCACTGAAGCTACCACCGAATTTCGGGACGAAATTCCAAACTAACAGGGGGATAATGTGACACCCCGTTGAAACGTTCTCACCAGCTTGACAGTGGCTGCCTTAACTTTCGGGACGAAAGTTCTTAAAACTTGGGGATAATGTGACACTCTGGATTTTCCCGAACAACCTTCTTGTTTCAGTATTTCGTGTACATATTATTAAATGAAAGTTTGTGATTTATCTTGATGTGCTATGTGTTGATATTGTGTACGTATGATGTATAGTGATGTATATATATATGTATAAGTGAGCCGAGACCATGAACCCGACTCGAGACCCCTCGGTCTCGAGTAAACAGTGACAGATGGGTCGGATGGGCCGCAACCTCCCTTAGCCCACTCAGAAACCCACTTAGGGTGCATCACCCTCTAAATATAAACCTAAAACCCTCACACACTCTCCTTTACACTCTCTCTCACTTCATCCTCACTCCCTCTCTCCCTCTAGAAAACCTTAAACCCTAACAATCAAGCATCACCCCTCCCCTCCTTTCTCTCGGACCAAACCGGTGACAACACTAGAACTCTCGGCTCAAGCTTGGAATCATTCGGAAGTTCACTCATCAACCCTTTGTACCCTCACACTTAGAGTACCTAGCCGGTTAGTGTCTCTTTTAGTTTCTATTGACAAAATACATGGAAAAATTGTTGTTTATCTATGATGAAGGTGTTTGCTTGATGATATGAGTATTATGTTTTGCTTGATTTAAATGATGAAAAGGTTCCATCATGATGATATGTAAACGGATTGGTAGAAGTATGATAATATAAGTGATGTGTTAAAGTTAATAAGGTTTGATACATGATTAGGGTGTTATATGAGGAAAACATGATTTATGAATTAGTGATGGTAAATAATTGCTGAAAATGCTCCCAAAGTTGCAAGTATAGAGCTAGGATAACAAGTTTCGGGTCAGTTTGAATGATTATGCATGATGAATAATTTGAATGTATGATGAACAACATGGATATGAGTTGAAGGTGCCTTGAATATTTGAAAAACTTGTTGTTTGATCCATTTTGGTTAATTGTTAGACAAAGAAACATGTTTGTGCATTATCATTGGATAGTACATAGGATCATGAAATGGGAATTCTACTGGATAGTACGATTTGTGCAACATTCTAGAAACAGCAGGTGTTGGAGTCGAAACCCTTGGTCTCGACTCGAAACCATGGAGCTACAACTCGAGACCGCGGTGATTGCGACTCGAGATCTCTACCAAACCACTCAAAACAGACTTCAGGGACTCGAGATCATCATGGTCTCGACTCGAGACAGGACTCGAGACCTCTGAGGTTGCGACTCATGCCAACACCACTCGAGACCAGAAGTTCATGACTCGAAACCGCCTGGTTGCGACTCGGGACCGCGTGTTTTCGAGTCGAGACCACCTTGTCTCGACTGGACTGCTTACTTTAGTTATTGGGCCACAATGTGAATTGTTTGGGGTGCCTGTTTATCTGGACTATGTGTTGGTCGTTACTGCTTGACTGTTCAAATAGTAGAGCAGGCCCAATAACTCAACATGAAACTATAAGCCTACTATGTGTTAGATACATGTAGGATGTACGTGATTACTTGTATCCGAGCCTGACCATCACTGGTAACCATGTTAGGACGTGGTGACCAGCATACTTGACCAAGTAAACCGCCTGCCGAGCAACCCAAGGTGAGTTCACAACTATTAAAGCATGCGTTCCCGGTGGTTTGGGAAACGGAAACTTAAACAACGCTATCCCCTCGTAAGGGATACAAACCTACTTTCTTCCCCTTAAATGGGACTCTTAGTTAATTACTGTTTATATGGAATGCAACGAGCAACACTAAAAGAAACTCAATCACTCAAGTCCCTACCATTTAATACCGATTAGTCGCCGGGGCCTGGCGAACGGGTTATTAGTTGATAGCGCTATTTAGGTCTAACCAGCCTCACACCGACCCTTGTTACTGGGAACGGGAGTGAACTAATGTACTCAGGCAAACCGTCAATGATGATAGAACATTGACAAACGGGGCACTACGGAAACGTACGGTTAAGTAAGTATTCGGTATTGTAAAACAGTTTAGTAGCTTACTTATGGGGTAGCTCCCCATGGCATGTATAAACGGATGAAATTAACTGGTGAAACAAGTTTTTGGTAATTAAAAACTGGACAACTCGTGAACTCGCCAACATTTTTGTTGATACCCTACTGCATGCTTTGCAGGTACCCAGTGACTCAGGAGCTTGCAGCTTGGGAATGTGTAGTGGTCATCTAACCCATGTGTTGGGTTCTAAATAATCTTGAACTATGAACTTTGTTTTGAAACTGTTTGGTTTATGCTTCCGCTGCTTACTTAAACTGTTATTTGAACTTAAACTTTTAAAACTTTAAACTATGATGTTTACTAACTATTGTGGTTGGTGAACATTTTTACTATTAACCAATGCTCAGTATAATTGGTGGCTGGATCCTGGTCAGTCACGCCTCCAAGCGGTGGTATTCCGCATGTGGGATTTTGGGGGTGTGACAACTAGAATGAGCATTCGACTTGCAAATCGTTCAATCAAGTATCCGCGTGGATTCGCTGAGAATATGCTTGTTAAAATCGATAAATTTGTGTTTCCCGTGGATTTTGTTATTTTAGACATGGACGAAGACTCAAAAGTGCCATTAATACTTGGACGCTCGTTCCTCAATACTGCAAGAATGATTGTTGATGTGGCAGCTGGCCAAATCACTCTCCGAGTAAATTACGAGCACGTGACTTTTGATATTAAAAGATCAATGCAACATCCGCAAAGTCACGATGAAATGCTTTACTATGTCGACATTGTCGACACTTGTGTAAGCCCTCATTTCCAAAGCATGATTGAAGAAATTGATACGGACACACATCTGTTGTGTGGGAACCTAGATGGCATTTCGCAGGAGGGCCACGAAATTAAGCAGCCGGTTTGCCAAATAGGAGATGATGGTTCCCAAAGTCCAGATCAATTTGTGGAGATTAACCATGAAGTTGAAGAAAAGTCAAAGCCTTCGGTTGAATACCCACCTTCGTTGGAGTTAAAAGAACTCCGACCGCATCTGGAGTATGCATTTCTAGACGAGGAGTGTCACTTGCCAATCATCATTTCAGCATCTTTAGCAAAAGAGGAAAGAGACAGCTCCTCGAGGTTCTAAACCTTCACAAGAAAGCTATGGCATGGAAGATTATGGATATCAAAGGCATTAATCCTTCTTTTTGTACTCATAAGATTCTAATGGAAGATGATTACAAGCCTAGTACACAGCACCAAAGGCGTTTAAATCCTAACATGCAAGACGTGGTGAAGAAAGAAGTAATTAAGTTATTAGATGCAGGGCTGATTTATCCTATATCTGATTATGTGTGGGTAAGTCTAGTGCAAGTAGTACCCAAGAGAGGTGGTATTTCTATAGTTCCAAACGATAGGAATGAACTTATTCCTACTCGTACCGTCACAGGATGGCGAGTTTGCATCGATTATCGCAAACTCAACGATGCCACCCGTATGTGACACATGTGCCTCTGCGACCATCAAACAAATACCAAACCAATGAAATATTTTATTTCATACTTGGGATTTGTATAAATATGTGTATCTTTTGCACATATTAATTCTTGTTCGATTTCAAGCTTTAAATCGCTTTCTGAAAGGTTATACGCGCACTGATGCGCAAATATAACCAGTTTAATACAACGAACACTCCAGAATAGTGAAATAGGCTTAACATACCTTAAATAACCTTTACATAACTTAGAAATAAGTTTTGGAGGGTTTGGTGTGGCGAAATCAAGTTTATTCGCTTACAAGGACTAATTTCGACAAACTGCGAAAGTATGCCGATTTGTACTATAACGAACATTCCGAAACATGACCATAATTTACACATACCGTAAATATCCTTTACATAGCCTAGAAATAGGCTTTGAGGGGTTCGGTGTGCTAAAATAAACTTTTTGGTCATTCAGGGACTAAAAGCGTCAAAAAGTGCATAAGTTTGCATTTTCGCGCATATCTTACGTTCTGAATACATCCGGACATCCAAAACTTTGTGTAATCATTAAAATATTTTATTTTAGTGATTGGCACGATAAAATTCCATTCGTCACATAATTTGGATCGTTTTTCGCATTCGTTCGTGTTTCGTCATAATTAACCGAACAACGCAACCGTACGACCAAACGAACCGACATCCGAGATATTTTTGAGCATGTTTCATGTTCCCTATACTTTAACTTCATATTAGATCCTTGAAATGGGATTAATGGGGCTTAAACGTGTCAAAAATGCATCAAAAACCATGTTTTGCATATTCAGGGACCAAAATTGACATTCTGCCATAGTTATCTTAGGAAGGGACCAAAATGAAAAATCTAAATTCCAGCTTTTTCCAGCTATTCCCCTCATTTGCACATGGTTTTAATGAAACTAGGGACTCCCATGGTTTCACAAAACCATGGGCACATATGTACGGATGAGATCGAAGCTCGTTTTACGATGAACGATCTTAACGGTTGTGCAAAAACTATATAAACCCCACCCCCTTTGCTCTCAAACTCAGATTTGATCTGATTTTAATTCACTAAGTTGAAGTCTTGCACTTCATACCTCAGAATAAATTGGATCAAACCTCCTTGGACCTTTTGTAAGTCCTCTTTCGTTCTTTTATGCATTTTTTTAGCGTGAAAGCCAAACTTTGTTTGACTTTCTGCATTGACCAGTTTATGGTCAATACGAAGTTCGTTTGAGCTTCATAACGTGAGCGTAATCACGATGGTTTTAGTCTCTTATGACTATACCTACTGATTACCACGTTATCTAGGCATAGTGGCGAGTCGTAGTTTCGGCCAAAATGCGTATTCTTGCGTATTTTGTAACCAAACTACTTTTAGGTATCAAAACCATTTGTTTTGATACCAAACCTGTTTTCTAACTTCGTTAAACATGTTTTAACATGTTTAGCTCGTCACTTTAGGTTTAGTGCTTATGTAGAGTCGTAAGTCAAGCGGTCTAAACAACCGCTTAGACTTTCGAACTAGACCCGTTTGGTCGATCATTAGGATCCGACCAAACATGTTTATTGACCATAGTTGTATAGGGAATACCCTTCCGAAGTTATACCTTATGGTCACTTCGTTTAAGTAGTTGTATGATAGGTAGTTTATATGCCTTAGGTAAATGACCAAAATGCCCTTTTTACGCATAAATTCATTTTAAGCATATGTAACCTAAATTTTCACATCTAAACTGATTAGGTAACATTATGTGACAACTCGAGTTTCCGAGATTTCCATCTTCGCATTTAGTGCACGTTAATTATTTTTTTTATTGTTTATGTGTTTGTTTACACGACTCGTTGTTTCACAACGCTTACCTTTGTAATACGTTATATCGTATTTCGATTGATATTTTATACTTGGGATCCATAATATATTTTTTTATATGTGATTGTATGTTAATAAGGTGTTGTATTAATTAACATTGTTAATAAAGATGAACTCTTACTGGAAACAATACCCATGAAATCACCCAAGTGATGAAAACACTCTAGTGTTTTCGTCCAGAATGTTTGGCGAAATCAGAGATGGGCTTGGCCCATGGCCCAGTATTTTGAGATATTTTATATAAGCAGTTTATAAACAAATCTTCTCCGAGACGTTACCCATTCACCAAACCTTATCACTTTGTTCTCTCTCTCTACATCTGAAACCCACAAAGAGAATTCCTCATTTTGAAGCCAAACCCCTGTTTAATACGGTTAGTGATTTACATGTAAAGATGATATCTTATATTGACTGCTACTGTGAGATATTATAACCTTATGATCTGATTTTGATTGATGATTTCATTGTTTTTTTTTATGAATGATGATTGATAATCTTCGAGATAAAGTGATCGTAGATAGTTAGTTGATAAATGCACAACTAGATCTCCTGTTAAATGTTAAACACTATGATGTTGTTGGATGTTAATTCTGAAAATACAGATGAGTAGATATCTAATCAAATGTTTTATGCTTTTGTTTGATTGATTGTTTGTACAAAAGGGTTGAATCTGAAAAGAAATGGGATTAGAATTGCTGGGTTTTATGTTACAGTATGTGTTGTTGATGATGATGAATAGTCACGAAAACACCCCCCCACAAATGAAAGTGGACGAAATCACTTATGTGATTTCGGCCCAAGTGTATACGGCCCAAGGATGTTTTCGGCACATAAGGGTTTTCGGCCCAATAAGTGTTTTCGTCCCATAAAAGGGATTTCGGCCATAAGTGATTTCGGCTAAAGTGGATTTCAGCCTATAGTGATTTTGGCTCATGTGTTCTGTGTTGTTATTGACCTGTTTGTTTATTAACTCAGTTTGTTAATTCTAGTTAGTTTATTAACACTGTTAAACTAAGTAACTATGTTAAGTCATAAACTCAGTTAGTGTATGTATGTTCTGTTAGTTGTTAATTAAGTTAATTAGATTAACTCTTTGGGTATATAACTTTGTTTGATTAACTCTGTTATGTTTAACAATCTTGTTTGTTATCGATTCTGTTAAGTCTAGCAACTTTGTTTAGCATGTTGGTTCTGCATAGATTATTAATTCAACTAAAAGATGTTAACTCTGTTAGTTAACTAATACTGTAAAGTTATTATCCCTGTTACATATGTTAACCTTGTTAAGCTTGTTAAACCTGTCAAGTATGTAAGAGAATAACCATGGTTAGAATAAACTGTGGAGGAAATCTATGTGAAGTATGAATGGTATGAATGTGATTAATTGCCTATGTGATACATGATGTTAACAGTCAAACACACTTGGTAACATAGATTGCAAACGAAACCTTGCAAACATAAATTGACTGTATATACGTGCACTATAGGACTTGACTGATTTATTGTGAGCACTTAACTTAGCATACCGAGCAAACAAGGTGAGTTCACACTTCTACCAAGGCATGGGATTCCCGGGGTTGGGAATGGGTTGATTGATTATTTATGCTTAAGAGTTATTGGAATTACATACCATTGGCCTCGGGAGAGGAAGGTCAATGGTAGATACTACTAGACTAGTGGTACATATACTTCTCTTCGCAAACATGCCGGGATCGGCCGCGATACTAGAACAATCTTCGCAAACATGCCTGGAGGGCCGCGAACTATACTTTAATCTTCGCAAACATGCCTGGAGGGCCGCGATACAAATATAACTAGTCTAGAAAACATGGGAAACCCCCACTAAACTTCGCAAACATGCCTAGAGGGCCGCGATGCTATTACATACGATACATGATCACTAAACGAACATACGATTTACGATACGAACATTATAACTAAATAACCAACTGTGAACTCGCTCAACTAGTTGTTGACTCTCTGTTACATGCCTTGCAGGACCTTAGGTACTTATGGAGCTTGCACGGGAGGCACGGTCGTTGTGGACATGGATCGTGAATGTGTTGTTAAACATTATGACATTTTGAACTTAAACTTATGTTGGGTTTTACATTATTGCTTCCGCTACACACTTGTTTATATTTGGTTTTGGAAACACCTATCGTATTGATGAATGACTTTTACTATATACTTATGTTCAATATGATTGGTGGCTTGATCCTGGTCATGTCACGCCTCCAAGCGGTGGTATTCCGCGTGTGGATTTTGGGGGTGTGACACATTAATAGACATGTTAAGGCATATATTACTTTTCATAAGACTAGTTAGGCGGTCCGAACGCGTTTTACGCGAACGACGCGTTAAAGTAGCGTAAGCTACCTAAACGGGTCGTAAGTCGTAAGCACTTAGGATAGGTTTCCTTTTAGAAAGTAGGCTTTGTTAAACCATATTACATGATTTCATATACTCATTTGGTTTGCGAAACCTCATTCTATCCAATCTTCCGATTTAGGTCCGGTTTATTTACATAGTTACCTATATTAGGTGCCGTTTGATTATGTGATCCCTCTAGCTTTGCTTTGTTGTTGTTCAAGACTTCTAAGAACCCTCAAGTGAGTACATAGTCCCCTCTTTTATTGTTTTTCAAACGTTTTGGGGTGAAACACATGTGCCTACTTGTTACTTTCATGCTTTCCATGTTTTCATATCATATACTTGCTATGTTCATTAGTACACTATTAGTACATGATTTCATTATGTTTTGCTAGGTATGTTCACTTAAGATGCTAACGCAATTGTTTTATGTTTTGAACCATTTGTAATCCATTTGATGTATGTGAACCATTTGTAATCATTGGATGTATGTGAACCATTTGTAATCATTTGATGTATGTGAACCATTTGAAATCGTTGGATATATGTGAACCATTTGTAACCATTTGATATATGTGAACCATTTGTATCTGTTTGAACCATTGGGTTAGGGAAGTGGTTAGGTAACGGGGCGGGTGTAATGTGTTAAAAGCATGGTGGATACGCCGCTGGTACTTCCTATATATAAGTGCTTTTAACACATTATATATCGTTGCGTTATCTAGATCACTTGGGTAAACGATTTTGAAACAATATCACACAATGATGTTTTCTGAATAATATAAACCATACGAGTTTTGTTAACGATTTTCTACTATATGTTTTACAATTTGATTTCATAAAACAAATGTTTTGGAGTTAAGAATCATGGCTACGAGATTTTATAAATCATATCCAACTTGATTTGAGTTGGTTAATTATGTAGCAATACTATACTTTTCAAAACAAGGTTTTTAAATAAGTATTGCAACATGTAAAACGAGCCATGAATCTGACACTCAAATAAAACCTATGTACTCGCCGGCATTTTTATGCTGACGTATTTTCACATGTGTTTCAGGTACCATAGTTGATGATGATTGATGATGATATTTGTGTACGCTCACATAGGAATGGACGAGGCCTTAGTGACTTAATAACAATGAAAGACTATTTGTTTATGTTTTGTTTCAAATTCCAATGTAATGTAATACATTTAATTCAATAAAACGAAATTGTTTAATCCATTGTTGTGAAACAATGATTCTGTTACAACACTCCCTGACGTTTCCGCCACGGTTTGTTGTTTTACGTGGTCGGGGTGTGACAGAAAAGTTGGTATCAGAGCCAATGGTTATATGGAATTAGGTTATTAGTAATACTTTGACCTAGACTATAACCTTCCTAGGACCCTAGCACAAGTTATCTTGTGTTTAGTTTTAAAACAATACTGTTGCCTATCTTTAGGCAGCAACCACAATAAGAACATAAATTTTGAATCCGCCTTGAAAACCCATCATCTGTTCTAGGATGATTGATTACTAGGTTTTGAACCCTCTAAGTTTTCAAAATCTCGTCAAAGTTTGGTCTAAATAATGTGAACACGTGCAAACTGGAAGGGTGGGTGCCTGCACCCTGGGTCTTCTATCTAAGGCTTGAGTCTTCGTACAAATCCGCAGTATCGGACCAGTCACTCTTACCTGGGAACTCTTGGGGTGAGTGTCCACTTATAGGCAAGCATGTCTTCGCGATACATTATATTGACCCATTTACTTTGATTAGTCACCGTCTCATTTGTTTGCCTTTGGTAACAAACAAATGGTCACAATCTTCATGCGTTGTCATTCTCTTTTGACTATCTTTCGCTTGTTTCCTCCCATGCCTTCCATTATCTTCAAGATGCCTCTTCATCGCAACAACACTCAAATGTCCGAACCAGGTGCTACAATTACCCAGCGAATAGGCGTCGTACTCCAGAGGACCATTGATTTAGCTATCACCATGACTCGCCTCAGGGATGAAGCCGTATAAGGGAACTGCTCCTTGGTGCAATTAATGCCACCGTCATCATCCGAATCAAATACCCTGTTTCAAATGTACCCACGGTGGACGATGGGGACATTTGGTTAACATGTACCACTTTGCAATCCAAAGCAAGGCCGTTACAAATCCTGTTGCTGCTCAACCTTCAAATTCTGCTTCATATGTCGCCTTGGCATATCTAGCGCCTCAACCTCATGAACTTTCTACCTTGTGTATCGACTTAAGCACGCCTAGTGCAAGGTGTCGAAACACCTCTCGTTACACAAATTCTAAATTCCATGAAGGATCTTTCTATCCTCATAATTAGATCCTTATGGATGGGTATCGTTCATCGGAGCCCTTAATTGAATTCTTTGTATGATTCAATACGTACATTACGATTCAATAAGGACAAAGCCGAATTCCTATTAAGATATTCCTATCTTCATAGATAGATTCTTGAAAATGATTAAAGTGCCAAATGAAATCCACGGATTGGATTCCTGGTGTGCTTTAAATATCCGTGTCCAAAGATAACAAATTAAAGGTCAAGTTAAACAATTATGTGATTATGTGCTTATGTGTTCCCTTTTATGTTTTTGTCTGATCCAAATTTTTGTTATCCAAATCCTCGTAGAATCTTCCATATCTTCGTATAAGGGATTCATAGTAGGATATCCAAAGGTACTATCTTAAATCCTTAATGGACTTCTACATTGTAGTTAAGTCCCTTGGGTTATGAAGTATTATTCTATAATTGGACCCCTTGAGTGGTCTAGTTAAACAGATTGATCCAAAAATCTGGTTAGGAGTATCATGTGATGATATAGCTGAAAAGACTCCTTGGTGGTCTAACTAAAGAGATCACTTGTCGATCTAATTAAAAGGACCCTATGGTAGTCTAGTCACACTCATCACAGGTTTGATTTTCTTCCCCAACACATTATGAAATGCATTGTGCGGACTGTGCAAGGAATTACGTAATTATGGACGCGTACATAATTATGGAATTTAGTGCGCAGAAACCACAGCAAGTTTTGTCATGTGTCTAGAGTTAACCCTGTTCATTTCCATTTCTGAAGAATACCCATTGAGGAAAATGACTCATTCCGTGCATTTTTGTTTCTGAAGAATACCCATCGAGGGAAATGAATATCCTTTTGTTTAATCCTTCATTTCCGTTTCTGAAGAATACCCATTGAGGAAAATGACTCATTCGGTTCATTTTCATTTCTGAAGAATACCCATCGAGGGAAATGAATATCCTTTTGTTTATTCCTTCATTTCCGTCTCTGAAGAATACCCATTGAGGAAAATGACTCATTCCATGCATTTTCGTTTCTGAAGAATACCCATCGAGGGAAATGAATATCCTTTTGTTTATTCCTTCATTTCTGTTTCTGAAGAATACCCATTGAGGAAAATGACTCATTCCGTGCATTTTCGTTTCTGAAGAATACCCATCGAGGGAAATGAATATCCTTTTGTTTAATCCTTCATTTCCGTTTCTGAAGAATATCCATCGAGGGAAATGAATACCCTTGATTTTTCTTCCTTCATTTCCATTTCTGAAGAATACCCATTGAGGAAAATGACTCATTCCGTTCATTTTCATTTCTGAAGAATATCCATCGAAGGAAATGAATATCCTTGATTTTTCTTCCTTCATTTCCATTTCTGAAGAATACCCATTGAGGAAAATGACTCATTCCGTTCATTTTCGTTTCTGAAGAATGTCCGTTGAGCGAAATAACAGGATTATGCCTTGCATATCTTTGATGGGTTATTCTACGCAAATAGATAAACACCCTAGATTCCATGCAAGACAAATATTTAACACAACGTCACAGACAGACTCCTACGAATAAATTTCGGGACGAAATTTCCTAAAGTAGGGGAGACTGTGACACTTGTGCCTCTGCGACCATCAAACAAATACCAAACCAATGAAATATTGTATTTCATACTTGGGATTTGTATAAATATGTTTATCTTTTGCACATATCAATTCTTGTTAGATTTCAAGCTTTAAATCGCTTTCTGAAAGGTTATACGCGCACTGATGCCCAAATATAACCAGTTTAATGCAACGAACACTCTGGAATAGTGAAATAGGCTTAACATACCTTAAATAACCTTTACATAACTTAGAAATAAGTTTTGGAGGGTTTGGTGTGGCGAAATCAAGTTTATTCGCTTACAAGGACTAATTTCGACAAACTGCGAAAGTATGCCGATTTGTACTGTAACGAACATTCCGAAACATGACCATAATTTAAACATACCGTAAATATCCTTTACATAGCCTAGAAATAGGCTTTGAGGGGTTCGGTGTGCTAAAATAAACTTTTTGGTCATTCAGGGACTAAAAGCGTCAAAAAGTGCATAAGTTTGCATTTTCGCGCATATCTTACGTTCTGAATACATCCGGACATCCAAAACTTTGTGTAATCATTAAAATATTTTATTTTAGTGATTGGCACGATAAAATTCCATTCGTCGCATAATTTGGATCGTTTTTCGCATTCGTTCGTGTTTCGTCGTATTTAACCGAACAACGCAACCGTACGACCAAACGAACCGACATCCAAGATATTTTTGAGCATGTTTCATGTTCCCTATACTTTAACTTCATATTAGAGCCTTGAAATGGGATTAACGGGGCTTAAACGTGTCAAAAATGCATCAAAAACCATGTTTTGCACATTCAGGGACCAAAATTGACATTCTGCCATAGTTATCTTAGGAAGGGACCAAAATGAAAAATCTAAATTCCAGCTTGTTCCAGCTATTCCCCTCATTTGCACATGGTTTTAATGAAACTAGGGGCTCCCATGGTTTCACAAAACCATGGGCATATGTGTAAGGATGAGATCGAAGCTCGTTTTACGATGAACGATCTTAACGGTTGTGCAAAAACTATATAAACCCCACCCCCTTTGCTCTCAAACTCACATTTGATCTGATTTTCATTCTCTAATTTGAAGTCTTGCACTTCATACCTGAGAATAAATTGGATCAAACCTCCTTGGACCTTTTGTAAGTCCTCTTTTGTTCTTTTATGCATTTTTTTAGCGTGAAAGTCAAACTTTGTTTGACTTTCTGCATTGACCAGTTTATGGTCAATACGAATTTCGTTTAAACTTCATAACGTGAGCGTAATCACGATGGTTTTAGTCTCTTATGACTATACCTACTGATTACCACGTTATCTAGGCATAGTGGCGAGTCGTAGTTTCGGCCAAAATGCGTATTCTTGCGTATTTTGTAACCAAACTACATTTAGGTATCAAAACCGTTTGTTTTGATACCAAACCTGTTTTCTAACTTCGTTAAACATGTTTTAACATGTTTAGCTCGTCACTTTAGGTTTAGTGCTTATGTAGAGTCGTAAGTCAAGCGGTTTAAACAACCACTTAGACTTTCGAACTAGACCTGTTTGGTCGATCATTAGGATCCGACCAAACATGTTTAGTGACCATAGTTGTATAGGGAATAACCTTCCGAGGTTATACCTTATGGTCACTTCGTTTAAGTAGTTGTATGATAGGTAGTTTATATGCCTTAGGTAAATGACCAAAATGCTCTTTTTACGCATAAATTCATTTTAAGCATATGTAACCTAAATTTTCACATCTAAACTGATTAGGTAACATTATTAGACATGCTAAGGCATATATTACTTGTCATGAGACTAGTTAGGCGGTCCGAACGCGTTTTACACGAACGACGCGTTAAAGTAGCGTAAGCTTCCTAAACGGGTCGTAATGGGTCGTAAGCACTTACGATAGGTTTCCTTTTAGAAAGTAGGCTTTGTTAAACCATATTACATGAGTTCCTATACTCATTTGGTTTGCGAAACCTCATTCTATCTGATCTTCCAATTTAGGTCCGGTTTATTTACATAGTTACCTATATTAGATGCCGTTTGATTCTGTGATCCCTCTAGCTTTGCTTGGTTATTGTTCAAGACTTATAAGCACCCTCAAGTGAGTACATAGTCCCCTCTTTTACTATTTTTCAAACTTTTTGGGGTGAAACACATGTGCCTACTTGTTACTTTCATGCTTTCCATGTTTTCATATCATATACTTGCTATGTTCATTAGTACATTATTAGTACATGATTTCATTATGTTTTGCTAGGTATGTTCACTTAACATGCTAGCGCAATTGTTTTACGTTTTGAACCATTTGTAATCCATTTGATGTATGTGAACCATTTGTAATCATTGGATGTATGTGAACCATTTGTAATCATTTGATGTATGTGAACCATTTGAAATCGTTTGATATATGTGAACCATTTGTAACCATTTGATATATGTGAACCATTTGTATCTGTTTGAACCATTGGGTTAGGGAAGTGGTTAGGTAACGGGGCGGGTGTAATGTGTTAAAAGCATGGTGGATACGCCGCTTGTACTTCCTATATATAAGTGCTTTAACACATTATATATCGTTGCTTTATCTAGATCACTTGGGTAAACAATTTTGAAACAATGTCACACAATGATGTTTTCTGAATAATATAAACCATACGAGTTTTGTTAACGAGTTTCTACTATATGTTTTACAATTTGATTTAATAAAACAAATGTTTTGGAGTTAAGAATCATGGCTATGAGATTTTATAAATCATATCCAACTTGATTTGAGTTGGTTAATTATGTCGCAATACTATACTTTTCAAATCAAGGTTTTTTAATAAGTATTGCAACATGTAAAACGAGCCATGAATCTGACACTCACATAAAACCTATGTACTCGCCGGCATTTTTATGCTGACGTATTTTCACATGTGTTTCAGGTACCATAGTTGATGATGATTAATGATGATATTTGTGTATGCTCACATAGGAATGGACGAGGCCTTAGTGACTTAATAACAATGAAAGACTATTTGTTTATGTTTTGTTTCAAATTCCAATGTAATGTAATACATTTAATTCAATAAAACGAAATTGTTTAATCCATGGTTGTGAAACAATGATTCTGTTACAACACTCCCCGACATTTCCCCCACGTTTTGTTGTTTTACGTGGTCGGGGTGTGACACCGTAAGGACCACTTCCCGCTTCCGTTCATCGACCAGATGCTGGAACTTTTGTCGGGGAAGTCATTTTTCTGTTTTCTGGATGGGTTTTCAGGATATTTTCAAATTATTATCGCTCCTGAGGACCAGGAAAAGACTACTTTCACATGTCCTTTCGGCACATTCGCCTACCGACGTATGCCTTTTGGGCTGTGTAATGCACCAGCCACATTTCAGCGCTGCATGGTAGCCATTTTCCATGACATGATTGAAGACTCCATGGAAGTATTCATGGATGATTTCTCTGTGTTCGGGAGTTCTTTCAATCAATGACTTGGAAATATGAAAAGAATGTTATTGAGATGTAAGGAAACTAATCCTGTACTTAACTGGGAGAAATGCCACTTCAGGGTGAAAGAAGGGGTAGTTCTCGGACACAAAATCTCTGAAGCCAGGATGGAAGTTGATCCAGCAAAAGTGGATATCATTTCTAAACTTCCTCCCCCTACCTCGGTCAGAGCAATTAGAAGTTTCCTGGGCCATGTAGGGTTCTATAGGCGATTCATAAAAGACTTTTCAAAAATCGCGAGACCTATGACTCATTTGTTAGAAAAAAGACGCTCCATTTTTGTTTTCAGACGAATGCATGAAACCGTTCAAGCAGCTGAAACAAAGGCTCATTGAAGCCCATATTCTAGTTGCACCAGACTGGGCATTGCCATTTGAGATAATGTGTGACGCCAGTGATTTCGCAATAGGAGCAGTCTTAGGACAACGAAGGGAAAAGCATTTGCATCGTATTTACTATGCCAGCAAAACTCTACATGATGCTCAGGAGAATTACACGACCACAGAGAAAGAGCTTTTGGCAGTAGTTTATGCTTTCGACAAATTCAGGTCGTACCTTGTGTTGTCCAAAACACTTGTGTATACGGATCATGCAGCTATCAAATACCTTTTTAGCAAACAGGACGCAAAACCGCGTCTTATCAGATGGATCTTGTTACTGTCACACCCCGACCACGTAAAATAACAAATTGTGGCGGAAACGTCGGGGAGTGTTGTAACAGAATCATTGTTTCACAACCATGGATTAAATTGTTTTGTTTTATTGAATCATTGAACTCATTGTTTTATTACAATTTAAATAAATACAAATATTGTCTTTCAAGTTTTAAAGTCACTAAGGCACGAGTCCATCCTATGTATAGCATGTATCAACAGTCATTTCATAGCAGCACCTAAAACATATATGAAAATACGTACGTCAGCATAAGAATGCCTGTGAGTAACATAGATTTTGTGAATTAGATTCATGGCTTTGGTTAACACAAGAAAAAGGTTTTATGTTTACAAAATAATAGCCATGAATCCTTGTAAAAAGTTTGGTTTCAAAATACATTGTTTTGATAAAAAGGTTTATAGTATATGCAGAAATATACTTTGGTTTTGAAAGATCGAATAAATAGTATATCAAAGTATACTTTAGTCTTGAAATAGTTAAATAGATAAGTAGTATATCAAAATATACTTTGGTTAATGAAAATAATAGATTTGGTAGTATATCTCAAGTATACTTTGGTTTAAGAATGAAAGTATTGGTAGTATATCAAATTATACTTTGGTTTGAAAATAGCATATTAAACTATGCTTTGGTTTGAAAATAGCATATCATCGATGCTTTGGTAGTATATCAAAATATACTTTAGTTTGTGAAATAACAGAGTCGGTAGTATATCAAAACTATACTTTGGTAAAGCAGTATCATGTTAGTAGTATATCGAAATATACCTAGATCATGATTTTGGTAGTATATCAAACTATACTTTAGTAAATAGTAGCTTGTCAAACTATGCTTTAGAAAATAACATGGTCAACAGTATATTAAAACATATGTTGGATTTTGTACATAGTATATCAAAATATACTTTGGTATATAATATCACATTGGAGAGCACATCAAACTGTACTTTGGTAGTATATTAAAATATACAAAAGAAATTGTGATTTAGTATTCATTCAAACCTTAGTGTATCAAACTACACTTTGGAGACTATAGAAATACCACAAAGGCAATTTCTATTTGGTTAAAATTTGGTTTCTGACATTCCATACAACAGGAATGGGGTGTCTAGTCCTATAGCGCTATATCGTACTACCAATCGGCTTGGTGAATGTATAAAGAATGTACAATCCAACAATTAGTTTTAAAATGTTTGAAAATTTGTTTTTAAACCATAGAATATTGTTCAATTCGTCAAAAGATAAGTACTAGCATGTATAATCATATAGTTGAAATCATAAAAATAACAAATAGGCACATATGTTTCACCCCAAAACATTTGAAAGCAGTAAAAGAGGGGACTATGTACTCACTTGAGATTGCAAGTATCCTTGATTAAGTGTCCTAACGAAGCTCGGAAAATCAAGGAATCAAGTGGCACCTAGTATGGAATCACTATGTTAAACAATCGGAACTCATATGGCATGATTTAATAGACCTAACATTCTGATTTGGAAGTCTACCTAAGTGCTTTTGACCCGTTTTGACCCATTATGGTAGTATAAGCTACTATAACGCGTCGTTTGAGTAAAACTATGGTCGGATGGTTAACTATGTGCTATGTCAAGTCTTACATGTCCAATAATACCTAAACATGTTACTAAATCAGATTATATGTCAAAAAGTTGATCACATATGAAAAATATGGATTTATGCTTCAAAAGGGCGTTTTGGTCATTTCCTATGGGCATATAAACTACTTAACAAATAACTAACCAATCCTAAGTAATCATAAGGTATAACCTCAGAGGTTATTCCCTATGCAACTATGATCACTAAACATGCTTGGTTGGATCCTAATGATTAACCAAACGGGTCGGGTTTGAAAGTCTAAGCGGTTGTTTAGACCGCTTAACTTACGACCCTAAACAAGCACTAAACTAATAGTGACGAGTTAAACATGTCAAAACATGTTTAACTAACTTAGAAAACTGATTTGGTATCAAAACAAAGTGTTTTGATACCTAAAAGTAGTTCCATTGCTAAATGCGTGCTAAAATGCATTTTGACTGAAACTTTGACTCGTCACTACACCTAGTTAACGTGGTAATCAGTAGGTATAATCGCTAAGGATTATAACCATCGTGATTACAATCATGTTGCAAAGTTCAAACGAACTTTGCGTTGACCATTGACTGGTCAAATCTGAAAGTCAAACACTGATTGACTTTCACGCTTGGAAAGTGATAAAAGAACGAAAGAAGCTTACAAAGGGTCCAAGCTAGGGAGAACTTGATCTAAAATTCTCAGGTATGAAGTTTTTCAACCTCAACTTAGAGAAATCAGATCAAGGGTGAATGAAACAATGAAAATGCTTGGCTATTTATAGTTGTTGTGAACTCACAAGATCATTCCATTTGTTTATGTGGCCAAGAAGCAATAAATCTCAGCCATCCATGTGTTAAGAGCAGAATAAATGCCTTGGAGAGGTGTTAACTTGGTTAACACACAAAGACATTGGCAAAAACAGCCCCCTGATCTATCAACAGAATGCTGAAAATCATTTTCTGGAACTGGGCATGTTTACGCGCCCCGCGTAAGATAGGGGACAGGGCTTACACGGCCCGTGTAGTCCCTGCAGATCAGCACAAGTTTCAGTATTAACAGCTTTGGTCCCTGCACTTGCATAAGCCCATTTTTGGCACTTTTAACACCCGTTAAGCCATTTTCAAGGCCCTACAAGGTGGTCAAAGTATACAGGACACAAATTATGCTCGGAAAAATCTCGGATGTCGGTTCGTTTGGTCGTACGGTCGCGTTATTCGTCTAATTATGACGAAACTCGAACGGACGCGAAAATGATCCAAATTAAGCGACGAATGGTATTTTTGCATGCCGATCACTAAAACAAAAATATTTTAATGTCTACAAAAATTTTGGATGTCCAGATGTGGTCAGAACGTAAGATATGTGCGTAACTGCAAAGTGTCACACCCTGGCTTTTGCGGAAGCGTGGGTTTATTTGGTGTGACTTCTTAATACCATAGCAACAATCATAACAATGCTATATGATAAAAACACAAGATGTTCATCCATTAATATAGTTTAGAAAATGCCATAACATAATTGTCTCGAAAACAGCTACCCAAATAAGTTACAACCTTAACTTGTTTAAAATGAGTTCACAATGGACTCATCAAAAGACCATAAATAAAACGAGGTTTTGAGACATGTGACCCGTCCAAGCAAGGGTTACACCTCCCAAACCCTACACCCCTGGATGACATCTTTTATTTAATACGCAGCTTAATGTGCATCACCCGCCAGATCCGATTAATTCCCTGAAATACATGTAGTTTGAAAAATCAACAAAAAGTTGAGCGAGTTCATGTGTATGTGAGTATGTATAACCCTTGTAAACGATGTATGTATAATCCTTTGTAAACGGTGTATGAAAATCCCTGGTATGTAGCAAAAAGGAAAATAAAGAGATCACCAATGGTTTGCAAGGCCATTGATATGTGTGAAGTGATGCAGGAAGACTCAAACCTAGCAAATTTGTACCGGGCCTCGGCAGACACAGTCACCACTATGGGCCACCCCGGCCTCATGGGTGTGGGCTCGCTACACCCAAATAGATCTATCACTCATGTCCCTCGGTCCTACGACGAGGATTAATGTCCTTTAGTAGCCGCCTACCCACTCACATGATCTAACGGTGTATGAAAAGTCCCTCCTTAAGCTAACCATACCATGTATAGAAATGTTTGTATAATTGTAACATGTATTTCACCCCCGAAGTTGTAAAACTGAAAACAGTTAAAAGAAAAGGGGGACATGAACTCACTGAAGTGCGTCTCTTGTATCGTACTCAAATCTCCGGCCTCGTCAGCAAACACGACTCCCTACAATGTGCTAATGTCCATTAGACGATCGGGTCGTGCCATGCCTTTGTATTTACGTTTGAGTTACGATACTTTGATATTATTCCAAGTTATAACTTATTGTTAAAATAATAATTATTTTAACTTACATTATATTTTTAGGTCTTGAAATAATAGTTAGGCAACTATTATGTATTCATACTTCTCAAGTATTTTTATGTGTGTATTTCCTTCCCAAGGATGGGGGTATTTATACATGTATTTTTGTGATTTAAAGTCTTGACATTATATATTTTTAAGTCCCACCCTAGAAAATATATAATAATTTATTTATCAAAAATAATATATCCCAAAATATATATTTTTCCCAAAAATAATATATTTTCATTCTTTGTATCCAAATAATATTTACCCCAAAATATATTCGTAAACGTATTTTCCGGATTTATAAATGTGATGGTATTTTGCTAAGTTACATTATCTTGTCCTAAATAATATAACTAGTTCCCAAAATAAACAAATAATCACACAAGCGTTTTAGTATGAAATATATATTCTAAATATATATTTATCCGCTTTTATTTTCGAAAACCCACCTCCGACACTTTGAAGTTTTGTAACAATACTCATGGCGAAGTTTACTTCCGAAAAACAAAGTTAAACACGTTTGTAAACAATTGTTAGAAAATAATTTTCTAAGTCTTGGGATTTTTAGAAAATTTCGCCAGAGTTTCCCCTGAAAACGGAGGTGTCCATGCTAATAAGCATATCATTTTCTTTTCAAATTCAATCAACAATTATCTTTTAAACAACTTTACATCACCGAGAGTAAAAACTATACGCGTTACATATTAATCATGAATCTTGATATATCCCGAAAACACGTAGTAACTTGGTAAAGCTTTTAGTGGACTTAGTTACCTTCCAAAGTGTATTCGTTTCTTTAAAAATCATTTTCTTACAAAAGTTTAGTGTTTACAACTTGTAAACAATTTTTACAAAAATTAATCCTTTGAACTCTTCTTGTAAATAAAAGGTTTTCACACTTATTTTATGTCCAAAAATAGTATAAGTGTATGTAAGAGTCATGATTTTCCAAGAACCGATTATCTAACTTGGTTTATTTAGAAAAGCCCTTTGTAAAACCCGGATCTACATGATCCTCACTTACTTTGTTTACTAATATTTCAAGAAAAAATATTTTCATTCAAGTTCATGATTAAACTAGAAGGTGGTTATTTTATATAACACATAACCACTTTCTAATCTTGTTACATCATATTTCTAAATATTATTTAACAAGATCCATATGGTGATTAACACCACATAACCAAGAATCAATATGAAATCAACAATACATTCATAACAACATCCTACTAGTGACATTTCATCTTCATGTTCCATTCTAATGTAAACTTTATGTAAAGCTTCATGTAAACTTTTATGTTCAAGTTTCTTGTTTAAACTCTTTTAGTGTTCTTATGAATCTCATCATAATATAACTTTTAACTACTCAAAGTAGGAATAAACAAGAGTAAATCAAGACTTACTACTAGCTTATAGCTAGGGAAGAATCTCTAGTGAAAAGATGAAGAAGATGATGGTGAAAAGCAAGTGAAAGAAGCTCCTTGAAGTTCCACAAGTTGCAAGCTTCCTTGAATCACCTTTTAACCTTGAATGAAGCTTGAAAATGGAAGATTGTGGTGGTGATATGGTGGAGGTGGTGGCGGTTGTATATGACCGAGAGGAGGGAGAGAGAGTGAGGGTAAGGGGTGTGAAGATTGTGAATGATATTATGATCTACGAACTATGCTTTTAAAGATTACTTCAAATATCATGTCCAATTCCACAAGTAACAATCTAATAAAATATAGGATAAAAATCTAGAAGTAAGATGTGAAGTATGGTGTGGATATTTTGTGGGGTCCCTTGGGACCGAAATCGGTTAGGGGGGGGGGTTGGTTGTAAATTTTTGATGGTAATTGGTAATTGTAAGTTAGAATCCAAGTATATGTTTACATATGATATTTACTAGAGAAATTAGTGGGTGTTATGGTGAACGGGGATCATGACTAGCCAAAAATAATAAAACAATGTATTTGACAAAAATTTAGTGTCCCGGGTAATGTCCAGTTGTTCGGTTAGCTACCGTTCCGTTAAAGTGTTTAATTAGTCCGTAAAGTGTCTTTTATATATATTTTTGTAACACTTTTAATTCCCGGCACTTAGGAAAGTATACAGGACCATTCTGCCATATTTTTGCACATTACTAGCATGTTACAATGCTGAATTTTGTAAATAAATGCAGAATTATGCACTTAAAGTGTGTTTTAGGCAATTCCCGGCACTTTAACTGTCACCTAGTGACGCAGTTTTATGGTCCTCACTTCCCTACACTCCATACTAGTGTAGTACCCTGTCCCTGGCTCATACTGGCCTCAAAACATTGTCTGTCTACGTGCTGGCATTGTCAGCATGTTTCTGAATTATTCGTTCAGTGTGCTAACTGTGCTTTGTGCATCAAGTATGTCACTAATGTTTGTATGTAATAAGTGGAGTGACTGTATGAAATATGATGCATATGTATGTATGATACAAAAATCATAAAGCAGTTTAAACTGTCAGTTGTAATCAAGCACAGTCATTAAGCACATAACTAAGATTAATTAATTGTACGGTACCTGTAATTGTGAGGGTTGTCACACAAAGTTACGCCGCTTTTGACACTTTTAGTCCCTGTAAGATCAAATAAGCATATTTTCGCACACCGAACCACCCAAAGCTTATTTCTAAGCTATTTTTAGGTTATTTATGGTATGTTTAGCTTATGATCATATTCTGGACTATACGTTGCCATACGAAACGGTAGACTTTTGCAGTTTGACGCAAATAGTCCCTGTGAGCGAACAAACTTGTTTTTGACACACCAAACCCTTCAAAACTTATTTATAAGTTATGTAAAGGCTATTTAAGGTATGTTAAGCCTATTTCACTATTCCGGAGTGTTTGTTGCATTAAACTAATCGCGTTTACGCATCAGTTTGCGTATAACCTTCCAGAAAGCGATTTAAAGCTCAAAATTGAACAAGAATTTATATGTGCACTATATTTCATTGGTTTGGTATTTGTTTGATGGTCGTAGTAACACAAGTGTCACAGTTACTACAAGAATTTTACATTGAGATCCAAGACAAAAAGGGAGCTTTAAATGTTGCAGTCGACCATCTCTCAAGACTCGAGCATGGTAATTCTGAAAATTCAATGGAGGAGCCAATAAATGAAAATTTCCCCCTCGAATTCCTTTTGAGTATCGAGACGAATGATGAAACACCTTGGTTCACCGACTTTGCAAACTACCTCGCATGTGGAATCCTTATCAAAGGTTTATCATATCAGCAAAAGAGGAATTTCTTCGCAGACTTAAAATACTATATTTGGGATGAACCATACTTGTTTAGAGTCGAAGCCGATTAGGTAATCCGAATATGTGTATTTGGAGATGAGGCAGCTAGCATTCTGCGTCACTGTCACGAAGGGCCCATCGGAGGTCATCATGGAGCAAATTACACTGCAAAGAAAGTGTTAGACTCCAGATTTTACTGGCCCACTATCTTTCATGATGCACATGAATGAGTCAGAGCGTGTGATGCTTGCCAGAGGGCAATAAATATCTCTGCACGCAATGAAATGCCTCAACATCTAATGCAAGTCTGTGAAGTCTTTGATATATGGGGTATCGACTTCATGGCCGTTTCCAGCCTCACGAGGTAACAAATACATCCTAGTTGCAGTTGACTACGTGTCAAAATGGGCCGAAGCACAAGCTTTGTCCACAAACGATGCTAGGGTAGTTGTGAGGTTTTTAAAAAGTTTGTTTGCCCGATTTGGTGCTCTAAAAGCACTGATCAGTGACCGAGGAATGCATTTTTCTAATGCGCAGTTAGAACGAGCCTTGTCCCGTTATGGTGTTCATCACAGATTGGCTACACCATACCACCCTCAGACGAGCGTGCAAGAAGAGGTCACGAATCGGGGTTTGAAAAGAATCCTTGAGCGGTCCATAAATAACAACCGCAAAGATTGGTCAGATAAATTAGATGACGCTCTGTGGGCTTTTAGAACAGCATTCAAGACACCAATCGGGACCACACCCTTTAGGTTGGTTTATGGAAAAGCTTGTCATCTACCAGTCGAGTTAGAACACAAGGCATTCTGGGCCTTGAAAACGGCAAATATGGATTTGAAAAACGGAGCTGAAGCTGTTTTCTGCAAATCCACGAGCTGGAGGAGCTAAGAAGTCATGCCTACGAGAGCTCTAGCAAATATAAGGAACGAGTCAAGAAATTTTATGACAAGAGGTTGAGAGACCATAAGAATTTCTGTATAGGAGATCTTGTCTTGTTATATAACTCAAGACTGCGTTTATTCCCCGGGAAACTAAAATCCAGATGGATGGGTCCGTACACAGTTAAGGAAATATTTCCATACGGGGCTGTAACTCTCGAGGATCCGAACGGGGCAAGTTTCAAAGTCAACGGTCATCGTTTAAAAATTTACATCAAAGGACCAGTTGACTCGGTGGAGGAGATACTCGAACTCCACGTCCTGCACACGTAAAACAAGTGTGGGGAGAATGAGTCTAGCTATCGACTCGCTGACAAATTTAGCGAGCTTGTTTTTACACGCTAAATGGTAACTTTGTAAATATTAGTTTATCATGTTTATTTCCTAGTTCGTTAATTTTTTGATTTAAACGTACGTACATACAAGTTTGATTCATAACTTTTGAAGTTTTGAACTTTATTTACTGTTATAATTTCAAATATTGCAAAAATGGAAAAATTAGATGAAAATACGAAGTTAAACACTTGCTGTTAAAATTGACTAGAAAATGCCCAGGTGATGCACGACCGTGCGGTCATCGGCACGGTCATGCGCTTCGTAGTCAGACCAGGCTAGAACTAGTACACCGAGTAGTCTTCAGACTCGCACTACCGTGCGATCCACTGCACTACCGTGCAACACGGCACTGACAGGCAAACCAGGAGTGCGACTTAGATCGGCATGACCGTGCGACCGGTAGCACGACCGTGCGAATGAAAATCTCAACAGTAAAAAGGGGGTATTTAAACGAACTTGCAGTAAAAATTTCACACTTTTTCAAAACCCTATCAGCCACATGGGAGTTCCAGGTCGCCCACACCCTAAAATCAACCAATTTTTGCTTAGATTTCACTCCAATCTTCTTACAAGGTATGTTTCCTACTTGTTTTTCAGATTTAATTTAGTTTCTGTTGTAGATCTAGGGTTTTTAATCAAGAAATTTGGGGGTTTTCTTCATAAAGTCACATAAACCCTTGTTCTTGAATGTTTAATGCTAAATCGGTAGTTCTGATCATTCATTTGTTGACAATTCACTGATTACAAGTTAGATTTTGAGATATAAAGGTTAAAATCAGTGAATAAAACTGATTTCCGATAAATTTTCAAATCGCACGGTCATGCGATTGAATGGCATGGCAGTGCAGATATGAAATCAGGACCAAATCATTGAATCAGAACTCCGATACCAAGATGCACGGCAGTGCCAAATCGGCACAGCAGTGCAACACCAATTGTCAGAAACAGTCAATCAACGATCTCAGAATGGCACGGTGGTGCAACAGGTCACATGACCGTGCGGATGCTGAAACGACAACAGAATGTCGTAAACAGCCTGTTACGGTGGCAGCACTTGAAATTTTAGATTCTGCTCTTATTTTGTTGTATTCCTGTATGTAGATGAACCACCGATTCCTCGAGTTCAGTGAAAACAAAATGAAAGAACGTCCATGTATTGCCAGATTGGAAGCCTTATGGAATCGACGAGGGAAAATCGGCGAACCGAGGAGGATAAATTAGGGCACCCTGACAGCCCTAAACCAAGAAGATAGACTATCCAACATGATTTCATTTCCGATGTCAAAGTTGTTAAATATTGAACGACCCGTGTATCTCGAGCTTACATTGGAATTTTTCGCTTCATACTCCTATGACCAGACTTTAAGAATAAAGAAACGATACAGTTCAGGTTGGGTAAAAAATGGCATAAATGGTCAGTCGCTAAATTGGGGAGGAGGTTAGGAATATACTCAGCTGAAGAAATCGATTCAGACCTCTTCACCAACATCTACAAGTGTGACAATGACCAAAAGAGGGCTGATTTTTTGGAACAAGTGGCGGATGGGCCACCCTATGATGCAAGGAAAGCAAAAGCATCAAGACTACGAGACCCGCTTCTTAGGGTCATTCATCAGGTCATGAGTCACACCATATGTGGACGCATGGACAGTGCAGGAAACTGTCTAACTCCAGGTCTTCTTTTCTTATATTCGATAGTGAATGGAGTGCATGTTAACCTCGCCGCCAGAATGGCAGAATTTTTCTTAAATGGCGCAGGAAGGACCGCAAGCAGCGAAATCCATAGTGGTGAATATGTGACTCAGTTGGCATACAACATGGGAATTATGACAGATGAAGTAGCCAGTGGTCTCACATTGGTTCATGCAGGAGGGGATGTAGACATGAAGTCTTTGAAAGCAATGGGTCTAGTAGTGGATACAGACAATGGCTCAAGACTGAGGGGTCTCAATGGGGAAATATGGGATCCACTACCACCACAGGACGAAGACATTGAGATGCATGAACATCAGGTACTAGAACCACCACCAGGGCACCAGCACAAGCAGCCATAGCATGAGCAACCCCAGCACCAGTATGAATATCCGCCACAGCAGAACTGGCCTCTAGGTATCCCTTCCTATCCCGAGTTATACCAGCAATTCCAACATATGCAGGTGACTTAAGACACTATGAGAGCCACTCAGGATACAATGCGAGCGACTCAGTACACCATGAGGGAGGAGATTTATGCAGGTTTTTCCTACATCTTCGGAGGGTTACAGAGCGTCTATCCTAGCCACTTCGGAGAGCCTCCAGAGTTTCCATTTGGAAATATAGGTAACTACGGGGCGGGTTCATCTGGAACACGCCACCATGATGATGATGATGATGATGAGGAGTAGGAGGAGGTGGAGCGGACCGTTCAGAAAAACTGGTGTTTTATCGTAGTTTATCTTATTTCTTTTCAGTACTTTATTTTATTTGGGAATTTTTAAAAAACTTTATATTTGTTTTTAAGTAGTGTGTCTGTTTTGTTTGAATAATGGATTTGGTTTGGTTTTCTAACATTTTGATCAATGGTAATGTTGGCTGTTTTAGCAAGTGACATGCTTGGCAGATTTGTAAAGAATACACACAGAGTTTAGAAGACTTCAATTAAAGTCTACTCAAATGAGTCAACTTCAACTCTGAGGGAGTACCTCTTTCCCTTCTCACATTATTAGTTTAGCTCTTCATAATTGCTTAACTAATATATATTTCACATTGGGGACAATGTGAAGTTCAAGTGTGGGGAGGGGTTTTAAATGTTTTAAACTTTGTTTGTTCTTAAATGTTCTCATTTCTCTCATTTCTGTACATATTTTTCGAAAATAAAACAAAAATGGTCAATTATGCTATTTAGAAAGCATCAAATTTGATAAAAACCGACAAGCCAAATTGATTTTTGAAAAAGATAACTAAAAGCGTGATAAAACAAGAAGAAAGACTTGCATGTTTATCTTTATACCCATTCCTTCCGTTTACGTGAGCATATTTTTGAGCCTTTAATGCTTTCTTATCAATGCTTCTTTGTTTTTGCGGAAAATGAGTGAGCCGGATGTTTCATGTAATTTAGAACTTGTCATTTGTATACTTTTCAAAATCATGAATATGTGAAATTACATAGAAATGATAGAGGCACTTAGGACACCCTTTTGTTAGCCTTTTTCTTTTTTTTATGTCCTGCACCCAACATTATCCATTAGTTCCCCATGTTGAGCCTATTTTCCGTATTTTTCAAAATTTACCCAAATAGTAAGCCTACTTAAACCAAATATAACCTTTTCATATTTACCCTTTTTGTTAAAATTCGGCCATAGCTATCTAGTTTGATAAATGTTTCATTGAAAAAAAAAACCGTTTGTTGAAACTCTCTGTAAAGACTACGAAAAATCATCGAGAAGAAAATAGAGAGTAGAAATGAAAAAGAATAAACTCTAAACATTCACTCAATAAGCTTAGCAACGTGTTCAGGATCTTAGAAAATAAATCACCGAGTTATGACCTTTTAGCCACTTTCAAATATCCATTCCATACCCTTAACCTTAGCCAAACGTTACAACCCATCAAAGACCTCTTAATTTATGTTTTCACATATTAATTGATGGAGATTAGATCTTTTGACAAGCTTATGATATTGCATGGTTCATTGACTAGGCATCGAGTGTTTTACATACACATTATATGTATGATTCAGAAATATAACCGAGTGTGTGTGAACATTGTGATAAATATAAGGATTTGCATGCTAAGTCAATCAAGTTTTAAGTCATTGCTTATTTATCTTTTCATACATCCAACAAAGCTTGTTTGTTTTAAATCTTTGATGATGACTTTTTAAACCAATTTGAGCACCAAACAAATTAGTAACTTTGTAAATATTCAGATTTGATTCCTTGTTTTATTTTAAGTTTGCTTGAGGACAAGCAAAGTTCAAGTGTAAGGATGTTTGATACACGTTAAATTATACATATTTTTATACCCCAAAACACTTTCGTTTTACGCATTTGTGACCGAAACCGTGACGTTCAGGTACCAAATCCGGTACTTTTATATTTTTAGCTCTTAAACCAAGCACAAAAGAAAAATCTGATGAAAACGGATAAATTCTGATGCAATTATGATGAAATCGACAAAAATCTGATACTGCCAGGGGTCGCACGACCGTGCGACCGGACCGCACTACCGTGCGGATCGCTCGACCTCGGAAGCACTGCCAGTGCGACTGGTGGTGCCGATGTTTTCCCGGGCCGCACTACCGTGCGACCCGCCGCATGACCGTGCAATGGCTTGACCAAGTTTTCAGATCAGAGTTCTGGTGACATCGCACTACCGTGCGATCCATGGCATGACCGTGCCAATCGGGGGACCTAGACAACTTGTCCACTTGGCTGACCTCGAATCAGAGAAAATGACGTCACCCGACAAGACCTGACCGCACGACCGTGCGACCCATCGGCATGACCGTGCCGATCCAAAAATGTCCTATAAATAGAGCCATTCACTACTGGTTTCAATGTTGGGTTTTTCTCCATGTTTCTGGGCAATTTCTGGGTTCTGAAGCAGTCCTGATCAGACCCATTTGAAGCACCAAGATCGAGTGGAAGCATAACCGATCCAACCCATCAATTCCTTGCTTGTTTATGGTTCGATTCCTTGTTCTTATATATGTATTCTGATCATTATTCAAGTTTTGAGCTGATGTTAGTTTATGTAATAGTAGTAATGAACTTGTTTCTTGAATAATCTTTATGTTGTAATCTTGTTTGTATGAATCTTTAGTACTTTTTATGTTGAATCATCATGATTATATAATGAATGTTTCATTGATTTTGAGTTCCTGATTATGTTTGATTATCTTGGATAATGAATTTGTGGTTAGTGGGATGGTTACTATTTCTTGATTAATCACTTGTTTGTGGACTTTGTTTACACCATGAAACATGGACCAGGGTATTGGTTTTATACAAGATATATCTTATTTTGATTAGGAATGCTTTCTTGCACGTAAGGGTTCTAACGAATTATATGGTGTTGATTACATGTTCTTGAATGCGGTTTATGATCCTTGTTTAGTAGTTTTGGTCTGAAATTGCTGACATGGTAGATTTGTGTTTAAGACTTGTAAAGGTGAAATAGCTTGTTATATGATCTACTTAATTGCTTATCCTCGTGGCTGTATTGTGACCATCAGTATTGCTTTCTTTGATAAGTTAGGTTAGGAATCCAGACCCGGTAAATAACCTATCTTTAAAGGTTCGCATGAATAAATATCAATAGCTCGCTAATGAATGATTTTAGATGGTTAACGTGTGATCATCGCGTTAACTTTCCGAAGAATAATAATGCTAGAAATCCAGACCCGGTAACTAGCTGTCTTGAAATTGGAAAATTGGAAAATTGGAAAATTGATCAAGTGCTTTTGTGACATATCTAGATAACATGTTTAGGTTGTTTATGAAACAAAATATTATTATTCATTTTTCATATTTGGAGTCTAATATGTTTTAAATATCGTTTTAGATAATTTTAGTTAAATACCAATTCACTTACCCTTCTATCTGGTAATCTAATGACAAAGATTTAGTACTTAATAACGCCCGTGTTCCATGGATCGATATCTGGCTCTTACCAATACTTTGCTACATATATGACAGGATACACTTGTCCTTTGTTGTGTGTGTTTTAATGTTAAGGTATAAACCATTTTTATAAATAATAAAACACAAGCTACACCGGGTGCGATTGTAAATACTGTAATAAATGTGTATAGTCGCACCCGCGTCAAGCAGCCTCAGCATCAGCAGCAACAACAACCAGCAGCCCGCGGAAGGACTTTCAACATCAATGTCCGCCAGGCTCAGACTGACAACAATGTTGTCAATGGTACGTTCCTTGTTAACGATATTTATGCTTCGTGTTTATTTGATACTGGAGCCGATAACTGTTTTGTGTCGTTTGAATTCGAAAAGCTCCTAAAACATAAACGCGCTAACCTCCCAACGACTATCGACGTAGAAGTTGCTACCGGAAGAACCGTCACAGTCAACTCTGTTCTCCGTGATTGTAATCTCGAACTCAACAATCACGTTTTTCCGATCGATCTCATTCCCATGCAACTTGGTAGCTTTGATGTCATAATAGGCATGGATTTTCTTCGTGAAAATCGTGTTGAAGTCGTTTGTTTTGAAAAGATTATCCTTTCTCTATTTCAAACGGTGATCAATTATGTGTCTATGGCGACGTATCTTCGAAGTAATTAAAGTTGATGTCTTGTATCCAAGCAAACAAGTATCTCCGTAAGGAATACTTAGCTTTCTTAGCCCACATTGTAGTAGCAGAGGAGGAAAAGAAAGGAGTGAAAGACGTTCCTGTTGTTTGTGAATTTCCTAACATTTTTTACGACGATTTACCTGGTCTACCGCCTACTCATGATATCGATTTCCATATAGATCTCATCCCTGGAGCTAACCTTGTTGCTAAAGCTCCCTATCGCCTCACACCGTCAAAAATGCGTGAACTCTCTAGTAAACTCCAGGAATTGCTTGATAAAGGCTTCATACGCCCTAGCACAACACCATGGGGCACACCCGTCCTTTTAGTGAAAAAGAAGGATCGATCGTTCCGAATGTTCATCGATTATAGGGAACTCAACAAGCTTACTATCAACAATCGTTACCCTTTACCCCGAATCGATGATTTGTTTGATCAATTGCGAGGCGCTACGTGTTTTTCTAAGATCGATTTACGCTCTGGTTATTATCAATTGCGAATTTAGGAGGAAGATATTCCGAAAACCGCTTTTCACACCCGCTACGGCCATTATGAATTCGTCGTTATGCCCTTTGTTCTTACCAACGCACCTGCGGTCTTCATGGATTTGATGAACCGTGTGTGTAAACCATTCCTTGGTCGCTTTGTCATTGTGTTCATCGATGATATCCTTATCTATTCGAAGTCGAGAACCGAACACTCGCAGCATCTTCGTTTAGTTCTCTAGCTTCTCCAAGGAAATCGCCTCTATGCCAAATTCTCCAAGTGCGAATTTTGGCTTAAGGAGGTTCAATTTCTCGGTCACATTGTTAATAGTCAAGGTATTCACATCGACCCCATGAAGATTGAAGCAGTTAAGAGTTGGATTACACCGAAAACCCCATCCAAAGTTCGTTCTTTCCTTGGATTGGCGGGTTATTATCGCCGATTTATCGCAGATTTCTCTAAAATCGCCGTTCCTCTCACCTCTCACACAAATAAAGACAAGACTTTTGTTTGGGGAACCGAATAAGAGGATGCCTTTCAAACTCTCAAGCGTATGCTCTGCAACGCTCCCGTACTCGCGCTAACCGATGGAAACGATGATTTTGTTGTTTATTGCGATGCCTCTAACCTAGGTCTTGGTTGTGTGCTTATGCAACGATACAAAGTTATCGCGTACGCATCTCGCCAGCTTAAAGTCCATGAGAAGAACTACACAACCCACGATCTTGAACTCGGTGCAGTTATTTTTGCGTTAAAGATCTGGTGACACTACCTTTATGGTACCAAGTGTACGGTCTTCACCGACCATAAGAGCCTACAACACATCTTGAACTAGAAGGAGCAAAATATGCGCCAACGCAGATGGGTTGAACTTCTCAACAACTACGACTGTGAGATTCGCTACCACCCAGGCAAGGCAAACGTCGTTGTCGATGCTCTTAGCCGGAAAAGCTATTTACATAGTGTTCATAACGCTCAAGCCCAGCACAACCTTGAAGCTCTCATTCGTGACGCTCAACACGCTTGTTTTACCGAAAACACTTTGAAGGAAGAAAGAATACTCGAAACCAATTAGTGAATAAGCCAAATGGTATCTTTCACTACCTCGATCGCATATGGATCCCTAGTCGTCATAATCTCCATGAGATATTGATGACTGAAGCCCACAAATTCTCGATATTCCATTCATCCCGGTGCTGACAAGATGTACCAGGGCATTCGCTCCAGGTACTGGTGGCCTGGCATAAAGAAAGATATCGCTCTCTATGTTTCAAAATGCTTAACTTGTTCGAAAGTTAAGGTTGAACACCAACGACCCTCTGGCTTACTTAAACAACCCGAGATCCCTATGTGGAAATGGGAGAGTATAGCTATGGACATTATTACGAAACTCCCTCGCACGCCATCAGGTCACGATAGCATTTGGGTTATCATTAATCATTTTACGAAATCTGCTCGCTTTTTACCGATACAAGAAGACTATATGGTTGAACGATTAGCATGAATCTATACCGACGAAGTCATTTATCGACATGGGACACCTCGTGACATCATCTCTAACCGCGATGGTCGATTTACTTCGCGTCTCTGGGAGACATTCCAATCTGTACTCGGTACTACTCTTAATCTCAGTACCGCTTTCCATCCCCAGACCGACGGTCAGACTGAGCGTACGATTCACACCCTTGAAGACATGTTTCGTTCGTGCGATATAGATTTTGGTGCTAATTGGGATTCTCATTTACCTTTAGTCGAATTCTCGTACAATAACAGTTATCACGCTAGTATTCATATGGCACTCTTTTAGGCATTGTATGGAAGAAAATGTCGATCGCCTATTGTATGGCACGAGATCAGAGACGCGCAAATTACCGGTCCTGAATTATTACAAGAAACGACTGACAAAATCCTCCAGATACGAGACAATCTCTTGAAAGCTCGGAGTCGTCAAAAGAGTTACGCCGATAAATGCCGCAAGCCCCTTGAGTTTGAAATTGGTGATAACGTACTCCTAAAGGTTTCACCTTGGAAGTGGGTGATCCGATTCAGCAAGAAAGGAAAGCTAGCGCCATGATACGTGGGTTCCTTTAAGATTCTGGAAAGAATTGGAAAAGTTGCCTACCTACTCGAATTACCGAAGGAACATACCAACGTACATCCGACTTTCCACGTCTTGAACCTCGAAAAGTGCCTAGCCAAAGAAAACCTGCATGTCCCTCTTAAGGATTTGCAAGTAAACGAAACTCTACCTTTCGTGGAAAAGCCAGTAGAAATCATGGATCGAGAAACCAAGAAACTTCGACGCTCACGCATTCCTATAGTGAAGGTACGCTGGGAAGGCAAACGCGGTGCCGAGTTCACTTGGGAACTCGAGAGTGATATGAAAGCTAAATATCCACAACTCTTTGTTACGTCTGTGTCATAATTTCGGGACGAAATTCCCAAAAGTAGGGGAGGCTGTAACAACCCGACTCTTCAGGTCATTACTCAGATCTGTCATTTATTGATTAATTAACTTGTACTCTCGAGATATCGATTATCGCTACGGGTTAACTGTTTTAAACTATGATTTTAAACGCATTACTAAATGCATGATTACCACGCTTATACAAAACGCAGTTATCGCATTTAAATGTTATTTTACGATGCATACTCTTAAAACGCATTGTATCACATTGTTACTTCACTTTCTTAAACGTTATCCCAACGCAAACGCAACGCAACACAAACTCGAAACGCAGATTGGTTATGTTAGGTTTATGAGTGTTATTGTGTGATTACTTGTTTACTTGATTTCTTGTGTGACACCTGTGTCACTGCGACCATCAAACAAATACCAAACCAATGAAATATTCTATTTCATACTTTGGACTTGTATAAATATGTGTATCTTTTGCACATATCAACTCTTGTTCGATTTCAAGCTCTAAATCGCTTTCTGGAAGGTTATACGCGCGCTGATGCGTAAATATAACCAGTTTAATGCAACAAACACACCGGAATAGTGACATATGCTTAACATACCTTAAATAACCTTTACATAACTTAGAAATAAGTTTTGAAGGCTTTGGTATGGCAAAATCAAGTTAAATCGCTTACAGGGACTAAAGTTGACAAACTGCGAAAGTATGCCAATCTGAACTGTAACAGACATTCCGGAACATGACCATAAGTTAAACATACCCTAAATATCCTTCACATAGCTTAGAAATAGGCTTTGAGGGGTTCGGTATGCTAAAATAAACTTTTGGGTCTTTCAGGGACTAAAAGCGTCAAAAAGTGCACAAGTTTGCACTTTCGCGCATAACTTACGTTCTGAATACAACCGGACATCCAAAAATTTATGTAAGCACTAAAATATTTTATTTTAGTGTTTGGCATAAGAAAAATCCATTCGTCGCGCAATTTGAATCGTTTTTCGTGCTTATGCGCATTTCGTCGTAATTAACCGAACAACGCAACCGTACGGCTAAACGAACCGACATCCGAGATATTTTTGAGAACATTTTAAGTTCCCTTTACTTTAACTACATTTTAGAGCTTTGAAATGGGGTTAACGGGCCTTAAACGCGTCGGAAAAGGCCTTATTACACTACAGGGACCAAATCTGCCATTTTTGAAACTTTCTGTGCAGAAACATTGAATCTGGCCTATACCACCTTTGCACATGGTTTTGGGCAATACTATGGGCTGGTTTGATGTGCACATGGTATTACAATACCATGGGTGCAAGTGTATGGCCAAGATTGTAGCACGTTTTCCAAGAAACGATCCTAACGGTTCGGGAAATCCTATAAATACCCCATGCCTTCAATTGCAAAACCCACTAGAATTTTCATTTGAGAAACTCTAAGTTGAAACCATTGTTTCATACCTGAGTTACTTGAATCGAGATTAGCATTCGGGGACCCTTCGTAAGTATTCCTTCGTTCTTTTATTGCTTTTCGAGTCCGAAAGTCAAACTTTGTTTGACTTTCTGCGTTGACCAGTTTATGGTCAATGCGAAGTTCATTTGAACTTCGCAACGTGATTGTAATCACGACGGTTATAGTCCCTTGGGACTATGCCCACTGATTACCACGTTGTCTAGGGTCGTAAGGGTAAGCGATCTAATAAATCGCTTATACCTTCGAACCCGACCCATTTGGTCGATCATTAGGATCCGACCAAATACCTTAGGCGACCATAGTATATAGGGAATAACCTTTCGAGGTTATACCTTATGGTCACGACGTTTAGTTAGTTGTATGATAGGTAGTTTATATGCCTTAGGTAAATTACCAAAATACCCCTTTGATGCCAAAATTCATTTTAAAAATATGTAACATAACCTATGACCTCTAAACTGATTTATCAACAATATTAAACATGTTAAGGCATATTTTACTTGTCATAGGACTAGTTAGGCGGTCCGAACGCGTTTCACGCGAACGACGCGTTAAAGTAGCATAAGCTACCTAAACGGGTCGTAATGGGTCGTAAGCACTTAGGTTAGGTTTCATTTAGTATGTAGGCTTTGTTAAACCATATGACACGAGTCTCCATGCTCGTTTGGTTTACGAACCCTCATTCTATCCGATCCTCCGGTTTAGGTCCGGTTTATTAACATAGTTACCTATATTAGGTGCTGTTTGATATCCGTGATCTCTAGCATTGTTTGGTGGTTACTCAAGGACTACTAAGCAATCTCAAGTGAGTACATAGACCCCTCTTTTACTGTTTTCCAATCTGTTTTGGGGTGAAACACATGTGCCTACTTATTACTTTCATGCTTTCCATGCTTTCACATCATATACCTGCTATGTTCGTTAGTACATTATAGTACATGATTTCATTACATTACATGCTATGTATGCCCATTGTGTGCGTACTTAGTACATCGTTTTACATTACATGCTATGTATGCCCATTGTGTGTGTACTTAGTACATCGTTCTACATTACATTTCATGCTATGTATGTCCATTGTGTGCATACTTAGTACATTGTTTTACATTGCATTTCTGATGCATATGCTCATCCAGCATATGAACACATTATACTACATTTTGAACCGTTGTAACTATTTGACTATGTGAACCGTCGTAACCCTTTGATTATATGAACCGTTTGTAACTATTGAACCGTGTGAACCATTTGTATCTGTTGACATGATTTACATTTGACAATAGACATTTGACTATACATAAACATTTCTACAATCGTTAAACATTACATCTTGGTGGTTTGGTTGGAGTAAGTGATTTAAGTAACGAGGCGTGTGTAATATGATACAAGCATGATGGATACGCCGCTGGTACTTCCTATATATAAGTGTTTGTATGGTATCACATATTGTAGCATTATTTGAATCATTTCAATTTGAGACTTATAACATTGTAAACAAATAACATACTTTTCACAAGACGTTGATTTACAAACAACTTATCTTATACAAACTCATTTTACATGGTTATTCATTTAACCATACACTATTCTCTTATTTATACATATCATCTGATCTTATCGTTTTTCAAATGATTTACAAGACAAAGCAAATTACAAGGTTCATGACTAAACATTTTCTCAAACATAAGTCATGAATTCTGTTTTCACAAAACCTATGTATCTCACAGGCATTTTTATGCTGACGTACCTATTTTCACATGTGTTTTCAGGAGATGATGCATAGGACTTATCAAGACATACTTAGGCGGACCTGTGCCTTAGTGACTTAAAACGAGACAAGAACTAGTTACTTTATGTTATGTACTCTTTGGTTCTTGTTTAAAACAATGTAAACTTTCATGTTTGATTAATAAAACGAAACTTCAATTGCCATGGATTTGAAACAATTAATTCTGTTACAACACTCCCCGACGTTTCCGCCGCGTTTGGTTGTTCCAGGTGGTCGGGGTGTGACAGAAAAGATGGTATCAGAGCCAATGGTTATAGGGAATTAGGTTATTAGTAATGCTTTGACCTAGTCTATAACCTTCTTAGGACCCTAACGCGAGTTTACTAGCGTTTAGTCATAAAACAATACTGTCACCTGTCCTTAGGTGACGACCACAACAAGAACATAAATTTCAAAACCGCTTTGAAAACTAATCATCTGTTCTAGGATGATTGATTACTAGGTTTTGAACCCACTATTGTAAGGTTTTGAACCCCTTTGAATTTTCAAAAATCTCGTCAAGGTTTTGGGTTTTAAATAATGTGAACACGTGCAAACTGGAAGGGTGAATGCTTGTATTCTGGGTTTTCTGTCTAGGCAAGCACTTCGTATATATCTCATCAGACGCGAGACCAGTTGTGCTTACCTGGGAATTCTTGGGATGAGTGTTCACTTATAGGCGAGCATGTCTTCGCGATACATTATTTTTGACCTATTTTACTTTGATTAATCACCGGGGTCATTTGTTGCTTTGTAGTAACAAACAAATGACCACTATCCTTGCTTTCATCAGATTTGTTCATCTCATTCTTTTCGTCTAATTCTCTCACTCGTTTCATTTCATGTTTCCTCTTTTAGAATGCCTCCTCGACGCGAAAACCAGATAGCGACTGCCGAACTGGCAGAAATCATTGCGCAGCAAATGGCTGCTCAATTCCCAAACCTCTTTGCTCAATGGAACCAAGCCAACAACAATAACAATGGTCCATGCAATTTCAAGAGTTTTAACTCGGCTAAACCACTCAAGTTTAGTGGTTCTGAGGGAGCGACTGGGCTTCTTCAATGGTTCGAGAGCATTGAGAATACTTTCCGCCACGTGCAGTGTCCTGACAATCGCAAGGTCGAGTTTTCTTCGAGTGTGTTTCAGAAGAGGGCCCTTACGTGGTGGAACGGGGTTATGAGAGATCGTGGTGCAGAAGTTGCTCTAGCACAGACATGGGCTGAACTTAGGGCCCTTATGATGAAGGAATTCTGTCCTCGTCACGAGATCAGGGCCTTGGAAAGGGAATTCGACAATCTTGAGCAAGACAGCGGTGAACATCGAGCCTACACGGACCGTTATGAGGAGTTAAGTCTGTTATGCCCAAACATGATCACACCTTTGGATAAGGCAATCGAAAAGTACATTGATGGCCTCCCTGACTCAATACAAGACATTGTGACTGGTAGCAACCCTACTACAGTTAGACAGGCCATTGAGCTATCTGCAACCTTGACTGAATCAAATATCAGGAAAGGTAAACTTTTCCGAAAAGGTGACAAGAAACCGGTCGAGGAATCGAACCCAATCGAGGAATCAAAGACCATGGACGAACATACTGGATCCCCTAAGAGGTTAAAGAAGCGAAAGGCTTCTCAGAACTTCGTCATGGTTACTCACAATGATCAAGCCGTCCCCAACCAACCAGCTCAACCCCCTGCCAGGAAACCCTACAACGGAACTGCGCCCTTGTGCAACCAATGTGGCCTACATCATCATGCTGGTGTGAAGTGCCGCACATGCCAAGTTTGCGGACTTATAGGTCATACAGCGAGGGTTTTCCCAACAGCAGCTGCACCAAATCAAGTTAACAACAATCCTGCTCAAGCTCGTTTTCCACCAGGGTCTTGCTACAACTGTGGCAAGATGGGCCATTTTCGTAGGAATTGCCCAAGGCTTGCTAATGCAAATCCAGCGCAGGGATGAGTATTTGACCGACAGAAGATAACGTTGTTTAGAAAATAATCGAGCCTTGTGTATTATTTTCTTTTGTTATCACGATCTATGAAACAGTTGTTGTTATTGTTGTTATGAATAAATCTTTCATTTACATTTTAATATGTTTATGTGGTTGCATGTATAAACATATCCTCTACAATACCAACAATCAAGGAACCATATTCCTTGAAGAACAGACTACCCCCAAATTTCTTCCATTGTATGATCTCTTGCGTTTTCCACGAAAATCCTAAGTACCCGTTTCTTCCAAGAGAAACGAAGTACGAGGTGCCAAGTTAATAGCAATCAATAACAAGATAATAATAATTAAACAATTATGTGATTATGTGCTTATGTGTTCTCTTTTATGTGTCATGTGATCCAAATTATGTTATCCAAATCCTCGTAGAATCTTACATATCCTTGTACAAGAGATTCATAGTAGGATACCCAAAGGTACTACCTAAAATCCTTAATGGACTTCTACGCTGTAGTTAAGTCCCTTGGATTATAAAGTACTACTTCATAATTAGACCCCTTTAGTGGTCTAGTTAAACTGATCGATCCAAAAATCTGGTTAGGAATATTATGTGATGATTTAGATGAAAGGACTCCTTGGTGGCCTAATTAAGAAGATCCTCTGTCGATCTAATTAAAAGGACCCTATGGTAGTCTAGTCACCCTCATCACAAGTTTAATATCCTTCCCCACAACATTACAAAACGAACTGTGCGGACTGTGCAAGGAATTACGTAATTATGGATGCATACATAATTATGGAATTTAGTGCACAGAAATCACAGCAAGTTCTATCATGTATCTAAGTTAACCCAATTCATTTCCAATTCTGATGAAGCATCCGTTGAGGAAAAATGAACTAGCTATTCATTTTTCAATTCTGAGGAATATCCGTTGAGGAAATGAATATCCGTTTATCCTTCATTTCAAATTCCGAAGAATAACCGTTGAGGAAAATGACCCCGTTTGTTCATTTTCGTTTCTGAAGATTATCCGTTGAGGAAATGAATATCCGTTGTTAAATCTTTCATTTCCGTACCTGAGGAAGCAACCGTTGAAAATGACTCCGTTAGTTCATTTTCGTTTCTGAAGATTATCCGTTGAGGAAATGAATATCCGTTGTTAAATCCTTCATTTCCGTACCTGAGGAAGCAACCGTTGAAAATGACTCCGTTAGTTCATTTTCGTTTCTGAAGATTATCCGTTGAGGAAATGAATATCCGTTGATTATTCCTTCATTTCAAATTCTGAAGAATAACCGTTGAGGAAAATGACCCCGTTTGTCCATTTTCGTTCTGAAGAATTTCCATTGAGAGAAATGAATACCCGTGGATTACTCCTTCATTCCCATTTCTGACAAAGGACCCGTTGAGGAAGAATGAATCATCCATTCGTTTTCACTTCTGAAGAATATCCGTTGAGGGAAATGTATATCCGTTTAGTTAAAAATCCTTTATTTTCCATTTCCGAAGAACCCGTTGAAGAAAATGACTCCGTTCGTTCATTTTCGCTTCTGAAAAATATCCGTTGGGGAAAATAACAAAATTATGCTTTACATATCTTTGATGGCTATTTAACACAAAGTCACAGACAGACTTCTACGAATAAATTTCGAGACGAAATTTCCTAAAGTAGGGGAGACTGTGACACCTGTGTCACTGCGACCATCAAACAAATACCAAACCAATGAAATATTGTATTTCATACTTTGGACTTGTATAAATATGTGTATCTTTTGCACATATCAACTCTTGTTCGATTTCAAGCTCTAAATCGCTTTCTGGAAGGTTATACGCGCGCTGATGCGTAAATATAACCAGTTTAATGCAACAAACACACCGAAATAGTGACATATGCTTAACATACCTTAAATAACCTTTACATAACTTATAAATAAGTTTTGAAGGCTTTGGTATGGCAAAATCAAGTTAAATCGCTTACAGGGACTAAAGTTGACAAACTACGAAAGTATGCCAATCTGAACTGTAACAGACATTCCGGAACATGACCATAAGTTAAACATACCCTAAATATCCTTCACATAGCTTAGAAATAGGCTTTGAGGGGTTCGGTATGCCAAAATAAACTTTTGGGTCTTTCAGGGACTAAAAGCGTCAAAAAGTGCACAAGTTTGCACTTTCGCGTATAACTTACGTTCTGAATACAACCGGACATCCAAAAATTTATGTAAGCACTAAAATATTTTATTTTAGTGTTTGGCATAAGAAAAATCCATTCGTCGCGCAATTTGAATCGTTTTTCGTGCTTATGCGCATTTCGTCGTAATTAACCGAACAACGCAACCGTACGGCTAAACGAACCGACATCCGAGATATTTTTGAGAACATTTTAAGTTCCCTTTACTTTAACTACATTTTAGAGCTTTGAAATGGGGTTAACGGGCCTTAAACGCGTCGGAAAAGGCCTTATTACACTACAGGGACCAAATCTGCCATTTTTGAAACTTTCTGTGCAGAAACATTGAATCTGGCCTATACCACCTTTGCACATGGTTTTGGGCAATACTATGGGCTGGTTTGATGTGCACATGGTATTACAATACCATGGGTGCAAGTGTATGGCCAAGATTGTAGCACGTTTTCCAAGAAACGATCCTAACGGTTCGGGAAATCCTATAAATACCCCATGCCTTCAATTGCAAAACCCACTAGAATTTTGATTTGAGAAACTCTAAGTTGAAACCATTGTTTCATACCTGAGTTACTTGAATCGAGATTAGCATTCGGGGACCCTTCGTAAGTATTCCTTCGTTCTTTTATTGCTTTTCGAGTCCGAAAGTCAAACTTTGTTTGACTTTCTGCGTTGACCAGTTTATGGTCAATGCGAAGTTCATTTGAACTTCGCAACGTGATTGTAATCACGATGGTTATAGTCCCTTGGGACTATGCCCACTGATTACCACGTTGTCTAGGGTCGTAAGGGTAAGCGATCTAATAAATCGCTTATACCTTCGAACCCGACCCATTTGGTCGATCATTAGGATCCGACCAAATACCTTAGGTGACCATAGTATATAGGGAATAACCTTTCGAGGTTATACCTTATGGTCACGACGTTTAGTTAGTTGTATGATAGGTAGTTTATATGCCTTAGGTAAATTACCAAAATACCCCTTTGATGCCAAAATTCATTTTAAAAATATGTAACATAACCTATGACCTCTAAACTGATTTATCAACAATATTAAACATGTTAAGGCATATTTTACTTGTCATAGGACTAGTTAGGCGGTCCGAACGCGTTTCACGCGAACGACGCGTTAAAGTAGCATAAGCTACCTAAACGGGTCGTAATGGGTCGTAAGCACTTAGGTTAGGTTTCATTTAGTATGTAGGCTTTGTTAAACCATATGACACGAGTCTCCATGCTCGTTTGGTTTACGAACCCTCATTCTATCCGATCCTCCGGTTTAGGTCCGGTTTATTAACATAGTTACCTATATTAGGTGCTGTTTGATATCCGTGATCTCTAGCATTGTTTGGTGGTTACTCAAGGACTACTAAGCAATCTCAAGTGAGTACATAGACCCCTCTTTTACTGTTTTCCAATCTGTTTTGGGGTGAAACACATGTGCCTACTTATTACTTTCATGCTTTCCATGCTTTCACATCATATACCTGCTATGTTCGTTAGTACATTATAGTACATGATTTCATTACATTACATGCTATGTATGCCCATTGTGTGCGTACTTAGTACATCGTTTTACATTACATGCTATGTATGCCCATTGTGTGTGTACTTAGTACATCGTTCTACATTACATTTCATGCTATGTATGTCCATTGTGTGCATACTTAGTACATTGTTTTACATTGCATTTCTGATGCATATGCTCATCCAGCATATGAACACATTATACTACATTTTGAACCGTTGTAACTATTTGACTATGTGAACCGTCGTAACCCTTTGATTATATGAACCGTTTATAACTATTGAACCGTGTGAACCATTTGTATCTGTTGACATGATTTACATTTGACTATACATAAACATTTCTACAATCGTTAAACATTACATCTTGGTGGCTTGGTTGGAGTAAGTGATTTAAGTAACGAGGCGTGTGTAATATGATACAAGCATGATGGATACGCCGCTGGTACTTCCTATATATAAGTGTTTGTATGGTATCACATATTATAGCGTTATTTGAATCATTTCAATTTGAGACATATAACATTGTAAACAAATAACATACTTTTCACAAGACATTGATTTACAAACAACTTATCTTATACAAACTCATTTTACATAGTTATTCATTTAACCATACATTATTCTCTTATTTATACATATCATCTGATCTTATCGTTTTTCAAATGATTTACAAGACAAAGCAAATTACAAGGTTCATGACTAAACATTTTCTCAAACATAAGTCATGAATTCTGTTTTCACAAAACCTATGTATCTCACAGGCATTTTTATGCTGGCGTACCTATTTTCACATGTGTTTTCAGGAGATGATGCATAGGACTTATCAAGACATACTTAGGCGGACATGTGCCTTAGTGACTTAAAACGAGACAAGAACTAGTTACTTTATGTTATGTACTCTTTGGTTCTTGTTTAAAACAATGTAAACTTTCATGTTTGATTAATAAAACGAAACTTCAATTGCCATGGATTTGAAACAATTAATTCTGTTACAACACTCCCTGACGTTTCCGCCACGTTTGGTTGTTCCAGGTGGTCGGGGTGTGACCTCTTGTGTGTGCTTATTGTTTGGATTGTACTCGCAAACGCTATCGCAAACGCAGATGCAAAGCTTACACGCTTACACGCTCACTCGCAACTCGCTTAAACATAACGCAACGCTTAACGCATGAAACAAAATTTGGAAAACTAACTCGCACAACTAGACTGTCCGGATAAACAACCGATCGGATGGTCATTCGACCGGCAGGCCATTCTTCACTTTACATCGCCTTACTTTCTCACTCAGCCTATAAATACCTCCCACACAACACTGTTCACTGATGTGACAGCTCCATTCGACCAACTCGCTCCCAAGTCATTCTCAGCACTATTTCTCACGATTCAAGGCTTTTCGGTAAGCTTTTCCCCTCAAATCTTGTATAATCATCATCACTACACACTTCTACATCATCTTCTCTATCAAAAACACTTATTTTCTTCCCGAAATCACCTGATTTGGGCTTCTTGAAGATGGTTCTCACTCGGTTTCTTATGCAAACTAAAGTGTGATGTTATCTCATCAAGATTGGTCCAGATCTAAAGGATTTTCACATGTTTTAACACGAATCTTTACAAGATCTCAACACTTTTTCAACTGATTTCAATTTTTTTACAACTTTTCTTCAAACATTCAACACAAAACCGATGGAATCCATAATCATTCAGACTCCCTACTCATTTCCTAGTTGAGAGTCGGCATGAAAACGGACTTCCACCGGAGAGATAACTGATTAACGGGTTGAACATGAAAACTTCATCAAAAGAACAGTGAGTACGATCGAATGGGGTGATTCCCATCCGATCGAACGAGCTAGACTTTGGTATGTTTCCGTTGTTTGACACGTCATCACGCCGTCTCCGTTAAACTTCAAGCTTTTACTTAGAAATTTTTACGAAAAACTATGAACTTCAAACTCCTCGCTCGAATAGCCATCCGATCGAATAGCCATCCGTTTGGATGACCATCTGACTGGATGACTTGGTGTCTACACTTTACATTGTTTATACACTACAATGAAAACTTCAAACTTCCAAACGATTTACAAACAAACACACTCATTGGAATGGTCAACCGTTTGAATGGCCGTCCGTCCGGGTGACCATCTGACCGAATGGACTTCCATCTGTTCTACTCACCATTCGACACTAAACTCATTCGACATGCTGTTTTACGCACCGTTCAATGCTTACGCTACTGTTCTATGCTCAGGCTAACTCCAAGCGCTCCCTTCAATCCAAGGTTGTGTTTACCTGTTAAACACATACTGTGAGTATACTCGGACCCTTTTTTGCTTAATGCACTTTTGGGTGTTACATACGTTCTCTATCAAAACACAACGCACACTATACTAAACACTTTACAAACGATAACCGTTCTTGCATGTTATACGTGACTCGATGAATGCTTGTATGTTATATTTACACAGTGATTGTTTGCCTGACACCTTAGCAATGATAGTACTATAGTTTGGACTCAGCACCTGTCAGAGACAGGGGTTGTTTAAGGGCCTTACCTCACATATTCACAGTGGTGAAATTGTGTTGCGCATTCTACAACTCCCAGTCATGTCGGTTGCATACGTCATTGTCGATAGCTTACTTGGTTCACATTTCTACATGATACATGCTGGTTATGCATAAACGCTTTTCGCTATACTATATGCTATAAAAACTTTTGTACTCACCTTTACATTATATGTATTGACTTTATTTTAACGTATGTGGCAGCTGTCTATGAGATGTATATCTGTAATGACTATTATTCCTTTATATGTTAGTGGTATGGGACATTAACGTTAAATATATTGTCACTTAATAGTTGTTATGGATTCTCTTGAACAATCTGTTTCGCTCAGTGCCACGCTCCGATGTTTCTGCCATCGGTTGGGGTGTGACACACTCTTCCCCCAGTGTTTAGTGGTGCTATATTCCCTCCAGTTATCTTCTTAGTATCTGACTTGGTATAGTTTTTAATCCTGTGTCCAGTCTCGCCACATCTGAAACATGTTCCCACAGCCCTACGACATATACCATGATGTTTCTTGCCACAAGTATTGCATAAAGGGCTCGTGGTCTGATTCTGGTTCATCAATTGAACCTTGTTGGGTCCTCCATTTGGTTGTGGCTGATTCTGGAGAGGTGTTTGATTAAGGGGTCTTGGCTTCCAAAGACTTGTCTGATTTCCAGGGTATCGATTCGCTTGAACTCTATGGTCCTGATGGTTTGCAGCAGTGGATGCCTGGCTCGTAACCTGTTTGGGAATTCCATCCTTGTCTCTCTTCTTGTTTTCCCCAGTCCGAGAGAAGAATTCCTTTCTCTCAAACTCGAAAGTCTTAATTGCATCCGCCACCTCAGTGATGTCTTTAAACTTCATGAACATGATCGTTTTACGAATTTGATCATTAACTGCCCATTTTCACTTCTCAGCTTGAACTGCGGCAGATCCTGCTGCTTCTCCCACAATATTGGCCAACCTTGAGAATCGGGTAATAAACTCCGAAGCAGGCTCGTCGATACCTTGTCGGATAATAGCATACTCCCTGATGTGAGCTTCTCTGTCAGCAGTCGAGAAATACCTATCATAGAAGATGGTACGAAATTCAGCCCACGAAAGAGTGGCGACGTAAGCATCTCCTCCTTTGACTTGTTTGTATCCTTCCCACCAAGTTTGTGCATCGTCTTCTAGCTTGAAAGTGGCCAACCTGACCTTGTATTGATCTACAACTCGCAGTACCTCAAAGATCTTCTCTATATGGGCTATCCAGTTTCATGCATCGATCAAAGTAGCAGCGTGGCTGAAAGATTTTGGGTGTTGCCTTTGGAAATAATGAAGCCAAACATGGATGCCTTCAGAAGTGTTGTTGGTGGTATTCTCACCAACGACAACTCCAGAATTAGGGTTAGTGAGTCCTTGAGTTTGTTGCACAACAGCCTCTACGGTCTGAGCAATGAGGTTCGGAAATAGTCCGGCAAACGCGTGGTTGATAGCAGAAACCATGTTTGGGTCAGGTAGAGTTTCATTAGAGGCAGTGTCATTAGGCAGACGGTTAGTCGTGTGGGCATTCCTACGAGTTTCGCGACGAGGAGGCATCTATCAAAAGTAGATGCATGAGTTAGAATATGAAAGCGGTGACGCGTAACTGGGAACATTTACCAGAATTTTATCCTAGACGTCTAACCCAACCTCACAGACCTAATTACTAATGTTTAAGTTTTCTACAGGAAAGAGCCTTTGCTCTGATACCATAGTTGTAACACCCCAACCCGTATGAGTTGACGTGTCACTATAACAATGGATCAGAACAGAAGTCATAATTCCATTAATTAAAGTTAGGCTTACATTTCAAAATATGGTTCATAGCCCTAAGGCCCAAAATACATATTTATTTTATAAAAGTCACAAACATCTTCAGTTAGCATCCTAGGGTTTATTCTTCACTCTTCACCCTTCCCAAAGTAACATGTGAACCTGTAGTGAAATGAAATATACAGAATGAGCCAAATGCCCAGTACGGAATAATAGGCTCAAATAGCAAACAAATAAATGACTGAAATGGTATCACTGACAAGAAGCACAACACAGCAAAACATAACATATAACTGAACTGAATCATATCATACGGATCTACCCAAAAGCTAAACAGAGGTGACAGCCACAAAGTCTGTCACATGAGATGGGGCGAGTTGGCCTACCCGACATCCATCTCCAAAAACATACCTAGGATATATCCATATGCCACCTAGTCGTTATGTACCACATTTGTACCTAGGGACGCCGTGAACTGATAACTCCGTCATGGGAGGAGCCGGAGAGCTTAGGGTAGCATATCTCAGATAATCAGAAATAAATATAACACTAACATTAACAGATATATAAGTATCGGAACATACGATAATGAGCACAGTATAATCATAAACTTATCACATGTTGTCAAGTTGAATAATAATTTTAATCTGAGTAAGAAATGAATGGACGGTCAATTGAATCGAGGCTCAAAGATGTTGGAGTTTTCGAGAGATATATATATACATACAAATATTATAAATAAGGGTTTATAGAAAACGAACCAAATAACAAAGGGAGTGGGTTAAGGATCTGTACCTTGTTTCTTTATTGTCGTCTTAAAAATATATAAACTTGTCAAAGCGTGTTCGTATAAACCTACATCGTGTCCATATATTTTATAAGGTTGTGCCTGTACATAAAAAGTATATATGAAATTTGTTTGTTTAATTCATGTCTAGTTTAAAACCTCAAGTTTGTCTTAAGTAATCATAAATAGTTTTGTTTAGATTAAAGAATAATGTTTAAATAGAAAAATCAATGTTAGTTGCAAGATTTGAACTTGTGACTTAAAGGTTGTAAGAAAAAGGTTTTAACCAGTGAGCCACTTAATCCTTTATATTTGTCTTGTAAATCTGATTATTTAAATAAGAAATCTGATGTTAATGGTTATAAAATCTTATAAAAGTATTGTCATCAACAAAGATTGAACTCCAGACCTCTAGTTTCTATGTCCTAAGGCTTAACTAGTTGGATTACACCACTTTCGATTAATATCAGATCTGATGGGTTTGAATAGAATTCTGATGGGTTTAAATATAATTCTGGTGTATTAAAAAGAATGTCTCTTGCAAGATTCGAACTCAAGACCTCTAGGTTATAAGTTAGAGCCTTAACAAGTGGACCACTTAGTTATTTATGCTTGATTTACGATTTCTGATGTTTTATATAAAATTCTGATGTTTTATCAGAAATTCTGATGTTTCATCAAAAAATCTGATATTGCATCAAATCTCATCAGAAAATCTGATATGGCATCAGATCTGGTGCATTATATCAGGCATAACTAGTTGGATTACACCACTTTCGATTAATATCAGATCTGATGGGTTTGACTAGAATTCTTATGGGTTTAAATATAATTCTGGTGTATTAAAAAGAATGTCTCTTGCAAGATTCGAACTCAAGACCTCTAGGTTATAAGTTAGAGCCTCAACAACTGGACCACTTAGTTATTTATGCTTGATTTACGATTTCTGATGTTTTATATAAAATTCTGATGTTTTATCAGAAATTCTGATGTTTCATCAGAAAATCTGATATTGCATCAAATCTCATCAGAAAATCTGATATTGCATCAGATCTGGTGCATTATATCAGAATCTGGTAAAAATATATGTCTCCAGCAGGATTCGAACTTGGGACCTCTGGGTTGTAAACCAGCTGCTAAACCAACTGGGCTACAAGAGCCCTTGTGAACAAACAGCTTCATTATTTATTTGTTTATTTACTCAGTTCAATGGTTTATCTTCTTCTTCATCATCTTTTATAGAAAACTAACATTTACATAATAAATTCTAGATTCCATTTTCATTATAGTTTAACCATAATGTATCAAAAATAAAAATTTAGCTTATGGTTACCTTGGTCAAAAACACATTTTGGTTACAAAAGACGTCGTCGGAAAGTACGTAAGTATCGCCGGAATTAGTATTTCTTCAGCGGAAATGATTTCGGGTAGTATGTTTTCCATAGTTAAAGCTTCGAGTGGTTTAGTAGAGATAGTTAAGTGGTTTAGTAGGCATAGTGGTGAATGAGAAGTGGTGCCGGTATGGTGTTCGGTTTCGATTACGGTTACCGGAACCGGGTTTTCTTCACTAAAACAAAATAAGGAAAGAATAGTTTAGAAAGGAAACTAATCATGGAAGATGGGATGGAGATAAATGGATGAGCGGTCTTCAATTTATAGAGGTGAAGAAAGCTCAATGTATATGCAAGTTGTAAAAGTTTGCAGAAACGAATAATTCATGTTCATAAATATTTTATACAAAAAATAATTCCCATCCATTCAATTCAATCATGTATGCAATTTATCTGACAAAGTGTTATCTATATCTTTCTTTCTTTTCCACTTGCAAGGCTTCATAAATATAAAAGTATATTATTATTATTATTATTATTATTATTATTATTATTATTATTATTATTATTATTTTCATTATTATTATTATTATTTTAGGTTATTACAGTGTTCGTATAAACCTACGTTGTGCCTGACGTGGCAGGAGGGTGTATGATTTTTATTATATTTTTAAGAACTTTTCACTCTTTTATCAAGCTTTAAATTTATAAAACATGATATAACACTATCACTTTCTATAACACGCTAGGGCAAGTGCACCCATCGTTGGCGTAGTGTAGTGATGATAAGATACCGAGGTTGTCAAAGGACGTAAAAGCTTTTAATACTGGAATATCATCAACATCTAATCTAATCAAATTTCAAGAAAATATTTTTTTTAATAAGTAAAAAAATAAAGAAGGAAATTAAAGAAATAAAAGAAACAAACAGACAAGATAGAATCACTTGGTTCTGACTCACTTTTTATGTATCCCTTGATAATTTCTGCACTTTGGGTTTTTTAAGGGATTATCTGGGTTTTAGTGTCATGTCCCTCTTTTGGAGGCAACGCTACCCTCAGCCATATTGATCTGAGTCAGCAGGGATACAGTCACGCAAGGCTGGAATATTGAAAGATAATTAAGTAAGTTATTAATGCAAAACGTGGCATGTCCCTTTTTGGAGGCAACGCTACCCTCGGCTATATTGGTCAGAGTCAGCAGGGATACAGTCCCATAAGGCTTGTTTAAAGTTTTAATAGTAGTTTATTTATAAGGGATTCAAGCCGTTCTTACTTCCCCCGATTTGATGCTATCTGCCTCAAAGGAAGTCCTAATAAGCTTGAATCAAGTTCTCGCAGGATCTATACACTGAACTAGGCAAGAATTTTACCCAACCACCCTTCTAATCCCCTTCCAGGCAGTTAACATGCTTTATATAGACCGTAAAGACACGAATGAGTGAATTAACAAAACATGAAGATATGATAGAATAAAGTTTACTTTCAATATAAAAAACTAGATATTAAAGTCATTAATGCAAGCTCAATTAAAAAGTTAACCAAAGCTTCGAAATCAAAAGTAATACATAAATGACTTGTCTTAACCAAGTAATGTAAGAGATTAGCCAATAATGGCCTTTGTTTGACAAAAACTCTTACGATCAATGTTGGATCCCGAGACTACTACACACTCTAAAGATGGATGATGGATAAATGTGGTGGATGATGGTCGTATTGTATTGGTGGAGTGGTGGCATGTGTGAGAGAAGTGGTTTGCCAAGGGATGGATTGCAATTGAACCAAGCACCCATATTTATAGCTGGAAACATACGATTTACACGGCCCCGTGCCTCCTTCTTCTCTGTCTTCATGTCATGCCCCAACCGATGGCGGAATCATCGGGGCGCGGCACTAGGCGAATCAGATTGCTCAAGAGAATCCATAACAACTATATTGCGATAATATTTAATACATTCGTTATCCCATACTAACAAATAATATAATCACGTAAGTTATCACAGATTTCTTGTCCTCTCGAACAATACAAATCCGACAACCTAGATTTTGGTTGAGTTTCTAGACTTCCTAGCTTGATTTGATATAGTCAACGATCTAACCTGCAACATACGTTAAAATATTTGTCAATACAAAAGTATTGGCGAGTATACAGGTTTGATATGTATAGCGTAATCGATTAAAAAGTCTAGCGAATTCCATATGCATAAACGTAACACACGACATATATTCTCACAAAGCTGATACTACCAACTAAGTCCTCGATGCTCGAATATGCGATGGCAAACTAGACCCCGTCGGGCGCAATAGTACTATACTAGTCATGGTGGGACGTCGCGAGTATAAGCCCTAGCACATATGCAACTAGCATCACGTATATCTATGCATAACAGTTATTCGCAAGTGATAATTCGATTGATTGAATAACTCGTTTGATAAGTTCGATTTGTTAGAAATGTATGTTACACCCAAAATGCGATTAAAAGGGGGTCAAGTATACTCACAGTGCGTATTTAGCGAGAATACAACTTGATTGGGTCGGTTACGAGTACGTCTGCGTTAATCATTGAAGGGTATAGTAAACGATGTACGGTTAAGCGAGAACAGTATCGAAAAGTCAGTTATCTGGTCGGATGGTGCTCATCCGTTCGGATGGGCTCATCCGATCGGATGACACATGGATCGGATGACATATGGATCGGATGACAGTCATGGGTCGGATGAGCTGGTTTGGATCGGATGGCTGTCATCCGATCGGATGACAAGCTATCCGGTCGGATAACCTGTTGACTGGTCAACTTGCTGTCATCCGTTCGGATTGTGATCCGTTCGGATGGTGAACCATTCGGATGACATGTGATCCGTTCAGATTGTGATCCGTTTGGATTGTGATCCGTTTGGATGACATGTGATCCGTTTGGATGACACTTCTGTTTTAACGTTCCGATCACTGTTTTTTAGTGTTCTTGGAAGGAATACATGCGGTTTTTACTGGGACAGTGTAATTTCGTATTAACAATTGAAATTCCACCAGTTCTGACCCGTTCTAACGGCCGGGAATCACCCCGTTCCATCAGATCTGGCCGTTCTTGACGGTTTTTCATGTTTAACTCGAAACCGCACAGTTCCTTGGTTAAATACATAGATTTAGGTGAGATTTGTTATCAAAACATGTGGAAATCACCGAGAACTGAGTCGTTTATGGTGGGATGAGGTCACAACTTGAAGTTCATATGAACTCTTGGTTACATCACCTTAAAACACCTCAAATCAGTAGATTTCACGGTTAGAAATTGAGTTTTTGAAAGATAGAATGATGTAGAATTGAGTGTAGATCATAGAAGTACAAGCTTTTATGTTGAAATCTTACCGGAATCGCGAGGAATCGAGGGAAAAGGGTCTTAGAGCGTGCTTGGTCGAGTGGGAGCTGTCACATCACTTGAACAGTGATGTGACATGCTATTTATAGGCAAAAAGTGGAGATTGGGGTTACTGGGTCGGATGGCTATCCGCTCGGATGGCTATCCGTTCGGATGGCCCATCCGGATGGCCACTCCGGCACGGTGAGTTTCTCCGTTTTTTATCATTTCGATAGTTTTTGGAGTACGCGCTTTTTATATTATTATTATATCATTATTATATATGTATATATATCACTAGGGGTCGTATTTACGTATCCATATTTCAAAGTTTCGAAATAACAATCGGTTTTCGTTTCGAGTGCGCGATTATTAGCGACGTTTCACGGCCATCAAGGAGGGTAGTATAGGTCCTTTCTCGATGTCATCATGAACGTTATTGTGTTTTATGCCACAATGACTGACGGGGTACCACTCACTCGTATTGTCATCATCGTCACGACGACTGGAGCTATAGCACTCACCCGAGAGTCTTTGTTAGCGTTATTTATCTGCGTTTCGACACATTACGACCACCGAGGAGGGTAGAATAGATCCTCACTCAATGTCATCGTGAGTGTTTAGTGTTTACGATGTGATGTAGTGATAATGTATTGCGAAAATATGCGATTATCCTTCGAATAGAGATGTATGCGATATGGTTACATTATGATCCGAATCTCTGGTGCTAGGCGTAACGAGTATATCTAGTAGTAACAACGCACGAACGTGCGGGTTGTTACAGTCTCCCCTACTTTAGGAAATTTCGTCCCGAAATTAATCCAATAGGTAGACTTCTGAGAGTTGCTCTTGTGTGAGTAGCGATACAGCAAGTGATTTAACCATGAGTTGACGAACGAGAGTGCTTCGAATAAGAGATCGATTGTGATAGCAAGAAGGCGACGTAAACGACAAAAGTAATATCCCACGAGTTGGTGTTCCACAGTACCTCGTGTCGCGAAGAATTCGTTAGTTCGATGCGATTGCAATTTTAAAGGACTTGAAAAGGTTTCTCATGACGTAGAATTAACTGAGTCGATCGTTAACCAACGTTACGAGAAGCGTTCGTTTTAGATATTCAAAAGGAACTTTGGATGGAAATCTCGAACCATTTCCTTTTTAACGTATTGTCAACTGAGTCGATGTTAACCAACGTTGCAAGGAAGTTTAGGTTTTACACATTTTAAGGAATTCGAAGATGAAAACTGTGATTACAAAAACTCTCATATGACATGGGTTCAGCTGGACTCGATGTTGAACCCACGTCTCAAGAAAGTCTTGTCTTTGATATTGCAAAAGGTTTTAAGGAAAAATCGGACTCATGAAAGCTCCCCTTGGGCATGGAGTTAAGCTGATTTGATGTTACCTCCACATTGTGAGGAATTTCACTTGTCCCATGGTTTTTAATAAAAGTTTTATAAAAAATCAGTTTTAACCGTTTAAAAAAAAAGACAATTTAGCATCAAGCCCCACTTGGCACCTTCCCACGGAAGTTCGCTAATATGATTAAAACACTTATATATAGGAAGTACCAGCGGCGTATCCACCATGTTTCTCTCATATTACTTCCGTTCCGTGAGGCGGTGTCATGTGCGCCGATATGACACGGATAGAGTTGCGTTTACTCGGCCCAATCAATAGAAAGTTAGACCGAGTATAAGATAGGATCGAATAGGTTAAGCCGGCGAGTTGTATTACGAACGTAGCTACAACAGCGTGCGCGAGTAGACTGATGACACGAAACGCTTATGTGTCGTGTTTGGATAGGCATCGAGCGGTAGACGATAAGCGATTAGCGCGATGTCGATTAGATTCCACATTGAACCCGCATGGCACGTTTCCACGAGAGTTTGCTAACATGGTGAAACACCACGTTTAACCAGGTTAGTTTTACCTCGTGAAGCGCTGCCACGCGTACTAATATCACACAGACTGCAATGAACACCAAATGAGCGAATAAGCGGTAGGCTATACACGATAAGCGATTAGCGATTAGATGATTAGGCGAATAACACAACACCAATAATGACGTTGGTGATAAACGAATTACGATAAGCGGCAGTTGTTACGTTGCAAGCGATGGAGGTATGCGTGATTCATGCGGTTCGATTTGATTGATTAACACCACGGAGTTTACTAACATCGGGCCCCGCATGGCCTTTTTCCACGAAAGCCCGCTGATATGACTAAAACACCTTGCTTTAACCATATGAACTTCATCTCGTGAAGCGAGGTCATGCGTGCTAACTTAACACAAGTATCACGGACAACGGTATAGCGATGGATTGATACACAGCAAACGATATAGATCCACATAATAAGCGATAGAGATTGCGAGATACACATGATAAGCGATTGGCTGAGCTTGGTTTCGAATAAGCTTAACGTTACGTTACGTTGCGACACATCACGGCTATTGAGGAGGGTAGAATAGGTCCTCACTCAACAATATCGTGAGCGTTTATGTACTTGATGAGATTGTTGCAACAGACTTACGACCAGCCTTGCGTCGATGCAATTTCCCTGCGAGGTAGACTCCCCAGAGTCCATCGATGAGGTGATTGCACTGCGTTTGCAGACTTATGACAAGTCTTGTGATGATGCGATTGAGTTGTTACGCCTTGCGATTGAGTTGTTACGCCTTGCGATTAAGTGTAGTGTGTGGAAAATAATCACAATAGTATAATATGTCTAATAACGTTCAACTCCACCTGGCACTTTCTGCACGAAACTTCGGTAGTATGGTAAAGCACACCTTGCTTTACCCCTATTACTTAAATCTCGTGTTTCGGTGTCATACTTTGTTGAAACGCTTATGGCACCTCAGAATTCACTACGATCTCCGTGCACTGACCCAAATAATCCCGTGTGCACCCGTGATTAGTTGTTCCTTGCACGTTTATCGTACCTCGTTCCAAGAGTGTAGTGAGGGTAAAACACATTATTTCGTGATATAGTATATAGTACGTGTGTGACTCTAGTCTAAGTGCGACGACTAGAGTGTGAAAGAGAATACAAAAACGAGAGTTAATGTTACGCATAGCGGCAACATCGAGTGGGTTCAAAACTTAGAAATTAACGTCGAAATCGTATCATTACAACTTTATCCTACGCTTGCTAGATGCTTGATGCTGAAAGCCTTTGTTGGAGTTGTTGTTGTTGTACTCAAGTTCGCGGTTCGATGCGGCAGTTGTGGGTGAAGTGTCCGTAACGATTGCAGTTATTGCAATAGCGACAGTCAGCCCCAACTGGATGATGGTAGGTACACGAGTAACACTGAGGATGAGTTCCAATGTAAGCTCGTTTTGGAAACACTGGGACTGTTTGAAGAGGCTTCGGCTGCAGCAGCTCGGTTGTTGAGGAGTCCGGGCTTGAAGTCTTTCGTTTGCGGCTGGGTTTGTCGGTGTCTTGCGATGAGGTGTCGTTGTTGGAGGATTCTTCTGAGGACTCACGTGTAGAATCTTTGGCCGATTTGTCGGAAGATCTGTCGGCAGATTTGTTAGAAGAATCGTTGGCAGATTCGTCAGAAGAATCGTCAGCGGATTTTTCAGAAGAATCATCAGCAGATTCGTCAGAAGAATCGCTGACAGGATCGCCTGAAGAATTAATGGCGATTGTTTGATAAGCTTGCTTGACAGGATTCTTTGAGAAGAACCCTTCCATGAGTCGTTTGTTGTTGATTTCTGCGGCTAAGCGGTAGGTTTCTTCGATGGTAGCAGGTCTTGCAGCTTCGACAAAATCACCCACACACTCAGGCAAGCCACGAATGTACTTCGTGATGGCTTTCTCTGGAGTGTTGACTTGACTTGGGCAGATTATGCTAAGCTGTTTGAACCTTGCGGTGTAGCCAGTGTTGTCACTTTCGAATTGCTTGATTTTCCAGAATTCGTCTTCCAGCTTCTGAACTTCGTGAGGAGGACAGTACTCTTCCTTCATGAGCTCTTTCAGCTCATCCCAAGAGAGAGCGTAAGCTGCAGAGATTCCACGTTTGTTACGTTCGGCGGTCCACCAGTCGAGTGCTCGTGATTGAAATACTCCGGTAGCACAAGTAGTACGGAAACTATCGGGACACCCACTTTGACGAAGGGTAACTTCGATAGAATCGAACCACTGGAGTAGTTGAGTCACACCTCCTTCACCCGTGAATTCCATCGGTTCACAGGCTTTGAAGTGTTTGTAAAGAAAAGCAGATTGCGGCGCTTCCGTCTTGGATTCTTTCGAGGCTCGAGAGTTGCTGAGAGAGTGCACTCGAGCGGCAATTTGAGGAATAAGCTTTACCACTTCTTTGATCACAAGTGATGCAATCCTCTTATCGGCGCTTCGTTTGGCTCTTCTCCTAGCTGTTCGTCTCGAGGTAGAGTCGTTGGAAGGCATCTAGGCAGGAAGAGACTTGGAATGAGATTCGATCATAATGATTTTTGAGTTTTACGATGCGATCGAGCGCGTTCAAAACTTGATGCGATAGTATAATAGTAATGCGAATCACATAGGAGCCATATAGGAGACACGAAGTTCCTAAGTTCTCACACAATGACTTGTTTGTTTATGCATATATATATGTGTATTTATATATTTGTAATTTGTAATCATACACATACAGGTCAATTAAGAATATGCGAGGACGCTTTGAGGTGAGAAAACGAGAGCGAAGGCGATAGATTATGCATTAGTTTCGTTGCGAACATTCGGGTTTCATTTTAGATTGCGATGGCTGTGCGAGTAGTGTGTTTATAAAGGAGGGTGTGAAAATCATCAAATCGAGAAATCGATAAAGCATAAAGTTTCAAAACGTAAATAAGTTCCAACCATTTGTAAGATCGGCGGGTCGTATGGTAGAGTGCCTTGGGTGTTTAGGCGTTGACTACCCAAGGTAACCCAACTATATCTTGACAAGTTCGTGCACGCGTGTTGTCCTAGAGGGCTCATGCTTCCACTGGGATGCAGCTCATGGCACTCGTCCTCCTAGTCATTGCGTGGCTCGAGTTATCGTGATAGTCGAGTCCTTGGTGGGAGCTTTTTGAAAACCAATTGATAGAGAGTGGAACGGCCTATTAAGGTACGGGTCTCACCCCTGACTTAACGGCTTCATTCCTAATTGTCGTTATGCTCTTCGAATAAATTCGTGAGTTCCACTAGATTTCGAAATGGAGACTTTCGTTGAGATGTGGATGTCACTCCTAACTCGATGAAAGGTTCTCGTGCTAGAAAATGCGCTGAGAGAGCGATCCTATCAAGAGTTCTTGGTTTTCACACCTGAACTCGACTGAATCACTCGATTTTGTTATGCGAGTATTTTTGAAACACGTGTATTGTGTCAGCCTTAGGAAAGGCTAAGTAGTATTCCGGCCTTAGGAAAGGCTCCTTCGTGTGAAGCTGTAGTACGTGGTGTTCACACAAAGTTGTAGCTTTTAGCAATTTCGATCGAGAGTGTCAAGTAGGCCCGGTACAACCCTACTAGGTTCGTACGAGTCGGCCTGTTGGTACTTAGACTATAGACTAGGTCAATTTCTAAGACGTCGACCTGGACTAGGTCGAGTCTTGCCTAATTCCCTATAGTTATGGCTCTGATACCAATCTGTCACACCCCAACCGATGGCGGAATCATCGGGGCGCGACACTAGGCGAATCAGATTGCTCAAGAGAATCCATAACAACTATATTGCGATAATATTTAATACATTCGTTATCCCATACTAACAAATAATATAATCACGTAGTTATCACATATTTCTTGTCCTCTCGAACAATACAAATCCGACAACCTAGATTTTGGTTGAGTTTCTAGACTTCCTAGCTTGATTTGATATAGTCAGCGATCTAACATGCAACATACGTTAAAATATTTGTCAATACAAAAGTATTGGCGAGTATACAGGTTTGATATGTATAGCGTAATTGATTAAAAATTGTAGCGAAATTCCATATGCATAAACGTAACACACGATATATATTCTCACAAAGCTGATACTACCAACTAAGTCCTCGATGCTCGAATATGCGATGGCAAACTAGACCCCGTCGGGCGCAATAGTACTATACTAGTCATGGTGGGACGTCGCGAGTATAAGCCCTAGCACATATGCAACTAGCATCACGTATATCTATGCATAACAGTTATTCGTAAGTGATAATTCGATTGATTGAATAATTCGTTTGATAAGTTCAATTTGTTAGAAATGTATGTTACACCCAAAATGCGATTAAAAGGGGGTCAAGTATACTCACAGTGCGTATTTAGCGAGAATACAACTTGATTGGGTCGGTTGCGAGTACGTCTGCGTTAATCATTGAAGGGTATAGTAAACGATGTATGGTTAAGCAAGAACAGCATCGAAAAGTCAGTTATCTGGTCAGATGGTGCTCATCCGTTCGGATGGGCTCATCCGATCGGATGACACATGGATCGGATGACATATGGATCGGATGACAGTCATGGGTCGGAAGAGCTGGTTTGGATCGGATGGCTGTCATCCGGTCGGATGACAAGCTATCCGGTCAGATAACCTGTTGACTGGTCAACTTGCTGTCATCCGTTCGGATTGTGATCCGTTCGGATGACATGTGATCCGTTCGGATTGTGATCCGTTCGGATTGTGATCCGTTCGGATGACATGTGATCCGTTTGGATGACACTTCTGTTTTAACGTTCCGATCACTGTTTTTTAGTGTTCTTGGAAGGAATACATGCGGTTTTAACTGGGACAGTGTAATTTCGTATTAACAATTGAAATTCCACCAGTTCCGACCCGTTCTAACGGCCCGGAATCACCCCGTTCCATCAGATCTGGCCGTTCTTGACGGTTTTTCATGTTTAACTCGAAATCGCACAGTTTCTTGGTTAAATACATAGATTTAGGTGAGATTTGTTATCAAAACATGTGGAAATCACCCAGATCTGAGTCGTTTATGGTGGGATGAGGTCACAACTTGAAGTTCATATGAATTCTTGGTGACATCACCTTAAAACACCTCAAATCAGTAGATTTCACGGTTAGAAATTGAGTTTTTGAAAGATAGAATGATGTAGAATTGAGTGTAGATCATAGAAGTACAAGCTTTTATGTTGAAATCTTACCGGAATTGCGAGGAATCGAGGGAAAAGGGTCTTAGAGCGTGCTTGGTCGAGTAGGAGCTGACACATCACTTGAACAGTGATGTGACATGCTATTTATAGGCAAAAAGTGGAGATTGGGGTTACTGGGTCGGATGGCTATCCGTTCGGATGGCTATCCGCTCGGATGGCTATCCGCTCGGATGGCTATCCGCTCGGATGGCTATCCGCTCGGATGGCCCATTCGGATGGCGACTCCGGCGCGGTGAGTTTCTCCGTTTTTTATCGTTTCGATAGTTTTTGGAGTACGCGCTTTTTATATTATTATTATATCATTATTATATATGTATATATATCACTAGGGGTCATATTTACGTATCCATATTTCAATGTTTCGAAATAATAATCGGTTTTCGTTTCGAGTGCGCGATTATCAGCGACGTTTCACGACCATCAAGGAGGGTAGTATAGGTCCTTTCTCGATGTCATCGTGAATGTTATTGTGTTTTGTGCCACAATGACTGACGGGGTACCACTCACTCGTATTGTCATCATCGTCACGACGACTGGAGCTATAGCACTCACCCGAGAGTCTTTGTTAGCGTTATTTGTCTGTGTTTCGACATATTACGGCCACCGAGGAGGGTAGAATAGATCCTCACTCAATGTCATCGTGAGTGTTTAGTGTTTGCGATGTGATGTTGTGATAATGTATTGCGAAAATATGCGATTATCCTCGAATAGCGATGTATTCGATATAGTTACATTATGATCCGAATCTCTGGTGCTAGGCATAACGAGTATATCGAGTAGTAACAACGCACGAAAGTGCGGGTTGTTACACTTCATTTAATGAGTTTTGTCAGTCCTATACTTTCATGGCCCCGTTTGTCAACGACACGGCCCCGTGGCCCATGTACTTGTTGTACTATCCAAGATTCTTCAAATCTTGGAGTTTACCACGGCCCGCGTCCATGGGGCACGGCCCCTTGTCTCTTGTCTGCTTCTATTTATCTTTTTCTGCATGTAATCTAGAGTGGGGCACGGCCCCATGCCTTGGTGGCACGGCCCCGTGCTTATCTTCTGATTCGTTTTTTTTGGTATTGGGGTGAAGCTCGGAGGGTCGGTATGATGCATCAACTTCCCTTCTTTTGTATTTATGTTGGTTTTTGCCATTAATTTGTTCCTTTTATACATTTAAGCTCTTTTAATCCTGAAAATCAAAAGTATACAAAGAAAAGCATTTTTCCAACATTATACTAAAAATGGTTGATTTTATACCTTATTTGATATAATTTATATGTTGCATTTAGTGCATATCAAATACCCCCACACTTGAATCTTTGCTTGTTCTCAAGCAAAACTCTTTAAAATTGCTTACACACCCAAATGGAATATGTAGAGAAGAAGTTTTGGGGCTTGTTTTAGAGTGTCAGGGATCTAAGTTTTATTTATTCTTGTTTTTACATTATTTACAATCCTATTCGACATGATTTATTTAGAACTCTTTTTAAGAATTTTTGGGCATAACAGGCCTTTTAAAATTTCATTAAGCTATATACAAAATCACACACCTCACAATGGATCACTCAACACTCGGCCGAAGATGTATAAGTGAAACGCTCGATCCCGGTATGGAACTTACTCCTACCATATGATTGACAACTAATCAAACTTCCTCTTTTTTTAACATAATCTTTGTAAATATCAAGAGGACTTTAAAGGGTAGGCTTTGGTTAGGGGTAGGGTAGTTTTATTTGAAAAGTGGCTAAAGGCGTAAAATGTCGGTATTCTTTTGAAAATATATATATATATATATATAGGGTAAGGATAGTGTAAAAAGGGCCTAAAGTGTGAGAAGTGTGAGAAGTGTATTATAACACTATATATAATACTATATAACACTATATAAACACCGTATAACAATATGTAACACCATATAATACCATATAACACTATGTAACACTATATATCATTAAATAACAAATATAACACTATACATCTATCATAGACATGCTATCAGACAACCTATAGTGTTATATTTGTTATATAATGTTATATAGTGTTACATAGTGTTATATGGTATTATATGGTGTTACATATTGTTATACGGTGTTTATATGTTGTTATATAGTATTATATATAGTGTTATAATACACTTCTCACACTTTGAGCACTTTTTACAGGATCCTCTACCTATATATATATGTGTGACTTAGGTACAAACTAAAGGTTTATAAGCAATAACTTTGCTTATTTATTTCAAGCAACTAACGATTTTTTTATAGAATAAATATTCATAAGATAACTAAGTCACATATTTTTGTGTATTTCAAAAGAATCGAAATTTACTAAAATAAATGGGTGTAAAAATAAAAAGGTTTTTGGGTGATGAATGATTTATGTAAAATTGTATTTAGGCTCAAAAGGGCTAACTAAGGGAAATTTTGCTTTTGGTGGGGAGATAATGTGAATCAAGGATCTGGCGAGTTTGACGGAGCCTCAGTCCTGATACGACGTGTTCAGCTCGTTTATTATTACTAAGAAATGACTAGAAGATAGAATACGACACCGAGCAGTCACTTATAATCTGGTCTCTATTCATATCTTGACAAGTTACAGCACCATGAGACCAGTTGGACAGCATGTCCCCTCTGGGACCTAAAGCTTGTCCAAATGGGAACCCCACATCCCTATTTATAGGCAACAGCCTATCCGGTCCGAATGAGCTAGTGTCCATCCGTCTGGATGACCATCCGTCCGGATAGACTTTACAACATCAATACCTATTCGACCGGATGGGGTTTGGACTATTCTATTGTCCATCCATCCGGATGGACTATTACAATACAATTCCATGTCCAACTTTCTCTAATCTATACAATATTCAACACACGCTCTATCTAACTATTCGCACAGTGGCAGACGTACGAAATATGCACCAACAGATTCCCCCTTGGCTGTCACTGTCGAATCGTCTCTAACACTTGAAGAACCTTGAGCCGTGTTTGAATATTCTGCAATCTTCAACTATTCTGCAACTTTAATCAGGCATCTTGAAATCTTCAATAGATTCCCCCTCAATTAATGATTCGGGTTTGCATTTATAGAGTAAAGCACCAATTCCCCAGAAATGAATCTTCGGGTCTTTTGCATAGTTCACGACTCTCCTCTGATTTGCTAAACTGCAACCTTCACGAACAATCACCAACTTGAAACTAGTCAATCCAACATCCTCTGTTTCAGCTTTAACCACATGCGAGCTCAGTTTTTTATATATCATGTCAGTACCACGATCTCACATTCCGCCTGCTCGATCTAAGAATGTACAAAAACTCAACCAGAAATTGATAGAAACTTCAAATACCCCACTGTTAACTTCAAATCCGTAATTCCCCCTGAAGATATGATATCCCGTTTTCTGTGATCAACGTTAATGCACTGTAAGAATGACATATCCGTGTAAACGGTATTCTCCACAATCAGCAAATCTTCATCGGACAACAAATCATCTGGTAATGTAATCCAATCTCTGAAGCATTCGTCCACAATCAGATTCATCTCCTCGAATAATCTAGATCTAAGAAGCTATCATCCACGATCACTCTCAGATCTCTGATCCTTTCGTCCACGATCAGATATCAACACCTCGGATCATCTTGATCTCGGAAGCTTTCACCCACGATCAGATTCACATTCCCCCTGACAATCTGAAGTCGAAACCACCCGAATACTGTTGTAGTGTCACGAATTTTAAAAATGCCGGAATTTCAACATATGACACTGAAATTTTTACTCCCCCTAATTTTTGCAAATTCTGACGTCTCTATCACTGAATTCCCCCTCAAACTGAGCAATTCAGTCCTCTTTTATCTGTGAAAAACTCGACTATGCCGAAAATATGACAATTTTCCTCAAAACGTCAATTTTTCATCATTGCGGATTTTACGTTTTGGCCCATAAATAGTCAGATAATCTGAATGATAAACATTCTGCACCAATATCATGACTACCCTACTAATTTCCACAATCCGTGATCGCATCATCAAATATGTTCACTGAAGTCCCAGACAGTGTCCCCGAACAACCCAGCTTGGTCGTTAAAAACCCGAAAAAAATTTCAATCACCAAATTTTTTCTGGATACTCTACTCGTCGTTGCGATCGAAAAATGCCTTTTTTAGGCATTTTGTTCATCCGCCCGAATGGAGTAGGTCCATTCGTCCGGATGAACTGATCTTGGATCACCTTAACAGTTAGCCACCTAAGTGTCTTCATCCGACCGAATGACCATTCGAACGAATGGCCATCCGAATGAAATATTGATATGTCCGAATGGTTATCCGACAAAATCTTTTGAATGGCACTTAACTCCGGATGGTCATCCACTCGGATGGTCATCCGAAGGATTATGTTATAACAGCTCAAGAACACTCCAAATCACGTTTTTTTTCGATCCAGAATATTTATTTGTGTGAATTTCATGATGAAACTTCACAGGATTGTGCGCGAATCAATTCCAAACAGATTGATGGCTTCAATTCCAAAATCCATCCGTGAATCGACCTTTATTTTGATGATTTTCTCCGTTTTAACGTCAAAACTCCCGTTTAACCCAAAATTGATGAGCTTGGGTGATTTAACCGACTGTTAGATTGATTAAATGAGTACCGTGGTTCTGATACCACTTGTGAGTCTAGGATCCGGCGAGTTTGACGGAGCCTCGGTCCCGATACGACGTGTTCGGTTCGTTTATTATTACTAAGAAATGAGTATAAGATAGAATACGACACCGAGCAGTCACTTATAATCTGGTCTCTATTCATATCTTGACAAGTTACAGCACCATGAGACCAGTTGGACAGCATGTCCCTTCTAGGACCTAAAGCTTGTCCAAATAGGAACCCCACATCCCTATTTATAGGCAACAGCCTATCCGGTCCGAATGAGCTAGTGTCCATCCGTCCGGATGACCATCCGTCCAGATGGACTTTACAACATCAATACCTATTCGACCGGATGGGGTTTGGACTATTCTATTGTCCATCCGTCCAGATGGACTTGTCCATCCGTCCGGATGGACTATTACAATACAATTCTGTGTCCAACTTTCTCTAATCTATACAATATTCAACACACGCTCTATCTAACTATTCGCACAGTGGCAGACGTACCAAATATGCACCAACAGATAAAAAGAAAATAAGGTTGAAAAAAAAGGTTTATAGTCCTAATGCCTCAATCATTTACTTGCGTAGATTAGTTGGTAAGGACCGGGAATGTACTGTCTTGTCAAGTTCTAGATTCGTAAGAACCATACGGGCTATTCACACAAGAAATGAAAAGTGAGCATTTAGTAAAGATATGATATTGAATGCTTGGTAAAGGCTCAAACCTCACAATTTATAGGAAAAGGGTAAAAGTGTGAAATATATATACAATCAAATTTTAAAAAGATTGCCATGCCATTTTATAATTTTTTCTTATATGGTTCTTTTTATCACGACGCTATCAGTTGTAAATTTGTAAACACCTAATTTTTTAGAACTTGGTTTTTTAACTTAAACTAAAAACAAGAAAAAACAAACTAACACACACACTTAAATTACACGTTGTCCTCAGTATGTCCAAAGCGGGTTAGATTTGATTAAATGTGTAAATGTGGGTTTAAAACAACAAATTTTTCAAAAATCAACATGGGGGCGTACTTGGGGGACACGACCCCGTGTAAAAAGTGCAAGTATCATGACTTCTATGAAAATTTCTAGAAGGCATAGATGGGGGCGTGCCAGGTAGGCACGACCCTCGTGTAAAAATTGCCAGTAACGAAAATTTTCCAGAAGACAGACACGTGGGTATGTCTAAGAGACACGGCTCCGTGTAACAGGTCCAGAAACGAATTTTTTTTCTACAGACTTGAGGCACGGGGGCGTGCTTACCTTACATGGCCCCATGTTTCACTTACTATTTTGAAGATTTTGCATCCGGAGACATCTGTTTACGTGCATGGGGTTCTGTTTCAACGTCCTTTGTCCATTTTTCACATCATTTCACACTTCGCTTTTAAAACACCAAGTTTCGTTCCATTAGTTCATCCATCATTACAACTAAAATAAAAATACAAGAAAGAAAGAAAGAATTAAGTCCTAAGATAGATAATAGTGGATACCCCTAAGGATTTTAAACCAAACAGCTCTTCCCTAGATGGATCGGATGAAAGATTAATAAAAACCCAAAACTAGTTTTCAGAGGGCTTTGAGCTATTTTCCGAGTGTGCCTCCTTAAAGATCACTGAGAATCTCCTCAATCACCCTTGGAAAGAAGATGAAGGGCTCATCATCGATCTCCTCTTGTGGGAGAGGATCGGGGGCTACCAAAACCTCAAAAAAGGCGTCAATGGGAAGTTCCAGCTGTAGGATCGTATTTTGACCCGAACGAGTCGTTCAGAAGAGATTTTATCAGTTTCAGATGCGGAAAATAAGAAACTGACTTTGAAATAGCTTGCTTATCACTTTAAACACTGATTTCATTGATATAATAGCAATTACAATCAGTCTTCACACCGGCAGCACCTCGGTATGGAATCTGAAAATTGTTACAAATGAAATGACAACAACCCTATTTATAGAACCCATGGTCTCGCTTGAAATGAACATGGATGCTTCAAGCGAGCCTCTCAAGCGAAACCAACCAACAACATTTCAAGCGAACCTTCATGAATTTGTCTTCAAGCGAAAGGCATCATCATAACTATCTGATTTCAACCGAAACATGCAAATATGTTTTGTCTTCTTGTGTAGTGATGCAATGATGATGTCATCATTGTATAAGATGATGTCACACTTGTTCAGATCCGCAACGCAACCGAGACTCGACATAAGATGAAGACGACAGATGAATGCACCAACAGACTCCCCCTCAGATGTTGACAAGTCTTAAATGTCGAGTATTCTCAATCTTCAGTCTTTATCAGTCTCTTTTCTTTCTTAGCATATACCAGAATCTTCTCTTTGGCTCTAACCTCATCAGACTCCCCCTCTCATCATGTTGGGATCACCGTCTGGAATTAGCTATCACCTTGAGATCAATCCCTGGTTTTATCTCTGTTCAGTTCATCTCCTGCACAAATTTTCTCACCACCACATAAGTTTTCACTTAAATCAATAAGAAAAAAAACTTACTAGTAATAGTTACATCAAGTTCAAATTAATGATCTCGATTAACTAATCAAAATTTTCTTTCACAAAATAAATTTCTTCTGTTAAACTCACACTCCCAAACCTGTTCAGCATGTTCAGCACTTGAAATTTTGAATATCAGCTCTCCAACACCAGTTGTCGAAAATCTTTTGGAATTTTTCAAAATTTATGCTAAAACACACTAAAATCTTTTTGGATTTTTTATAACAAAGGAATGCAGAAAAGAAATATTTTTATACAATATTTTTGTGAGTTTGCGTAAGAGGATCATATCAGTTTTTCAGACCAATCATCAACACCGTTAAGCTTTAAACATTTTCAGTTCTAAACGATTCAAATTGATTGACGATATTGTTGTCCACTTAAACTCAATCTAAAACTTTTGAAATGCTTACCGATACGTTAAGGTATATTAATTTTGCACTAAATTCTTATGGACCCCACGATCTCAGCATATCCCCTCATCATGCAATACACTGACCCAAGTAATGCCTTTAAACTTTTATCAACTGTGATTTGTGCGAAAACAAAGCAGAATGTTTAAACATTAACAATCAGGTCGATACTTCCATATACGCAAAGAAAGTCCAATGTTTAAACAAAATAAGAAAATAAAAATCAAGTTGAAGTTGTTTAGGCTTTAACCACCAGGTCGATACTTCCGTATACGCAGAGGTGATCCAAAGCTTAAACGAAACACCAAAGAAAATAAAGCAGAACGTTTAGGCAATAACATCCAGTTCGATAGTCACGTATACGCAGAGGATGTCCAATGCTTAAACAAAATAAAGAAATAAAACAAGTTTAAGTCTTGACAAAATAAAATGCACAATCACAGCGACTTTTTAGCAAACTTGTGAAAGTTCACAAACTTAACTAGTTTTATGTTTTTCGACAATCAGCGATTACCGAGTAGGCACACAATCAAGAAGGACAAAACTAAGTACTATGCTTTTGACCATGTTTCCCACTAGAACTAGGCTTTTTCATTTAGATTTGTATCGTTCTCGCAAATCTACTAGTCTAGCTGAGCCTACCGTCACATCTTAAGTGAGATCGTTTATCACATTTTATCTCTCCATTTCTTTAGCATGCTGTGACAGTCCAACTGATCTACTATCATTTCCTCTTTTTCACAACAAAACTCATTTTTACATTTTTCAATGTTTTTGACATTTTCACATTTTCTAATTTTTTTTTAAAAAATTTACTCCCCCTAAAATCAAAATATGTCTCAATTTTGATTTTCTGGGAAAATTTGAAAACAAGCTGTACAAGAAATGTGACAACATGATGAGAATCACTTCAATTCTCCATTCACTTGGCTTAAACAATCAGAACTCCCCCTGACAACAAAACATTTTCTCATAGTGATTTCAAAACACTTAAGTTTGTTTTAATCAAAATGGTTTTTCCGGAAAATTAGTTTTGTGAGTCATTTCACAAATTCGGGGTTTCATTCATCTCCTTGTTTTCTTTAACCACTTGTAAAAACTAACATTTTTAAGATCAATCCACAAACATCACTTGTAGAAAATCAAGTACAACTTAATGTCCCTGATTTACCACATGTAAGTTCGAAATATCACTTTCGTGAATTTCTCAAGAAATCTGCCGATTCCTGCTCCACTCTTACTAACCTGGGAGCTCCGGCAAGTCAGGTTTTTCATTTAAACAGATTCACCCAAGCCTGACGGTCCTTGGGTGATTTTGAATTCTTGTTCAACAATGGTGGAAAATTTGCATCATCCATTGTTAGACCAGAATTCTCAACTTTTACCTCAACAAATGGCTCCTCTGGTTTTAACGAACCAGAATCATTGCCTGAATGTGGCTTGTCTGACTTTGATGAGCCAGATTCATCGCCAACATGTGGCTCCTTTGTTTCCGAAGAAACAGATTCATTGCCACACACAGTCTTCTTCTTTTTTCCCTCTTTCGTCCTCAGATTTGTATCTGATGAATTCGTCTTGCTTGACTTTGTAGTCGAAGGAAGCGATTTATCAGAACTTTTATTTGACTTTGTAGGATCGTATTTTGACCCGAACGAGTCGTTCAGAAGAGATTTTATCAGTTTCAGATGCGGAAAATAAGAAACTGACTATGAAACAGCTTGCTTATCACTTTAAACACTGATTTGATTGATATAATAGCAATTACAATCAGTCTTCACACCGGCAGCACCTCGGTATGGAATCTGAAAATCGTTACAAATGAAATGACAACAACCCTATTTATAGAACCCATGGTCTCGCTTGAAATGAACATGGTTGCTTCAAGCGAGCCTCTCAAGCGAAACCAACCAATAACATTTCAAGCGAACCTTCATGAATTTGTCTTCAAGCGAAAGGCATCATCATAACTATCTGATTTCAAGCGAAACATGCAAATATGTTTTGTCTTCTTGTGTAGTGATGCAATGATGATGTCATCTTGATGATGTCATCATTGTATAAGATGATGTCACACTTGTTCAGATCTGCAACGCAACCGAGACTCGACATAAGACGAAGACGACAGATGAATGCACCAACACCAGCGGTATTTCATCCCACCCGATGGGATTAATTACCTCGTGATTGAGGTTCCAATCATCTTGTGGTAAAATTGAATCCATCTTGGGCACCACCAAGATGTTCAACCTTTGATGAAGAAGTTGATTTCCCTAAAGCTATTTTCCAGGGTTAGAATGAGGTAGTTCACTCGGTCTATAAGGACCTCCTCCATCGCCGTCATTTCTTCAATGGACTCTCGTAGTGCGCAAACGTAGCGCACTAGGGTGGCTTCATGTGAGAGTCTTATTCCTATTCGGGTGCTTCGGGAGCTTGTTGAGGATGTACCACTTTGTTGGCTCGCCATGCTAGTTTAAACAAGACAAATCGTTAAAGTTCAGATTTACAGACAAGTCACAAGGCCCAGTGCCTGTAAGGCACGACCTCGTGCTGCACCAACAGAGCTGATATTTTAGCCCAAGAACCTTTATTTTATGTTAAAAAAAATTTGTTTCTTACATTTCTGAACGTAAATAACTTAAAATAATGTTAAAAAATAGTATATTTGCAAAAAATTTAGGCTATAGATCATGCTTTTTACCCAACAATTGAAGTTTTGATGCTTGAAGCTTCAAACTTCAATGGAGGTTGTTGAAGGTTGACGAAGGAGAAATGACTAAGAGGGTGTTTGGGATTACTTTTTGAAGTGATTATTTGATTATTGCGTTTGTAAAACATAAGTAATCTAAAAAAGTGTTTGGATGAAAAAGTGATTATCTGCCTCCAAAACGCAGTTTTGGAGAAGCATGTACCTACTGGTGTACGTTAAGTGTGATATGATTTTATTAATATTTTAAGTTCGTTTTACGCATTAGTCAAGTTTTAAATTTATAAAACACGATATAGTACTAATACTAAACACACACTAGGGCAAATGCACCCATCGCGAGCGTAGCATAGTGTTGGTAAGATACCGACGTCGTCCAAGGACACAAGAGCTTTTAATACCGGTTTATTGTTAACGTCTAATCGATCTAAATTTTTGATAAAAGTTTTTAAACATGAAATTAAATTTAAAAATTAAAAGATAAATAAAATGAAAAACAAATAGACAAGATAGAGTCACTCGGATTCAACTCCTCTTTAACGTACCCTTTGATGATTTTCGCACTTTCGGACTTTTTAAGAGATTATCTTAGTTATAGTAGTAGGCCCCTCTTTTGAAGGTGACATTACCCTCAACCCAGTGGTTTGAGTCAGCAGGGATACAATTCCAAAGGGTCAGAATATTGAAAGATAATTAAATAAGTTATTAATGCAAAAAGTGGTAGGCCCCTCTTTTGAAGGTGACGTTACCCTCGACTAAGTGGTTTGAGTCATCAAGGATACAATCCCAAGAAGTTGGTTTAATGTTTAAATAGTAGTTTACATATGAGGGGTTCAATCTATTCGCACCCCCGCCATCCAATACCTTTGGGGCATTGAACCGTAAAAGTGGCGGGGGTAAAAATAATCATTAACATCCATATTTGCCAGACGAGGTTTTAACCGCTAGGATCAAACGGTACTATTTTCTAGAAACTCCTTTATGGGCACGACCCCGTGTGATTGTCAAACAACCCCGTGTTGTAGCTTTTGTCTAGCATAAAACAGTTTTATGTTACTAGGGAATTGGCATGGCCCCGTGTGTGATCAGACACGTACCCGTGCTTAGAACTGCAGAAAGTAGAAAACGAGGAAAAACCTAAAAAGAAAAATTAAAGAAGCATAAAAATGATTAGGTCATCGATTTTAAACTTTCTTAAAATCCTGTGTCCCCGATAATAGCGCCAAAAACTTGACGTGGCATGAGGGTGTATGATTTTTATTATATTTTTAAGTACTTTTCACTCTTTTATCAAGCTTTAGATTTATAAAACACGATATAACACTTTCACTCTCTACAACACGCTGGGGCAAGTGCACCCATCTTTGGCGTAGTATAGTGATGGTAAGATACCAATTTCATCCAAGGACACAAGAGCTTTTAATACCGGAATATCATCAACGTCTAATCTAACCAAATTTTGAGAAAATATTTTTTTAATAAGTAAAATAAAGAGTAAATTACTTTTTCAGTCCCTGTGTTTTAGTGGTTTAACCACTTGAATCCATAATCAAAAGGTTTAACGCCCTGAGTCCCAAGCCATTTATTTTATAACGTTTGTCCAATTTTGTTCATTTTATAATGGTTTGAGTCCAATTTTGTTAAAAAAAATGGACTCAAAAGGACTCAAATGGTTATGAAAACAACGTCTAGGGACTCAGGGCGTTAAACATTTTGATTTTGGACTCAAATGGTTAAAACTACTAAAACACAAGGACTCAAAAAGTAATTTACTCTAAATAAAGAAGGAAACTAAAGAAACAAAAGAAACAAATAGACAAGATAGAATCACTTGGTTCCAACTCATCCTTATGTATCCTTTGATGATTTCTGCACTTTGGGTTTTTTAAGAGATTATCTTGGTTATAGTGGCATGTCCCTCTTTTAGAGGCAACGCTACCCTTGGCCATATTGGTCTGAGTCAGCAAGGATACAGTTCCACAAGACGAAATATTGAAAAATAATTAAGTAAGTTATTAATGCAAAATGTGGCATGTCCCTCATTTGGAGGAAAAACTACCCTCTGGCATATTAGTCTGAGTCAGCAGGGATACTGTCCCGCAAGGCCAGTTTAAAGTTTTATTAGTAGTTTATTTATAAGGGATTCAAGTCGTTCTTACTTCCCCTGATTTGATGCTATCTGCCTCAAAGGAAGTCCTAATAAGCATTAGGGGTGTGCAAAAAAACCCGAATCCGAAACCGAATCCGAATTATCCGAAATTCCGAATCCGAATTATCCGAAAAATCGGATATCCGAAAATTCGGATTCGGATAGCAATATTCAAAATTTTCGGATATTTCGGATATCCGATATCCGAAATATTAAATAGTATTATTTTGAATTATTTAATATATATAAGAATATATGCTTGAAAACCCTACTTCTACCCAGCCCTCTTCAGTCTTTATCCCACGCCCCCACTTCTTATCATCTCCAACAAGTTTCTTCAACATATTTCCTTCAATCAAAAGAGATCTGGTTCATCATTATCCATCAATATGATGATGTGGTTTTTCAATAATTTGCATTATTTATCTCTGGACCTCTCCTTGGATATCTCTAGGGCTTGTTCGAACAGATTCTCAACATATCTCTAGGGTTTGTTCGAACAGATTCTCAACATCGTTCAAGAAATCAAGATTGTGTTAATCGTGAATCCTTCAAACGTTCAACACTACAACTTGTCGTTTGATTTAAGTCTCTCGCATCAGATATATTCATCTTTTTAATGATGCCATTACATTTATTTATGTGTATAGTTGATTTTATTTGTGTATTTAATTCAGATTTATGTATACTTTGCTCTGAAGATGAGGAAATTTGGGAATTTTGAGTTGAATCTCATCAGATTTGGGTGTTTTTGGAACAATTGTTTTTAGAGTTTTTAGTATTTTGGATATCCGTTTTATTATCCGAATCCGTATCCGAAGTTCGTATCCGAAACTTCGGATACCCGAAATTCGGATATCCGAAATTTCGGATACGGATTCGGATAGTGATTTTAACTATCCGAAATTTTTGGATATCCGACATTCGGATATCCGAATTTCCGGATATCCGGTTTTGAACACCCCTAATAAGCATGAATCAAGTCCTTACAGGATCTATACACTGAAAGAGACAAGCACTTTACCCAACCACTCTTCTAACCCCTTCCAGGTAGTTAACATGCTTTATGTCGGCCGTAAAGACACGAATGAGTGAATCAATAAAACATAAAGAGATGACAGAATAAAGTTCACTTTTAATATAAAAAACTAGATATTAAAGTCATTAATACAAACCCAATTAAAAGTTAACCAAAGCTTGGAAATCAAAAGTAATACATAAATGACTTGTCTTCACCAAGTAATGTAAGAGATTAGCCAATCATGGCCTTTGTTTGACAAAAACTCTTACAATTAATCTTGTATCACGAGACTACTACACACTCTAAAGATGGATGATGGATGAATGTGGTGGATGATGGTGGTGGTATTGTAATGGTGGAGTGGTGGCAGGTGTGAGGGAAGTGGTTTGCAAAGGGATGGATTGCAATTGAAACAAGCACCCCTATTTATAGCTGGAAATAGACGGTTTACACGGCCCCGTGCCCGAAGGGCACGACCCCGTGCCTCCTTCTTCTCTATCTTCATTTAATGAGCTGTGTCAGTCCGTATGCTTACACGACCCCGTGTGTCAATGGCACGACCCTGTGGCCCATGTACTTGCTGTACTATCGAAGATTCTGCAAATCTGGGAGTTGACCACGGCCCGTGTCCATGGGGCACGGCCCCGTGTCTCTTGTCTGGTTCTGTTTGTATTTTTCTGCATGGAATCTGGAGTGGGGCACGACCCCATGCTTTAGTGGGACGACCTCGTGCTTATCTTCTGATTCATTGTTTTTGGTCTTGGGGTGAAGCTCGGATGGTCGGTATGATGCATCAACTTCCCTTCTTTTGTATTTATGCTGATTTTTGTCGTTAATTTGTTTCTTTTGTACATTTAAACTCTTTTAATCCTGAAAATCAAAAGTATACAAAGAAATGCACTTTTTCCAACATTAGTACTAAAAGGGTTGATTTTATACATTATTTATATAATTTATATGTTGCATTTGGTGCATATCAGAGCCCATATATTTCATAAGATTGTGTTCGTATATATATATTTGTTTGTTGAGAGATCTTGTCTAACCCATGACTAGTTTAAATGTCTAGGTTTGTTTAAAAACTCATCTATTAGTTTTTCTTAAACTAAAAGAAATAATTATTACTATATATATATATATATGTGTGTGTGTGTGTGTGTGTACATTTGTATTTGTATTTACTAATAAAACATAATGTTATTTTTAGTTGTATAAAAATAAGCAAATTAAATATAGCTTTAAATAAAATAAACATTAATTCAAATAAATGTTAGTCACAAGATTTGAACTTGTGACCTATAGGTTGTAAGTAAAAAGACTTAACCAGTGAGCCACTTAATCCTTTATATTTTTCTTATAAATCTGATTATTTAAATAAGAAATCTGATGTTCTTAATTAGAAAATATGATAAAAATAATGTCACCAGCACGGTTTGAATCCCAGACCTCTAGTTTCTAAGTCCCAAGACTTAACCAGTTGGACTACACCACCTTTTGATATGTATTTTGAAATCTGGTGGATTTAACCAGAAATCTGATGGGCTTAAATGCAAATCTGTTGTGTTTAAATGAAAATATGATGTATTAATAAGAATGGCTCTTGCAAGAATTGAACCCAATTACCCAAGACCTCTAGGTTATTAGTTAGAGTCTTAACCAGTGGACTACTTAGTTATTTATGTATGATTTATGAAATATGGTGTTTTTACTAAAATCTGGTGTTTATTAGAAAATCTGATGTAAATCTGATATTGCATCAGATTCTGATGCGTTATATATGAATTCTGGTAAAAATATATGTCTATAGCAGGGTTCAAACTTGTGACCTCTAGGTTGTAAACCAGTACCTGAACCAACTGGGCAACCTAAGCCCTTGTGAACAAACAGATTCATTAATTATTTATTTACTCAGTTTCCTGGTTTATCTTCTTCTTCGTCATCTTTTATACAAAACTGACATTTCCATAATAAATTATAGATTCCATTTTCATTATAGAATAACCTTAAAGTATCAAAAATAAAGATTTAGCTTATGGTTACCTTGGTCAAAAATGTGTTTCGATTATGAGAGACGTCGTCGTAAAATACGTAAGTATCGCCGGAGTTGGTATTTCTTCACCAGAAGTGGTTTCAGGTGGTACGTTTTTCATGGTTAAAGCTTCGAGTGGTTTAGTAGAGATGGTGGTGAATGAAAAGTGGTGTCGGAATGGTGTTCAGTTTCGGTTACGGTTACCGGGACCAAGTTTTCTTCACTAGAACAAAATAAGGAAGGGGTGGTATAGAAAGAAACTAAGCATGGAAGATGGGATGAAGAAAAATGAACGACCAGTTCTTCAATTTATAGAGGTGAAAGAAAGCTCTAGTTTCATGCAAGATGTAAGAAGTTTGTAGAGAGTAATAATGCATGTAAACAAATATTTTATTTAAAGAAAATCCTCATCTATTCAATTCACATATAAGATGCAAGTTGTCTGACAAAATCTATCTTTTACGTATTTCCATCTTTGGAAATTTCTCATTTTCAACGATCATATTACTATAAGTATTATGTTATTTATTACTATTATCATTATTAATTTTTATCTGAGATTTAGTAAAAGAAAACATGAATTTTTCGGTTATTACAACTATTACCCCCTTAAAAGAAATTTCGTCCTCGAAAATGGTAGATCAGGATACCGATCATATGGGAGTATCAAAATGAGGGTTTCATGACATATACGCGGATATATATGATAGGAATCCCAAAAGTACACATTTGTACATGTAATTCACAATTATTTTTATGACCATAATTGTCAATTACCTTACAACCATGCCCTAACAGTTCTCCCACCATACGTACAAAAACATACGGAAAGTTAACGGATAACGGAGTAACTATCGATACTAATATCTACCACACATTTTTAATCACAAATAAGAGATATTCACATCAATTAGAATATGCGTTAACACAGAAAGATTGAAAATTTCCCCACACAAATAAAGCAAGGTTCACAGTTACCTGGACTAAAGGTTCTATGACTCGAAGGGACGAGGATATGCAGAATGCATTGATTCCACGATTTCCCAAGTTACTTCTCGCTCAGTAAGGTTCTTCCACAAAACCTTAACGAAAGGAATCACTTTCCATCGCATAACCCTTTCCTGATGGTCTTAAATAGCTTCAGGTTCTTCCCATAAGAAAGATCCTCATGAATGGTATGCAACGGATAACTAATGGCGTGGAGCGGGTGATAATTGTATCCTCTCAGCAAGGATACATGAAAGACATTATGAACATGCGAGAGTTGAGGCGGTAATGCTAGACGATACAAAACCTCTCCAACTCTTTCTACGGATACCACGACAGGGTGATACTTTTAGAAATACATGGTCACCAACTTTGAATTCTAAAGCTCGTCTATGTTGATCTGCATAACTCTTTTGTCGGCTCTGAGCTTCTTTTAGTTTCTCGGGTGCAATGGTGACTTGCTCATTAGTAATTTGGACCAACTCGAATCCGTCAATGATCTTTTCTCCAACTTCTTCCCAACATATAGGTGCTCAACATTTCCGACCGTATAAGAGCTCAAAAGGTGCCATACCAATACTTGCTTGCCAACTGTTGTTGTAAGCGAACTCAACAAGACACAAGTACGCATCCCAATTTCCAATCTATTCAAGTGCACAAGCACGAAGCATGTCTTCCAAAGTCTGAATTGTGCACTCTTATTGTCCGTCTGTCTGAGGGTGGAAAGCAGTACTAAACTTCAATCGTGTTCCCCAGGCTGCTTGGAAGCCTTCCCAAAATCGTGAAATGAATCTTGGATCTCTATCCAAAACAATTGAAGACGGTGTACCATGGAGTCGAATAATCTCCTGAAGGAAAATTTTGGACAACTTGCTAACCGAAAATCCTTGCTGAATCAGTAGGAAGTGAGCTGACTTAGATAGTCGGTTGACTACAACCCATATGGTATCATTCTTCTTGAATGTCTTTGGTAAACCCAAAACAAAATGTATCGAGATTTCATCCCAATTCCATACGGGGATATCTAATGGCTGCAACAGTATTTATGAAAAGGTTTGTTAATGGTAAATAGACTTATGGAGGAACCAAAAGACTATTTTAACCATGGCTTTGGTATGCTAAAATCTGCATATGAGGCCATCAGCAATATGAAGAAGACCATGTACCAGGATGCATGAAGCATTAGGAAATCAAATCTTTCAAAAGCTAAGAAAAATACTTTTGTGATGCAGGTTGTCAATTATGTACTTCTTAAAATATGTTTAAACCCGGCTACCTTTTGTAAAATATTAAATACTATAAGTAGTTTTATGTACTTATAATATGGTTAAAATTAATTACCTTTTGTAAAGAATCCGTTACTATAAGTAGTTTAAAAACACACTGATCTACAGAATTTACGAGCCCAATAACACGAATTGGTACAAACTTTTAATGGATCAAGTGTGTCTCAACCGATTAAATCAAGATTGGTTGAAATGGACATTCATGGGGTTTTGATTGAGCATGATTGTTGTGTTTATTTGATGGCAATTTAATAATGGGAAACGACAAGGCTCATGGTTTTGGTATATAATATATATGGCTAGGTTTTTAGCTACGTTATATATATATATATACACACACACACATATAGAGGATGGTTTAAATGAAAACCACTTTTAACGCGAAAACTAGAAAACTAACTAAAAAAGGCTAAAAAACACACAATTTTTTTTTCAATTTTTTTTTATTAAAAATCGCTAGTTTTTATATATAAAAAAAATTTCAAAAAAAAAATTGTAATGCACATGTGTACTATTACACATGTGCACTACGAATTTTTTTTTTTTTTTTTTTGAAAAAACGTTTTTTTATATAATTTAAATAGCAAAAATTGGTATGCAAAAAAATATTTGTATGTTTTTTAGGCTTTTTAGTTAGTTTTCGAGTTAACTAGTGGTTTTCATTTGAACATTCCCCTATATATATATATATATATATATATAAACGGGATCAGGAGAGAACGGTGAAAAGTGTGAGAACGGTGAGAACGGATCCTGGCTCAACACGTGGTAGGGGCGCTAATTGTTATGTGGGGGTACGATTGTCCTTTTATACGTTCCCTCCTTATTCGTGTTATAAATCTCTTTCAAATTAAAACTCCAAAGATTTCTTGTTAGCTGTTACCTCATTTGCAAGCTTTCTCAGATCTATGGCGTCTAACGTGGATTCTGTTCGACAAAGTAAAATTCATTGGCGTTTTCTATTTTTGTTCCAGAAAATCATGCAACAGATATGGCGTTTTGTTCTTTTATGCTTGTTTCATTGTTTTTTTTTGTAATGTGTTGTACGATTTTCAATGGCGTTATTCAATTATGCAATTCAATCGTGTTTTAATTGGTCTTTAAACAATTACTAAGAACTGGTAATTGGAGTTTTCAATATTAATTTTATTTGTCGTTTACGATCTAGTATATTTCTTATGTTTTTACAATCATTGGCGTTTTACATTTATTTGATTAGTTTTGAATGTTATTTAGTAGTATTTGTAAACATCAGTTATTACTATTTGTTAATTTGTGTAAACATCAGTTTTGTTAATTATGGCGTTTTCATTATGATGTTATATTTTGTTAATTATTTATGTTGTTAAGTGTTTTTAATTATTCATCTCATGGCGTTTTCATCATGTCGTTTTTAAATTATGTGTTTATTATGTCTTGTTTATTATTCAATTAATGACGTTTTAATCTATAATGTTATTACGAGACATTTTCTATTTTTAATTGCGTTTTTTTTTTTTTTTGTTCCTCACTGTGTTTCCTCAGACGAAGTTGCTTCCTCGAGTCAAAGGATTTACCCCAAAACTGGATTACCGTTTATCATTCCTGACGTCAGTGAAGAAATAAAGCCCACAATGGACATGGTATTCTCAAGCCTCGAGGATTGTTATTCAATGTATGTCAAGTATGCCAAGGAGTATGGGTTTTCAGTCAGGAAAGGGACTACAAAGACAAACTCTAAAGGTGTGTTACATATTAAGTATTACTTGTATACGAGATCTGGGTTATACAAGGACAAGAAGGTTGATATGTTGGACCACAATCAAAAGGAGCGATTAGTGCGATCTAACTTTTCAAAGAGGACTGATTGTGGTGCACTGTTAGGTGTAACTTTTGAGGATGGATCATGGAAGGTGTATAAGTTTGTCGAGGAGCACAACCATTATCTTGTTGAACATCCTGATAAGCATTTTCTTCCAACTGAACGACACCTCACTCAGCTCCAGAAGCATGTTATACACAGCATGTCTAAGCTAAATTTGGGTCCCGTGAAGGCGTTTAATGTTATGAAGACTTGTTTTGGCGGTTTTGAAGATGTGGGTGCAAGTAAAGTTTAATTTAAGAACTATAAGAGGCAAATTAACTTGTTTATAGGGGAATATGACGCCGATATGGTTGTGAGACATTTGAATGAAAAAAAACATTCTCAGCCTAATTTCTCGTATGATTACTTCACAGACGAAGAGAATTGTTTGAATGGACTTTTTTGGTGTGATGATCAAGCCAAACGAAATTACCACGTGTTTGGTGATGTGATTTCGTTTGATGCCACGTATCGTTCCAACAAGTAATATTTTATTATTCAACTTCTTCTGTTTTTGGCGTTTTATTAGTTTACATGATATGGTGTTTTATTAGTTTACATGCAATGACGTTTTTATTATTGTTTCAGTTCTCATGGCGTTTTCATATGCAGATACTCTATGGTGTTTGTACCGTTCACTGGTATAGACAATCATCACTGCAATGTTACATTTGGGGCAGCATTATTGGCGTCGGAAACTGTTGATACGTATATTTGGTTGTTGAGAGTTATTCTAAAAGCTGTTGGTTCTCAACCAAAAGTTGTTGTCACTGACCAAGATCCAGCAATGAAGAAGGCTATTTCTATTGTATTTGTTGACACGAGGCATCGGTTATGCATGTGGCATGTGATGCATAAACTTTCTCTGAAGGTTGGTATTCTTAATTTTACCTTTGGCGTTTTAGGATACACTGCGTTTTGAAATACATGCCGTTTTGTACCTTGTTAATGTTTTTTTAATTAAGTTTTGTCTTTGTGTAATTTTATATGTTTTTTTATGCACGGCGTTTTCGTGTTATACATAGGTTGGTGTTAGGCTATGCAATTCCACCAATTTTAAAGAGCGTATTTGTGGTGTTGTGTGGACGGATATTCTCACACCTGAAGAGTTTTAATCAGAATGGGAAGCGGTTATCGCAGAGTTCAATTTAGCAGATAATGACTGGTTATCTGATATTTTTGCACTCAGGGAATCTTGGATCCCTGCATACTATAGAATGGAAGAGATGTCGGGTCTTATGCGAATGACTTCGAGGTCAGAGAGTGAGAATCATTTTTTGGTCAAGCGTGCAATTCGAAAGCTACTCTTGTTGAGTTCATGACTCATTATGAAACTGCAATAGAAGCACAGCATCACACACACCGGAAAAATGATCATGAATCTTGATACAAACGACCCCAGTTGAAGAGTAATTACCAATTGTTGGAAGGCCAAGCTGTTGACATATACACAAAAAATATTTTTTTGTGACGTTCAAGCTGAGCTAATTGGAATTGCGGATTGCATAAATCAACGTTATGAAGATCAGCCCAATGGGTTTGTTAAGTTTTACATAAATGACTTCCAACAGCCTTGTACATCCTTATTTGAGGTAAACAATGGCGTTTTGTTTTTATATGGCGTTTTCTGTTAATGGCGTTTTTCATATCCTGTGTGTTTTTTTTTTTGACAAACATTCTCTGCATGGCGTTATAGAGATATTGTTTTTGGCGTTTTTCAAGTAATGTTCCGTAAGTCTGATTGCACATGCAGTTGCTCATGCAGGCGTTTTGAACAGTTTGGTTTGCTATGTAGACATATATTCTATGTTTTGAGAATCATGGACATTAGGGAATTTCCAAAACAGTACATTTTGAATAGATGGCGCAAAGAGGCTTCCCCAAATTGCTTTCCCGAATACTCAATTAGTCGTGAATATATGACCGAGTTTGATCCCGATGTGCAAAGTATGATGCGAGATATTATTTTTTCAACGGAATATTCTTTGAACCGTTTATCTGGTAATAAAGAGTTGCTATCCTTATACAAGGATCATGTTCAATCTTATATGAAGAAGGTTCAAGATATGCAGATTGTTACTCCTCCCGCTAGTACTAGGGATAGATTTGCCAAGATAACCGGTCAATACAAAAATGACAAGAATCCAATAAGAGTCCCTGTTGGGTATAAATCTAAAGGTTCTGGTTCTCAGAAGCGCTTGAAATCTAAACAAGAGACAGCAATCGAGAAAAAGAAATCAAATTCGAAACCCGGGGCCAAAGAAAGACAATGTCAGAACTGCAAAGGATATGGACACTACACATCGACATGCAAACAGGCTGTAATTAAAAGAAGATCGACAAGGTCTTCGAGAGCTAGTGAAGAGTAGTTTGGCGTTTTGTATTTTTCATTCTTATAGAACACACACAGATGGTCTTCGAGAGCCAGTGTAGAGTAGTTTGGCGTTTTGTATATTTCATTCTTATAGAACACAGACATATCTCATTTTGGCGTTTTACATCATTTTTATACATCATTTTTTTCCATTCTTTTTTTCGACCTATTTGTTCATAATATGCTACTTCGAAGTCACGTAACAAACAATATAAGATCGGTCAAGCAAATCAAACGCCATAAAAAAAACAACGCCATTAAATAAAACTACCAAAAACCTCTAATTTTGGTCATGTTAAACTCAATAATGTTTTGCTGAACGAGATGGACAACATTGTTAAACCTCAGTCAAGAAAGATGTCTAACAATGTTGTCCATCCCGTTTAGCTAAACTTTATTGAGAACAAAATTGAATCTCAATGAAATGGCGTTTTTGAATTTTTGTGGTTTTTGTATGTTTTGGCGTTTATATTGAGGAAATAGTGTATATCAAAGAAACACGGATTGGAATCTTTGATATTTGGGGTTTTTTGGTGTTTCTAAGATGAATGGTATAGAAGAAAATATGGCGTTTGGGGTTTTGGTGTGGATTTTAGTAGGTCTGAGAGGTTGTTTATATAGCAAGTTTTTGGCGCGTATTTTAGGCGCGATTTTTATTATAGTAAATGCTAGTAATTAAGTTTCGTCGTTTCTGTACTATTTGTTCAGCTTTATCGGTTAAAAACAAAGTTTGGATTTTTATATCTAATGGCGTTTAGATTATGATGAAGTGTGCTATGTGTGTTAAGGAGGGATTTTAATAGCGTTTTATTCGTGAATTTGGCGTTTTGTGTAGAGAAGTCAAAAGACCCTTTTACCCTTAATGAAGCGCGCCACACTAATAAAAGTGATGTTATTTACTAAAACGCCACCGCGTCATCTAGTCCATAGATTGTTTTGATCTGACGATCCATAAGCGTTCTCTCCGTTCTCACACTTTTCACCGTTCTCTCTAAATACTGACCCTATATATATATATAGGGTAAGGTTCATGCGAGAACCACCCTTATTGCGAGAACAGCGAGAACCAATGTGAACACAAAATAAAATCTAAAAAAAAATCAAAAAGCACTCAAATAAAAAATTTATATATTTTTTTTAAATCGCTATCTTTAGTTAGCCAAAAAAACTTTTTTTTTCGAGTAACAGTTATCCATGCACATGTGCATACGTATCATTACTTCGACAAATTCCGTAATACGTTATCAGTAATAGACAATTGCACTTTAATTTACAATACCATCAGTAATACACTACTTTTTACATTACCAATATTCAAAATGCACATGTGCATCATTATGTATAATCATGATATAACGTGTTTTCGTACAAAAAGTTCGAGATTTTGAATGGAGAAGTAGGCCCGGCCCATATACATGTTTTTTGGTTAGTTATATCTTGTGGTTGATGGTTTGGTTATAGTTGTCAATTTATGATGTAATATGTTGATTGAATGGTATAAATGGTGTTGATATACATGTAATAAAGTGAAAATATTGGTAATGGTATTGTATTATGGATGGTAGGAGATAATGGTATTGTATTATGGATGGTAGAAGGTAATGGTAGTGTATTGTGAATGGTATGATAGATGAAAGGGAAAGTGTATTCAAAGTAGTGTACCAAAACACGTTATTTCATGTTGATACATATAGATGCACATGTGCATTTCTAATATTTGTAATGTAAAAAGTAGTGTATTACATATGGTAGTGTAAATGAAAGTGCAATTGTCTAATATTTGTAATGAATTACGGAATTTGTCAAATAAATGACAAAAATGCACATGTGCATGTTTGTGTATTATGGATGGAATGATAGACGAAAAAGAAAGTAGTGTACCTACACACCTTATTTCATGTTGATACATATAGATGCACATGTGCATTTTTAATATTGTTAACGTAAAAAGTAGTGTATTACACGTGGTAATGTAAATGAAAGTGCAATTGTCTAATATTTGTAATGAAATACGGAATTTGTCAAAGAAATTATACAAATGCACATGTGCATGGATAACTGTTACTCGAATTTTTTTATTTTATTTTTTTATTTTATTTTTTTTATAAACAAAATATAGCGATTTTTCCAAAAAAAAATAGTAAAAAAAAATTAAAAAAAAATTTTGGGTGTTTTTTAGATTTTTTTTAGGTATTACTGTTTGTGTTCACACTGGTTCTCGCAATAAAGGGTGGTTCCTAACGGATCCTTCTCCTATATATATATATAGAGAGAGAGAGAGAGTGGGAGTTGGCTACAAAGTCCATTTTTCCTACAAAGTGTACAAAGTCATAAAACACCACAATTTCAGTCATAAAACACAATCAAAACCCACAAATAACAAAGTGAAGATTACCAAAACGTCATATTTGTGGGTTTTGTGTTGTGTTTTGGATAATAAGGCTTTGATTTTTGAATGACTAACGTTAGTGTGTTTTATGTTGATTATCATGTTGTGTTGTGTTTTATATTCATAGTTCTACGATGGTGTGTTTGAAGTTTTTACGGACAGTTAGGGTTTGGATATTGTGTTTTAGTGATCTTTACTCTGTTATTTGTGGGTTTTTAAGTGTGTTTTATGTCTAAAATTGTGGTGTTTTATGACTTTGTACACTTTGTAGGAAAAATGGACTTTGTAGCCGAACCCCACCCTATATATATATATATATATATATATATATATAGGGAGAAGATCATGCGAGAACCACCTCTTATTGCGAGAACCGCGAGAACCAATGTGAACACACCAAAAATGCCTAAAAATAGCTAAAAATCACACAAAAATTTTTTTTTTGATTTTTTTAATATTTTTTAGGTTAAAATCGCTACTTTTCGAACCCAAAAAAAAAAAAAAAAATTTTTTTTTAAATTTTTTTTTTTTTTTTTAAAAAAAATTTTTTTTTTTTTTTTTTTGGCTTCGAAAAGTAGCGATTTTAACCTAAAAAATATTAAAAAAATCAAAAAAAAATTTTTGGATTTTTTTTTGATTTTTTTAGATTTTTTTTAGATTTTTTTAGGTTTTTTGGGGGTTTAGTTTTTAGCATTTTAGCTTGGGGGGGGGGGGGGTTTAGGTTTTTGGGGGGTGGGGGAGGGGGGTTTAGGCTTTTTTTTGGGGGGGGGGGGTTAGGTTTTTTTTGGGGGGGGGGGGGGGGGGGTTAGGTTTTTTTAGGGTTTTTTTAGGTTTTTTTAGCTATTTTAGGTTGTGTTCACATTGGTTCTCATGGTTCTCACAATAAGGGTGGTTCTCGCATGAGCCCCTCCCTATATATATATATATATATATGGCCAGGTTTTTAGATACGTTAGACAATCGTTTTTTCTTTGCAAAACAGGATAGTTCCCGTCGCAACTAGGGGTGTAAACAAGCACAGAGGCTCGAGAGCTACTCGTGATCGGCTCGGTTAAAAGCTCGAACGAGTCGAGCCTTAACGAGCCCGAGCCCGAGCTCGAGCCTGAAATAGAGCTCGTTTAGTTATCGAGCCCGAGCTCGAGCCTGAAATACAAAGCTCGTTTAGGCTCGCGAGCCCAAACGAGCCTAAACAAAATTTTAGTTTTTTTTTATATATAATATAATAATGATGATGATAACATTGGTGAGCCGAGCTCGAGCCGAGCTTTGGCTCGCTTAATCGCTGTTGAAACGAGCTCGAGCCGAGCTATTAGCTCATTTGAGGTTGTTCTCGAAATAGCTCGAGCCGAGTCGAGCCGAGCTCGAGCTTTGGGTTTTACTCGCGAGCCGAGCTCGAGCTCAGAGAAGTAGGCTCGAACCGAGCCGAGCTCGAGCTTCATAAAAACATAACGAGCCGAGCTCGAGCCTAGTCGGGCTCGGGCTCGGCTCGGCTCGGCTCGTTTACACCCCTAGTCGAAACGCCCTGGTGGAAAAATACTAGCCATATGAGCCTTTCAATTGGGTGGTATCGCTATAATGGAAGTGAAGAACCAAAATCACCCCCTCAACCAGAGGATCGTCCGCTATACGAATATTCTGTAGGCGTAGGAGAAAACGTTGTAGATGAGGTTTTTATACCATATTTGTTAATTCTGTTAAAAGAAAAGACATATGTATGTTAATTGGGATTGAAATGTCTGTGACTGTAGACTTCCAGCAGTTTATTGATGATGTTTCTGAGATGCTGGAACAAGATGAAATTTTCGATCTAATGACACCCGAAAGTTATGCTAAGAAGAAGTCTTATATTGTTAAAAAGTTATCAGAGTTATCATCGATACATAACTCATTGGCTGATCAAATCGGTAATTTGATTGAAGACGTCAGTACCCATGTGATGTTATGATAATTCAAAGCTATTCTGGATTAATATTAAGATATGTTTGTTGCTAAAATGTCATGGATCCAAGAGCTTTGTCAAAATTAGGGGTGAGCAGAAAACCGAAATAACCGAACCGTAACCGAAATAATCGAAAAATCCGGACCGAAAAAACCGAACCGAAACAAAAACCGACAGTTCGGTTTTCAGATTTTTAATAACCGAAAACTTCGGTTCGATTTTCGGATTTTCAATAACCAAGAATTTCACCAAATGGCAACATATGTGCATTAGGTACGTTAAGTCAACATATGTGCATTAGGTACGTTAAGTCAACATATGTGCATTAGGTACTTTAGCGTTGATCTAATATAAATAGATTGTCATGTGGCAAATGGCAATATTTTTTATTTGGCAAATGGCAAATATATATTCTGAATAGAATATTAGTTGCATTCAGGTGGAGTGAAGTAACATACACTCTGGTCCCATGATACTATAAACAACATTTTCTATAGTCAATTTATTTAAGTAAAAACCCATATTATCAAAAGAAATTCTTAATTTTTATTATGTAAACACGCATACACATACATTAGTGTCATAGCACCATACGAAGGAGAATATTATTGGCATTGGGAGTGTAACTGCCTAAGAGAAAACTAGACAACCATAAACAATATTTAATATTTTATCGTTTTCGTCTTGTCATAAATGTGGTTTATATTTTCAGTCCTTGAGGTTTGTACGTTTCACTTTTGACCTTTCAAGGTTTGCTATCTTTTTGTCTTTAAGTTAAAGCTTTTTTTGTATAAGTTCGAGTTTGTCTATGTTTTACGTCACGTAATGGTATAAATTCGCGTTTTTGTTTTACGACTTTTGCCAGTTTTAGTCGTCATTTGCTTAATACTTAGCACGGTTTTACGATCCCCGCACTGGCAACACGGGGGTTAAACACCGGCTAAAAATCGTTTATCATTTACAACTTTAAGAGACATAAAAAAACCCGGAACTGATGGAAATAATCTAAACTCGAAACATTTGGAATATAAAATGGGACGAGTATTCAAATATGAGAACCGGTATTAAATTATTTGCAAAACAATTTGCAAGTATGAGACACATTAGATGATGCGCGCCAGGATAGCCGAACTAATATTAAAACCTAAGATATTAATATATTATATAATGGGTTAATTATTGTTTTCGTCCATGTGATTTGCCAAAAATCACTATTTCAGTTCATTAGTTTAAAAATTACGGTTCCAGGCATCGTGGTTTCACTTTCTTAACCATTTCAGTTCATTCTCCTAACAACGTCTATTTTAAACCGTTTAATGAGCCCACTTGCTTGTCACATGCAGGTCAATTTGGTCATTTCCAATTCAATAAAGGAACTTGTTATATATAACCCCAAATACCCTATCTTTTCAACCCTGAACCTTAAAAAACCCTTTTGTTTTCACCCTTCTTTTCTCAAATCCATTTCAATAGGCGATTTAAGAACATCATCCATAACCGGGTCGTAACAGTGGCATTGTATCTTTGGTGGGAACGCCTAGTAGTACAGGTTTTTGACCCAGAATCAACATACAATAAGTTATAAACTTAGTTAAATTTTGAGTAAATTTTTGAATGCATGTTTTAGTGAGTATTTTGCATGATTATTGTCGACATTATTGTTAAATAAAAGAAAGTCACCCAATTTTGTATTTTATTGACTATTAAATAGGGGGCATCCAGGAGTGTTTAGCATAAAGTTCAATCACAAGGGTGTTTTTATAAAACCACCCAGCAGAAGCTATTCCATGGGTCAAGTGAGCTACATTGACATGGTGGATTCATTCGAGTTTGGGTACAATCAGGTGGATGCTATGTTAGGATGATGATGATGTACTCTTTGTGTATTATTATGATACCTGATCACGATCTTGATAATGATTTAGTTGGTTTAAGAAATAATGATGATATAGAGGGTATGCTTAAGTATGTCCAGGATCATAAGGTGATTGAAATATATGTAGAACATGGTCAAAAGACAAGTATACAGTGGTGATGTTGTGAATGAGGAAAACAATGAAAATGTAGTAGATAGTGGGTATTAGATTGTTAGAAACGTGCTAGCATATTCAGTATCTTAATTTCATTTTGAGATAAGATAAATCTCAGAGTTTTGATCAATAGATATCGCAAATAGTAATTTTTTTGAACGGCCAATAGAATCAATCCTGAGCACTCTCGGGGCACCCACTGGACCAAATGGAGTACTCTGAGAGTAACCCGAGTCTATCACCAATTCCAGGGAAAACCCGGTAACCCACCCGCCCGTAGGCACGACAGTGAAATTACCGGTAAAACCTGTTTGGCTCAAGGATCGAACTCATGTTTCCCTGGATCTCCTATCATTGCACACCAATGGCTCACTCTGCACCAAATTAAAGTTGACCTTTCATCTCTTAAGAGAAATGTAAGCCTTCCACCACTTGATCTAGAGATCATTGACCGCAAATAGTAATTTTAACCATATAAAACCACAATCAGGTGTAACCGATTCATGTAAATATACCCACAAACCCAACATATAATGTCTTTTTAAGGACATCTTGGTGGTTTGGTAATATACTCGATAAACTAAATATTGGGAGCTCAAATTTTATATGATACAGGTTATGTTTATTTTATTTAATTCAAGAAATTCTAGGAATTGCTATGTTGGATCAGTTCTGTTCTAAACATAATGGAAAACATGAAAACATACATGTTACAGCAAACAGTGCAGTGGAGAATCCAGTAAGAGATGATGACATCGAGTTTGACATGTTTGTCAGTGTGGTCTGGTTCCTCCTTAGGGTGCTGACTAATGATGGTGATTATGAAAACCGAATAAGGGAATTCGGCTATGGAGAGGAGGTCGATATTGATGTTATGATTATTAGGTTATCTCTCTAAGTGTGTAACTGTGTAACCCTTTAACCTCTACATAAGTCTCCTTATATAAGCACCCAAGAGGAAACCTAATTAGTTAATAAGGGTAATATGGTCCATCAACAATATTACCAACTAATTATTTAATAGGTTGTTATATATTTTGATCTATATTATGTAAATGATTATAATGGCTACTAGATTAAATATTAAAACATAATATATTTAATCTTACATTCTCCCACTTAGCCGAGTAATCATTTACTATGAGTATTAGATAAGCCTGATCAGGAGTTAACACTCATTTTAGCCTTAAACAAGTACTATAGCAGAGAAATACAGCCGTTGAATCATTATGCGACTCAGGACCCCCATTAGTCATACTATAGCCTTAATTTAAAACCTAATCGTTATGATCAAAATACGCATAAGCCCTTTGTTTGATTTGTAACTTTATTTGTCTATATGCCATTATACCGGTTGAACATATTCTAAGAGACATACAAAATCAAACTGAGGAAATTTCATTAATCATAAAACATAAGTTAGTACAATATGCTTAAATAAGGTCTTTACTAAATCCCATATTCCGAACATGTTCTTCGTAAACCTTAGGAGGGAGACCTTTAGTCATCGGATCCGCAAGCATATCTTTAGTACTAATATACTCGATACAAAGATTATTTTCCTCAACTCGTTCACGTACGAACATATATTTTGTATCGAGATATAAACCAGCTCCAGTCGAACTGTTACTGTTCGAGAAACTAACGGCGGCTGAATTATCACAATAAAGCTTCAATGGTCTAGAAATGGAATTAACAATTTTGAGTCCAGTGATCAGATTTCTAAGCAACATTCCATGACAGGTTGCGTTATAAACAGCAATGTACTCTGCCATCATTGTGGAAGTTGTGGTCAACTGTTGTTTATGACTCTTCCATGAGATAAGTCCGCCTGCTAACATAAAGATATAGCCCGAAGTGGATTTCTTGTCATCTTTGCATTTGGCAAAGTCAGAATCAGAATAGCCTACCGCTTCTAAATGATCACATCTTCTATAAGTCAGTTTATAGTCTTTCGTCCCTTGCAGATATCGAAGTACCTTCTTAGCTGCTTTCCAGTGATCTAGGCCAGGATTAGTCTGATAACGGCCTAGCATTCCAGCAATATAAGCGATATCTGGGCGAGTACAGACTTGAGCATACATCAGGCTCCCGACTACTGACACGTAAGGTATCTGGCTCATTTGCTCCTTCTCAACCTCTGTTGTCGGACACTGGAATGAACTGAAAACATCTCCCTTAACTACTGGAGCGACGGAGGGTTTGCACTGTTGCATGTTATAACGTGTAAGGACACGATCTATGTAAGCCTTTTGAGACAATCCTAAGATCCCTTTGTGTCTATCTCGGTGAATTTCGATGCCAATGACGTAAGAAGCATCTCCGAGATCCTTCATGTCGAAGTTATGCGAGAGTAACCGCTTCGACTCATGCAACATGTCTAAACTATTACTTGCCAATAGAATGTCATCTACGTAAAGGACAAGTATAGTAAAGTTGCTCCCACTCATCTTGAGGTAGGTGCATTGATACACTTGATTCTTCATAAAACCTTGTTTCTTCATGACTTCATCAAACTTAAGGTACCACTGACGTGATGCTTGTTTTAACCCGTAAATGGATTTCTTCAACTTACAGACTAGATGCTCCTGACCTTCAGGTTTAAAGCCTTCAGATTGTTTCATGTAAACATCTTCGTCTAAGTCTCCGTTAAGGAAAGCGGTTTTAACGTCCATCTGATGTAACTCCAAATCAAAATGAGCTACTAGGGCCATGACGATCCTTAATGAATCTTTACGAGAGACAGGTGAAAACGTGTCTTGATAATCAATTCCCTCTTTCTGAGTGTAGCCCTTTGCAACCAATCTCGCTTTGTAGCGTTCAACGTTCCCATTCGGATCCAGTTTTGTTTTGAACACCCATTTACATCCGACGGGTTTGACACCGTTGGGTAATTCTACCAAATCCCAAACGTCATTTTTCTTCATGGATTCAAGCTCATCAATCATTGCTTTATTCCATTCAGAAGACTGAAAAAGATAGGATCATTGAGCTTTCCGGGATCCATTTCAGTCAGGTAGGTAACATAATCATCCCAATTAGTAGGCCTTCTTTGCCTAGATGACCTCCTGAGTGGATTATCGGTTCAGCGTTGTCTTGGTTTTGAGCGTTTGATGTGCCTTCGTCATGAGGTATAATGGGTTCTGATTGTGGAGGTAAATTTGGAGTTGGTGCAGTAGTTGCATTGGGTACAAGAGGAGTAATCGGAGTAATGGTAAGCGACGAGTCTCCCCCCCCCCACGTCTTATACTTCTTGCAATTCTTCGTAAGGGTTGGTACTGCTCCCACTGACCTTGAAATCCTCCAGGAACACAGCACGCTTGGTTTCAACAATACGGGTGACATGAGAAGGACAATAGAAACGATAACCCTTTGAGTTTTCAGGATACCCGATAAAGAAACAGGTAATTGTTTTAGGGTCAAGTTTCCTTAGGAAAGGATTGTAAAGTTTTGCTTCAGCAATGCAGCCCCATACTTTCATATATTTAAGACTCGGTTTCCTTCCTGTCCAAAGTTCATAAGGAGTTTTAGGGACAGACTTAAAAGGAACTCTATTGAGTATATGAGCAGCTGCTTTTAACGCTTCAGTCCAGAGGAATAATGGTAAATTAGTGTTGGCTAACATACTGCGCACCATGTTCATAAGGGTACGGTTTCTTCTTTCAGCGACACCGTTCTGCTGAGGTGTACCAGGCATGGTGTATTGGTTCACAATCCCCTGGCCCTTACAAAACTCATAAAATGGACCAAGAGCTTGACCCACATCAGTATGTCTTCCATAATATTCACCGCCTCTATCTGATCTCACAACTTTAATCTGACGATCTAATTGCTTTTCAACTTCAGCTTTATAATCTTTAAAAATTGTAAGAGATTCAGATTTCTCCTTAATAAGATACAAGTACATGTAACGAGAATAATCATCAATAAAAGTGATAAATTAAGTATGTCCTGTTATGCCAGCGATTTGGTAGGGACCACTAATATCAGTGTGAATGAGTTCTAATAAATTAGAGCTCCTAGTGGCACCTTTCTTATTCGCTAATGTCATTTTACCTTTAAGACATTTAACACATGTTCCAAAATCAGAGAAATCGAGAGGAGGTAAGACTTCATCCTTTACGAGACGATTTAATTGTTCTCTTGAGATGTGGCCTAAACGTTGATGCCACAACATGGATGAAGTCTCTAAGTCTCGTTTCTCTTTCATCTTTGTGAGTGATTCATTAATGTTATATGACAACAAAGATTTGGAAAAATTATCATCTAGTTCTAATCTATAGAGACCACCATCAAGAATACAGTACCATAAAGAACAGAATCATAGAGGATAGAGAGTTTGCGATGACCATGGGAAACAATAAAACCGTCCATGTCTAACTTTGGTCCTGATACAAGGTTCCAAGTTACCTCGGGAACATATAAGGTATCATAAAGTTTAATACATAAATCAGTTTTCATAAATAATTGTAATGTTCCAATGGCCTTCACTTCTAATTCTCGATCATCCCCAACCTTAAGCGTTCTTTGGTTTCTTTCCAGCTTCCGGATTGTAAGGAATCCCTGAGTTGAATTGGTAACATGAACCATAGAACCAGAATCAAACCACCAAGAATTAGCAGGAACATTTAAATTATAGGACTCAAGTATCATAAAATAATCGTTACCTTTCTTAGCCAGCCACTCCTTAAAGTCAGGGCATTCCTTCTGCATATGTCCTGCCTTTTTACAGAACTTGCAGTGGATTCTGCCTAAGGAGTTCTTAGAGCTGGAAGGTGCACTTGTATTAGGATTGGGCCTTTGGACTTTTGAAGCATCCTTCCTCTGATGATTGTTCTTCCTTTTCTTAGAATTGGAGGTGGTGAAATTAGCAACATCAGTAGTGCGATCCATCCTCATACGCTCTTCCTCCTGTACGCACATAACGACCAGCTCACTCATCGTCCATTTGTCCTTCTGAGTGTTGTAATTGATCTTGAATGCTTCAAAGGATGAAGGAAGCGAAGTAATGATGAAATGAACGAGAAAACCATCACTGGTTTCCATTTCCAGCCCCTTCAGCTTATTGTCCATGTCATTCATCATCATGATATGCTCGCGAATGCCGCTCCTCCCATCATACTTAGTTGTCACCGGCTTGAGGATAAGGGTACTAGCGTGTGCTTTAGACGTCCCCTTGAATTGCGCCTCCACAGAAGCCAAGTAGGTTTTAGCATCTTCAGAATCAAGAATGGCTCCTCTGATTGCATTGCTTATGGACTGCTTCATGAACATGGGAGACATGCGGGTACACCTAGTCCATTTCTCATGAGTCAACTGCTCAGCAGCAGTACTTTGTGGAGTAAGGTCCGCTGGCTTATTCTCTCTTAGAGCATAGTCAAAGTCCAGCAATCCAAGCGTAAGCATGAGAGCATCCTTCCATGCAGCAAAGTTATCACCAGTCAAAGGTGGAATCCCGCAATTGGGCGCTGATAGTGGAAATAAGATTAGCAAGTTATGATACTAGGGAAGAAGTCCTAATGTAATCTAAGGGCACGTAATACTAAGGAAGGCATAAATAATGACCATTTTAATTATGAAGCTGTGATATTGTCTATTACTAACATCAAAATAATAGACTTAGTTAAAATTCTACTTAAACAAAGACAAATCAACTTTGGCCAGAGGTGTAATCATTTAAGCATATGTGCAAAGTGTTTGTGACAAATCAGCCTTGGCAAGAAATGAAACAATCACCTTAGTTATGCACTTGTTAAGTATGCTATCTATAAAGGAATTAAATCAGCTTTGGCCAGATATTAAGACATTCATGTTTATGATGCACATTTAACATAACTTTCGTAATACTTGAATGATAAGTAGATGTATCAAATCAGCTTTGGCCAGAAATGATACATCAAAAGCTCATTCAAGTTAAGTCATTTTGGTTTTGTAAAACAATTATCTGATTCTGATTAATTAGTTCACATTAAACAGCTTAAAATAATGAGGTTTCGAGTGAGATCTCGACTCAGTTATGAGATCTCGAGCTATGCAGTTAAAGCGGTCCAAAATCGAATAGCGGTCAAGGTCTGCTATATGATATATAGGTTATAGCGGTGATATAGCGGTAATTTTTATACCATGCATAATTTATATATTTTTATATATATAAAAATATATCTTTGAAAAATATTAATAGTAATATAAAAATTCATAGTAATATCATTCCATTATCAAAAACCTGTTGCAAATCAAATACTAATAGTAACTTTGGAGTATTTAATTTAAGAATTAACACAATCAAACACCATTACTGCTATAACCGCTATAGGCCACCGCTATTTGGACCGCTACACACCCTGAGGTCCGCTAACCGCTATAGCACCGCTATTGACTGCTTAGATCTCGAGTGAGATCTCGAGTCAAGTCTCGACTCATCTTGTAACATTATGAGGTCTCGACTTATTAAGGTCTCGAGTCGTAACCTCAGTGTTCTCGAGTCGTAATCATGGTCTCGACTATTGTGTTCTATGAGATCTCGAGTGCTTGTTGAGGTCTCGAGTCGCAACCGTGGTCTCGAGTTGTGAAGATTGAAGCCCTTAGTCGAAACCTCAGTGGTCTCGACTCTAGACCTTATGGTCTCGAGTCGAAATCGTTGTCTCGAGTTGTAAAGATTTGAGAACACTTATGATTTCGAGTCAAGATCTTGTGGTCTCGAGTCGAGATCTTGGTCTCGGGTCATTAAAATTGATCTCGAAACTCCTGTTACAGCTGTTAATGTGAAAGCATATCTGAAAATTCGAATTCTTAGGGATTTTGAGATATGGTTTCCTATTTTAATGCTGATCTGATTTTATCAAATATTTCAAAAAATTATAATCTGTATATGTTTTAACAGTTTTTGAATAAACTTAAAAGATAAAATTGGATCAAAATAGGAAAAACACTCAATAATCCTAATTGCATTCCAAAACATAAAGGAATTTTCGAATTTTCCTAAGAACATGTGATGAACCCTAAACATAAGAACAAAATTCTGGAACCCGAAACCTGAATTTTTATAGCTTTCTAAACATATTTCGGTCATAAAACATGACCCATTTTATTTCGAGTGAACATATGATTAATCTTTTCCGAAAACAGTGATCTCGAGTGGACCTTTATGACTCAAAACCGGCTGTTAGGTTTATTAAGTTATCAAAATTCCGTTTTCCAGATTTCTATCCCAGAATTGATGGATACGAAAACAGAACTGACTAATCAACATATGCTCTGATACCACATGTTGGATCAGTTCTGTTCTAAACATAATGGAAAACATGAAAACATACCTGTTACACCAGACAGTGCAGTGGAGAATCCAGTCAGAGATGATGACATCGAGTTTGACATGTTTGTTAGTGTGGTCTGCTTCCTCCTTAGGGTGCTGACTAATGATGGTGATTATGCAAACCGAATAAGGGAGTTCGGCTATGGAGAGGAGGTCGATATTGATGTTATGATTATTAGGTTATCTCTCTAAGTGTGTAACTGTGTAACCCTTTAACCTCTACATAAGTCTCCTTATATAAGCACCCAAGAGGAAACCTAATTAGTTAATAAGGGTAATATGGTCCATCAACAATTACCAACTAATTATTTAATAGGTTATTATATATTTTGATCTATATTATGTAAATGATTATAATGGCTACTAGATTAAATATTAAAACATAATATATTTAATCTTACATGCTATTAAAAGAAGATAATAATATGTACTCAACAAGGATAATAACCGCATTGGCAGCCTCTTGACCTTTTAAAGTGGAGGTTATGGTTATGGTTGTGGTTTTACAACATCAACCCTTCGACGGCGAGTTTCCTCTGAAATGGTGGCAAGTTGGGTCACCGACGTTGTTTGGGTTTACGGGTGTGGGTAGCATTTTGCCATTGGATTTACTGGATGACCGGGCTTTTGTTGATCATAATAAAAAAAGATTACTAAAGCATTTACATTGGACCCTCTATCTTTATTTATATAAAGCATTCACATTGGAGCCTTTATATTAATACATTCTATATAATATAGAGAAATAAACAACAAAAACACTATTACATTAGAATCTCTATAATATAAAAAGTTTTATAGTTATTAAAGTACATCTCTATATTTAGGTAGTGTTTGGTATGAAGGAATGGGAGGTGGAATTGAATGGATGATTACGAAGGAATGAAGAAAAGGGAGTTTGGTTGGTCAATGGAATAGAATCATCCATTCCAAAAGGCATTCCATTCCCTCAAAATCATTCCTTCCACCCCCTATGTTTTTTTTTCTATTCCATCCCCTCTTGCACCATTCATCAACAACACCAAAACCCACCACCTTTACCACAACCCACCACCACCACCGACGCCATCGCCGCCACCCGCCACCACCTCACCCCGACAGCCACCGTCGCCGCCTCCGCCCACTCGCCACCGTTATCAGCACAGCCGTGACCAACCGCCAACGCCACTCGTTGCCGCCGCCCACCACCTTCGTCGACGCCACCACCACAGGCACCACCAACCGCCGACGCCGCCCACCGCCACCTCTACTACCAACCACCACCAACGGCCACGTTGCCGCCACCACCACTCGTCATCACCGCCGCACCGCCACTCGCCGCCGCCACCACCACCCATCGCCGCCTCCGACACCCACCACCACCACCTATAACCACCCACAATCACTACCACCGACCACCACCACTCACCGCTGATTTTATTATTCTGTTTTTCTTGTCTACCGAACAATATACAATAATAATTCATTCCATTCACACATGGTAACCAAACAAGACATGGAATGGTAATGATCCATTACATTCCCTCGTCCATTCCATTACCTCGTTCATTCCATTCCTTCGTCCATTCCATTACCACGTACCAAACAGACCCTTAGAGATTCATATCCAAGCCTCTTTATTTTTATTGTGAGTTTGCAGAAAAGAGAGAAAGAAATAATAAAATAAGTGATTGTGAATAGAACAAAGATATAGATAGAGAGTTGAAATTTGAGAAGTTTTTGAAAAGTAAACATAATTTATAGAAAAATGTGTTTTTTTATTAAATTATATGGATGTTGATGGAGGCTCCAATGTGAATGCTTTAATTATACTAAAAATCAATACATTTTCTTTTTTCTTGTCAATTAAATAATATTATTTTATATTTTTATCCTTACTTTTTCTATCTCCTCCACTCACAATCACTTTCGAAAATATAAAAAAAATATATAAGGTGAATAGTATTTTCTGCTCCACTTATAATCATTTACAACCACTCTATATAATATAGATAACACACTCACATAAATATAGAGGTGTACAAATCATTTTTTTTAAACCAGTTCGATTTTTACCAAAACGTTTTTTTTTGTGGAGGAAAAAAACGGTTTTACATGGTGGGAACCCGAACTTATACTAATCGATTCGGTTCGGTTAAAATCCGGTTTGGGCTAAAAAAACCAGTTTTTTTTAAACTGGTTCAAAAGATCAAGAATACTAATCAGTCTACAAACCGACGATTCGATTCAGGTTAAAACCAATTTAAAAAAAAACCTCGCTAAAAACCAATTTCAGTTTTTATTTATTATTAATTTTTCCCGATTTCTATCCTAAAATCGGTTTTCTTGTATGTACTATGGGGGTGTTTGGGATTCCTTCTAAAAAACAACTTATTAACTTATATAAGTCATAAGTTACAAGTACCAACTTCTCAACACACAAAAACAAGTTATATAAGCTAACCCAAACACTATAAAAACAACTTATTAATTTTTATAAAAGTAAGTAAATTATAAATTCTTCGAAAATAAGCTAACCCATACGCCCTCTATGTGAGATTGTGAGTGTTATGTCTGCAGTCTGCGGACCATGTCGGCAGACATCTGTAGCAGAAGAGGTAGACCAAACCTCTGCAGTCTGCAAGAAAAATACTGTTTGTTTTTAGCTTCTGCAAACTGTTGAAACAACTGTTGAAACTCCAGCAAGTGAACTGAACTAAACATTATACTAAACTGAACATTATAGTGAACTGAACTAAACATTATAGTGAACTGAACTAAAAATTATACTAAACTGAAATAGGCATAAAACAACCTGCCCTGTGCATACATACATTACATGATATTGATACACAGATCAACCATTCAAGTCTGAAATACACACAAGTGATACTTTGATCAACCATTCAAACAACAATTGATTAGAACAAAAACGGATCCAACTGATTCACACAACAAACCCATTCAAATCCAACTGATTAGAACAAAATCCGATCCAATTTTTGGAAGAAAAAAAACTAAACTTAAACATACCTTGTGTTACGGCTGGAGAAGGTTATGGCCGGAGAAAGTTTACGGCGGAGGCTGCAGGGTCGACGGTAAAGGTGGAGACAGTAGTGGATGGGAAAACGCGAAGGAGGTGGAGATGGGTGAACGACGGAGGTGGAGGGGGTAACAGAGGTGCGACAGAGGTGGAGGGGGTAGCGGAGGTGCGGCGGAGGTGTGGCGGAGGTGGAGGGGGTAGCAGAGGAGGTGAGATCTCGGCTGGAGAAGTGGAGATGGGTGCTAGGGTTCTGAGGTTTGAAGATGTGCAGGTGTTTTGAGAGAGGAGCTTGAAGAGTTTTGAAGAGGCAAGACCACATCTGCGCGAGGAAGACCTCTAGAAGAGGTCTTTTAGTGAAAACTCTTCCAAAAAACAAACACGCTGCAGATTCAAACGTCTGCACGTATATACGCAGTACAGACATAAGAGATTGTAAAGTAATTCCGACAAAAAAAAACAAACTCCACCTTAAACTCCTCCAAACACCCCCAAATTTGTGCATCACTTGTATGTAGGGGCTGTTTGGCTAAGCTTATTTTAGTGACTTATTTACTTATTTACTTTTTGAAAAGTTAAAAAGTGTTTGGGTTAGCTTATTATGTGAGAGGAATAAGTAAATAAGTCATTCCATTATGACTTATTTGCTTTTCAAATAAGCAAATAAGTAAATAAGTCATTTCAATAAGCTTAGCCAAACAGCCCCGTAATCTAAATTCAAATAATTCTTTCTCCCACATGACACAAAGTCACAAACCCCAATTCCTACTCTCTTTTCTACTCTTTTTTCACAACAAAAATTAGGGTTCCACCACAAAGATTCCCACCCAATTCACCCACCTCCGATCCAAATCCCCCACTTCAATTCCACTTCTCAAAACCCAAAATCCCCAATTCAACCCTCACCAATCCAATTCCCGAAACACCCACAAAAAAACCAGTCTTCACACCACTAAAAAAGCACAATTTCAAACAAAAAAAAAGAGTTTTCTTTTCCAAAACGTACACGTGAAGCTACTTCATGCTCATCACACCCTCTTTCACACTTTATTTTCTTCAAGTTTCAACCTTTATGGATAATCTTGAATCTTCAACTAACAGAAGTTGTTAGAATCAATTATTATGGAAGATATTGGGTTGGTTAGTCAAGGGTTGAAGTGGGTATTCTTGGAGGGTTATTGTTGTTCTGCAGTGGCTGTGAAAGCTGCTAGTGGGTTAGTTAATAAAGTTGAAGTTTTTGTTGGACTGCATTGGCCTAGGGTTTGTTATGGGTGTGGGAGACTTTGTGGGTTGTTGTGTTTGTTGTTGGTTCAGTGGAAAGAGTGTGTGTTTAGAGGGTTTAAGTCGGTTTTCGGGTTGGGGACGGTCGCGCTGCTTATTGTTATTTGGAGCTGGTTTCTTAGTTTGACTTCGGTTTCTTGCTTGGTTTATGTTCTTGTTAGTATGGTAAGGTTATTAATCATTTGTTTGTGATGTTTTTGTTGAATCTTGACTTATATATTGAATATTATATGTATTGATATTATGTTGTATACAGATTACTAGATCAGTTTGTGCATTGGCATTTTTGAATTTAACCTGATATTTATACTCTCTTTTGTGGTTGTTTCATCATATAACATTTTAATATGTCAAGTCTTATTAATTTTTATGTTATGGGTCGGGTATGGTTTTGGATCAGACTGGGTTCGGGTCAAAACGGGTTTGGGTGAAATTGAATTCGGGTCAAAATGGGCCATTATAAGAACTATCACTTTGGGTTGGGTCAAAACAGTTTTGGACCAAAATTAGCTTGGGTTTGAAATGAGTTTACCCTATTTATATTTATGGTTGCTAGTGGCGACGTGTATTCGCGGCGGTGGTGAAGACCCTTGCGGAGGAGGCGGCAACGATGGTGACGTCAGCAGTGGTGTTGATGATGAGGTTGGAAGAGGCGATGGCGATGGCGGTGGTGGTGGCAGCGGTGGTGATGACGGTGGTTGCGGCTGTTGGATCCATTTTAAGCTAGCTTGGTCATGGGTGTTGCTCGCCTATTGGATCCATTTTAAGCTAGCAAATGTTTTAAGCGGCACTCATTTTGACCTATTCTTAAAATTTAAGTCAGCCCAAATTGACCAGTTGTAAATTTTGAGTAGGCCCAGATCAACCCGAATGCAAATTTCTTTTACCCAAATCAACCCATCTATTGATGCACAAGTCATGATTACTACACTTAGTACGGTAATTTTGGTCCAATTTGCTGTAACAATTACGAACTACATTTTTTCAGGGAGCTGCCGGTTGTGCAGTGCACTACTTGGGATACACACCCGGTCTATTTATTGTAGGATTATTTGCCATTTTAGTATTATGGATGTACGCCAACTTTTGGACTACCGGTTTATTATTTATCGTTGGAGGTTAGTCTTATTATTTTCTTAATTTTACAATTTAGATAAATGATACGCAACCCCTTTGATCCATTAGAGATATGTCGCAACGTAAGTCACACGTTCAACCTTCTAATACATATCTATTACGTATTGCAGGTTACGTGTTCTCCCTAAACCATGCAAGATTGGTGATTTTAATGGCAACAATATACGCTCTTTATTTTGTAAAAAATCAAGCTGGTTGGTCGGGAGTTTTCGTATCAATTAACCTCGCTTTCCTCTCAAATGATGCGTTAAACTGCATGATTCAATGGAGTGATAATTTGAGCGAAAACGAAAAAACACATGTTGAAGAACCGAAAATACCCGAATCATTTGTTGATGATGAGTTTGTGTCAGAGAGTGAGTTTTCAATTCCGAATGACGAACCCGAAAAAGTGCACTCGTATAAATCTACGAGCAAACCGGCTGCTACCGAAACTGTTGAAAATAAACAAAAGGAATCGTTGACTGTTCCTGTGGTCAAAGATGATGGAGAGGCTATTAAAGAGATGAAAAGGATTCTTGGATGTTTGGATCATTATGAAGCGTTAGATTTTTCTCGGTATAAGAAAATTGACGCTGTGTTGTTGAAGAAGGAATATAGGAAAAAGGTATGCTGCTTTTGATAGATAAATTTTTTCTTCTGATTGTGTGTTTATCTAGAGGTCAAATAATGAGTTTCATGCTATTTGCAAAAGAAAAAAAAAAGATTTTGTAAAAAGAATTACTTATTTCTTTCTCACAAAAAATGTCCTTTATAGTCTTTTTATCTATGGATTCCTTAAATAATCAGAAATTGCCAAACACCCAAACATCTGATTGTATGATTATTACATCCATACAATAGCATAGGGACGAGCTTGGTACTATGAGTACCGAACCAAAAGTACCGATCCCGAAAAACACAAAAAGTGGGTATTGGTACCGGTACCGAAAGTGGCCAGGTACTGGTATTCGAAGGTAAAATGATCCAAAGTACCGAACTGGTACCGAACTGAAAGTACCGATCCCGAAAAACGCAAAAAGCGAGTATTGAGTTGGTACCGAAAATGGCTCGGTACGGTACTAGTACCCGGTACCAAATGCTCATCCCTACAACAGAAGCATATCTAAACACTTTTTGCCTTTTGCTATAAATTGGCTTCTGATCATCTGATTATTTCGCTGTTCGGATTTGTGTTTTGAAACTGATCTAAGATTATTGCGACTTCAAAATGATCAATTATATTGTTTTTTGGATAAACATCTGCGTCTGATTATTAAGGGTCAAATAATGAGTTTCATACTAGTTGCAATAAAACATATAATTAGTTGAAATTTCAGACTTCTGCTCCGCTCCCATTTTTTTTTCTTTTTCACAAAAGTCTTTTTTGATCATTTTATCTATATGATTATTTAAATGATCAGAATTTGTGAAACACCAAATCATCTGATTATATGATTATTACAATTCCATACAACAGAAGCATCTCCAGGCACTTTTGCCTAGGGATGAGAAAATGGTACCCGGTGCAGAAACCGAACTGGTACCGGGTACCGAATCGTACCGGGCCATTTTCGGTACCAATTCGGTACCCACCTTTTGCCATTTTCGGGATCGGTACTTTCGGTACGGTACCGGTATTTTGGGTTGATTTACCTTCGAATGCCGCACCGTATCGTTCCGAGCACTTTTGGTACCGGTACCAATACCCATTTTCGGGATTGGTACGGTACGGTACGGTTCGGTACGGTACCGAGCTCATCCCTACTTTCGCCACACCATGTTTTATTTTAGCTGATTATCTGATTTTAATTATCCAATATCACATAATCACTTTCAAAAACCACAAACCCTTTTACTCACATTTTGTTCACAAAAAAAGAATCCAGTTTTACCCCTTCTTTTACTCATATTCCGATTTTACCCCTCTTCTCAGGCCATGCTTGTGCACCCTGATAAAAACATGGGAAGTCCACTTGCAAGTGAATCCTTTAAAAAGATTCAATGTGCATACGAGGTAAGTATCTAAATCTTGTTATTTTATTATCATTATTTTTTGGGTAAATATTTTTATACCTAGATGCAACTGATGTGGCATTGCGGTTAGGTTCTTTCTGATTCCGTAAAAAAAAGGGATTATGATGACCAGCTGAGAAAGGAAGAATCTAAGAGTCTGGCTCATAAGTCTCCAAGTACTTCTCATCAGGTATATGTTAAACCCGTATAGATTTGCATCTAGGTTTTGTCGGACAATTTGGTGGTTATTAGTTTACGTATTTAGGTAAGAAAAAATGTTTTAGTAGACCCTGTGGGCTTTCACAGAATTAGCACATAGTTGATAAGAATTTATTTTTGCATGAAAAAAAATCATTTAAATTAGTAATCATTAACGGTATGGTTTCTTTTACCACAGTTTTTTACGTTAAACAGACAAAAGTTGATGACTTGGTTTCCATGTTGAGTAAAATTCTGCGTGGAATTTTAATTACTCTTCTTCATTTTTTCTATTAATTATTATTATTATTATAATTACTATTACTATTATTATAATTACTATTAGTAAAAATATAATAGTAATATATACAAATTAGAAGGCTAATTACAAAAGTAATTTGGGCGTTTGGCTAATTTGTCCATGTCAGCAAAAAACTGTCCACTTGACAAGTTGACATATGGAACTGGATTCAAGGGTAAATGGCCTTTTTATTAAATTTTCAAAAAGGATTTTTATATGCAATTATTTGTTATCATTATGTCTATATAGACTCCTCAATGTGCTATGTCTATTTCATAACCATTGAAATATTATTTTTTCATTATTTTACACATTCATGACTTTTCTTGGGCCAAGGTATTGAACATATTTCTGAATTAATTTTTTTTATATCTGTTATTGTCGTCTAATAGCTCTTTATGTTCACTATATAGCAGGAAAGCTCCGAATACTGCTCTGAGGAATCAAGACGTATACATTGCACAAAATGTGGTAATTCGCATATATGGATATGTACAAATAGGGCCAAGTCAAAGGCAAGATGGTGTCAGGTGGGCCCTTAATTCAGGCTATTAAATCATTTTCCTTATTCTTTATTAAAATAATGTGTTTGTTTCAGGATTGTTGTCAATATCATCAAGCTAAAGATGGTGATGGGTGGGTAGAATACAAAGGCTCACTCGTATTTGATCGACCTCAGAAGGTTTGGAGATCCTTGTTTATTTTATTTAATTTTTGAGTGTTTGAAACATAATCAGTTAATTGTGTTAACCGTTAATTAATGAATCAAGAACTGTATCACATAACTGTATCACATAAAAAAAACTAACTGTCGCTATTCACGCTATTGGTCGCTATGACCCAAATAGCGACACCTGGTCGCTTCGCTACATAGCGCGCTATAGCGGTCGCTATAGCCGCTATTGACAACTATGATCGGGCCTGGGCCCAACCGAGCCTCAAACAAAGCTTGTTTACTTATCGAGCCTTGAATAGGAAGATTGCTTAGGCTCGTCTAGCCTTAGTGAGCCGTGTGTATAGTTTCAAGTTAACTCTTTTTAGACTTCTATGTATTAATTAATATCAAGTTGAGCTTGAGCCGAGCTTTTGCTCGTTTAAGGTACCGTAGACAAGCTCAAGCCGGAACATTGGCTCGTTTTTAAGGTTTTTCTCAAATTAGCTCGAGCCAAGCCAATCTTGAACTTTATTTTCTGTATATGAGCTGAGCTCGCGCCCAAAAACATAGGCTTGAACTGAGCCGAGCTTGGGATCGGCTTGTTTGCACCATATCTTAAATACATTCAGGGTAAATTTAACATTTTATTAGCTGAAAATTGCATTTGTTGTACATATTTTCATTCTGTTTTTTTGTTTTGTTTTTGTTTTTGTTTTTGTTTTTGGGTGATAAATGATAATTATTTGGGATGGAGGGTGTATAATGTACTAATTTCCCGTTCTACCCTTAGCTAACCCTATCACGAAATAAAACAATTTCTCCAACTTAGCTGTTATCTTCAATGCATTAAGGGTAAGATTGGCATGCTGCTAATTTAAATCTACATGAATTGTACATATCATGAATGAGGTAGTATTTATATATTTTACAACTTTTTTTATCCAGTCTGCTAATTGTTAAAACTTCAATTTAGGTGGAAATTCCGCGTGCATTTGTTTGTGCCGAGAGCAGAATATTTGATGTTTCAGAATGGGCCATTTGTCAGGTCTGCACTTACAAATTTATGTATATTAGTTCTTTTTTTTTTGATAATTTATGCAGATTCGTAGTTATTGAGATTTACATATTAAACGACACGTAAATAATCAGATAACGAAAACTACTTTTGTTGCAACTTTTAAGTTGGATAACCGAAACTAATTATTTAATTTCTAGATAATCAGTATCGGCGTTGCTATTAGAGGTGGGCAAAAAAAAAACCGGTTAATTAACCGGAAGCGGAACCGGTAGAGCATTAACTGGTTAGTGGTTAATTTCAACCGGCGGTCCGTAACCGGTTATAGATATTTAGTATAGGAACCAGTTATTAACCGGAAAATTTCCGAAGAAATTATAAAAAAGGCAAACAAACCGGTTAATTAGCCAAAAAAAACCGAACCGGTTAAAGTGATTAACGAGACCTGTTAAAGCAATAACTGGTTAAAGTAACCGCCATAACCGGTTATGGAAATTAACCGGTTTGTGCGCCTCTAGTTAATATCGTCGAACACACAAACACTAGAAACCGAAACTTGAGAACCATGAAATCAGATCACGTTCAAAATGCAATGCCAAACGCCCCTTAAATACTTGAGAACGTAAGAAGCTAAATGTTTTGTGTGTGCAGGGTATGGCGTGTAGGCCAAACACACATCGTCCAAGTTTTCACGTGAACATGGTGGGGCTAGAGAAAAGTCAACGGGCAAACTCGAGCAGATATCCATGGGATTTAGATGCAGAAATGACCGACGAAGAAGAAGAATTCGAGCTATGGCTACAACAAGCTTTAGCTTCCGGTTTATTTTGTGAAACCTCCAAGCGTAGGAAAAGTTGGAGCCCGTTTAAGTTACCGCAGAAAAAGGGCAGCAAAAAACAATGGAATCGGATGTCTCAATGATACTAGTGATAATCTATTTTAGCTGTAGATAACTTGTAGTGTTGTAGTTTTGAAAATTGTTGCAGCTATAAAAAGTTGGCAAAATGGGTGGAAAATGTGTATAATTATGATGATGCCAAAATGTTGATGAAAAATTTGAAAAGAAAGCGGTAATAGTGTACTCAAGTCGCTAGCGGGCATGAAGTGTAACATCCGGCTACTCGTACAAACAATATTTTTTCGCTTTGCTCACAAGATATGACTTTGTTAACTAGAAACAAAGCTGTGAGTTTCTTGTGGGCAACTTCATAGTTAAGCGATCCTGAACGAGAGCAGCCCAACTTGAAACTTCAGTTACGCGTTCTTGAATGAGAGCGACGGGTAGCCTCATGGACATTATCCGCTCTAGGTGGAAGGTTATCTTTGGATTGCTCACACTCAAGTGCAGTTCGTGTGGAGTTCTCTCATCCACAACTAATGTGCCCAAAATGGGCCGATGATTTTTGAGGCATGGTGTTCTCTGATCCACAACTAATGCACCTAAAATGGGCTGGTGATTTTTGAGGCATGGTGTTTCTCATGTTCTGATCTCTTGTATCGGTGAAAAAGATGTGAGGTCCGGCTAGAGTAGGGCCGTAAACGAATCGAACGAACACGAACAAGGCCTTTGTGTTCGTTAAGGATATAATGTGTTCATGAACACTTACCGAACAAGATTTTATGTTCGTGTGTGTTCATTAAGGAAAGTAACGTGTTCATACACGGTTCACGAACACAAACAAACGCAGATATAATCGGTGAAGAAAACGGTGGCTAGAGGTGGATGGTGAGAGGGAGTGGCTCTAGACCTTGAAGCCATAATCGTTGAACGAATGTCGATAGTATTTATTCTATATGAATAATGAGAAGGAAAGTGGAGCGGTGTATAAACAACGTGGAGATATGGTTTCCTATTTAATTTGTTTGGGTAATGAGATAAATAAGAATTAAAGAATATAAAAAGTTTAGATAAAGTAAATAAATGGTGACAAATCTTTAATGAACAACATAAAGAAACGAACATGAACGAATATTCACGAACATATTACCGAATGTTCATGAACGTAATTAAACGAACGAGACATATATTCATTTAGCTAACCATACGGACTTTTCTTTTCATGTTCGTTCTTTAATTAAACAAACGAACTTCCTACCAAACGGTTCACGATCTGTTCGCTGAACGTTCGATTCGTTTACAACAATTGCACTCTTATTGGCTCATTGTTGGCGGTGAAGTTTGCCTACATCTCAATACAGATGAGGAATTCACCTAAGGTGTCCCAGACACTTTTGAGTACCCTTATCATTGCGTACCAACTTGTAAACAAAGAACGCGCTTATATAATTAACGTAGCTTGATGACATATGGTTTGTTGTGATTCGGAATCGTGTTTCGAAATGCATGTTGTGATTGAACATAGAACCTTAGATAATACAGTTTAAATAAGCAACACTCAAAACTAATTGTAGCATTTTTGTAATGATAAGATAATACAGTTTAAATGTGATAACCAAAGGCAATTCATATTCTTTATGTTAATTTATTATGAATCTATCCTTGACTACAATTTGGATCATTTCTGGGTTTTAATCAAAGCCCAAAATATGTTCTTTTCATGGCTGGGTCGGACCAAACACTATCAGACCACAGATGAGATAATTATCTCCTCAAATTCTTAAATATATCTTTTGTTAATTTACTAATAAGTTAGATTCTTGTAATTTTTTTTAGTTTTTATAAACCAGTTGATAACAGAGTTATAGGATGCATAGATAATTATCTCATCTGTGGGCTGATAGTGTTTGGTCCGGCCCAGCCATGATTAGAACATATTTTGGGCTTAGATTAAAACCCAGAAATGATCCAAATCAGCTATGAAAAGAACATATTTTGGGCTTAGATTAAAACCCAGAAATGATCCAAGTTTTAGTTAAGGATAGATTCATAAATTTAATATACCCGTAAATTAACAAAAGATATTTTTAAGAATTTGAGGACAGAGTACACGCAATAAATCTCATTTAGCTCTATATTGTTTTAAGGGTTATTGGATTTTAATAATCCTAAGTTTCACCACCTGTTGGCCGATAATAATTCTAACTTTAAAAATTCCCTTAAATAATCCTAACTTGTAAAAGTTTGGCCGCCATTGATCCTTTTCTAACATGGTGCACTTAAACCAATTAAGAAGTCTCTAGGTGTAATTGAATCTATTGAGGAGACCAAATACTTATATGTTTGAAAATGATCAATGGCGGCCAAGCTTTTACAAGTTGGGATTATTATCGGCCAACAGATGAAACTTAAGATTATTAAAATCCAATAACCCTTGTTTTAATGATTAAGCTTCTATCTAATTGCTGTATACTTGCTTTAATATGCATGCGTATAGAACTTTTATTGCAATTCAAGTAATTATATTCGACAGTAAAACAATGTCTTATACCTGGTTTTATACTGGCTGTTAGGTACCGATTACTAAAATGGCTACCATGCAGGCACTGGTATACTAACCACATGTATCAAATATACCCTTTTATGATTTTATGTGGTTAACGTTACATGATAAGATTTTAGTTACTCAAAAATTGATCTTAAACTCACCTAAAAAGCTAACTTGAAATATGAGAGAGCAACGTACAATTTCAGTCCCTGGGGTTTGCACCCAATCACACATACAATCCTCATTTGAAAAAAAAAACGAACAATCAAGTCCCTGTGGTTGTTGATTGAAATCAATCAAGTCCCTTTCGCTAACTGACCGTTTGTAATTATGTGAAAAGACAAAAATACCCTCACAACTTTGATTACCATTTCGGTCCATGCAGGTATATTTCATATATTCCTTTCATATTCAAAACTCTTTCCTAATCTAGTAATTAACTACCTTTAGCCATTAATTAATCATTAATATCATGGTACCAATGACAATAACAAGAGATTAACCTATATAACCAGAATTGAAATGCAGTTTATAACTGGGTTTGAGTTTTTAGAGTTGGGCTGCCTTTGACTTTTACCTCTTGAACTATGTTTGACCTTTAGAAGTTAAAATTGTTTTGACGTTTACAACTGGAATTGGGTTTCACCTTCACAAAACATGCTGAATCTTACTTTCAAAACTTGAACTGGCTTCACTAATCCTATGTTTGACCTTTATCTGGTCAAATAGTTCATCCCCGTTATACTTATAAGTAAGTGAATTGAATCTAAGCAACAATCATAATGAACTTAATCTAAGCACCTCAAATGCTATTGACACATCAAAGTGATTTGATCCCAATGTGAAGTCATAGTCATAGTCTAACTTTAGAATGCTAATAAGTCAATGGAGTCATCAGGGAATTTAAAATGGATTTGATCCTAATGTGTAGTCACAATCTATCTTCTTAATTAACCTCAAACACAGTTAAGCACATCAAAGGCATTATCATCCACTTCATAAGTCAAATCCTATTTAATAACATCAAAGACTGTTTAATAGAGCATCATTAATAGTTTAATAAGCATCCCAAAGACCATAACAAAACAAGGGTAAACCTTGATCATTAACATCAAAAACCCCAAAAATGATATATATAATACTTTAATATATATGCATTATATATGTACATCAAAAGTGCCAGAAGCCTTCGCAGGCGACAACGAAAACAGAGCTCAATCCGAAAGCCCCTACCGGTCCTCATAAGGACCCGATATTGGATCCTAATGTACTGCCTGGTGACCTAGACCCTTATTCCCACTAGAAATCCGAGAAAAATAAACCACATTTCAGCTATTATACACCAACACGTGAATCAAATCACGAATTGAAAGTTCAAATACAAAATTAAGACAATGCCGTGCCAATAATGTGGAATGTGATTAGAATAATAGTGTATTGCCTCATGTTGTTGATGATCAAAGCCGTGGGATAGGGTCGCTAGTGGGGTTGTTGACAACGGAAGGGTTTTGGGGAGGAAGGATTGGATTTTGGCTTATGAAGTAAGTTTGAGGAGTAAAAAAGTAGACAACTTTTAGATTTGGGGGAAATTACTATTCTGCCCTCCCCATCGTTAACTTATTTGACGGTCAACTAACGACTGTTGGATGGAGGGACTTGATTGATTGCAATCGACAACCACAGAGATAAATCATTCGCTTTTTTTAATTAAGGGCTATATATGTGACTGAGTTTAAACCTCAGGGACTGAAATTGTACTTTACTCAATATGAGATACTTTATTACACTTTTAACATATTCAAGTTCTTAACAACTTCAACATATTTATTACATTTTTATGATTATTCTATCTAGTAACATATTTGGTGTAAGTAAATGGGTTCAAGTAATCAAATGGTATGACCTAATAACATACCTGTCTCAGATCTGTAATTAAAAAAATTAATTTCATAACTTGATATATGTATCTTTTTCGGTCCCAAATATTCCGTGTTGCCGATCCATGTTTCTTTTACCATCCCCAAAAGGAAACTTATCTAATACACCACAACGGGAGAGTTCCAATACAAAAGAGGATTAAGGCAAGGCGACCCTTTATCTCATTTTCTCTTCATTATTGCTATGGAAGCTTTACATGTTATGATGGTGAATGCTAAAGAAAACAACATTTTTCATGGGATAAAACTACCAAGGAACGGCCCATATTTAACTCACATGCTATATGCGGATGACTCAATCTTTATGGGAGAATGGGAGGAAAATAATGCGAAGAACCTCAAAAGAATTCTCCGCATTTTCTACTTATTATCTGGTTTGAAAGTTAATTCGAGAAAAAAGTCACTTATACGGGGTAGGTACTAATGAGGAGGAAGTGAAAAACATGGCAACATTTTTTAATCGTAAGGATAGAAAATTCCCATTTGTTTACCTTGGTTTAAAAGTTGGAGCGAACATGAATAGAATTATACATTGGAAGGAAATTATTGATCTTTTCAACAAAAGACTCACAAATTGGATGGCACAGACTCTATCTTTCGCTGGGAGAGTTATACTTGTAAAATCAGTCTTGGGCAGTTTACCGAACTACTATCTTTCTCTCTATAAGTGTCCGAATGGTATCCTAAAGGTATTAGAAGGGATACGTAGGAAATTCTTATGGGGAGGATGTAATATAAATAATAAAATTAGATGGGTATAATGGGAAAAAGTGGTTGCCTCGAAAGATTTTGGGGGACTTGGTATTGGAAACATAAGAGATATGATTTTTGGCTCTCCTAGCAAAATGGTGATGGAGGATAAAGATGGAACCGGATAGTTTATGGGCAAAAGTAATAGGATCGATACATGAGAGTCAAAGGAAAGTGGAATCTATACCGTTCAAAAAATCTTTGGCGGGCATATGGAATAATATTGGGGAGATAGCAAAGGATTTTATGAAGAATAACATTAATATCAACACAAATTTCAGAAGCAAAGTAGGTATGGGGGACAAAACTTTATTTTGGGTCGACACGTGGATTGGTAGTGAACCGCTGAAGGTACAATTTCCAAGTTTATATCAGTTATCATCGAAGAAAAAAGCAAGGATCCGGGAAGTTTACAGAATTATAAATGGGGGAACGTTTTGGGTTTGGGCATGGATAAGGGCACCAAATAGTGTAGCGGAGAAACAAGAAATGGACACCCTGAAGGAGCGCTTACAACAACAAAAAATGTCACATACCGGTGATGTTTGGGTCTGGAGGTACTACGAGCATCAGGATTTCTGTGTAAAGAACGTTAAGCTTACATTGAGCCAAAACCTGGACATAAACTCATCACCAAATACGTTCTGCTGGAACAATTGGGCGACAGGGAAAAGTACAGCTTTTGTATGGCGAGCGATAGACGAAAAGATCCCATCAGCCGTGGCTTTAAGAAATAGAGGTATGAATCTGCAGGAGGTTACTTGCAAAACATGTGGTGCGGAAGACGAATCAACAATCCATATTTTGCTGAGATGCAATCTCGCAAAAAGAGTATGGGAAGCCGTGTCAACTTAGACAAGATCACCGATGGTTAATACCGACGGTAGCATAACGGAACTCTTGCAAACAATTCTTGAATGTCAAAGGAGCCGGAATGTAAGGAAGTTATTACACGCTATATCGATCCAAACAATGTGGATTTTATGGAAAACCAGGAACGAGAGAGTCTTTACAGGAAGGAAATGAATGGCCCAGACGATTATCGAGGATATAAAGGATACATCCTTACAAGGTGTGAAGTTATGATCGAAACATAGTATGATAACAAAACAAGAATGGTGGGATTTCAATTTTAACTTGTAGAAGAACTTTCTGTTTCCTTTTCTCTGTTTGTTCTTCTTTGGTTTGTTTTTTTATGTTGTATTATGTCTCAGCTACTGGCTGAGAACTTTGAGTATTGGTTTTGCATGAATAAAAGTTCCGTTGGCTTTTCAAAAAAAAAAATCTGATACACCACATTGATTTTTTGTAGAAACCAGTGTCGAACCCAAGAACTTTTTCATACGGTGCGAAATATTTTTAACGATTTTAGACCCCTATGTATATAAAAAATTTGGTTCATATCGGGTCGAGTCATGTAAAACAAAAGAACATCAAGCTAAAATTATATAATCGATCTATAAGTTCATAGTTCCTATCACATGTAAATCAATCTATAGCTTTCCTACTTATGGTTTCTATAAATCATAAGTTCATAAAACAACATTAAAAAAAAACTAAACATATGAATCGCTCCATAATTTTTAATTTTACTTTTCAAGCCTTAGTAATTGTTGATTACTTGTGTCTTGTAAGTTGTAACAACCAAAAATATCTAAACAACAAAATCACACTACTAAAATCTAGAACAAGAAAAAAAAACATCAAAAGACATAAAATTTGAACCTTCTTCTAAAAAAACAACAATATAACATTAAAAACGAAGGTACCTTGCATTATTTGGATTCCAATAAGTTTGGTAGCCGGATACTTGTGATTTCCGGCGAGAAATTGGAGCTAGGGTGGCTGCTGTTTGGTGTTGCCGTCGCTGGGGATGTTGCAGATGAAAGAGAGGGAGAAACATAATAGGAAGGGCGGTTTGGGTTGGTTATTTTATTATACTTCAAATGTTGTTGGGTTGAGTTAAGTGGGCTTCGGCTAAATTGTTTAATGAAATTGAGTGGGTTACAAACTTATAAATGAGGTTATATTTTTTTTATAAAAATCAGTGTTAAGGTTATATTTTTTTTAAAACAATGTTTATTACAAATTTTTTTATAAATTAAAAATATACTGAAAATTTAACAAAGGGTGAGGTCGACATTATACTGAAAATTTAACACTAATTTTTTTCAAGGAGTATGGCCACACACCCACGGGTGTAGGTAGGTCCGCCTCTGCTAGAAACATGAAGAAAAATAATGTTCACACAAACATACATGATTCCACTGTCATGTACACTTAACAATCACTAGAATCATATAGAGATTTCTATTCATATGAGTGCTTAAGCCCTTAGAACTTAGTCTAGTGGTTAATTGGTCTGTCCTTCTTAGTGGAAATGCAAGTTCGATTCTCACTTTGGCCATTTTCTAGAGATATCTGGGTGAAGGGACGAATCAGGGCTCTAATCCCGGGTTCGAAGCTGATTGGGGGTAGAGGTGTACAAAAAAACTGGTTTTAGAACCGAAACCGGAAAAAAAACCGAAACCGTTTTTTTTTAACCGGTTTTTTATAACCGGTTTTTTTAACCGCCGGTTTTTATACCGGTTGCTATTCTTGACTTCAAAAACCGGTTATTAACCGAACCGGTTATTAAAAAACCGGTTTTTTTGGGAAAAACCGGTTATTGTTTTGGACCTCAAAAACCGGTTAGTAACCGAAACCGGTTATAAAAAAAAACCGGTTTTTATTTTGGGTGAAAAAACCGAAACCGGTTTTTGAATTTTTTTGGGAAAAACCGGTTATTGTTTTGGACCTAAAAAACCGGTTAGTAACCGGAACCGGTTATAAAAAAAACCGGTTTTTATTTTGAGTGAAAAAACCGAAACCGGTTTTTGAAAAAAACATATTTGTACACCTCTAACTGGGGGCGAGGGTTTACGGATTCCATCCGGTTTCCACGCAGCGGAGGGGGGGGGGGGGGGGGGCACAGTCTCATGCCGGTCGAGTAGTCGACCCTGGACATAGCCCCAAACAGAGCGGGTTTACACGTGAGATTCTTTGCCGTTCAAAAAAAAAAAAAACGAGTGCTTAATAATTTTTCTCTATTAAATTAATTTGTAATAAATAATAATAATAATAATAATAATAATAATAATAATAATAATAATAATAATAATAATAATAAAAACGTGAGCTTGCTTTATTTCTCTCGCTCATCGATCTCTCTTTTGACATTCTATTCTATTTTTATATATAGTACAAATACAAATACGTGAAAAGTTGGAACAAAATTAAACAAGTAAATTTACAACAAAAAAATCGCATACTCTAAACATGTTTGTGATTCATAAATCATAATGCTGTATTTTCCTAATAATCAAATCACAAAGACAATATTCCAAAATGGTTATACATGCAACATCCTGTATCTAATGCAAAGTTAATTTATTTACGAATAAATCGAAAGTAAAACATTATATAAACAATATATGCACGTGCGCATGTAAAACATAATATGGGAAATAAAATATATGTACATACAATAATTTATAAAAAATAATATCTATGCTTTGAGTGAGTTGTAAGACCAATAATCTATTTAAACAAAAAAGCATATGCACTTGTAAATAAAATATGAAAAACGTATTTAATAAAAATAAATCAACAACTATGTGCATATCTTCCTATATTAATAAACGAAAATCATTTTTGGACACGTGTCACTTTCTGGTGCCTTCTCACTTTTTTTTTTCATTTATCTCTCATATTAAATAATAATAATTTTAATCAAAATATTAGATAAGAATAAATATTTAGATAAGGATAAATGTTTGTTTTTATTATGATCATATTAAATAATAATAATGATGATAATAATAATAATAATAATAATAATACACTTTTTTTTTCATTTATCTCTCATATTAAATAATAATAATTTTAATCAAAATATTAGATAAGAATAAATATTTAGATAAGGATAAATGTTTGTTTTTATTATGATCATATTAAATAATAATAATGATGATAATAATAATAATAATAATAATAATAATAATAATAATAATAATTTAAAAAAATAGATAAGAATATAAACATTTATTTTTATTATAATCAAGTAAATAATAATAATAATAATAAGAGTAAATTACAAGTTTTATCCTTTATATCTGTCCCAAATTTCAGGCGCTGTCCTTTACCTTTAAAATTGATGAGTTTTGTCCTTAATGTTTCAAAATCCTGCACGTTATGTCCTTTAAGGCAAACCCAGTTTTTTTAGAACAAGGAAACACCACTTCAATTGTCTCATGGAAAAATATATAAGAATATAAACATTTATTTTTTAGAGAGTTGTGAGAGTGTTTGTAAAGTGAAAATGGCTTGGGGAAGCTTGGGTTAATATAGGGAATGAATTAGGGTTGGGTTAGTTGTGTATTTAATGCCCAAAGCCCGGTTTAAACTCAAAATAACCCAAATCCCGCTCAAATTCGTGAAGTGAAGTGAGTTGTCTGATCTGGGACCTGTCTCATGGCCCGCGTAGCCCCAGGGGGAGTTTATGCGGCTGGAAACAAGGGGGCAGGGGTCAAGTTTCGTTTATTACACTTTGGCCCCTCAACTTTGCAATTTTGGGCTTTTTAGGTGTTTTAGGGGTATTTTTGCCATAAAAGCATAGTTTAAGATAAATTTAAGTATGAGGAACATAAAACAAGTATAATTAAGCGTATGAAGGTCGTATTTAAGTATCGTTTATGATCAAAACATGTTTTATGCTTAAGTTTCACATATTTGCAAGTTTAGCACATAGTTTCCAAGAATTACGAATAAGCATAAATTGTTTCACGAAATCGAATGTATCAGCATGTATAAAGTATGTACAACATGAATTTAAAAAAATACGAGTTTTATTTATGATCCAAGTCTCGAATTTTACAACGATTGCAAAGAAGGAACGATTACAAGAACACAAGACTTCCAAAATTAGAAATACGAACAAGACTTGCTATAAATGGAAAGTAGAAATATGCAGGGCGTTACAGTCTCCCCTCCTTTAGGGAATTTCGTCCTGAAATTTAGGAAGATGTAGGGAAAAGATGCGGATACTTCGTCTTCATGTGACTCTTGAGTTCCCAAGTGAATTCAGCGCCCCGTTTACCTTCCCATCGAACCTTGACGATAGGAATTTTACTGCTCCTCAATAACTTGACTCCTTGATCCATGATTTCGACGGGTTTTTCCACAAAGTGCAGGGTCTCGTTGACCTGAAGGTCCTTGAGTGGAACTTGAAGCCCTTCGTCAACCAGACATTTCTTTAAGTTTGACACGTGGAAGACAGGATGTACATTGTTGAGTTCTTCAGGTAGGTCCAGTCTATACGCAACCTTGCCAACCCATTTGAGTATCTTGAAAGGACCAACGTAGCGAGGTGCGAGTTTCCCTTTCTTACCAAATCGAACCACACCCTTCCAAGGGGATACTTTGAGAAGTACCAAGTCACCTGTCTCGAATTCCAAGGGTTTGCGACGCTTGTCAGCGTAACTCTTTTGTCGGCTCCCGGCTTTCAGTAAATTGTCTCGAATCTGTAAAATCTTGTCCGTCGCTTCTTGTATAAGCTCGGGACCAGTGAATTGAGATTCACCAACCTCGTGCCAACAAATAGGCGAACGACACTTGCGACCATACAATGCTTCGAAAGGTGCCATTTGAATACTTGCGTGATAACTGTTGTTGTACGAGAATTCGATCAAAGGTAAGTGTGAATCCCAGTTGCCACCAAAATCTATTACGCAAGAATGAAGCATATCCTCTAAAGTTTGGATAGTGTGCTCGGTTTGACCGTCTGACTGAGGATGGAAAGCGGTGCTAAGGTTAAGAACAGTACCCATAGCAGATTGAAAAGTTTGCCAAAGGCGAGACGTAAAACAACCATCACGATTGGAAATGATGTCAATGGGGATACCATAACGACAGATGATCTCATTAGTGTAGATTCTACCCAATTTCTTGACTTTGAAATCTTCACGAATGGGAAGAAAATGAGCTGATTTGGTCAATCGATCAACGATCACCCAAATACTGTCATGACCAGAAGAAGTACGAGGAAGTTTAGTGATAAAATCCATGGCGATGCTCTCCCATTTCCAGACAGGAATCTCTGGTTGTTCGAGTATGCCAGAGGGATGTTGATGTTCAGCTTTTACCTTCGAACAAGTGAGACATTTTGCAACGTAGGAGGCAATATCCCTCTTCATCCCAGGCCACGAGTATGACGTACGCATATCATGGTACATCTTGTCAGCGCCATGATGAACGGAATAATTCGATTTGTGTGCCTCCTTCATCAGAAAGTCTCGAAGGTTTTCACGATTAGGGATCCAGATACGGTTAAGATAGTATAGAATACCATTGGATTTAGACACGAGTTCATGTTCCTTAGCGCCTCGTATCTCGACAGAGAGGCTACCTTCGTTAATAGAGGCATATTGAGCTTCGCGAATGCGGCATTGAAGATCGTTAACTAGTTGAAGACAACGAATACCCTTCACATGAGTTTTATGACTCAGAGCGTCGGCTACTACATTCGCCTTACCTGGATGGTATTTGATTTCGTAGTCATAGTCGTTTAACAGCTCCACCCAACGACGTTGACGCATGTTCAGTTCCTTTTGGTCGAAGATATGTTGAAGGCTCCTATGGTTAGTGAAGACCACACACTTAATACCATAAAGGTAGTGTCACCAAATCTTCAACGCAAAAACAACTGTGCCAAGTTCAAGATCGTGAGTAGTATACTTTTTCTCATGTATTTTGAGTTGCCTCGACGCATAAGCGATGACCTTGTCTCGTTGCATAAGCACACAACCTAGACCAAGGTGTGAAGCATCACAATATACGACGAAGTCGTCGTTACCATCAGGAAGCGCGAGGATAGGAGCATTACAAAGCATCTCCTTGAGCGTGTGAAAAGATTCCTCCTGTTCGGGACCCCAAACAAAAGGTTTCTCTTTTTGAGTCAAAGAGGTCAAAGGAACAGCGATCTTTGAGAAGTTAGAGATAAAACGACGATAATAACCAGCAAGGCCAAGAAACGAACGAATTTCAGACGGAGACTTAGGTGCGATCCAGTTCTTCACAGCTTCGATTTTAGCGAGGTCAACGTGAATACCAAGTTCGTTGACAGTATGACCAAGGAATTGAACCTCTTTCAACCAAAATTCACACTTAGAGAATTTGGCGTATAGACGTTCAGTACGAAGAAGTTCAAGGATAAGACGCAAGTGTCGCTCGTGCTCTTCTTGTGTCTTGGAATAGATAAGAATATCGTCAATGAAAATGATCACAAAACGGTATAAGTACGCTTTGCACACGCGGTTCATCAAATCAATGAAAACAGCAGGTGCGTTGGTCAAACCAAAAGGCATGACCACGAACTCGTAATGACCATAATGAGTACGAAAGGCAGTTTTAGGTATATCTTCTTCGAGGACTCGAAGTTGATGATACCCAGAACGAAGGTTGATCTTTGAAAAGCAGGTCGCGCCTTGCAATTGATCGAAGAGATCATCGATGCGTGGAAGAGGGTATCGGTTCTTGACAGTAAGCTTGTTGAGCTCACGATAGTCAATACACATACGGAATGACCTATCTTTCTTTTTAACGAACAAAATGGGAGCGCCCCAAGGAGAAGTACTAGGGCGTATAAAGCCTTTATCAAGAAGCTCTTGAAGTTGCCTCGAGAGCTCTTGCATCTCAGAGGTTGCTAAGCGGTAAGGAGACTTAGCGACAGGCGTTGCGCCAGGCACTAAATCAATGCGAAAGACGACAGAACGAGCAGGAGGCGGACCAGGAAGATCGTCGGGAAACACATCGGGAAAATCAGGTACAACGGGGACGTCGCTTATGCTTGGGCCTTCGTCCTTCTTTTCCACAATGTCGGTAAGAAAGGCGAAAGTACCTTTGCGTAAGCATTTGTTTGCTTGGATACACGACATAAGCTTAAGACCTTGAGAAGGTTTCTCGCCATACACATGCAGAGAATCACCGTTTGGAAGAGGAAGGCGGATAAACTTTTCAGAACAAACAACTTCAGCACGAACTCGCCTAAGCTAGTCCATGCCTACTATGATGTCAAAGCTACCCATTTGCATAGGTATAAGATCGATTGAGAACGTATGATCGTTAAGAATCAAAGAACACTGGGAAAGAACGGAATCAACAGTGACGGATTTACCATTAGCGACTTCGACAGCGAAAGATTTTGGCAACTTAGAGCGTTTACACTTAAGCAATTGTTCAAATTCTAGCGACACAAAACTTTTATTGGCACCAGTATCAAACAGAAAAGAAGCATAAACATGGTTCACAAGAAACGTACCAGTGATAACATCGTTTGCGTTCTGAGCCTGAGCGGCAATGATGACAAAAGCTCGGCCTCTAGCAGGTTGTTGAGCTTGTTGCTGCTGTTGTGGCGGTTGCTGCTGCTGCTGCTGCTGCTGTTGTTGAGGCTGATAACGCTGGGGACAAACATTGGCGAGATGATTGAGATCGCCACACTTGAAGCATGCTCGCATAGGAGCAGCTTGATGTTGAGCCTGGTTAGGAATAGGGTTCGCAACGATAGCCTGATTCTGGTTGTTTTGGGCTTGCGGGAAGTTTCGACATCGGTTAGCAAAATGACCATACCTCTGACAGTTGGCGCATTTGCGGCAGGGTACGTTGGTAGGATGATGAAACAAACAGGTAGTACATTTGGGATGAGATCCAATGTAGCCTTGTCTTGGTGGTTCAGTGTTTGCGGGTGCAACGGCGGCTAAAGCTTGTAAGGGTTGTGGGTTTGGCGGAGTGACGACCGCACAATATTGGCTCGAAGCCTTCAGCTTCTTGCCTTGGTTTTTCTTGGACGATTGGGAGGGTGAGGGCTCAATGGTGGCAGTGTCGGTTGTAGCTTGGTGCGCATTCTTCGTTGAAACCTTGTCAAAGGTTCCATGAAGGACACAATTGTTGTTAAGTTCGGTAGCTATGGTATAGGCTTCCTCTATGGTTTTAGGATTAGCAGAGGCAAGATGATTGGTCACGGAAGGTGCAACACAACGAATGAACTTGGCTATGGTTTTGGGGATGGAATCGACTTGTCCAGGGCAAAGGATACTAAGTGTAACACCTCGGAAATTCATGTCCAATAAATTAAAGACACGTGTCATGTTATGCAAACGTGTTGTAAATACGGATCCAGATAAAGATGTACGGTAGGATTTAAAGACGTCGACATGTTAATTTATACCTCTGAGCGACCTATTAATAAATCCCTAACCAGGATATATTTTATCAACATCTGAATTATGGGTATAAATCTGGCCATTTAAAATAATGAATTTATTTTATAAACTCTAGACATGGATCCTATGCAAATTCTTGGTGTTTCCGTCAATTTAAACTTCCCACAATGTGCCAAAGTGTGTAAGAGCATGCCTAGACATGCAATGGCTGAAAACATGGTCCCTATTCTGATTAAAGTACAAGAGATTCGGAGGTGAAAAGGTTGCATAGTCATAGCTTGAATAAAAACAAACTTTTGTTTCCTGGCGATAGCTTGCGCACCGCAACACCGGAAGTCTTACGGTGCGTAAGCAGTCTTGCGCACCGCAACAACCAGAACATTACGGTGCGCAAGGTATGTATCTGGGCGAAATTGCTGACAGCTGCCTGTTAAAACGGTTACACCGCCTCTTTTAGGTGGTTTTCCAATTCAGGGGCTCCTATATCTGGTTTTTAGCATTATAGGACACCTGGGGACATCTTGCAACCTTCCTAGACTTATGTGTGATGATCCTAAGCTCTTGGGTTCACTATATAAGAAAATCAAGTTGCAACTTTTGGGGCATTTGCATTTGCAACATTCACAACTTATTCTCTGGAGCTCTCTGGTCAGCAAGACATCTTCCTAGTGGTCCCTAATCATAATTAGGACATTTGTAAGTAGCCTTAACCCTTTCTAATTTAGTTTAGCTTAGTTAATTAGCTAAAAGTCAAACCATCGTAATTAAGGTTTGACTTCGTGATTAATTAATATGTGCTCAGTCTAATCACGAATTAAAAGTACCTTTAAGTAGGTATTTAGGTGGGTAATAAACCCTTAAAAGGGTACTTCCAGATTCCCACTCTAATTATGTTAATTGTCAAGTCAAAGCTTACTTTAAAAAGTCAACAGAATGTTAAATTTCAAATTAAAGCATAATTAGCAATGTAGGATACTTGCAACCTGTTTGATCATTAATATAACTTGGTAATTAATGTAAGAACATGTCCCAACATGTTCAACTCGACAATTTTCAGTTTAGGCCCGGTTTGGACCCGAAAGTCGCATAGTTTGACCTCTGCTTTGACTTTCAGTTCTGACCCGTTTGAGCATTGTTTAGAAATTCCTTAGAGCCTTAATTGGACCAGGTTTCATATTAGTGTAACCCCCTGAGGTCACACAACTTGGTTCATTAGTTATCCGATTCATATGCATGTTTCCATTAAACGCCTAATTGTTGACTATTATGCCCTTTTGACTATAAAACGTGATTTTTGAAAATGTAAAAGAGTAGAAACCTTAGTTACTAATTTATAAACTTGCACCTAAAATTTGACATCAGTTTGAGGTCGAGATTAAGAGTTATGCTCATTAGCGTAAATTGAAAGCTTTATGTTAATTAAACGGCATGATTAACGTATAGCCTATCTAAACCCACTTTTTGATATCAAACTTTTTACCCACTGATGTAATATAATATATTGGGATTTTTAAAGATTTTTATTTAATTTTTGGCTGAGCATAACATAGGTCACTAAGTTTAATTCGGTTAATGTCGGTTTTGCCCTTTTTAGCCATAAAATGAGTTTTACAAATCCTTTTGACCCCAAACCTTTTTCTACTGATTTTATTTGATAAATAAAATATTTTGAGCTTTCTGGAATTATAAAAATATCAGCTTCCCTTTGAAAACCCGGAAATGGCTCCAAATCGCCTTTTTAAGCGTTTTTAACGTATAATATGCACTAAAACAATATTAAACAGATGAGGTTGATACCTACTGATATTTTTAGTATATTTTTATATAATAACAGTAAGTAAAAGTTTATAAACTCAGGTCTTCAGTTTTGACCTTTTTAGCCTATGTGAAATTACCAAAATACCCCAAGGTGCATAGTTTGGTTTTAAATGATAAATTTCGCATATAGGTCATACCCTACTGTTATAACTTATTAAATTAAGTATATTTACTGTATAAATCAGACCTGTAACTCAGATTACCAATTAAAATCTTTTATAAACTTTTAAATGACCAAAATGCCCTTTTGAGGCATAAATTGTGTTTAAATCCGTTTTGGGCATAATAGAAGATATCTTACTGATATTATAACATATTTAAGGCATATTAACTCAGGGAACTTTCATATGACTCTTATGATTACCCGTGACGCCATTTTCGCGTTCGGTTCGGTTTATGTAACTAGTTTGCATAAATTGACCGAAACGGGTCAAACCTTAACATCTTTGTCTCAAAATCCAGAATGTATTTAGTATAACCATATTATACAAGTATTCAAACTTGTTGGGTCTAAATCACATTCTATCCGGTCTTCGCTTAATCGTGCGTTTGAACCATATCGTCCTTAAAAGCTAACCGGTCTAAACTTAGGCTTAAATAAAGACCCGTTAGAAATCTAATAGGTTATTATAAACCTTTGTTCCAGAATAGAAGAACCAGTAAAAGCTACCTTCACTCGCTAATTGTGATTTATACTTACAAAGGTAAATACTTTTAACTTATTTTCCCTTATACGGGCTTGGGGTACGGTATATAAAATACCGCTTGGTCCGGCATTGAATCTTTAATCGAATAGTGGTTAAATCCTTGATATGCTACGTTTTGAAATGTTTTGTTTGCTTAAAGCCTTTGGGGGGTTAATGACCATGTCCCGGATATCCTTGGCATCATCTTACGAGATGGCCACGACCATAGCACGGAGTGTAGGCGTACACTCGTCAGTGCCTAACCAAATAATGTGGTGTGTCTATTAATCTTTAACCCGGTCTACGGATCGGGCTACTGAACGCATAAGTAACATGTAATTCATTTACAAGTATTATATTCATATAATTATCCCAAGTTATAAAATATTTTGTGCCACGTGCATTCAAATCAATTTTTAACCCTTTTCAAAATGAGTCAGTTAAATTGTATTTACTGTTGGAACTTTTGAGATCATTCATACTTGTGCTGGATTAGTTTTATAGTGGTTTGTAGCTAATTTGATAGTATAGGGGCTTATTTTGTAATTCTATAGAAGTTGTAATCCTGACTTGGTGTAGATATGATTCCAGCAAATTTATAAATTTGCTGGCTAGTCAGGAACACTATATATAGCCCTTGTATTGTAACCACTTGAAGCTTTTGGCGCACTTAATGAATATTGGTGTTGTTTACATTCAATTATTGTTCTAGTGCTCTAATATAATATCCAAGGTGCTTTACTGATTTACATTCTTGTTTGGATTCAATACAACACTTGTTGTATTCATTAATCCATTAGCTTCACCTTCATCTTTGATTATTCTTAACTTTTCATAGTTCAACCACTTAATCAATAGGTGTTTTGGACTAAAACAACCAACCACTGTGATCCGGATTGATATTGGGATTTACAATTTGGTATCAGAGCCTTAGTGCTCTTGGTTGTTGTGTTCTTGTTGAGATTTTTCATAGTTTTGAAGGTTTTTCAAAGTTTCAAGAGTTTCAAATTTTCGGACTTAAAATGGACTGATTTGGTGTGTTTAATCGATAGGTTGTTGTTAATAGATGATTAGGGAGTCATTTTGGACATTTTGATGCATCAAAACATGGTTTTTGAGCTGTTTTTGAGTGATTAGAGGGTTTTAATTCGTGTTAAACCCTCTGTCCAGCGAAATAGTTTGAATACAGCGAACAATATTTGAACATAGCGAAATTAACTTTTGAATATAGCGACGATATCTTTGCATACAGCGAATACAGCGAACAATCTTTTGAATCTCATCGCATAATCATTAATTTCACCAACCACAACTCGAGCAAAATTAACGATTTACGGCGAAATAGTGCCAAGTGACCCTTATAGCGAAATTATCGAAGGCGACTTCGAGAACTGCGATATAGAACCACAGCGTTCTTATCACAGTATACGGCGAAATTAAGCCAAACTAACGTGTGTGTTATTTGTATCAGCGGATTTAGCTAGCTCGCTCATGCAGGACCTCTCCAGCATCGGCGAAATTGTTTCTACAGAAGACTTGTCAGCGAAATTAACATCTGTTCAACTTACCGTTGTCAAAAACAAGTCAAGATGTCGTTGAATCAGCTAAGTCCAATTGCTCAAGCGGAACTTAAGATCGGAACCACTACTAGGCCACCAAAGTTGAAAGGGGCTGAAGACTTCAGCACTTGGAGGACTCGCATCCAGTCGTTCTTCGAATACACGGACTACAATCTGTGGGTCTCAGTCACCGCTGGACCCCACATTCCAATGGTTGTTCGTAATGACGTGGTAGTTGCTAACCCTGACCCCACAACCTTCACTGACGAGGACAAGGCTCTAATCCAACGCGATCGCCGTGCGCATGCAGCCCTAACCATGGCTCTGTCAACTGATGACTGCAACATGTTTGAAGAACACCGAACTGCAAGTGCTCTTTGGAATGCATTGATTGAGTATTATGAGGGAAATGAAGAGCTAATTGAAAGTAAGAGAGATATGGTGCAAAAGCAATACGACATGTTCTGTGGAGTTCGTGGAGAAAGTCTGTCAGATCACATCAGTCGCTTTCTGAATATGATGACCAAAATGAAGAAGGCAGGAAATCCTGTCACAAACCGTGCTGCCATCAAGAAGCTGCTGGATTCACTCCCTAAGGAATGGAGTTTGCAATGCATGATGATCAAGAAGGATTTCCTCAATAATCCAAATCCTGTCACTTTGTCAGACTTGATTAACACTCTAAGAGCTTTTGAAATGGATGTCAACAAACGAGAAATGAACACTGCTGGCTACACTCCAAAAACAAATCCACCTTCTGCTGGAATGAAGAATGTGGCATTCCTTGCCTCAGGTGGCATTTGTCAACAAGCTTCTGACATGATCTATGCTAACGCTTCCGCAAGCACATCAAAAGCTCCACAACCTAGTGAGAAGACTGTCACAATTGGCGATACACAAGCGTTGAAAGTGTCTACTGAAAACGTGGCACTTTTCAACATGTTTCTAAGCAGCTATGAAGCTTTAATGTCAGGAGAGCTCAAGAGGGAAATGTTCACTGCTGAAGACATGTATCAAGTCGATCCAGATGACATGGAGGAAATGGATCTGAAATGGCAAATGGCCATGATCACCTTAAGGTTGAAGAAATTTCAGGACAAGACCGGGAAACGTTTGGGTCTCGGAAAGGCTGGCTTTGATAAATCCAAACTAAGATGCTACAACTGTAAGAATCTGGGCCACTTCAAGCGTGACTGTCCCTTGTTGAAAGAAGGAAACATCGAATCAACTCCTGCTGTGAAACAAATCACCGTTGAAGAAAACAAAAACAATGCGTCTCCTAGCACGCCGAAAGCTTTAGTCGTCGAAGATTATGATTGGAGTGAAGAAATTGCTGAAGCTAAGGAGCAAGTCAACAAAGCTCTCATGGCAAAGATCTCAAGTGAGTTCTCTTCGAAGCAGTTTGAGAAACAGACATCTGGAATTCCAAAAGGAGACAATGCTGCTGACTAGGGTTTGAAAAGCATTCTCACCTCTCCGGAGCCTGAGAAAGAAAAGAAGTCTGAAGAAGCTAAAGAGCAGATTCCTAAGGATGCATCTGACCAGAAGAAAGACAAAGGAAAAGCCTCAGCCACAGCAATGAAAACTGAATCTTCCAAAGAAAAGGCTGACAAAGACTTGGTAAATAGTATTCCACATAACTTTAAAGTAAAGTTATGCTCACCAGCATGCGTTGATGTCGTGGCACATTACAAGTCTCTTAATCTAGAATTTGAGAGACAAAAAGACAAGGCCTTAAAAATGAATAACGAACTTAAACTGAACGAGGCCGCATACCAGAGAAAGTTGAATTCAACTTTAGCTGAGATGCAAACTCTAAAAGAATTTGTGATTAGAAAAGATTTCATCATTAACGATCTCACAGATAGACTAGAAAAGGCTTTAAATGAAAAGAACAAATTGCAAATTATCATTGATAAATGGAATGTCAGTCAAAAGGCCTTTACTGACATCAAAAACTGCCAACGACCAACGTATGTGAAAGACGGGATCGGGTATAAGGATAGGCAAGGAAACGAAAGAAAACTCTTCCTTCCACCACATAGTAAAAACTATGTGCCTATACCTACTCCTCATCCCGAAAACGATCTCATTGATGAAAAGGCCTCTGTAGAACAAAACGATTCTTGTGAAAACGAAACAACCGCTAACTTTTCTAAAAGTAATGCAGATCCAATTGTGTGTAAAGAAGATGCGTGCAATGAGGATGGAGACTGCGGCGGTTCAAAAATAGGAATAGGTTATTCAGGCGACAGTTATTCCACTGTTAACTGGTTCGCCTGGAACTGTTCTAAGGAAAACAATATTCAGGATGAATGTAATAATTTAATTAGGATGGATGACTGTAATGGCCATGTGCCTAAACTTAAATCTTCAGATGACTGTAAGGGCCATGTGCCTACATTTGAGACCCGTGATCGTGAACATGCTATGTTTGAATGTCATGATTTAAATTCTGCATTTTGTGATGATAAAGTTGTTTGTGAATCTCCTGTATTTGTGCCAGAATTGAAAAAGAATAGCTTTGGAAAATTCCTCACAGAGGAAATTCCAGAATTTATTCCATCTCGAACAGGTATGACAGATTCTGAAAAGAGAGTCACTGAAGATCAATGCAATGAAGACTCAAGCACTGCTGTCTCAGAAGACGAAAGTGAGAGCATAGAATTTTCAAGTGAAGAAACCTTGAAAACCTCAAGTGAAGATCAAACAACAAATGATGAAAGCTCCGAAAGTTCAAGTGTTGAAACAATTGAAGACCAAGATCCAGAAAGTTCAAGCGAAGATCAAAGCTGCAATGATTCAATTTACGAAGCAAGTGAAGAACAAGACTCAAGTGAATACCAAACGTCTGAAAGCTCATCTGATTGCAACAATGATGAAGAATGTTCAGAAGATGAAAGCAGAGTTGACAAGAAAATGAAGAAAGCAGGAAGCTCAAGACACTCATCACATACATCATCTTCTAACACCAAAAGACCCAGACATAAAAGATGTTTTCGCTGTAGTCATTTAGGACATACAGCGAAACATTGTAAAAGCAAGAAATTTTCTAAACCAGAATATGATTTTGTTAAGAACGTCACAGATCAACTAGATTATCTTCAGAAATCTGTTAAAAATCTGGTTAATTCAACAGCTTATTTTTGGAAACAAAAAGAGGACATCGTGGCTCAAAACCACGATAGATTCAACATAAAGCAAGCCTGGGTCCCCAAATCAATCTAATCTGTATATATATTTTTGTATTTCGGAATAAACTCCAAAAATGGCTTCGAATGCTCATGGAGTATATCTGGCACGTCGACAGCGGATGTTCAAGACACATGACAGGATTGAAGGAGCTTCTAAAGAATTTTCGTTTTATTGATGGTGATTTCGTGTCATTTGCTGGAGACGAGAAGGGAGGGAAGATCGTTGGAATAGGAGATGTGGTCTCTGAAGCTCTCACGCTGGAAAACGTCAACTATGTTCCAGAATTGTGCTACAATCTCATGAGCGTATCACAAGTCTGTGATAAAGTAATATCAGTACTTTTCAATGACATGGAATGCTTGTTTCTCAAGCATGGATATGTCGTTCCTACAGAAATGATCATGCTCACTGCTCCAAGACAAAACAATACATACGTGCTCAATATGAAAAACGCCAAGACAAATGACAACTTGATGTGCTTTATATCAAAGGCTTCAGAATCGGAGTCACTGCTTTGGCACAGGCGATTGGGGCATGTAAATTTCAAAAATATGAACAAACTCTCTAAGTTAAACTTAGTGAGAGGACTTCCGATAAAAGAATTTCCTTTTTCTGAGAAATGTATAGCATGCGCCCAGGGAAATCAACACAAGAAATCGCATAAGTCCAAAGCAGTGAACACGATTGCTGCGCCTCTCCAGTTGTTGCATATGGATCTGTTTGGTCCAATTAGTGTTAAAAGTATTGCTAAAAGTTCTTACTGTTTGGTGATTACAGATGATTTCTCTCGTTTCTCATGGGTCTATTTTCTTGAGGCAAAGAGTGAGACAGCTGAAATTCTCAAGGCATTCATTCCCTTGATTGAGAACGTGACCAAATTAAAAGTGAAATCAATCAGAAGTGATAATGGCTCCGAATTCAAAAATCAAACTTTCATATCCTTCTGTGCAGAAAAGGGAATTCATCTCCAATACAGTGCAGCCAAAACTCCTCAACAAAATGGGGTTGCTGAACGCAAGAACAGAACGTTGATTGAGGCCGCAAGGACCATGTTGGTGGATTCAAAGCTTCCAATCATCTTCTGGGCAGAAGCAGTTAACACGGCATGCTATGTTCTGAACAGGGTTCTCATTGTAAAACCACACGGAAAAACGGCGTATGAACTCCTCTTCAAAAGAAAGCCGCTTATTGATTTCTTCAGACCATTTGGATGCTCTTGCACTCTTCTAAACACTCAAGAGAATCTCATCAAGTTTTAAGCAGTAGGTGATATCTGCTACTTCATGGGATATTCATCCACTCAGAAAGCCTACAGAGTCTACAACAAAAGAACAAAGATGGTGATTGAGTCGTACTACGTTGATTTTCAAGAAGGAAACTACACTAACACTGGAAGTACTCCCGACTGGTTTTATGATGTGGGTGTGATCTTCAACACCTTTGAAATTCCAGAAGATGTTCCAGAAGCAGAACCTGCAGAAGTCGCTCAAGTTGAACCTCTGTTTGATACTTCAGATATTGGTTTGACTCCGTTCACTACCCGTTTCACTCCATTCTCTGCTAATCCACTTCTCTCTGTGGATGAAGCAACTGGTGACACTTCGCCTGAGAACACCCCAGAAAACGGTGCTTCTTCTTCACAGGCGAATGTGGATGAACTAACTCAAGAAGATGACCCTCCAGTCATCTACGTGGACGAACACTTCACCAACCTTCCGCAGTAGATTAAGTCTCAGACAAATGCAGGGTACAAGACAAATCGAAATCATCCTCTAGAAAATGTCATAGGTGCAGTCGAAGAAGGAGTGCGTACACGAGGTCAGTCGTCAAGCATCAATAAAGGTCTCTATGCAGCTTTTCTATCACAATCCGTGCCACGGGACATTGAAGATGCGATTCTAGATTCCAGTTGGGTTCAAGCAATGCAGGAATAATTATCTCAATTTCGCAAACTCAAGGTCTGGGAGTTAGTAGATCTACCTGAGGGAAAGTTTTCGATTGGTACCAAATGGGTCTTTCGTAACAAGATGGATGATCGTGGAGTAGTAATCAAGAACAAGGCCAGATTAGTGGTGCAGGGTTTTCGTCAGGAGGAAGGAATTGATTACGAAGAGGTTTTCGCTCCAGTTGCAAGATTGGAGGCCATCAGAATATTCGTGGCTTACGCGTCATACAGAAATTTCAAAGTTTTTCAGATGGACGTAAAGAGCGCTTTTCTGTATGGGAAGGTAAAGGAAGAAGTCTACGCGTGTCAGCCTCCGGGTTTCGAAGATCCTCATTTTCCAGATCGCTACTACAAGTTGGACAAAGCCCTCTATGGTCTTCACCAAGCTCCACGTGCTTGGTACGAGACTTTGTCAACTTATTTTTTGAAGTGTGGATACACCAGAGGAACGATAGACATGACTCTCTTCACCAAAAGAGTCGGAGAAGACGTAATGCTGGTTCAGATTTATGTGGACGATATCATCTTCGGGTCAACCAACGAGGAACTGTGTAGAGAATTCGAGTCTGTCATGAAGGCACAGTTTGAAATGAGCATGATGGGGGAGCTGACATTCTTCTTGGGGCTAGAAGTGAAGCAGAAGGAAGACGGGATTCTCATTCATCAGGCCAAGTACATTCGGGATATTCTCGCAAAGTACAACTTGAATGACTGCATAGTTGCAAGTACTCCATTTGCATCTCAGACGGAGCTTACTCTAGATCCTCAAGGAAAACCTGTAAACAAGTCATTCTATCGCTCGATGATCGGATCTCGATGTACTTAACGGCTAGCAGGCCTGACATCATGTGGGCTATCTGTCTCTGTGCTCGCTTTCAGACTAATCCCAAGGAATCTCATGAAACCGCTGTGAAGCGCATCTTCCGCTATCTTAAAGGAACTCCGAAACTAGGTCTTTGGTATCCTAAAGATAGTAATTTTGATCTTATTGCTTATTCTGACAGTGATCATGCAGGCTGTAAAGTAGATCGCAGGTCTGTATCAGGAGGATGTCAATTCTTGGGAAATCGTCTGATCTCATGGCAAAGCAAGAAACAGACAACTGTGTCCACCTCCACCGCTCAAGCAGAATACACCGCGGCCTACAGTTGCTGTTCACAAGTTCTCTGGATACAAAATCAGTTGTTGGCTTATGGAATCAACATCATGAAGACTCCTATATTCATCGACAATGAGGCATGTCTGGGAATTGTGAAGAATCCCATCCACCACTCCAGAACGAAGCATATCGAAATTCGTATTCACGCAATTCGAGATGCGTATGAGAAAGGATACATTCAAGTGGTACCAGTTGATACAACCCAGCAACGGGCTGACATTTTCACTAAAGCTTTCGATAAAACTCGATTCAACCAGCTGGTAACCTGGTTGGAGATGGTTAATTTCCTTGAATGGAAATGAATCTTGTGTCCAAACGCTTTCGCAAATACTCTATCTTGTGTCCATAGTTTTTCTTAAAAAAAAAAAAGAAAAAAAAAACGTTTGTCGAAAGTAAAACAAGTATGGTAAAGCGTCGCCCACCAAAAAGATTTTCTGATTCTTAAAATTTCATTTTCGGGCAAATGGACTTTCGAAAATAAAGATTTTAGGGGGGATATTCCAGAAAATCAAAATGAGATGTTTGTTTCTGACTCCTGTTAGAGGAAATGATAGAAAATTGCTAACACTTTGCCATTTCTTGCAAAACAGAAAACAAAACAAAAAGAAATCGGGGTACCAAGCAACGACGTGTAGGTAGATTCAGCAACACCGACGAGTAAACTGCTGTTAGGGAGCAAAACATAACATCTACACAAGGATTCTGGCTTCTCTCAGGCATTACGCATCTTGTGGGTAACACGTTGCGGCATATGGCTTAATGGTCTTAAATCTTGTGTTGATAGATTGCCAAAGTCTGAGATCTCGGGTCTTTATATTGGTTTCCATTCGGGGGGTATCATAGTTGGTCTTCTGCTGCATCCAGATACATACTGACCTAGAACTCCTATGATATCCCTTCAGAATAAGCGCCTTACAAAAAAAAAAGGCCAAACCCTTTCATAATAAGTACCTTTTGTGGCCAAAAACCATTTGATGGATTAGTTTCGGTCTGTGACAACTCGAGTTTCCGACATTCTTTATTCGCATTTAATGCACGTTGACTGTTGACTATTTGGTCTGTTTGCATTTTTACTGTACATGTTGGATTATGTATATTGATGTGTTGATATGTTGATTGCTATGCATGGGTTGGATAGTATAACACTTAAACTTGTACACCTCACACAAGTCGACGAAACAGGTTTTGTTTCGCCAATAACCTCTCGACGAAACAGGAGTTTTATTTCGTCATTTTCACCATCGACGAAACGGGCTTGTTTCGCTGGCCCAGTTGTTACGCGAAGCCCAATTTGGGCCCAAGTCTGTTACGTAACGATATATAAGGAAATCTGTTTCACCGTCACACATTTAAGCACTCAGAAACCCTAGACACCTCCCTGGCACATCTCGACGGCATCAGGAATTCGATCATCTACCTCAGACGTCATCTCTTTCTCTCAACCTAATCGGTACTATATGTCTTCTCGGCTAATCGATTTATAATTCGTGATTGATATACGATTTGTATGATTGAATGTTTTGGATTTCATGTATCGCTATTGTATTGCTGATTTTGTGATGATCAATCTCTTGGTTTAGATAATGATGTGTATGATCGACTACGTGTTACGATTTGATGAATATACAAAATAGGGTGCATGCTAGATTTTGAATAGCAATGATGATTAGATATTATTTGATGTAGTGGCCGACAACTTGGAACAAACAAAAGCATGGGGTCTGATGAACAATTGAAATCTGCTTACGTGATACATGACTCATGTTAACTTGCAAATGATATATGATTTCTCTATTGTTTGTGATCTGACTAGTCTGCCATCACATGTGCATATGGGAGTGTGTGTATGTTGATAAGTTTTGATAAGTGATGTAATATTATGGTCAATTATCAGCAGGAAAACAACTAATACTTGTCGGCCATTGTTGAGCCATTTTGTTAATGAATAATCTCGTGATGATTGGGCATGTGGTTGATAGTGTATATTAGGGTTGTTGGCGATGTAACATGCTGTTGTTGATGATGATGGTACCAACGAAAACACCACAAGGTGTTTTCGCCACACACCTTATACCCGACGAAAACCAAAGAATTTTCGGCCCAAGGTTGATTTCGGCCCAATGTTTGTAATTTGTATATAAATCAGTTAAGTATGTTAAGTTAGTTTATTAACTTGGTTAGATGTTAACTCTGTCAAATGTGTAACTCTGTTATATATGTGAAGCGTGAATTATGTGAACTTGACTAACTGTTTACGCGTTACGTGATGTTAACCATCCAGTGCAATATATGACATACCTTGCATGCGAAACCTAACAAACCTGTACTGACTGAGAATACGTGCCTGATATAGGACTTGATTGATTACTTGCGAACATACTTAGCATACCGAGCAAACCAAGGTGAGTTCATACAGCCAAGGCATGGGGTTCCCGGGTGGGAATGGGATTTGATGAATTATTGTGTATACTCAGACGGTAGAACCTAACGATAAGATACGACTAGACTAGTAACACTTATTGAACTGATCTTCGCACACCTGCCAAGGGTTGGCCGCGATATTATGACTGACTTCGCACACCTGCCATAGGAAGGCCGCGAACTAAATTCACAAATCTTCGCACACCTGCCTGGGAGGCCGCGATACAAATAAACCTAGTCTAGAATACTTGGGAAAAACATCCCCTAATATCTTCGCATACCTGCCTGGGAGGCCGCGATGGAAACTAATACGATACATGACGTAACGAACGAACATACTATTACTCACGCTATACTATTACCGAACTATTAACTATGAACTCGCTCAACTAGTTGTTGACTCTCTGCTGCATGCCTTGCAGGACCTTAGGTACATTTGGAGCTTGCACAGGGAGGAGCAGGTCGTTGGGGGACATGGATCGAGGATGCCATGTTAAATACTTAAACATTTGAATTTATGATTTACCTTGGGTTTACATACTTATGCTTCCGCTACACACTTGTTGATGTTTAGTTTGAAAACACCTTTCGTATTGATGGATGACTTTTATTATTTACAATTATGTTCAATATGATTGGTGGCTTGATCCTGGTCAGTCACGCCTCCAAGCGGTGATACTCCGCGTGTGGATTTTGGGGGTGTGACAGATTGGTATCAGAGCCATTGGTTATAGAGAACTCGGTTTTAATAAGGGGAAAACGATTTTGTTAAAACCAGACTATAACCAGAACAGTGCTCTCAACGATCCACAACAACGCTTCGCTCCACGTGCAAGGCTCAACATCATAGGTACTACTATTCATGTCACTTTACCTACTTGCTAGAATTACATAGAACTTTGCTCGTGGTATGCTCAGATTACAGAACCTACTATATGTTATTGCTTGAGAATACTTGTGTGCTCACTCTCTTCGCACTATTCGCGAACCTCTCACCCACATGTTCTCCTTGATGTCAAGATCATGAGTGGACGCGTTAACCTAACTCAAGCCCAGTTGGCGGCTTCGATCACTGAACAAGTTACTGCAGCACTCGCAGCTGCCCAGGCAGGAGGTGTAACCTGCCATCACCACTTACTCTAGGATCTTTAGATCCTACTCTCGTAACTCAACACTTGTGCTTAATTTTGATTACTCTTATGCACACGACAAGTCAACACGCTCAGTCACCTGTATGCATATACAAGACTTTTATGGACTGTCGTCCTACTACTTTCAGCGACACTGAAGGAGCTGTTGGACTCCTCCATTTGTTCGAGGAACTCGAATCGGTCTTCGAGTGTGTGAATGACCCGAGGCTCGTAAGGTGAAATATGCCACTGATACTCTCGAAGGCACTGCGTTAACTTGGTGGGACGCACAAGTTCAGATGCTGGTGCTGGCGGCTGCTAATGCCACCCCTTGGGACGAATTCAAGGAACTAATCAAACTAGAATACTGTAACTATGATGACATCCACAAACTGGAAGTGGAGTTCTTTAACCTGAAGATGACGGGGTCAGAAATAGAGGCGTATACGAAGCGATCTAACGAACTGGCACCTTGTGCCCTACTATGGTGGAACCTCCCATCAAGAGCATTGAACTGTACCTCAAAGGCTTAGTACCAGAAATTCAAAGTCATGTGATGACTGCTAATCTTGCTACTATTCAAGATGTTACTCATCTTGCTCATCGTCTCACAGACCAGGCAGTGGAACAGAACAAGCTGCCTAGACGTATTGGTGCTACTACTACAACCTCTGCTATTCCCAGTGACAACAAATGAAAGTGGGATGGAACCTCTAGCAAGGGTTCGACTACGATTCCGTCCCAGGCACAGCAGCGAAAGATCGATGACAACCAAGGTCCAGGTCAGCAACCTTTTTAGTAGTCAAGGGCAGGGTGGATACAGGGGAAACCACCCTAAGTGCAAACGATGTAACTTGCACCACAGCGGGCCGTGCAACCGAAATCATGGTCATTGATGCAACAAGCTTGGTCATGGAGCCAAAGATGGTAGAAATTCACGTCCTGCAAACCAGAACCAACAACAACAGCCACAAGATCTATAGAATCAGCAGCAACAGCAGGGTAACAAGGGATGTTATCAGTGTGGTGCTGAAGGTCACTTCAAGAGACACTGCCCACGGTTGAACCAGAACCAGAATCAGAACCACAACCAAGGAAACGGGAACTAGGGAAGACAACAACGGGGGTAATAACGACGGCAATGGTGCCAGGGGTCGAGTGTTCGTGATTGGTCAGGGTGATACTAGGAATGACCCCAGCGTTGCGATGGTTCCGACATCGTCATCGGTATGGATTAGTTATCCCAACAGCAAGCAGAGATCCTATGCAAGGAGAAGATCATTCGTATTCCACGTTTTGGTAAAGAACCTCTCGAAGTTCAAGGCGACAAGAGTGGTGTCGTGAGTGGCATCATATCCTTCTTGAAGGCTCAGAAGTGTTTACGAAAGGGCCACATAGCTGTTTTAGCACTCGTTACTGATACATCGAAGAAAGAGAAAAAGATTGAGGATATTCCAGTCGTACGCGATTTTCCTCAAGTGTTTCCTGAAGAGTTACCGGGGTTACCGCCACATCGCCAGGTCGAATTTCAGATCGAGCTAGCTCCAGGAGCAGCACCCATAGCTCGAGCACCTTATCGCTTAGCTCCAACGGAACTGGAAGAACTGTCTAAGAAGCTGCAAGAACTCTTGGAAAAGGGTTTCATACGTCCTAGCCCTTCGCCTTGGGGAGCTCCAGTACTATTTGTAAAGAAGAAGGATGGTACCTTCCGCATGTGTATAGACTACCGCGAACTGAACAAGGTGACTGTGAAGAATCGCTATCCTCTTCCACGCATCGACGACTTATTCGACCAGTTGCAAGGGTCGAGCTATTACTCTAAGATTGATCTAAGGTCAGGGTATCATCAACTGAGAGTCCGGGATGAGGACGTCTCCAAAACAGCGTTCAGAACACGCTACGGCCACTACGAGTTTCTAGTCATGCCTTTCGGGTTAACGAACGCGCCTGCGGTTTTCATGGATCTTATGAACAGGGTGTGCAAACCTTATCTTGACAAGTTCGTCATTGTTTTCATCGACGACATCCTGATCTATTCGAAGAGTCAGGAGGAACACGAGCAGCACTTACGACTTATTTTGGAACTTCTTCGAACGGAACAGCTATACGCTAAGTTTTCAAAATGCGACTTCTGGCTTCGTGAAGTCCACTTCCTAGGTCACGTGGTAAACAAGGATGGGATCCATGTTGATCCATCCAAGGTAGATTCGATCAAGAACTGGCCTGCACCTCGTACACCAACAGAAATACGCCAATTCTTGGGTTTGGCAGGATGTTACAGACGGTTCATCAAAGACTTCTCGAGGATTGCTCAGCCGCTTACACTACTGACACAGAAAGGTGTTGTTTACCGTTGGGGAAATGCACAGGAAACAGCGTTTCAGCACTTAAAGGATAGACTTTGTAGCGCACCTATCCTCTCATTGCCTGAAGGCACGGACGATTTTGTAGTTTACTGCGATGCATCTATCCAGGGTCTTGGATGTGTATTGATGCAACGGGATAAAGTTATTGCTTATGCTTCGCGCCAACTTAAGATTCACGAACAGAATTACACAACACACGATTTAGAGCTGGGAGCGGTTGTTTTTGCACTCAAGATATGGCGACACTACTTGTATGGTACCAGATGTGCTATCTACACTGACCACAGAAGCCTCGAACATATCTTCAAACAGAAGGAACTGAATATGCGACAACGACGATGGGTCGAACTGCTAAACGACTACGAATGCTCAATCAGGTACCATCCAGGCAAAGCCAATGTTGTGGCTGACGCCCTCAGTCGAAAGGACACCGCGCCTAAGCGCGTGCGAGCTTTACAACTCACTATACAGTCTAGTCTTCCTTCCCAGATACGAAATGCTCAGGTAGAAGCATTGAAACCAGACAACGTCAGGGCTGAAGCCCTACGTGGCTCAAGGCAACGCTTAGAACAGAAGGAAGATGGTGCTTATTACGTAACAGGACGCATCTGGGTCCCACTCTATGGTAACTTACGCGAGCTTGTAATGGATGAAGCTCATAAGTCTCGCTACTCGGTACATCCAGGTTCGGATAAAATGTACCACGATATCAAAACTACATACTGGTGGCCTAGCATGAAGGCCCACATAGCAACATACGTTAGCAAGTGCTTGATTTGTGCAAGAGTCAAAGCCGAATACCAGAAACCATCAGGTCCACTTCAACAACCTGAGATACCACAATGGAAATGGGAACAAATTTCCATGGATTTTGTTACAGGCTTACCTAGATCTCAGCGCGGAAATGATACTATTTGGGTGATCGTGGATCGACTCACAAAGTCTTCTCACTTCCTGGCCATTAAAGAAACAGACAAGTTCTCTACCTTAGCAGACATCTACTTAAAAGAAGTGGTTTCGAGGCACGGGGTGCCAACCTCTATCATCTCTGATCGTGACGCACGTTTTACTTCAGAACTATGGCAAGCAATGCACAAATCTTTTGCCTCTCGTTTAGACATGAGCACAGCTTATCACCCTCAGACGGATGGGCAGTCTGAGCGCACTATTCAAACTCTAGAAGACATACTTCGGGCGTGCGTAATTGACTTTGGCAATGGTTGGGAAAAACATCTGCCACTTGTAGAATTTTCATATAACAACAACTACCACACCAGCACTAAAGCTGCACCATTCGAGGCATTGTACGGGCCTAAATGCCGGTCACCTCTCTGTTGGGCAGAGGTGGGAGATAGTCAAATCACAGGTCCAGAAATGGTAGTTGATACTACTGAAAAGATTGCTCGAATACGACAACGCATGGTGGCAGCTCGTGACCGTCAAAAAGCATACGCAGATAAAGATAGAAAACTACTCGAATTCCAAGTTGGGGATCGAGCGCTACTCAAAGTTTCGCCCTGGAAGGGTGTGGTTCGTTTTGGCAAACGCGGCAAACTCAATCCACGATACGTCGGACCTTTCGAAGTTATTGAGAAGATAGGCAGGGTAGCCTACAGATTGAACTTACCAGCTGAACTCAGTGCAGTTCACGTCTTTCACGTGTCGAATCTGAAGAAGTGTACGTCAGATGAGACCCACATAGTTCCCTTGAAGGAACTCACTATCGACGAGCGGTTGCACTTCGTCGAGGAACCTATTGAAATCACGGACCGGGATGTTAAGGTCCTCAAGAACACGAGAATCCCTCTTGTACGAGTTCGTTGGAACTCCCGCCGCGGCCCAGAGTTCACCTGGGAGCGTGAAGATCAAATGGAACTCAAATATCCCCAGTTATTCGGAACCAATGCAACTACTACTGAGGCTGAAGCTACCAATACAGAATTTCGGGACGAAATTCCAAATCAACGGGGGGATGATGTGACACCCCAAGAAAACCAGTAATCTTCGCAAACCTGCTCGGCGAGCCGTGATACAATACAGGTAAACAACGTCACACCATTAGCTTCCTCAGTAACCGCATGCTAAATTTCGGGACGAAATTTCTTTCAAGTTGGGGATAATGTGACAACTCGAGTTTCCGACATTCTTTATTCGCATTTAATGCACGTTGACTGTTGACTATTTGGTCTGTTTGCATTTTTACTGTACATGTTGGATTATGTATATTGATGTGTTGATATGTTGATTGCTATGCATGGGTTGGATAGTATAACACTTAAACTTGTACACCTCACACAAGTCGACGAAACAGGTTTTGTTTCGCCAATAACCTCTCGACGAAACAGGAGTTTTATTTCGTCATTTTCACCATCGACGAAACGGGCTTGTTTCGCTGGCCCAGTTGTTACGCGAAGCCCAATTTGGGCCCAAGTCTGTTACGTAACGATATATAAGGAAATCTGTTTCACCGTCACACATTTAAGCACTCAGAAACCCTAGACACCTCCCTGGCACATCTCGACGGCATCAGGAATTCGATCATCTACCTCAGACGTCATCTCTTTCTCTCAACCTAATCGGTACTATATGTCTTCTCGGCTAATCGATTTATAATTCGTGATTGATATACGATTTGTATGATTGAATGTTTTGGATTTCATGTATCGCTATTGTATTGCTGATTTTGTGATGATCAATCTCTTGGTTTAGATAATGATGTGTATGATCGACTACGTGTTACGATTTGATGAATATACAAAATAGGGTGCATGCTTGATTTTGAATAGCAATGATGATTAGATATTATTTGATGTAGTGGCCGACAACTTGGAACAAACAAAAGCATGGGGTCTGATGAACAATTGAAATCTGCTTACGTGATACATGACTCATGTTAACTTGCAAATGATATATGATTTCTCTATTGTTTGTGATCTGACTAGTCTGCCATCACATGTGCATATGGGAGTGTGTGTATGTTGATAAGTTTTGATAAGTGATGTAATATTATGGTCAATTATCAGCAGGAAAACAACTGATACTTATCGGCCATTGTTGAGCCATTTTATTAATGAATAATCTCGTGATGATTGGGCATGTGGTTGATAGTGTATATTAGGGTTGTTGGCGATGTAACATGCTGTTGTTGATGATGATGGTACCAACGAAAACACCACAAGGTGTTTTCGCCACACACCTTATACCCGACGAAAACCAAAGAATTTTCGGCCCAAGGTTGATTTCGGCCCAATGTTTGTAATTTGTATATAAATCAGTTAAGTATGTTAAGTTAGTTTATTAACTTGGTTAGATGTTAACTCTGTCAAATGTGTAACTCTGTTATATATGTGAAGCGTGAATTATGTGAACTTGACTAACTGTTTACGCGTTACGTGATGTTAACCATCCAGTGCAATATATGACATACCTTGCATGCGAAACCTAACAAACCTGTACTGACTGAGAATACGTGCCTGATATAGGACTTGATTGATTACTTGCGAACATACTTAGCATACCGAGCAAACCAAGGTGAGTTCATACAGCCAAGGCATGGGGTTCCCGGGTGGGAATGGGATTTGATGAATTATTGTGTATACTCAGACGGTAGAACCTAACGATAAGATACGACTAGACTAGTAACACTTATTGAACTGATCTTCGCACACCTGCCAAGGGTTGGCCGCGATATTATGACTGACTTCGCACACCTGCCATAGGAAGGCCGCGAACTAAATTCACAAATCTTCGCACACCTGCCTGGGAGGCCGCGATACAAATAAACCTAGTCTAGAATACTTGGGAAAAACATCCCCTAATATCTTCGCATACCTGCCTGGGAGGCCGCGATGGAAACTAATACGATACATGACGTAACGAACGAACATACTACTACTCACGCTATACTATTACCGAACTATTAACTATGAACTCGCTCAACTAGTTGTTGACTCTCTGCTGCATGCCTTGCAGGACCTTAGGTACATTTGGAGCTTGCACAGGGAGGAGCAGGTCGTTGGGGGACATGGATCGAGGATGCCATGTTAAATACTTAAACATTTGAATTTATGATTTACCTTGGGTTTACATACTTATGCTTCCGCTACACACTTGTTGATGTTTAGTTTGAAAACACCTTTCGTATTGATGGTTGACTTTTATTATTTACAATTATGTTCAATATGATTGGTGGCTTGATCCTGGTCAGTCACGCCTCCAAGCGGTGATACTCCGCGTGTGGATTTTGGGGGTGTGACACGGTCTCTCTGCTGTACGAAAGTACTGACCTATTCACCGAACTATCTGTCTCGCCCTCGATAGTTCTTGGAATCTCTGTTGTACGAAAGTACAGACCTGATCTCCGTTCTATCGTTGAAATGAATGGATCCAATATAGTCACCTGTTATGAAGAATCTTTGTGCATACCTTGATCGCGGGGGTATGTCCTGACGTGGGACTCACGGGCGTAATGATTCTATTCTCAATAGCTTGTGTGGGGGCCATAGAAGTCTTGTCAATATTACCGAAAACACGATAAAAGCGCTCTCCGAAGGCATGTTGAAAGAAGGATGCATGGATTTAAGCGGACAAACATACTGGCAATTTTTCTTGTGCCCTGGTTAGTATTTATTAATAATAATAATAAATAAGGAATTGGCAAGTGTTGGCGATATGATCTTCTGCAGGTAAGTCATCGAGCGTCGAATGTTTCAAGAAGTTCCGCATCAAATGGAACCTCCCAGAGCTGAAAATTCGAAGTTCGGAGTCTAAATGGCCCAATTTTCTCTGTTGTGTAAATATTTAGTATATTTTAGCATTTTAAACAAAAAATGGGCACGTTTTTCGAGAAAGTTTGAAATTTACGAGCGAAATTAAAATTGTTTTGAAAACTGATCAGAGGGGGCGAAATTAAGATACCAGCGAAATAGTTATTTCGCCCGGTACGGAAATCTGTGCATAAATATCTTCAAACCGTCACTTTTCAATTTTTTTTCAAATCATTCGCTCATCTTCTTCGCTAATCTCTGGACATTCTCTCTAAACCAACACAAGATTCATTTTCGTTCAAAGATCATCAGGTAAAACTCCGACTTTATCATCATAAACAATCATCGCAATCATCGGTTCACATTCTCGGTTAACTGTGTATTGTTTAAATCTTCATTATTGATTTATATACCTTAGATTATGAATCTGTAATCTCTAGGGTTTGCTATGATTGTTTTAAATCGATGGAACCAAGATTTCGAAATGCTATCTCATGTGTGATGTCTGATTTGGTCTGTGAGTTTTGTTCGAACAAATCAAGAAATCAGTTAGGGTTTAAAGAGGGTTTTTCAAGAAATTTTTGATGCTAGCGAATTACCGATGAGTATAGCGAAGACAGCGAAGATAACTTGGAAACTCAAAAGTCTCAAACGCGAGTTCGAGCAACCGGTGAAATATTCTTATTTCGCCGGTAAAGCGGCCAGACAGGTGTCTTCGCTGCCAAATCGCTACCGGAACAAAACCACGTCATCGCTAAGTTCGCTAGCGAAATTATTTTAAGCCATCAAGTTTTGTGTCGGGCAATGTTGCACATGATCCGACATTGTTGTCGGTGAAATTGCCGGATCTCGATCATAAATGTTAGCGAAGACATCCATTGGTCCGACAGCGATATTATCCCATTTTTTTTTTAATTTTTTTTTTGAAATTGTTTGTAAATATTTTTTTAAACCTTTTTTTAAGTTTTTGTAAATATCTTTTTTAATTTTTTTTAATTATACATAATTTTGTAAATATTGTAAATATCCTTGAAAACACTGCTTTCTTTCGTAATTTTTCCTGTAAATATCTGTTTCTATATCAACATTTCTCTCACTTGGCTCGTTTGGTGTTTCAGAAGCAAGATGGTGAAAATTATTGATTGGGATACTACGTCAAAGCACAACCAGAGTATCAATCTCGATCAAACACCACAGGATTTTCAGGATGCAGCGAGATGGATTCGATCTAGCAGAATCGGTTTCGCAGTTGAAGCAGTAGTTCCCGTTTATCGCCTTCACATTCAAGAGTTCTGGGAGCATGCGAAGCCTGAAAATATAAACAACAAGAGAGGGATTTCTTCAACTGTTCGTAACAAACGTATAGAAGTTACTGAAGATAGGGTTCGCAAAGTGTTGAAGCTAAAAGACAACGAGCAAGATCCAATCTCCTTAAGCAAGGATGACGTGTTGGACGGATTTCGTGGAATGGGATACGTAGGAGACTTTCCTCTAAAGAAGGAGATTAAGAGAAATGGGCTCACAAGGGACTGGAGATTTATAGTTCACGTTTTTGCTATGTGCCTAGCCCATAGAAAGGGTGGATTTGATGGACTGAACCTAGAGTGGTCGGCGGCCATGTTAAATCTGTGTTTGAATCATAAATTCAACATCTCCGGCCTAATTTTCAACTACATGCTAGAGAATGTGAGTGGGAAAACTTGGGCAATGTATCCTCGTTTCATCCAGATGCTGATAAAAGATCAGTATAAAAACCCACCAAATGAGGGAGATCTGTACACCTTCCATGTGCCAACAAGTCGTCAATATACGGAGATTAAGACTAATGAATGGGTGATGTTACACGATTGGATGTATGCAGCCGAGAGATTGCCTTTAGTCAGAGATGCTTACAGAAAATATAGAGAAGCACTCCGAGAAAAGCAGCAAAGGATTGCACAAGCTGAAGCAGAGGCCTCTGAAAAGGAAGAACGATCGAAAGGCAAAAGAAAAGGAAAGGAAGTTGCTAAAGATGAGCCTCCCAAAAAGAAAAAGGCTTCAGAAAACCCAGAAAGACTAATTGGTGCAAGCTTTAGAGCAGCTGAATCTGAAGAACAACAGCGACACATCAAAGATATGAAAGAGATACACGCGCTGCAGGAAAGAGAAAAGAAAGAGAAGAGACTCAAGAGACAAGAGATGTCATCATCCGAAAGACCTGAAGTTATTCCAGAAGAAGTACAGTCTCTAAATGACTTCGTTGATACTTTGATAGTAGATCCGGATGAAGCCTCAGCGAGCAAGAAAAAGACAGATGAAAGATCTTTCAAAGTATCTCTTGTAAAGCCGACGAGGTTTTCAAAGCCACCAGTCCCGCCACAAAGGATTCGTCCCTTTCAAGAGCTTTACGATAAACTTATTGAGAACACCAGTCCATCTGTGGCAAAGGAAATCTGTCTTCTCAAAAATAAAGTCAACGACACAAACATTCTGAGAGAGAATATTAAAGATCAGCGTAAGAAGAATAAGGAGATGAATGCCTACATGGCCAAGCAATCAAAGTTTATCAGGTTCCAGCAGATGGGGTTAGAGAAATTGTACAGAATGATGAGAAAAATGTGCGAGCAGATGAAAATAAAGCCCATGTTCTCCTTTGATGAAATCTTCGACTTTGAATCTTTCATAGAAGAAGAAACTGCCAGAAAGGAAAAAGAAGCTGAAGCTAAGAAAAGACGCCTAGAATCGGTCGAGAGGGCAGCTGAAGGAGATGAAAGTGACGAAGAAGAAGTTGATAGAGATGATATGCCAGCCAGATTTATTGAATGGGGTCTAGAAGAAGAAGTACAGTATGAGCAAGGAGATGGAAAAACGTTCTCTCCCCAGCACCCAGAATGGTTCAAGAAAGAGAGAGAAAAACTCCCTGATTTTTATCAGGTGATAACCGTTGAAAAGAGTGAAGCTACTGACAGGATCATAAGCTGGAAGTACGACAACCCGAGAGGGATGTTTGTTGTTAAGAGACGAGGTGGCGTGATCCAGTACTTTCAGACCGGTTTTGATCTCTTTACTCTTCCCAGGTGGGATCTACGTGAGCTGGGCCGTCTGGACATTCTAAATCCAGAAGAAAGAAGCGTTGGAGGAGACTTTGAGCGTTTAATCGCTAAAGAATGAAACAAAGGTTTCCCTAATCACAGGCCTCAGCGTCCAAGGCGAAGAGTTTCGAAAACTACCATAGATCCAGTAACAGGGAAAGGAAAAGTGACGTGGGTGATCATCCCTGCTAAAGTTGTCACCAGAATTAAGCTACCTGAAGAAAATCCTGTTGCACTCAAAGATTTCAAGAAATGGTTCTATGATAGCAAGACTGGCGAAGCTGTGATAAGATCCAACGAAAATGTGGATATTCGGATCTTGGATCCTATGGATGTGTTTATGTTTGGGCTCTCGGATCTAACTATGTTGAATGCAAGCCGCATAAACGTGGGAGCTGGAAATGCAAATCTTGAAGTGGCTATGATATTTCAGAGAGTGGTAGAAAGAGCCTGGAAGTTAAAGAGGGAAATGCTGGATCTGGTAGACAAGATTGAGAAAAGAAAAGAAAAAGAAGAAAAGAAAAAGGAAGCAAGGAAGAAAAAGAAGCATGAACATAAGAAAGAAAAGACCCCTGCTTCTTCAACTGAACCCACCACAACATCATCACCTCCGGCCTCATCCACATATGAGGCCACTATGGAGGATCAACCTATTTGTGAAGCTGTTACTACTCAAGCAACTCCGGATGCACCAATCGAAACTCAAGCACCACCCGAAACGAAAACGAACGAAGCCAATCCCAAAGAGCCTGAAAAGCAAGCTACTGAGAATCCAGCGGAAACCAATGAAGAATGAAAAGACAAGTATGCAACGATCTAGGGGGGATATTGTTGGAACTTTTGAGATCATTCATACTTGTGCTGGATTAGTTTTATAGTGGTTTGTAGCTAATTTGATAGTATAGGGGCTTATTTTGTAATTCTATAGAAGTTGTAATCCTGACTTGGTGTAGATAAGATTCCAGCAAATTTATAAATTTGTTGGCTAGTCAGGAACACTATATATAGCCCTTGTATTGTAACCACTTTAAGCTTTTGGCTCACTTAATGAATATTGGTGTTGTTTACATTCAATCATTGTTCTAGTGCTCTAATCTGATATCCAAGGTGCTTTACTGATTTACATTCTTGTTTGGATTCAATACAACACTTGTTGTATTCATTAATCCATTAGCTTCACCTTCATCTTTGATTATTCTTAACTTTTCATAGTTCAACCACTTAATTAATAGGTGTTTTGGACTAAAACAACCAACCACTGTGATCCGGATTGATATTGGGATTTACATTTACCAGTGTAAACTGACGTATTTTCCAAAAGGTTAAGTGCAGGTACTACTCGTACTAGGCTGGCTGTCTTCTAGCGTCCGCAATAAGTCTCGCAAGCTTGGACGTCAATAAAACTCTTGAACAATATCTTCTTTTATTTTGATCCGCCTGTGGATCCGTTTCAACTACTCGTGATATTTAATATTACATTTATTTAAAGTTGAAATGAATCTATCTTTGCATCCGCTTTGCATTTATATATTGTGTTGTTTGTCTATGATGATATCAACTACGTCACTATACTCCCCACCGGGCCCACCAGTGACACGTGGAAAATAGGGGTGTGACAGGTTGGTATCAGAGCCAACACTGAGTGAATTAAACACTAGCCTTTTGTGTTTAATCTCAGTTACACAATTGCACATTCCTCGATTCTCGAGTCTAGACAAAGAACTTAGGAATTATCCAAATTTGTTTTACTTCTAACTTTGTCTTATATCTATTTTTCTTGTTGTATCACTTGTTTGTTTTTGACAGGTTGTCAAAATGCCGCCGCGGATGAGAGGAAGAGGAAAGGGAAAAGGGCCACTTACCTCCCCAAATGACCATGAAGCCGGACCTTCGCATCGGCGAACACCTTCAGATCCCTATAACACAGATCCTCAAGATCTCTGGAGGGCTTTGACTGAACCAGCTAGGTGCTCAGTTTCACTGAGTACCTCCCCTTCCATCCCACATTCTTTCGGGCCTCATTCAGGAAATGAGCCCCACAACTCCCACCAGTCCTACATTCCTCTTCAAGGACATAACTCACCCTTTGACCACCTATCACCTGTTTTCCAGGGCCAGTTCAACCCTGCTGATTACCTTGGAGAACCAGTGGGTTTTAACCCACTTGGACCCGAAGATCACTTTTCTGGTGGCAACCCAATGGATATAGACGAGGACACCGATCCTTCAATGCCACCATCCGGAACTCCTAACCATCCCATTGAAATTTCAGATGGGTCACCTTTTGTGGGATCACCGTATAATGGTCCCGACAGCTTCTAGGAGAAATTCTGGCAGTATGACTGGGTGTTTACCCCCAGCTACCACAGCTCTCCCCTGCACCAGCCACACCACAGCTCTCCCCTACACCAGCCGCAGCACAACTCTCCCCTGCACCACCACCAGCAGCCATAGCAGCAGCAGAATCCTTCCGAGGATTCCCGACTTGTAGCGGTCACTCCGCCGCCACCACCACCTCAGCTTCAGCCTCCCTCGCCCCCGAGGCGAAGGAGAACGACTGTGCGAATATCCGCGCGAGGGGGTGTGCGCATTAGCACCCCTCCACTTTCAAGTGGCAGCTGATACTCGCCTGTCCACGAAGAGCCAGAGATGGGAGAATCCTCACACCCCGTCTGAGAAGTAGTCTCTGCGCCCGTCGCGCCACAACCACCACTGGGTTTTGGAGACCCAATTCCTACTTACACTGGTGCGGCGGCGTACAATCCCTTCGAGCAGCCGATCCACACAAATTAGAACTTTGCAGAGGATCCCTATTGGGTAGCTACGAACTCTCTCTAGCCGGAAGGTCCCTATGGAGGTCCCTGGGCTACGGGACACTCGACCTATGGATGTCACACCCCCAAAATCCACCTGCGGAGTACTACCGCTTGGAGGCGTGACTGACCAGGATCCAGCCACCAATCATATTGAACAAGCATATATGTAGTTATAAAAATCCACCCAATACAATTGGTGTTCAAACAAAACATAGTTAAGTTGCAAGCGGAAGCATAAGTCTAAAATCAAAACATAAGTTTAATTGTTTCATAGTTTAACATGGCACACAGTCGTCCATGTCCCACAACGATCCTCCTCCATGCAAGCTCCAGCTCAAGAACCTAAGGACCTGCAAAGCATGTAGTAACGAGTCAACAACTAGTTGAGTGAGTTCACGGTTGGGTGTTCGTTTTAAGTTGTTTCGAAAACAGTTTCCTTTATCTGGCAATCCTGCCGTGGGGGTTACCCCATAGTTAAAAACGTGTCTTGTTTATTCCCGGTTACTCTGGCTATCCAGCCGTGGGGGCTACCCCGTGTTAGTTATCTGGCATTTCGGCCGTGGGGGCTACCCCATGTATACACTAGACTCGTTACCATATCGACTGCTGACTGTAGTCATGTTTATGTGCCCTGAAACTGTCAATGTCTATCATCATTGACGTGCCCCAGATCCATTAGTTCACGCCCGTCCTCTGCGGCACGGTGTGAGGTTTGTCAGACCTAAATAGCGCTATCTAACTAATGACCCGCTCGCCATTGGCCCGGCGATTAAGTCGATATAAAAATGAGGGACTTCGTGATAGAGTTTTGGCCTAGTACGAGTTATCTGTCCGTGAGGACGAGGAAATTACATTCCTGAACCTTTGCTGTCCTACCCAAGGAGGACGAGGAACCCAGTTCCTTAACCCCATTCCCAACCCAGGGAATCCCATGCTTTGTAGAGGGTGTGAACTCACCTTGGTTTGCTCGGTAGAAACACAGAAAGGTCAAACAAGCAATGTTGTGGCTACTCACGTCCTATCATAGTTGTATCATACAATCAGGTTCGCATTCAAGTAGTGCACGTATGGGTTACACGTTTAATCATAGCAGTTCATCGACATTCACATTCAACAGTAATATATATAAGGTCTGTACACTAGGCCCAAGGGTCCGGCCCAATCAAATAAGTCCGAAATGAGGTGAAAGCCCAAACAGCGTGTATAGTCCCGAGTCGCAACTAGGCGTTTGCGACTCGCAACCTGAGTCGCAATCGTGGTTTCGGTCCGTGCTGGTTTGGTTACGAGTCGCAACTGGACTCGCAACCGTGGTTCCGAGTCACCAGGTTTGGTGTGCTGATCATGTGTGGTTTCGAGTCGCAACCAGGTGTTTGCGACTCGCAACCGGTGTCGCAACTGATGGTTTCGAGTGGACATAAGCTGATTCGGAACAGTGTACTATCCAATAAGGTTTTGTTATCATGCAGCCATTTGTACTACCCACTTAAACCTGTTTTCTTGTCTAACAAATTACCATTTTGGATCAAACACATCAGAATTCAAATATTCAAGCATGTTCATATGATATTCAACTAGTTCTTCCTACATTCATCATGTTCTTCACACATTCAAGTAGTTCATCATCATTCATATGAATCTAAGTCTAACAAAGTCATGAACAACAATCAATTCTTGAACATATTCATCTCATAGTTTCAAATCATCACATAGCATATCGAAATCAACTCTACACTAATCTCATTAACATGGTACTACACCTATGCAAGCCGGTTTTTATGAACATCAACACTCCATGGTTTGAATCATACTTAGACATAAAATATTGTGTGTTCATTAAGCCACATATCCGAAATCAAAGTATGTTAACCAAGCATCATCATATACATCATACACATTCGGTTCACAACCATCATCAAGCATACAACTACACTAGTTAAATCCTACCATTCATGCTATCATTTAAAACAACAAACATCATAAAATCACTAACCAACATCAAAAATACTAACCGGTTGTGAGGTGGTGAAAGATGAAGCTTTGTTTGGTGTGAACAAGCAAAAATCCGAGAATCCCTTTGGTGGTCGGTTGGTTGGATCCGAGAAGAAGGAGGAGAAGTATGATGTTTAGTGTTTAGGGTTTTAGTGTGAGAGAGTGGAGAGTGTGTGTGTCCAAGAAAATGGCAAGGATAGCTAGGTGCATAACATATATACTAGCTTCATGTGGTGCACCCTAATGGGTTTCGGTTGGGTTAAATGGGGTGCGTGGCCCATCCGGCCCAAGTGTTATACTAGTTCACTCGAGACCACATGGTCTCGAGTCGGGTTCATGGCTTTCGGCTCATATGCATACTCGAATACATACACACAAGCATACATGTAACATAACACAAGATCATATAAAGGTTCACTTATCATTCATTAAGTCGCATAAGTTTAACTATTCACACGTTTAAGCTTACAACGAAAGGTTCTAAATTTCGAGTTGTCACATCATCCCCAAGTTGAAAGAAATTTCGTCCCGAAATTTGGTAAGCACTCACTAAGGAAGCTAGTTAAGTTGTATGGTTTTCCTGGTTTTCCCGGGGTGTCACATCCACCCCCCGTTGATCTGGAATTTCGTCCCGAAATTCCGTAGCTTCGGCCTCAGTAGTGGGTGTACTGTTTGCAAACAGTTGGGGATACTATTGTTTCATCTGATCTTCGCGCTCCCAGGTGAACTCTGGGCCGCGACGTGAGTTCCAACGAACTCGAACGAGAGGTATCCTAGTGCTCTTGAGGACCTTAACATCCCGGTCCGTGATCTCGACTGGTTCCTCGACGAATCGTAACTGCTCGTCGATAGTGAGTTCCTTCAAAGGGACTACGTGGGTCTCATCTGATGGACACTTCTTCAGATTCGACACGTGAAAAACGTTGTGAACTGCACCGAGTTCCGCTGGTAAGTTTAGTCTGTAGGCCACCCTGCCTATTTTCTCAATGACCTCGAAAGGTCCAACGTATCGTGGGTTGAGTTTACCGCGTTTACCAAAACGAACCACACCCTTCCAGGGTGAAACTTTGAGTAGTACCCGCTCCCCAACCTGGAGCTCAAGTGGTTTCCTGCCCATGTCGGCGTAAACTTTCTGACGTTCACGAGCGGCCGTCATGCGTTTTCGTATCTGAGCGATTTGCTCGGTTGTATCTACCACATATTCTGGGCCAGTGATCTGACTATCTCCCACCTCTGCCCAGCAAAGAGGGGACCGGCATTTACGTCCGTACAATGCCTCAAACGGAGCAGCTCCAATGCTGGTGTGGTAGCTGTTATTGTACGAGAATTCCACAAGTGGCAGATGCTTTTCCCAGCGGTTGCCAAAGTCGATTACACATGCACGAAGCATGTCTTCTAAGGTTTGAATAGTGCGCTCGGACTGCCCGTCCGTCTGAGGATGGTACGCTGTGCTCATGTCTAGTCGTGAGCCAAAGGATTTGTGCATTGCTTGCCACAGCTCAGAAGTAAAACGCGCATCTCGATCTGAGATAATGGAGGTGGGCACCCCGTGCCTCGAAACAACTTCCTTGAGGTAAATTTCCGCGAGAGTGGAGAACTTATCCGTTTCCTTGATAGCCAGGAAGTGTGCAGACTTTGTGAGTCGATCCACGATCACCCAAATAGTATCATTCCCGCGCTGGGATCTAGGTAGGCCAGTGACAAAATCCATGGAAATTTGCTCCCATTTCCATTGAGGTATCTCCGGTTGTTGGAGTAGGCCTGATGGTTTCTGGTATTCCGACTTGACTCTCGCACAAGTCAAACACTTGCTGACGTAAGTTGCTATGTGGGCCTTCATGCTAGGCCACCAGTACGTAGTTTTGATGTCGTGGTACATTTTATCCGACCCCGGATGTACCGAGTAGCGAGACTTGTGTGCTTCGTCCATCACAAGCTCTCGTAGGTTGCCATAGAGTGGGACCCAAACGCGTCCCGTTACGTAGTAAGCACCGTCTTCCTTCTGTTCCAATCGTTGCCTCGATCCGCGTAGGGCTTCAGCCCTGGCGTTTTCTGGTTTCAGTGCTTCTATCTGAGCTGCTCGTATTTGGGAGGGAAGACTAGAATGGATCGTGAGTTGTAAGGCTCGCACGCGCTTAGGCGCAGTGTCCTTCCGACTGAGGGCGTCAGCCACAACATTGGCCTTGCCTGGGTGGTATCTGATTGCGCACTCGTAGTCATTCAGAAGTTCGACCCATCGTCGTTGTCGCATATTCAGTTCCTTCTGCTTGAAGATGTGCTCGAGGCTCCTGTGGTCAGTGTAGATCGCGCACTTGGTACCATACAGGTAATGCCGCCATAACTTAAGTGCAAAAACAACAGCCCCCAGCTCTAGGTCGTGCGTCGTGTAGTTCTTTTCATGAACCTTGAGTTGGCGTGAGGCGTAGGCTATAACTTTATCTCGTTGCATCAACACGCAACCAAGACCTTGAATTGATGCGTCACAATAAACCACAAAATCGTCTGTGCCTTCCGGCAAGGAAAGGATAGGTGCGCTACAAAGTCTATCCTTTAGGTGCTGAAATGCCAACTCCTGTGCGTTTCCCCAGCGATAAACAACGCCCTTCTGCGTTAGTGAGGTGAGAGGCTGTGCAATCTTAGAAAAATCCTTTATGAATCTCCGGTAGTATCCCGCCAAACCCAAGAATTGGCGAATTTCCTTTGGTGTACGAGGTGCAGGCCAGTTCTTTATCGAGTCTACCTTGGATGGATCAACGTGAATCCCATCCTTGTTTACCACGTGGCCTAGGAAATGGACTTCTCGAAGCCAGAAGTCGCATTTCCAGAACTTTGCATAAAGCTGTTCTGTTCGAAGGAGTTCCAGGATAAGTCGCAGATGCTGCTCGTGTTCTTCCCGACTTTTAGAGTAGATCAGGATGTCGTCGATGAAGACTATAACGAACTTGTCCAGGTAAGGCTTGCACACTCGGTTCATCAAATCCATGAAAACCGCAGGTGCGTTTGTCATCCCAAAAGGCATGACCAAAAACTCATAGTGCCCGTATCGAGTTCTGAAAGCTGTTTTGGAGACGTCCTCTTCCCGGACTCTCAGCTGGTGATAACCCGATCTCAAATCAATCTTCGAATAGTAGCTCGACCCTTGCAGCTGGTCGAACAAGTCGTCAATACGCGGTAGAGGATAACGGTTCTTCACCGTCACCTTGTTGAGTTCCCGGTAGTCGATGCACATTCTGAAGGTACCGTCTTTCTTCTTCACAAATAGCACTGGAGCTCCCCAGGGCGATGAGCTTGGACGAATGAAGCCCTTATCTAAGAGTTCTTGTAGTTGCGTGGAGAGTTCCTTCAACTCTGATGGGGCTAAGCGATAAGGTGCACGAGCGATAGGTGCAGCTCCAGGAGCTAGTTCAATCTGAAACTCGACTTGGCGATGAGGCGGAAGACCAGGTAATTCCTCAGGAAATACCTCTGGATAATCGCGTACAACTGGAAAATCTTCTATCCTCTTCTCTTTCTCCGTGGTGTCAGTAATAAGAGCCAAAATAGCAGTGTGGCCCTTTCGCAAGTACTTTTGGGCCTTAAGGAGAGAAATGACGTTCTCAACAGCACTCCTCTTGTCGCCATGAATCATGAGAGGTTCACCATCGGGACCTGGAATACGGACAACCTTCTCGTTGCAAAGAATCTCTGCTCGGTGTTGGGATAACCAATCCATCCCAATGACAACGTCGAAACTACCCAAGACGATAGGAATGAGGTCGATAGAGAAGGTCTGGTCAGCGAGAATAAGTTTACAACCCTTGACTACGTGTGTGGCTTCTAAACTCTTACCATTTGCTAGCTCTACGGTGTGCTTGTTGTTCAATGGTGTTGGAATACGCTTAAGCATTCGACTAACTTCTAGTGACACGTAGCTAGTATCGGCACCCGAATCAAATAAAACTGAAACATAAAAGTCGTCGAGAAGGAACTTACCCGCCACAACATTGGGGTCATTCCTTGCTTCACCTTGGCCGATCACAAACATCCGCCCCCTGGCGCCATTGTTGTTGTTGTTCCCATTGTTACCATTCCCCTGATTGTTGTTATTGTTGTTGTTGTTGTTCTGGTTCCTGTTCAGTTGGGGACAGTCTCTCTTGAAGTGGCCCTCAGCTCCACACTGAAAGCACCCTTTGTTATCACCCTGTTGCTGTTGCTGGCGCTGGTTCTGTTGAGCTTGCTGACGATTCTGATTAGCGGGGTATAAGCTCCTGCAATCCTTTGCAGCGTGACCAGGCTTGTTGCACCGATGACAGTTGCCCCTGGTGCATGGCCCGCTGTGGTGCAGGCTGCAGCGATTGCATTTGGGATGATTTCCCTTGTATCCACCACCAGACGATTGCTGATTAGGGCTCTTGTAGTCCTCAGTCTTTCTCTGCTGAGACTGGGACTGAACAGAAGTCGAACCCTTACTTGAAGTTCCATCCCATTTCCGTTTGTTGTCACCAGAGGTACCAGTAGTAGTTGCAGCGCCAATGCGTTTCGGTAACTTGTTCTGCTCCACCGCCTGATCCGTTAGACGGTGAGCCAACTGAACGGTTTGCTGGTAGGTGGCGAGGTTCGCTGAAGTCACATGACTTTGGATTTCCGGCACTAAGCCCTGAAGAAACAGTTCGATGCGTTTGATGGGAGGATCCACCATAGTAGGGCACAGAATTGCCAGTTCGTTCGACCTTTTCACATAAGCCTCAATTTCCGACCCCGTCATCTTGAGGTTGAAGAACTCCACTTCCAGTTTGTGAATTTCATCACGGCTGCAGTATTCTTCTTTGATCATTTCCTTAAAAGTTTCCCATGGGGTGGCATTGGCAGCAACCAACCCCAGCATCTGAACCTGAGCGTTCCACCACGTGAGGGCTAAACCCTCGAGGGTACCAGTAGCATACTTCACCCTGCGCGCCTCAGGGCACTCGCACATTTCGAACACAGATTCTAGCTTTTCAAACCAATGTAGGAGACCTACCGCTCCTTCAGTGCCGCTAAAAGTAGTTGGTCGGCAGTATATGAAAGTCTTAAATGTGCACACGGGTGGCTGAACATGTTGACCTATCGTGGGTGAAAGAAAAGACAGAGTTTAACACAAAGGTTGGTTCACGAGAGTAGGATCCTAAAGATCCTAGAATGAGTTAGAACTGCAGGATATACCTCCTGCGTGTGCAGCTGCAAGTGCTGCGGCAACTCGTTCGTTAATCAGAGCCGTCAACTGGGCTTGTGTCATGTTAACGCGTCCAGACATGATCTTCATACCAAGAAGAACGTGAGTGAGAGGGGTTCGCGGAAATGCGATGATAGGATAGAGTAAGCACGCACGTGTTCAAGCAACAGTAGTTATACTAACCAAGCATACCATAAGCAATGTACCATGTAACTAACAAGTAGGCAATATATACACAGATCATATTACCTAGAATGTCGAGCCTTGCATGTGGAGTGAAGCATCGTTGTGGACCGTTGAGCACTGTACAGGTTATAGTCTGGTTTTAACAAAAACGTTTTCCCCTTTATTAAAACCAAGTTCTCTATAACCAATGGCTCTGATACCAATCTGTCACACCCCCAAAATCCACCTGCGGAGTACTACCGCTTGGAGGCGTGACTGACCAGGATCCAGCCACCAATCATATTGAACAAGCATATATGTAGTTATAAAAATCCACCCAATACAATTGGTGTTCAAACAAAACATAGTTAAGTTGCAAGCGGAAGCATAAGTCTAAAATCAAAACATAAGTTTAATTGTTTCATAGTTTAACATGGCACACAGTCGTCCATGTCCCACAACGATCCTCCTCCATGCAAGCTCCAGCTCAAGAACCTAAGGACCTGCAAAGCATGTAGTAACGAGTCAACAACTAGTTGAGTGAGTTCACGGTTGGGTGTTCGTTTTAAGTTGTTTCGAAAACAGTTTCCTTTATCTGGCAATCCTGCCGTGGGGGTTACCCCATAGTTAAAAACGTGTCTTGTTTATTCCCGGTTACTCTGGCTATCCAGCCGTGGGGGCTACCCCGTGTTAGTTATCTGGCATTTCGGCCGTGGGGGCTACCCCATGTATACACTAGACTCGTTACCATATCGACTGCTGACTGTAGTCATGTTTATGTGCCCTGAAACTGTCAATGTCTATCATCATTGACGTGCCCCAGATCCATTAGTTCACGCCCGTCCTCTGCGGCACGGTGTGAGGTTTGTCAGACCTAAATAGCGCTATCTAACTAATGACCCGCTCGCCATTGGCCCGGCGATTAAGTCGATATAAAAATGAGGGACTTCGTGATAGAGTTTTGGCCTAGTACGAGTTATCTGTCCGTGAGGACGAGGAAATTACATTCCTGAACCTTTGCTGTCCTACCCAAGGAGGACGAGGAACCCAGTTCCTTAACCCCATTCCCAACCCAGGGAATCCCATGCTTTGTAGAGGGTGTGAACTCACCTTGGTTTGCTCGGTAGAAACACAGAAAGGTCAAACAAGCAATGTTGTGGCTACTCACGTCCTATCATAGTTGTATCATACAATCAGGTTCGCATTCAAGTAGTGCACGTATGGGTTACACGTTTAATCATAGCAGTTCATCGACATTCACATTCAACAGTAATATATATAAGGTCTGTACACTAGGCCCAAGGGTCCGGCCCAATCAAATAAGTCCGAAATGAGGTGAAAGCCCAAACAGCGTGTATAGTCCCGAGTCGCAACTAGGCGTTTGCGACTCGCAACCTGAGTCGCAATCGTGGTTTCAGTCCGTGCTGGTTTGGTTACGAGTCGCAACTGGACTCGCAACCGTGGTTCCGAGTCACCAGGTTTGGTGTGCTGATCATGTGTGGTTTCGAGTCGCAACCAGGTGTTTGCGACTCGCAACCGGTGTCGCAACTGATGGTTTCGAGTGGACATAAGCTGATTCGGAACAGTGTACTATCCAATAAGGTTTTGTTATCATGCAGCCATTTGTACTACCCACTTAAACCTGTTTTCTTGTCTAACAAATTACCATTTTGGATCAAACACATCAGAATTCAAATATTCAAGCATGTTCATATGATATTCAACTAGTTCTTCCTACATTCATCATGTTCTTCACACATTCAAGTAGTTCATCATCATTCATATGAACCTAAGTCTAACAAAGTCATGAACAACAATCAATTCTTGAACATATTCATCTCATAGTTTCAAATCATCACATAGCATATCGAAATCAACTCTACACTAATCTCATTAACATGGTACTACACCTATGCAAGCCGGTTTTTATGAACATCAACACTCCATGGTTTGAATCATACTTAGACATAAAATATTGTGTGTTCATTAAGCCACATATCCGAAATCAAAGTATGTTAACCAAGCATCATCATATACATCATACACATTCGGTTCACAACCATCATCAAGCATACAACTACACTAGTTAAATCCTACCATTCATGCTATCATTTAAAACAACAAACATCATAAAATCACTAACCAACATCAAAAATACTAACCGGTTGTGAGGTGGTGAAAGATGAAGCTTTGTTTGGTGTGAACAAGCAAAAATCCGAGAATCCCTTTGGTGGTCGGTTGGTTGGATCCGAGAAGAAGGAGGAGAAGTATGATGTTTAGTGTTTAGGGTTTTAGTGTGAGAGAGTGGAGAGTGTGTGTGTCCAAGAAAATGGCAAGGATAGCTAGGTGCATAACATATATACTAGCTTCATGTGGTGCACCCTAATGGGTTTCGGTTGGGTTAAATGGGGTGCGTGGCCCATCCGGCCCAAGTGTTATACTAGTTCACTCGAGACCACATGGTCTCGAGTCGGGTTCATGGCTTTCGGCTCATATGCATACTCGAATACATACACACAAGCATACATGTAACATAACACAAGATCATATAAAGGTTCACTTATCATTCATTAAGTCGCATAAGTTTAACTATTCACACGTTTAAGCTTACAACGAAAGGTTCTAAATTTCGAGTTGTCACAATGGATACCCACCATATGGGTATCAACAACCGCCTCCTCGACCTCCGCAATATCAGCAACCCCCTCAGGCGCCAGTGATGTCACCGCCATAATTTCAAGAAATCCTTTAAGGGATAAATGAAGTGCGACAAGAGGTGCGGCATGAATTGCGGGAAGAACGTAGGCATAACCGGGGGATGTTCAAGAAGATGGTGGATTTGATCAAGGGAAAAAGCAAGAAGGATCACTAAATCCTTTGTTTGTTTGTTTGTTTTAGTGTTGTAATCATGTCCCTGCGAGGACATTTATTTCTGTACTCTGCCCCTGCGAGGGCATGTTTTTCTATTGACCCCTGCGTGGGTTTGATTGTTAGTTTGCCCCCTGCGTGGGCATGTTGTTTATGTAAAAGTCCCGTTTAGGGCAAACTCGTACTAGTTTAATTTTAATTGGAATGGTTAGTTCAGGTTTTTCATTTTAAATTATGTGCTTAAATATAATGTACGAATAAATGAAAAATAACATTTTTACCATTTTAATAAAATAATAAGAATCTTAAAAAGGTAAAACCTAGCTTGAATGTCATATTAAAGACCTGGCCAATATGGTAGAACCTGTTTTAAAAAGATTCAAATCTCTGTTAACATCTGCAAACATGTTAACATTCTCGACTAATGTGATCCGCAAAATCACACATGTCACCCTTTTAAATAAATTATCCAAATTTATATTTTTATATATATCTGATTATGACATAATGCTTACGGGCTATAACTAATGTCATATAAAACAAAAGGCAGTCGTAGTTATAGACTCCCTGCCAATAAAGGGATTGATTGATATTTTATTCAAACTTTAATCCTATAAGATCTAAATTATAATTTAGAAATTTGTCTACGTGACTAGGCCTATTATGCCAATATTATATTTCATTCTAAAAGATTACTAGTAAAAAAAAATCCCGAATGAAATTATTGAATAAATTAACTAAAATGGCTATTAAAACCATGGTTAATAAATCGTCAAGAACGATAATACTGTTTAGGCTTCTAAATAGACCTTGTCCTTATTTCTTTAGGTAGAAATTAAAACTACATGGCCAAGTCAGAAGAAATAAACAGTCATTCAGTGGAAAACCCTGATAACACTAAAATACTTGTAACTGGTGCGGAGCTTCAAGCATTAGTAGAAAATGTTGTTACCAAAGCCATTGAAAGGCAATATAGTGAATCAAGCGGGACCCGAAGTAGGACCCGATCCGCACCACATTCCAAGCCAAAAGTTCATTCGGAGGCTCATAGCAAACCGCCCTCTAAGAAAGATGAACCTAAGAAAGATGAGCTCAAGAAGGATGATGATCGACATTCATCTAATCACGACAGTGTTCCCTCAAAAAGGATGGTGTTTGATGCCAAACCACATACCAAGTCCTGTACTTACAAGTACTTTGTTTTGTGCAAACCCCGGGACTTCACCAGGGAGAAAGGAGCAATAGATTGTATGACTTGGTTGGATGAAATGGACACGGTTGTAGATATCAGCGGTTGTGCTGAAAGGGACGTAGTAAAATATGTATCCGAGTCGTTCAAGGGAGAAGCACTGGCATGGTGGAAGTCTCTCATCCAAGCTGCTGGAAAGATCCCACTCTACAACTTGTAATGGGATCAGTTCGTTGCTCTTATTAAAGAGAATTATTGCCCGCAGCACGAAGTCGAAAGAATCGAATCAGACTTCCTATCATTGGTGATGAAGAATTTGGATTGTCAGGCCTACCTCACCACTTTCAATACCTTATCTAGGCTGGTTCCATACTTGGTAACCCCGGAACCAAAAAGGATCGCTCGCTTCATCGGGGGTTTAGCCCCATAAATTAAAGCTAGTGTTAAGGCATCAAGGCCTGCTACCTTCAGATCAGCAGCTGATCTATCTCTATCGCTTACCTTAGACGTAGTTAGGTTGAGATCGCTCAGGAACTCAGAAGAAGGTAAAAGGAAGAGTGAGGACGATACCTCACGAAGATCAGATAAGAAACACCGAGGGAATAACGACCACAAGAAAGGGTCGGGGTTTAAGAAAGATGGGCAACAATCGGGAGATAAGCCCAAATGTAAGATTTGCAAAAAACACCATTTTGGGAGGTGCCGACTTGAGTCGAAATCCCAGTCTCAGCCGAGACCCTGTGGGATTTGCAAGTCTACGGAACATAAGACCTTGGAGTGTAAGAAGCTGAAAGATGCAACATGTTACGGATGCAATGAAAAAGGGCACATTAAGTCCAATTGCCCAAAGAACACCAAGAAAACCGAGGATGGGAAAAAGACCAATGCGAGGGTCTTCAAGATGGATGCTAAGGAAGCAGTTCAGGATGACAACGTGATTACAGGTACTTTTCTCGTAAATGATGTTTTTGCTAGAGTATTGTTTGATTCTGGAGCAGATAAGTCTTTTGTGGATAATAAGTTTTGTGAGTTGTTGAAATTGCCTGTAAAAGCCTTAAGTGTGAAATATGTGGTGGAATTAGCAGATGGAACCATAGAAACCGCCTCAACTGTTTTAGATGGATATGTTATATCCATTAGGAACTACTCTTTTCCTTTATCCTTACTTCCCTTTAAGCTAGCCAGTTTTGATATAGTTATAGGTATGGATTGGTTATCGCATAACCAAGCCCAGATTGTGTGCAATAGAAAGCAAGTGGTAGTCAAAACTCCATCTGGTGAGTCACTTACCATACAGGGGGATACCCAGCATGGATTGCCTAAGCAAGTGTCCATGCTCAAAGCATCTAAATGCTTGAAGAAGGGTTGTGTCATTTATATGGCACAGGTTACTATTGATGAGCCAAAGCCTAAGATTGAAGACATCCCTGTCATTTCGGAATATCCTGAAGTTTTTCCTGAAGAACTACCTGGTTTACCACCAAATAGGCAAGTGGAATTCCGAATTGACATCATCCCGGGTGCAGCACCAGTAGCGAGAGCACCTTATAGGTTGGCACCTACGGAGATGAAGGAGTTAAGGACGCAATTGGATGATCTGCTAGCCAAAGGTTTTATTAGACCTAGTTCGTCTCCTTGGGGAGCGCCGATCTTGTTTGTCAAGAAGAAGGATGGATCGATGCGTCTGTGCATCGATTACCGTGAGCTTAATAAAGTCACTATCAAGAATAGGTATCCTTTGCCCAGGATCGACGATCTGTTCGATCAATTGCAAGGGGCAAGCTACTTCTCCAAGATCGACTTGAGGTCAGGCTATCATCAGTTGAAGGTCAAAGATGAAGATGTGCACAAAACTGCATTTAGGACTCGTTATGGTCATTACGAGTTCCTAGTGATGCCTTTTGGGCTCACCAATGCACCGGCCGCATTCATGGATCTCATGAATCGCGTCTGCAAACCTTACTTAGATAAATTTGTCATTGTCTTCATTGACGACATTCTCATCTATTCGAAGAGCCAAGCTGACCATGAGAAACACCTTCGTTGTATTCTTAAACTTCTACATCATGAGAAACTCTACGCCAAATTTTCGAAGTGCGAATTTTGGCTTCGAGAAGTCCAATTCCTTGGACATGTGGTTAGTGAGCATGGTATCCAAGTGGATCCCGCTAAGGTAGAAGCAGTTATGAATTGGCAAGAGCCAAAGACGCCTACTGAGATTCGCAGTTTTCTGGGTTTAGCAGGATATTATAGGCGATTTATCGAAAACTTCTCAAGGATTGCTGCGCCCCTGACTTCGTTGACACGTAAGAAGGTTAAGTTTGATTGGGGCCCTAAGCAGCAGGAATCCTTTGACATTCTTAAGAAAAAGTTGAGCAATGCACCAGTGTTAACATTGCCCGATGGTATAGAAGAATTTGTGGTGTATTGTGATGCATCAGACACTGGTATGGGCTGTGTGCTCATGCAGAAAGGCAAGGTTATTGCCTACGCTTCACGACAGTTAAAGGTACGCGAGAAAAATTACACCACCCATGATTTGGAGTTGGGTGTCGTTGTATTTGCATTAAAACTTTGGAGGCACTACTTGTATGGGACCAAGTGTGTGATCTACTCAGATCACAAGAGCCTTCAACACTTGTTCAATCAGAAGGACTTGAACATGAGGCAGCGACGCTGGATGGAAACTCTAAATGATTATGATTGTGAGATAAAATACCATCCAGGCAAAGCAAATGTAGTTGCTGACGCCTTAAGCAGAAAAGAAAGAGTGAAACCGATAAGAATCAATGCCAAGCGCATTGAAATAAGGAATAGTTTGAACGAAAGGGTGTTAGCTACACAGAAGGAAGCTGTGCTGGAAGCTAACTATCCTGAAGAAAAGCTAGGAGTAACTGAGGAGCAGTTATCCTATGACAAGGACGGAATACTAAGATTGAATGGACGAATATGGGTTCTAGTTTATGGAGGACTTCGGGATGTTATCCTCCAGGAAGCCCACAGTTCCAAATATTCCGTTCATCCTGGAGCAGATAAGATGTACCAGGATCTAAAGGCAAACTACTGGTGGATTGGTTTGAAAAAGTCTGTAGCTGCCTATGTAGCTAAATGTTTGACTTGTGCGCAAGTCAAAGCTGAGCATCAAAAGCCGTCAGGTTTGCTACAACAGCCTGAAATTCCCACATGGAAGTGGGAGATGGTGACTACGGATTTCATCACCAAGTTGCCAAAGACAAGGAGGGGAAATGATACTATATGGGTCATAGTGGATAGACTGACGAAGTCAGCACATTTCCTACCCATTAAGGAAACTTATAACTCTGACATGTTAGCCCAATTGTACGTAGATAAAATTGTAGCTCTGCATGGCGTGCCATTGTCAATTATCTCTGATAGAGATACGAGATACACCTCTCATTTTTGGAAAAGTTTCCAACAGTCCTTGGGCACGCGCTTGAATTTTAGTACGGCTTACCACCCACAGACAGACGGACAGAGTGAGCGTACCATCCAAACATTGGAAGACATGCTTCGTGCATGTGTGATTGATTTAGGTGGCAGTTGGGATAAGCATCTGCCATTGGTCGAGTTCTCCTATAACAATAGCTACCATACTAGTATTAAGGCTGCGCCCTTTGAGGCATTATATGGTAGAAAATGCAGAACACCTATTTGTTGGGCAGAAGTAGGAGACGTTCAATTGTCAGGACCAGATTTGGTCTTTGAAACGACGGACAAGATTTTCCAGATTCGCGATCGTTTGAAAGCTGCCAGGGATAGGCAGAAAAGCTATGCGGATCCAAAGCGTAAATCTTTTCACTTCGAAGCAGGTGACAAAGTGTTGCTTAAAGTATCACCCTGGAAGGGAGTGATGCGATTTGGTAAGAAAGGCAAGCTAAGCCCGAGATACATAGGACCTTTCGAAGTTATCGAACGTGTCGGGTCAGTTGCCTATAAACTAAACTTGCCTGAAGAGCTCAGTGCTATCCACAATGTTTTTCACATCTGCAATCTGAAGAGATGTCTAGCTGATGACTCGCTGGTTATACCGCATATGGATGTGCACATAGATGAGAGTTTGAAATTTGTGGAAAAACCATTGTCGATTGAGGATCGACAGGTAAAGAAGCTTCGAAGGAAGCATGTGCCTATTGTTAAGGTCAAATGGGATGCCCGTAGAGGTCCCGAATATACTTGGGAGGTAGAGTCTACCATGAAGGAAAAATACCCTCATTTGTTACAATAAATCTCGAGGTCGAGATTTCTTTTAAGGGGGTGAGGATGTAACACCTCGGAAATTCATGTCCAATAAATTAAAGACACGTGTCATGTTATGCAAACGTGTTGTAAATACGGATCCAGATAAAGATGTACGGTAGGATTTAAAGACGTCGACATGTTAATTTATACCTCTGAGCGACCTATTAATAAATCCCTAACCAGGATATATTTTATCAACATCTGAATTATGGGTATAAATCTGGCCATTTAAAATAATGAATTTATTTTATAAACTCTAGACATGGATCCTATGCAAATTCTTGGTGTTTCTGTTAATTTAAACTTCCCACAATGTGCCAAAGTGTGTAAGAGCATGCCTAGACATGCAAAGGCTGAAAACATGGTCCCTATTCTGATTAAAGTACAAGAGATTCTGAGGTGAAAAGGTTGCATGGTCATAGCTTGAATAAAAACAAACTTTTGTTTCCTGGCGATAGCTTGCGCACCGCAACACCGGAAGTCTTACGGTGCGTAAGCAGTCTTGCGCACCGCAACAACCAGAACATTACGGTGCGCAAGGTATGTATCTGGGCGAAATTGCTGACAGCTGCCTGTTAAAACGGTTACACCGCCTCTTTTAGGTGGTTTTCGAATTCAGGGGCTCCTATATCTGGTTTTTAGCATTATAGGACACCTGGGGACATCTTGCAACCTTCCTAGACTTATGTGTGATGATCCTAAGCTCTTGGGTTCACTATATAAGAAAATCAAGTTGCAACTTTTGGGGCATTTGCATTTGCAACATTCACAACTTATTCTCTGGAGCTCTCTGGTCAGCAAGCCATCTTCCTAGTGGTCCCTAATCATAATTAGGACATTTGTAAGTAGCCTTAACCCTTTCTAATTTAGTTTAGCTTAGTTAATTAGCTAAAAGTCAAACCATCGTAATTAAGGTTTGACTTCGTGATTAATTAATATGTGCTCAGTCTAATCACGAATTAAAAGTACCTTTAAGTAGGTATTTAGGTGGGTAATAAACCCTTAAAAGGGTACTTCCAGATTCCCACTCTAACTATGTTAATTGTCGAGTCAAAGCTTACTTTAAAAAGTCAACAGAATGTTAAATTTCAAATTAAAGCATAATTAGCAATGTAGGATACTTGCAACCTGTTTGATCATTAATATAACTTGGTAATTAATGTAAGAACATGTCCCAACATGTTCAACTCGACAATTTTCAGTTTAGGCCCGGTTTGGACCCGAAAGTCGCATAGTTTGACCTCTGCTTTGACTTTCAGTTCTGACCCGTTTGAGCATTGTTTAGAAATGCCTTAGAGCCTTAATTGGACCAGGTTTCATATTAGTGTAACCCCCTGAGGTCACACAACTTGGTTCATTAGTTATCCGATTCATATGCATGTTTCCATTAAACGCCTAATTGTTGACTATTATGCCCTTTTGACTATAAAACGTGATTTTTGAAAATGTAAAAGAGTGGAAACCTTAGTTACTAATTTATAAACTTTCACCTAAAATTTGACATCAGTTTGAGGTCGAGATTAAGAGTTATGCTCATTAGCGTAAATTGAAAGCTTTATATTAATTAAACGGCATGATTAACGTATAGCCTATCTAAACCCACTTTTTGATATCAAAATTTTTACCCACTGATGTAATATAATATTTTGGGATTTTTAAAGATTTTTATTTAATTTTTGGCTGAGCATAACATAGGTCACTAAGTTTAATTCGGTTAATGTCGGTTTTGCCCTTTTTAGCCATAAAATGAGTTTTACAAATCCTTTTGACCCCAAACCTTTTTCTACTGATTTTATTTGATAAATAAAATATTTTGAGCTTTCTGGAATTATAAAAATATCAGCTTCCCTTTGAAAACCCGGAAATAGCTCCAAATCGCCTTTTTAAGCGTTTTTAACGTATAGTATGCACTAAAACAATATTAAACAGATGAGGTTGATACCTACTGATATTTTTAGTATATTTTTATATAATAACAGTAAGTAAAAGTTTATAAAATAAGGTCTCCAGTTTTGACCTTTTTAGCCTATGTGAAATTACCAAAATACCCCAAGGTGCATAGTTTGGTTTTAAATGATAAATTTCTCATATAGATCATACCCTACTGTTATAACTTATTAAATTAAGTATATTTACTGTATAAATCAGACCTGTAACTCAGATTACCAATTAAACTCTTTTATAATATTTTAAATGACCAAAATGCCCTTATGAGGCATAAATTGTGTTTAAATCCGTTTTGGGCATAATAGAAGATATCTTACTGATATTATAACATATTTAAGGCATATTAACTTAGGGAACATGCATATGACTCTTATGATCACCCGTGACGCCCTTTTCGCGTTCGGTTTGGTTTATGTAACTAGTTTGCATAAATTGACCGAAACGGGTCAAACCTTAACATCTTTGTCTCAAAATCCAGAATGTATTTAGTATACCCATATTATACAAGTATTCAAACTTGTTGGGTCTAAATCACATTCTATCCGGTCTTCGCTTAATCGTGCGTTTGAACCATATCGTCCTTAAAAGCTAACCGGTCTAAGCTTAGGCTTAAATAAAGACCCGTTAGAAATCTAATAGGTTATTATAAACCTTTGTTCCAGAATAGAAGAACCAGTAAAAGCTACCTTCACTCGCTAATTGTGATTTATACTTACAAAGGTAAATACTTTTAACTTATTTTCCCTTATACGGGCTTGGGGTACGGTATATAAAATACCGCTTGGTCCGGCATTGAATCTTTAATCGAATAGTGGTTAAATCCTTGATATGCTACGTTTTGAAATGTTTTGTTTGCTTAAAGCCTTTGGGGGGTTAATGACCATGTCCCGGATATCCTTGGCATCATCTTACGAGATGGCCACGACCATAGCACGGAGTGTAGGCGTACACTCGTCAGTGCCTAACCAAATAATGTGGTGTGTCTATTAATCTTTAACCCGGTCTACGGATCCGGCTACTGAACGCATAAGTAACATGTAATTCATTTACAAGTATTATATTCATATAATTATCCCAAGTTATAAAATGTTTTGTGCCACGTGCATTCAAATCAATTTTTAACCCTTTTCAAAATGAGTCAGTTAAATTGTATTTACCAATGTAAACTGACGTATTTTCCAAAAGGTTAAGTGCAGGTACTACTCGTACTAGGCTGGCTGTCTTCTAGCGTCCGCAATAAGTCTCGCAAGCTTGGACGTCAATAAAACTGTTGAACAATATCTTCTTTTATTTTGATCCGCCTGTGGATCCGTTTCAACTACTCGTGATATTTAATATTACATTTATTTAAAGTTGAAATGAATCTATCTTTGCTTCCGCTGTGCATTTATATATTGTGTTGTTTGTCTATGATGATATCAACTACGTCACTATACTCCCCACCGGGCCCACCGGTGACACGTGGAAAATAGGGGTGTGACACTAAGCTATTAGAAGCGCGTAATCAGACCATATATGTCGCTCCCCTTTTGCGTTAGATTCCAAAATTCGTTCTCCAACTTTTGGAGCTCATGAGGAGGACAAAAGTGGTCTTTCATAAGCTGTTTAAGCTCGTCCCAAGGTAACGCATGTGCAACATCATTTCCCCTCATGTTGCGTTCGGTGGTCCACCACTCAAGTGCCCTCGAGCGGAAGACTCCAGTTGCATTCAAGGTTCGTAGCTAATCAGGACAACCACTTTGCAAGAATGTAAGCTCAATTGCGTCAAACCAATTCATCATGGCGGTAGCGCCATCTTCGCCTGTAAACTCCAAAGGTTTACAAGCCATAAATTGATTGAATTGGAATGTCGGCTTGGGTTTTTCGGCCTTCGAATCGACAGAGCCATGCGGTGAATCGGTGTTTGGCTCAATCTTGCTCACAATATCGGGTATGACCTTAGCCATTTGCTTGGCCATGAATTTCATGCAATCCCTTTGTGACATGGAGATGGAATTGGCGTTGGAGGTCGAACCCTTCTTTGACTTGGTTTATATAGGGAATGAATTAGGGTTGGGTTAGTTGTGTATTTAATGCCCAAAGCCCGGTTTAAACTCAAAATATCCCAAATCCCGCTCAAATTCGCGAAGTGAAGTGAGTTGTCTGATCTGGGACTTGTCTCGCGGCCCGCGTAGCCCCAGGGGAGAGTTTACGCGGCTGGAAACAAGGGGGCAGGGGTCAAGTTTCGTTTATTACACTTTGGCCCCTCAACTTTGCAATTTAGGGCTTTTTAGGTGTTTTAGGGGCTATTTTCGCCATAAAAGCATAGTTTAAGATAAATTTAAGTATGAGGAACATAAACCAAGTATAATTAAGCGTATGAAGGTCGTATTTAAGTATTGTTTACGATCAAAACATGTTTTTTGCATAAGTTTCGCATATTTGCAAGTTTAGCACATAGTTTCCAAGAATTACGAATAAGCATCAATTGTTTCAAGAAATTGAATGTATGAGCATGTATAAAGTATGTACAACATGAATTTAACAAAATACGAGTTTTATTTATGATCCAAGTCTCGAATTTTACAACGATTGCAAAGAAGGAACGATTACAAGAACACAAGACTTCCAAAAATAGAAATACGAACAAGACTTGCTATAAATGGAAAGTACAAATAAGCAGGACGTTTCAATTTTAGTCCCTGAGGTTTGTCCAAATTTGCCATTTTAGTCAAAATAGTTTATTTTTCTCCTTTGGGTCTCTGACTTTTCTCTTTTGTTGCCATTTTGATATATATATATTTTTTTTATTATTTGGTATATAGTATTACATTTATTCAACTAATGTAATACACATAGTTTTTAAAGAGTGCAATACACATAGTTTTTAAAGATAACTTTTTGAGTAAATTACACAAAACGTCCTTTAAGTTTCACTAATCTTGCTGGTTTCAGCCTTAATCTTTAAAAATTGCCAAAACCAACCTTTAAGATTAATTTTGTTGTAGGTTTCATCCTTTATCACTAACCCAGTTACTAATCCATGTTAAATGGCCTCACATGCATAACATGTGAGGGTAAAACCGTCTTTTCATGCTTGTGATGTTATTAAAACCCTAATAAAATCCCAGACCCACTTCATCAGTTCAAACATCTTTCAATACTCAATAAACCCTCATCGTTGATTAGAATTCCGATCAAACACTATTTCCGATCAAACACTATTCCAATCAACACTCACCATTCTGTTCAAACCCAGATCATTCAAAACCCTAAATGGCTAACAGAGGAGGTGGATTTCATATACGAGAAGAATAAGATGATTATTTAAAAGTACATCAGAGAAGAAGAAGATGATTATCTAAAAGTACAATCCATCATAACAATTAATCCTACAATTCAATTCAATTCCATAAAACGCCCAATAGTTACGGGGTAAAATATATGAAAGCCATGTAGAAGTTTTGTCAATAGCGGCTATTCATCAATATCATCTTCTTCGTCTGGCTGTTGTGGAAGAATAAAAAAATTGAAAAAACTTTCATATACACATAGTAGTTCAGATTCTGTTCGAAATAGGGATAAATTTGAATCATTACCTACGAGGTGGCAACTGCGATATCTGATGGTGACGGAATTGGGGTTGCACCGATGAGATGGCAGTTATGGCTGTGGCGAAACAAAGGCGGTGGTGATGCTGGTAGCACGGAGGCTCATAAAAATTGTCAAAGTGGGTGTGTGTTGTAGCTTGCGGGAGCCATCATTTTATGGCTCATAAGAATGATGAGGTCAGGCACCTGCTGAGACATCGACCCTAACATTGTTTTACTCCCAATCCAAATAGATGATTCCATCAAAATAGTCTGATTAAGATTTGTGGTTGCCGAATTAAAAGATGGGATTATCGATTGAAGACCAAATTCAGATGAGGTTGTTGACGTTCTAGGATTTTATTAGGGTTTTAATAACACCACAAGCATGAAAAGACGGTTTTACCCTCACATGCTATGCATGTGAGGCCATTTAACATGGATTAGTAACTGGGTTAGTGATAAAGGATGAACCTTGCAACAAAATTAATCTTAAAGGCTGGTTTTGGCAACTTTTAAAGATTAAGGCTGAAACCAACAAGATTGGTGAAACTTAAAGGACGTTTTGTGAAATTTACTCTAACTTTTTATAATTTGGCATATAAAATTACATTTATTAAACTCGTATAATAAACAGGGTTTTTAAAGATATAACTTTTTTATTACTATTTCGTATACAAAATTACATTTATTCAACATGTGTAATACACATGGGTTTTAAAGATATTTTTTTTATTATTTGGTATATAAAAGTACATGTACTCAATTTGTACAATACACAAGCTTTTAAAGATATAACTTTTTTTGTTAATTAATATATAAAATTACATTTATTCAACCCGTGTAATAAACAAAGTTTTTAAAGATATATTATTTTATTATTTAGTATAAGTTATAGTTATTCAACCCGTGTAATACACGGAGTTTTTTTAAAGATACATCTTTTTTTTTATTTATCATATAAATTTAAATTTATGTAACCCGTGTAATACACGAGGTTCTAACCTAGTAATATCTATACAATAATCAATGTAGGGCCAACGTCTTTGCTATTATCATGATTGCTATTATCCAGTAATTATCCATCATCTAAACGGTGTTGATGGTGGTGGTGGCTGGTGTTGATGGTGGTGGTGGGTTGGAGATGTGAAGTGGGAGAGAGAGAGAGAGGGAGAGAGAGAGGGTGAGAGAGAGAGAGAGAGAGAGAGAGAGAGAGAGAGAGAGAGCATGTTTGATGAAGAAGGGGAGGAAAGGGTGAGTCCCACTTAGATATTTTTCTTTTATTTTTTCAATATAAAAATGGATCAAAATGACAATTTTAAAGATTTAAATTGAAAATCTCTAAAATACATCTGGCTAAAAATGAGGTTTTTGGACAGAGTTAGACAACGTGATCAAAATGACTACAAAAGGGAAAAGTTAGAGACCCACAGAAGAAAAAAATATGTTTAGACAAAAATGACAAATTTAAACAAACATTAAAGACCAAAATGAAAATTTAGTCTTTTATCTTTATGATATAAGGCCAGGCGGGGCGGATGATATATAACGCGTGATGGCCATATATAACGCGTGGAACATCAAAATTCCCACCCCCACCTCCATATATAACGCGTTATATAGGGATGAGCTCGGTACCGTCCGGTACCGGTACCGAAAGAACCGGAACCGAAAATCTTCAAAAGTGGGTACCGGTACCGAATATACCCGGTTCGGTACGGTTCGGTACCGGTACGGTACCGGTATTTGAGGGTAAAAACCGGTACCGAACCGGTACCGTACCGGACCGGTACCGAATCGGTACCGAAAATGCTAAAAGTCGGTACCGATTCGGTACCGAAAAAGTACCCGGTTCGGTAATTTCGGTACCGGTACCGGGAACGAATTGCTCATCCCTAGTTATATATTAACGAAAACATGATTTCGTTATTTTTACAACGTCGTGATGGTTATATTTGTGAGTGTAATTGTTGGTTGGGGGGAAATTGTTGGGTGTGATGGTGAGTGATGACCACCCCCACTAAAAAATGTTGTGAGTGATGGAAAAATGGTTGCTGACATGGCGAAACATGATTGGATATTGTGAGTGATGGAAAAATGGTCACTAGTGACCACCCCTCCCCTAAGAATGAAATGAGGAAACCAAGGTAAAACAATTTTAACAGTTCTGAACCTATTTGTAATGAATGCTATATGTGTGAGTGGAATCACACATAAAATTGATATATAAATCATTTTTTGAAACGTATAAATCATTAATAAACAATATGTTATGTTGTGATATGACTACCTTTTGCTGTGCATCTGCTATATATACACAAAGAAAGAAAAGTAAATCACAATTTGTATCCCTCTTTTTATACTTAAATTACCAGTAATTTGGGTAAGAATCATTTTAGAACCTTAAATATTTACAAAACTCGTAAAACTCCTAACAAACAATCTTTGTATTTATATATTTTTATACTTATGATAATTTAATCATTTATTATATGTATTTTTATGATTACATCCATATTAAAAGTGATTTTATCATTTTTTATATGTAATTTTATGATTATACATATATAATTCATTAATTTGGCTATTACATATATGTAAACTACTCTTAACTTGTATGTAATTATAAAAATACATATAATAAATGATTAAATTATCCTAAATAAAAAAAGCCTACAAATAAACATATTACTTTTCGGAATTCTGAAAATTCTGTAATTATTTAGAGTTCTGAAATGAACCCAATCCACCACCTAAAATGTAGTAAACACAATTTGGAGAGGTTTCAATTAGGCAATTACAGTTCAAACCAGCTTCAAATACACATATAAGTTCCACCTGAATGTTTCTTTTACTTTCTCTTACATAATAACCTACATCATCAAGTTTGAACTTTATGCTTAGTAATTTTTAACTAGAATTAAGCAATTAAAGTTATTTGAGACTAATAGTACGTGTCCAAACTTTTGGATGAAAGTGATGATTCTTGTATAACTAGAAGGACGCATTTTTTTTGTTATTTATTCACCAAAGCAAGGAAGATGGGGTGGGGTCAATCAAGTGCATGTTACATTAAATGCTTTACGTGTGAATGATCTCTCTTTCAACTGCCCATCTCCCTTGTTCTTCTTGGGATTTACAAATCTTGAAATTACACACATTCTACAATCCTAAACCCTAAATATCCGCTATATCCAAATCATTTCTCATATTTCTTTTAACTTGCCTTATATTAGAACAAGACAAAGATCAGATAGTGAATTTAATCATTCCTTCGAATATAGAATTCATGATTTCGAATTTATGAAATTCATTTGTAGGTAGTTACTACCAATATTTTTTATAGGTATACCGTCGTACCCTGCCAAATCAGTCAAAATGGCGTCCTATAGTGCCCTTCCTTCATTTCTTAGGCGCTAAAGGGGGTGCTATGGAGGGGGCTCCATCCCAATAACGAGCGCCAATGAATTGTGCAGGTGAGGCCCAATGATTCCAACTAATTAGATTTTTTCCTGTATGTTTTTTTTTGTATTTTGTTTAATAGAGGGCTTTAAAGGGGACTTATCCCACACCATACAAGTTAACGATAAAACCACTCACTTATGTGGTGCCCCTAGGCTTTATACCATATCACCCAGCCTAAGACACATTCATTATAATGGAACTACAAAATCTTTAAACTTAAAACGACCTATGATTTATTAAACATTTTTTACCCCCTTTGTTTTAAAAACACTCACAAACTTATATATCCATGTAATCGTTCATAATAACCAAACTAACGGTCACTTTGTGATATCTCAAGTCCTAATAGAATAATCAAACAAAAGAACACGAACAAAAATGGAATAACTCTCCAATATATTGATCAGAAAAATAACTCAAAACTGATTACATACTTTTAAACCGTAACTCGTTTTCTTTCTAGTCTCGTCTCTTATTAATGCCTAACCCTAACTTGGTTTATATAGGCTTACTCTAACTTGGTGGCCAAGAAATTACAAAATATAATTATAATATAATTAGGAAACTTAACCAACTATGACCAACTCGTCAACATTGATCACTCAAGTTCACCGACTTGTGACTTGAAGTCCGCAAATTACCAACAATCACCCCCGTAATTTCGGACTCAAATTAGGTAGGTCTTCAACTCCAAACATGTCTTCATTGCCTTGACTCTCTGTCTCTAACTGTATTTTTCGGCTCCTTCCTTATTAGAACATTCTTGCGACCTTGTACTCGACTAGTCCTTTGTACACGACTCGTCCTTTGGTCATAAGAACTCGCTACACCATTGACTCGGCTACGATCTTGAGCAAACACTCGCTTTCTTGGATCATTAAATGTACTTCCTTGGGTTCGAATCCCTTGCTTAATATTTTCTTTGAATTCTTGAACATTTTTCATTGGACTTTGAATTTTAGGTTTCTTCATTAAACTTGGATCTTTGAGAAGATTCCGACTCGTACTTGGCGTATCATTTTTCAGTTCAACTCTTTGTAGACCCCTACCCGCAAAATTCTTTATTCCAATCTTGTTAGCTTGTGTACCAGAACTTGCTATCTTGATGTTGATCTTGTATAAACGGTTCTCGGTCCTTGTCACCTTCATCATAAGCATACTTGCATCATCTTGAATGGTTAGCAAATCACGTTTCATGTGAATGTCGCATCCACCTTCCATTGCTTGACCAAGACTTATGATATTGCTTTGCAAACTCGGTATGTAGTAAACATTCGTTGACAGACGCTTCTCCACCATTTTCCCTTCAAATAATACTGATCCCTTTCCTCGTATATCAATACAAGACCCGTCTCCAAATTTCACCTTTCCCATGACACCTTCATTCAGTTCAAAGAAATAAGCTCGATTACCCGTCATGTGATTCGATGCTCCGTTGTCGAGATACCAAGTGTCTTTCTCCATTGGCACAGTTTCGAATCGCGTTGAAATCACCCATTCTTCATTTAGAAAATTGTCTCGTGATCACATCTCATCATAAACAATGATGGATCAAAATCATCAGTTTTTGCTAAGTTAGCTCCTTCTTATTTCTTCACACAAAATAACCATCTAGAACCTAATACTCGTTTTTGACACTATGAAACCCATAGGGGTTTGAATGTTTTCATGGGTTAAAGTACCCATTAGAATCGTAACGAGAACTAAGTTCTTAGATGATGTAACTTAGTATTTTGACAAATAACCATTAGATTATCATCAAAGGTTCGGTTACTAGGGATATTATATATTTTATATAGTATATATCATAAGTTTTAGTCCAACAATATAACAAGATTATCATAGAAGTCATGCATAGAGGTAGGAGGATGAATCTTCCATTTTAAGACCTCTTTTGTATTCACCAATGCACAAGTTGTCATAAGACAACACGGATGGTCATGAATGTACAATAAGGAAATGAAATATACACACTAACTAAGAGAAATCATCAAGTGAAGTGTGGATTTGTAAGTAGGATAACCCAAGCTATCCAAGTAATCACACATATACAAGTTCAAGACTTGTTCATCACTTGTGGATTAAAACCCTTTTAAAAACAAAAAGTTTAGAGGATTAAAACCTCTGAATTTGTATGTTACAGCCTTGTTTTTAAGCACACATAATCATAGCATTGATTAGTGGCATCAGGACATATGAATGTATGAAGAAAACATGAGTTTTCTTCCAAAACATGAAGATAAAAATGAGCATAATTTAGGTGCACTTTGGACCTAAAAAATGGTGAGGTTTAACCTTAGTTTGCCAAAGAAAACTTGTGAGAACCTTCCTAGAGGTTATCCAAGTGTTTTGAAAGAAGAAATGAGAAGAAAATTGAAGTAGAAGTGAGTTAAAACTCACTTTTTATGGCTGGAACTTTCTGAAATGTTGCTGAACTCAGCTGAGTTTGGGAGAGTTTTTGAAGTGTTTGGAGGCTTGTAAAAGTGGGATAAAGGATGGGGAAGTGTTCATTATATAGGGAAGGGATTAGGGTTTCAATGGGTTGGGCTTTGGACAAGATTAGTGGGTCATTAACCTTGAAACAAGCCACTAAACCCAGCCCAAGGGGGCTGCCCACTTTTTATTTTATTTTATTTTTGTTAGTTAATTGATATATATTTGTTTATTTGGTACCATTTATTATATAATTAACATATATTAAGGTGTGGCATGGTATTTTTGAAGTATGGACATCATATGCTAGTGTTTACTTGGTAAAAAGAACAAGTTTATAAAAGTTTAATGTCACAAAGTAGATAACAAGGGTGAAATTTATAATGAAGCGTCGAATGATTATAATTTTCACGATTGAATAACCAAGTATCTTATATGAATGAAATGCTTTAAGAGTTACGATTACACGAGAATTTTTTATGAGTTAATTTATGATATGAACTATGTTAATAAACGTGTGTATGAATCGATGTATAAACATGTATAAGTAATGTATATTCTACATAAAGATCAATTTCATTACGATCGGAGTCTCGGATTTACAACGATTCAAGATGAGATACGATTACAAAGGAAAGAGTTTTCGAAAATAGAATTACGATACAATCTTACTAAAAATGGAAAGCCGCGAAAAGCGAGGCATTACAACACAGTCCAATGGTTCAACTTATGAGGTCGCACACTTCAATGGTTCAAATTAGGAGACCGCACACTCCAAAAGGTTCACTTTTAAAGTCGCACAGTCCAATGTCCAGTTCACAATTTTAACTGACCGCACACTGAAGTTCCAGTCGCACACTTCTTTATGGACCGTACACTGTTTAAGTTTGGGCCGCACACTACGTTATTTGGGCCGCACACTCTATTGGGCTTCAAGCAAACTTTGTTTTGATTATAAATAACCGCACGCTGAAGCTTTTACCGCACACCAATCTGTCCGTACACTAATCTATTGACCGTACACTGCTTGATGGACCGCACACTACAATAGTTTGGGCCACACACTTAGCTAATGGGCCCGTACACCAGCAAAAGTCCAACAATTAATTGATCTGCACACTTAATGCCGCACACTGAATCTATACTTTGTCCCGTACACTTGGTATAATTTTGGAAACCAATTCTGTTTGATGCAACAAACTGCCGAAATTTTAGGAGATCAAAATCAAATCTCAATTGATTTCTTTCCACAAAAAATCCTGAAAATCCTACAAACAAGTTTGAAATCTTCCAAAAACAGATCAAAACCCAGTTTTTTACGAAATCCTTATGAATTTTATGAATGTTCTTAAACAAAGTTTCGAAATTTTTAAATCTTTTGAACTGTTTTTCAATGGAATTCTCGGTTCCAAACAAACTTTGGTCAATTTTTCAAGGCTTAACAACTTGCTAACGCACTGAAAAAACACAAATTAGTCGATCAAAAAATATAAAAATAGACTGACAGAACAAATTACAACTTTTTTATGTTTCTTCGAATCAGCAAAACAGCCACAATCTTCTTTTCTTCAAACTTCAAGCAATATCCGATGACAAAACCGAGCCTTCTAAAAGACTTCTTAGGCTCTGATACCAATTGTAAGTCCAAAAAACTACAATCGGATATCACAAACACCAAAACGAGTCGCGGAATAACAAGAAGATTGTAGAAGATGAAGAAAGAAGTCGATTGTATTGATTAGAAGTGCATACGATCTCAAAGGACCGTCTGGTACATGAGAACAAGTTTAGCAAACAACCAACAACCTAAACAAGACCTAGGTGCATCCTATTTATAGATTATAGGATGACCTAATACAAATGGGCAAAGCCCAACCCCTACGAACATTAAACACATCGGCCAAGCCCAAATCTAATCTAATAACAAACCCAAAACTAATAAACCCAAGACAAACGTAAACCTACAAGTACATGCCCTTACAATAACACATACACATAAAAAAACAAGAAGGGATGAAAACATTACCACTAGCACTAGGCTAGGGAAGATGAACAAGATTATGAATGAGGATTTTAACTTGGGTTTTGAGGTTTAAGCTCCAAGTTATGCTCCTAGTCTTCTAACACACCCTAAAACTTGAAGTATGACACATGAATTTAGTGTTTTTTTATTAACTAAAATTGAAAGGTGAGGTAGGGTAGTGGTGGCCGTGATTTTGGAGCGAGCAAGATAAGTTTTCTTGTGTTGTTTTCAAATAGAAATGTAGGTAGATTTATAATAGAAGAACATGCAAATCTCAATCATGATTTATACAATTTCCAAAACATGCAAGGAAGCCTTACAAGCCAGCACAAGCCAACAAGGGAGAAGGGATGGGTGTGTGCAGCCGTGAAAGGAGATGGGATGGATATGATGTTGTGGTTTGTATTTATGTGGTCTGGAATGTACTTCTAGGTTATTAGGATGTAATCTAGAGTGAGTAGGGCTTAATTAAGGTGTTTTTATAAAGATTTATGCCATTAAACTTAATTAATATTCTAGACATTGCTAAATAAAAATTTACACCTAATATTAATTTGGGTGTAGAAACGTTAATTAGTGAAGTAATTAACAAGAACACACAAATAATTTAATGCCAATAATTTAATATTCTAGGTATATTGGAACAATTCCCATCATTAAAATTCACTTGGTGATCACCAACGTTCATATCGTATATTAATATCGCTACGCGATATGATAATATCTATTATTTACCGATAGCAATTAACTGGGCTTTACTAGACTTTTATAGACTCAATTTTATCATTATTAGTCTAATGCACATAATTAATTTTAACTAGTTCAATTAACTGATTAATTGTCGGGTGTCACAATTTGATTAATTACCGAATCCAAGAAACCCCAATTGAGAGAGTCAAATGCCTTCTCAAAATCCACCTTAAAAACTTTGTTTTTTTTTTTTCGCTTTTTCCCCTAACCAATGATTTCATTAATGATAAGAGGCCCTTCTAATATACTTCTTCCTTCAATATATGCAGTTTGGACATCGCTTACCAAAGAACCGATTACCTTCTTTAATCTAGTGGCCATGATTTTGGACATCACTTTTGAAATGCACCCTGTGAGATTAATGGACCGAAAATTGTTAATGAATTGTGGGTTGGTTGATTTGGGCACTAGGGTGATGAAACTTGAATTACATCCCTGATTCAATTTGCCATGCATGTTAAAATAATCAAGCAAGAAAAAAAATCGGATTCGAAAATATCCCAAAACACCTTGATGAACTTGAAAGTGAAGCCATTGGGCCATAATGTCTTCTCCCACCCGAAACTCCAAACCACATCTCTAATTTCTTCTTTAGGAAAACACTTTACCAACATTTCCGACTGGACCGAAGATAAAGTCTTGAAGCCACTGTTAATAAAGCTCAATCTCATCTGAACTTGCTCCGTAAAAATGTCTTGGAAGAACCCTTTTATTGCTGATTTCAACTTGTGTGGTTGGGAAATCCACACATAGTTAAAGATGAGCCCATTGATCCAATTGTTTTATGCCCTTTTATAATACCATGGATAAATGACGAATTCTCATCCGCTTCAATGACCCACTTGAATTTAGCACATTGTTTAAGGTCCTCCAACCGACTATCGTCAAGTTCATTCAAAAGCTTTAAACTAGCCTATCTTTCCTTCACTTCTTCCTCCATTAAGGTTGTATTTTCAGCTTTAGAGTCCAAACTTTCCACCTTATTTTTAGGTCATTCAACAACCCATTATTTCTACGCTTTACTTTCTCACCCCAAGGCTTTACCGCCACTTTAATTGCCTTTAACATGGCAGCCATTAATTTATCCTAAGGGGTCAAAAGGTACAAACCCATTGTATGCATCCCGAACCAGATCTTTCAACTCGTCTTCTTTTAGCCATGAATTAAAAAAAATTGAACAGAGGTTTCCCAAAATTTACCTCGGAACAAAGTAGTATTAGTGGTTTGTGAGCCGATTTATATCTAGGGAGCCCCATCAATTTTGCTATTGGCCACTTAGATAAGAATGAGTTACAGACTAACACCCTGTCTATTTTACTAAAAACAATTTTCACATCGTCAGTCATGTAGGTGAAAGTGCATCCCAGCATGGAGTATTCTGATAGACCCGCGTTATTTATAAAGGAATTAATATAATTTGTTGTTTTAGTGAAAATTTTTCAGTTTTTCCGTTCCCTGACATAATTATAATCTCTAAGGAAGATCCAAGAACCAGGAAGCAATATCATAAGTGATAACAATTCAGACCAGTGTTGTTTCTTAAGGTTTTGATCCCGGGGTGCATAGACATTCACCTCTGGCACATCCCCACCTCCATTACAAAGACTCCCCACAGTGGCTAAAATGAAGAGATTCAACACCTTGGATTTTTGGTGAAAATTGTGGGGTCCTAGATACTTAATAATCCTCCTGATCTCCCAGATGCTTCAACGGAATCGAACATAAACTGTGTATTATCCTAGAAAGTAGTAGCCTGTATGTTTGAAGTATTGGCTATCTGAGTTTCCTCAATCGTTATGAAGCTAATTTTGTTATTCATCTTTAGATTCCGTAGGTGTTCCACCCTTCTCGAGTCACCCACCCCCTGATATTTACTTTTAAAAATGGGTGATATTTGACGCATGTTCACTAGCAATTTGGCCCCTTAACTCGTTGCCTAAACTTGAGACCCTAAAACCAACTCGTTCTCTTACTTAAATTGTTAGATCCACTTCTTTATCAACTCCATGTGACACCGTGTCTCCTTCCGGTGAGGATATCACAACGTCGCTATCTGTTGGCCCTTAGCAACTAACTTGTATCTATGTTTTGAACACGCACCATTCTTCCCAAGCCAAAGTGAATCTTTCATCTTCATGGAGGGGAACCTTAATTTTGCTTTGCGGGTATGGTATGGTACCTTCTTTCACTGGTAGGGGATGACTGGTTGGGAGAATTATCTGGAGATTGTGGTGTGACGTACAAGACGATATTATCTTTTTTGCTATGCTTCTTTGTTACCTTTTTCTTGGGCTTGTTGTTTATGATTTCCATGAGATTAAAAGGATCAGAGGACACTGGATCCTCCCTATCAATGTTGTGCTCATTACTTGCGGTTGGTGTTTCATTAACCACCTCGCCTCCACAAACAGGCTTTCAAGGCCCAGAGCAGAGTTATTGGACCAAACATTTAAGCATTTACAGGCCCTTTTTAGGTGGTGTGGGCGGTGTGTCAAGAGGTCCCAGACTATTGCATTCATCATTCACAAGTGGGTCCTCATAATATCTTGTTGGGAATCTCCTAGAAAGTTGTACTAGGAGAATTAACAGCCGCCACCCCTATTGTCTTGGAACTGCCCCTGCCCCCACATTTTTACAACCTCAATGCCAACTCTCCATCTTTCCCATCTGGAACGAACCTTTCACGTACTGTAACCAATGAACTTTCCGACCACTTTTAGTCATCGGATTTCTTAAGTCCGATGATTGAAGCGTAACATCATCCTCTGATATCCATATTTCATACGTATCCGTCCCCATCCCACCATGAGTTTGCAATTAATCCTGCAAACCTGACTAGTCAAAATCCCAAGCGATTAACCGATAGGTCCATGTAATCTGGTAAGGCCGTCGATGGTGAAACAACCTTAACCATCATACCCCCTATTCCATCAAACATATCTTGCCCCGAGAACTGTAGCGAGACACCTCTAGTTGATAACAAGGCAAGCCTCTAATATTGCAAAAATTGATCCTACCATTGAACCACCAAGAAGAACCACTTTGACTATTGTATCTCCATACTAACCACAAACTGCGTTGTTTCTTCTTAGGTTGAAAAGATGATAAGGACCCTTAGCCCACCTAAGTACTTGACTGTGAAACCTAAAATATTGTCAGACTCTAGTAACTCAACAAGATCTTTCAGGTAGTATGGGTTTTTAAACCCCGTCACCAGGGCGGTGTTTCTCCATAACTTCGATGCTCCACTCTCCTTTAAATGTATTTCCAACGAATTTTCCGACACTATCACTTCCTTGAGTCCCGTGATAGCCTCACTAAAGGTCTTGTCTTTTTGAACCCTATGTGTATTCCCAGTTCGTTGTTGGGGCTGTTGATGATATTGTTGTTAATGCTATTATGGTACCTCTTCCCCGAGTTCCACCTCTAATCTCCTACACGTGTCTATTGTACATGACATTCCTTGTCTCGGTACATGTTCATCCCTTCTTTACCAAATTTTGCTAGCCTTACAAACATCCTCCTTTTGTCGATTCTTACCGACCTAGGTCATGTCACAATGCAGATGTGTCTCTAACCCCCACAAACCTAATGAAACCAAAAGTGGTACCCAATGGGTCTTTCTTTCTGGGGACATACACGTCCGTCATTGTTCCAAAACCTTAGAATATCTCCCAGGGGAGATAGCTCGAATACCAATCTGGTAGATTGCCGGTGGAGTAAGTTGTCTCTATGATTCTTGGTCTCATGCGGTCGCCGTCGCCTTGTATTATTCTCATTCCTTTGTATCTTGCCACTTGCCATCTCTATTCCCTTCTGTCTATCCGTTCTCTGGTCACCTCTATTTCGGCGTCCATTCTCCATCCACTTTCGTGATATTAAAAGTATACACTTAAATAATGGAATAATCAATTAATGTTACTTGGGGAACATGTGGTACCCGAGGTAATCCCACACTCATCTTAACTTATCTTTTCACTCTTCAGTGATTGTTTACCAAATTTCGGGACGAAATTTCTTTCAACATGGGGATGATGTGATAGCCCCCAATTTCAGGTTAATACTTTAACCTAACCACACTCAGTTTAAACTTACATTCATAGCACTGCATTTAACTAGGGTTAGTTAAATGAGTCTACATTGGTAATTCAGGGAATTACCGGAACACACACACAAGTTAATTCTCGAACGTTGGTGACCAACACAAATAATAATTATAAATGGACGGTCTATACGAAAAATATACGTTGCATGAAAAATACGTGAATTATATGTTGTAACTGCAAACTGCAAGATGTTATGTGCTTTTATGTGAAAATTGTATAACTAAGGATGCATTATGGTTATTAGGGAAGTTATAATAAAACACTGTAACCCTAATCACTCATAAACTCATCATACAACAATTTCATATTCTAATCATTTTGGGCTTCACAAATCTCACACGCAATCATCAATCTTTGATCTTTCAATTCTTTAAGAACAAACTCTAGATCGAATCTAAGGTAATGCTTTATGTTATACGTTGATATTTTTGTTTTCTTTTGATTCCATGCAAAACCCTAGTTATCCAAACAATTAATATGTGGTTAGTGGATCATGCTTGAATGACTGAATGTGTGTTTGTGAATGAATGTGTATTGTTTGTCAGACACTAGGGATGCTATTGAGATAATAGAACTGTTAATCTATTAATTTGATTCGTAACATTGTAGAGATTAGAGTTTGATCACAGAACTGCAATGTAACTGTTACACTGATATTTGCTTATTTCGTGTTTTTGTGCGATTAGGGTTTAGTCCGACTTTGTAAAGTCACAAAGTCTGGGGTATTGGAAGTTAGTTTGATCCGAGTTATTGTTAAACAAGATTGTTCCAAATTTATAAATATATTCTGGGTTTATTTAAAAAGCTTCTGAGTTTATGTGTGTTTTTTATAATTGTCCGAATTTAATACAGATGAAACAAGGGATCCGATTTTTTATTATAAAGTTTCGGCTTTATATATGGGTATTGAGTCTGAGTTTTATTATAACGGTTCCGAGTTAATGATAAAGTCCGAATATATATACATCTATGCATGGGTCCATATTTATCAGATGGGTCCAGATTTTTGTGTGTTCCGAATTTAAGAAGGAAACAAGGGGGTCCGGGTTTCATAAGATTAAAGGGGTTCCAGATTTTATTTCTTGTCCGAGTTATACGTGGGGCCGGGTTCATATGGGTGTCCGAGCTTATACACTCCGAGTTTACACATTTGTGGATCCGAGTTATGTGTATAACATATGTTTTTGGGTTTCTTGATTATTTCCGTATTTATATGTATAATACCTAGATGTCCGGGTTACACATATATGATGACTTGATCCGAGTTTATTACACATATATGATTATTTGTTCCGAGTTTAGTTACACATATATGATTACTTGATTCGAGTTTAGTTACACATATATGATTCTTGTTCCGAGGTTAGTAGATGTATATGTATGATGTTCTGGATATGTATGTTAAGTCTGAGTTACATGTGTGAATGTTCACTGTATATTTGTTAACCAATATATCCGAGTGTTTATGAAGATTGTGCGATGTCCGAGTTTCTTAAAATGTTGCCAACAAGAGAAATCCTTCTACTGTGTGTACTGTATGTTAAACCTGTTAACCTAATCACAATAAACACTTGGTTGTTTGGAGACTTAGGGTATTGCAAACCCTACTTGTATACTTACTTACACGATGTTGTACATTAGGTCGCGTATAACGGACCTAACACTTATTTTAACGCTAGAAGCACTTTAATACATACCAAGCAAACTAAGGTGACTTCACTACTCTTTCACAAGCATACGTCCCCGGGGGAAAAACTATTATTCCTGGGAGGAATACTTTTTAAATGTTGTAGTTTTAGTTTTGATGTTGGTTAATAAACTCAAACTCTATCATGTAACTCCCTACTTTACTGAGCTAGTTGCTTGGGAGGCAACGGGGTATTAGTTAATAACGCTATTAGGTTTGACAAACCTCACACCGTGCTGGGAGCCAGGCGTGAACTAAGGACCTTAAACACTTTGATCAATGCTAATAGACATTGATGAGGGCACAACAAACATAACAGTCATATCGGTACCGAGTTTATTATTCTTGACATGTATTTAAAGCTAAACATTTACACGATTTACGTTGAACAAAACTGTGAACTCGCCAACTTTATGTTGACACACTTTTCTGCATGCTTGCAAGTTGTTAGATACATCAATGAAATGAATTGGAACTTGCAGTCTGAGGAGCTAGAAGTGTCATGGGGCATGTTGCTTAATGAACATTTAGTGTTATGCTTATTCTTTCGAAACAATTTGGTTTTGAATGTTTGAAACAATTACAATTGCTTCCGTTGAACATATACTTTGTTTGAAAGATAATTGTATTATAAAACAAACGCGATCCTTACATAATAGAAAATAATAATCATATAAACATTATGATTATAGATTGATAACTTTTCTCTTATTTTATAAAAAATATAGTAATTCAAAAAGTATCTAGAAGTTGTAAAAAAATTAATTTGAGTGTGTTATAAAACTAGCCTATTAGCAAAAGAATAAAAGAGAATATTAGAGAGAAAGGGATTGATATTATTAATTGAGGTGTGTCTTTTACAAAGGAATACAATGAATATATATAGGAGAAGAAGTCTTGGAGGACAAACCAATCTATTTAAGGAGTTGATAACCACATAATATAATATATTTATAACACACCGCCTTGGTTATCAACTTTGAACACATTGAGATGTGGCCTTGTTAAAAACATTGCCAGGAAAACCCTCATTAAAAACCTTACTAAGAAAACCTAAATAGGACAAAACTTAGTGAGGGAAAAAGAGTGGAACTTGAATAAATCTCCCCCTCATTATAATAGTATCCTTCAAGTGACTTGTGTCCATCTTCCTTGAAAGTTGCTCAAAAATTTTGTAGAATGACTTATCGCTTGATGCCTTGAAATGCAATCATTTATGTTGAGTAATGTTATAAAAATCTTCTTACTAAACTTCTAGCGCTTCCTCTTGCGAACAAATACCATAAGATCCATGACTATGTTGTGTTATATTCTTTACATCTACAAGACTAACGAAACTAGTTTTCATGGGTTAGTAAAATAGACACATATCATTCTTACCTTTAGGGTATCAACATATCTACTTTACCATTCGAATGTCTCCTCATTGGACATGTGCTATATCATGTTGATAAATTCAAATAAAAGATATATATATATATATATATATATATATATATATATATATATATATATAAACTTCTAGTGCTTCCTCTTGCGAACAAATACCATAAGATCCATGACTATGTTGTGTTATATTCTTTACATCTACAAGACTAACGAAACTAGTTTTCATGGGTTACTAAAATATAGACACATATCATTCTTACCTTTAGGGTATCAACATATCTACTTTACCATTCGAATGTCTCCTCATTGGACATGTGCTATATCATGTTGATAAATTCAAATAAAAGATATATATAAATATAAATATATATATATATATATATATAATCATGCATAGCTAGAAAGAAATATCAATGCACAATTGCACTTTAGCCATGGTACTTTTGGAATGAGAATCCTTACTTTGGTTCGATGATTATAGGCATTTCTTAGAAAACTGTCTAAACAACCTTCAACATACTTTAATATTCAGCTTTATCCATACTAAAAATGTCCCAGCATCTTCTGAATGTAGATGATCAATGGATAAAAATATGATCACAAATATACTCGAACTGTAGGTTGAGTAACAACTAGATTATGTCAGGGTCATTAAAAATTCTCCCTCTGAAAGCTCGACAGATTCTCTCGATGATGCCTAGACATCATCACTATAAACTGCGATTATAGTGAACTTTTGGAGAGGACTTTCGATAAAAATGTATAATATTATCAAATTTATATTGCTCTTTATCTGAATATCTCAAGTTGTACAACACTCGACTCGACTATTTTAGTCCATACCTTTTTATGAACATGATATATTACGCTCTTGAGGTTTTGATACCAAAGCTTCTTTCATTATTAATCCTTGAGGAAATTCTTTCCATCTTATCCAAATATGCATATACATTCACTCTTCTTTCATCATGAATACTTGTTTTTATTTCCAAAATCCATATTTGTTGGTGCACTTATGTCTGCACTTTGTCTGTATTCGGTCACAATGTAAAACGATGTCTTTGTTAGTCTGTAAGTTTGACCAAGTCAACCATCCTCCGGTTTGACTTGGCCAAACAGTCAACATTATGTGTGCAATTTGTTTGGTTCGAAGGATGGTCATCGAAGGATCACTTATATCCTTCAATGATGATAAGCTCGAAAGATGGACCTTCGAGAGATGGACCACGAAAGATCACATCCTTCGTGGTACATGTTGATCGTTCGAGCTCTTTGTGGTCGAAAGATGATCTTTCGACCAGTCTGCATGATCCTTCGACCAGACCTGCTGTGTTCGGGTATAAATACCCGTGTGTTGTGTTCATTTCGACAGTTAGACATAGTGAGACACTCAGACAGATCAGGAACACACACACACACTAGAGAGAGTTTGCAGAACTGATTTGCAAACCTTGTGCTTGTAACGGACCTTTCATACGTTTAATACAAGTGGTGTTAATCGTTGAACTTTGCGTGTCGTGTTATTGCGTGTTCTATCTCGGTTTGCTATTTCGGTTGGATTCCGCACAACCGGAGTGGTTCGTATACAAGGATTAGGCGACTAGATCCTCCCCTAGCCGGACCTACAAGTGGTATCAGAGCCTTGGCTCTTATCCTTGTTAAAACCGAGTGTTTTCGGGTGTTTCTCGGGTTTTAAAGTTCATATTTTTCTGGAAATATTGCTGTTTTTGCTGATTGTTCGTATAAAAACCTTGTCACATTTTATTGTCACATGTTAAAAATGGGTTTTTAGTGAAGTTTCAAGTAAAAACGGATTTTGGATAGTTGTCGGTTTGCTGATTGTTCGTATAAAAACCTTGTCACATTTTATTGTCACATGTTAAAAATGGGTTTTTAGTGAAGTTTCAAGTAAAAACGGATTTTGGATAGTTGTCGGTTTGCTGGAAATTTAAATATTTCTGGATTGTTCTTCATTGTGTTCTTCATAATAATACACTTTTGATCTTAAAATTGAATATTGAGAAGTGTTTGTGTGTTGGAAGTTGTAAACTGATTAAAATATTTGATCATTACTTGTTTGGTGAAACCTGCATGTTCAGAAGATATGGTCTGAACATACTATCTGCAGAAAGTTTCTACCAACCCGTCAACTTTTTCACCAACCTATCTGTCCTTTGTCAACTGTGTCAGAACCAATCGAAGGATATCCTTCGAAGTCGAAAGATCATCCTTCGATCAGTGGAGGTTCGATAGATAATCATCCTTCGAACCAAGGAGTATTTTCGAAACATACATCTTTCAGTCTACTACTCATTCTCGAAAGACAAGGATCCTTCGACTGGGGAGTCTTTCGAAGTCATTGTTCGACACTCAACAGTGTTCATCTTTCGGTCTACAGTACGTTTTCGAAGGATAAGGATCCTTCGGTGGGGAATCTTTCGAAAACATTGATCCTTCGAACCCTGTTGATCTTTCGAACAGGTGTTGAGCTTTCGACCCTTAGTCTGTTTGTATTTAACAGTTTGTGTTTTTCAAGTGTCTTTTGACAGGTATCCTTCGGCTAATCAAACATGAATCCAAGGTGGAATACTTTGGTAAATACAGATATGTATTTTGGCACTCCGTCATCTTCCGCACCGGCATCTTCTCAAGCCAATACAATTTCTGCCGGTCAATGGGCATTTGTGTCAAATCAAGTTCCAAGTGTTCAAAGCATTCTTTTAAGCGAAAGCGAAACTGGAAGTTTGAATAGACCTCCAAAGTTGATGCATTTATATGAATATCCAGGATGGATTGATAGATTTCATACATACGTTCTTGGTCAAAATACAGAATTGTGGTTGCGGTTCATCACAGATTTCGATCAAACAATAGAGGTTGCCGCATCATCTGCTGCTACGTTTGGAGATCTCTCGGAAGATCAGAAGAAAGTCTATGATCTAGAAAAGAAGGCATACGCAATTCTCACTCAGGCCTTAAGTAAAGATATCTATCATCAGTTTGTCAGTTATAAGACTACAAAAAGGTTGTGGGACGCGTTGAAGACAAGGGGCGTGGGAAATGAAACAACACGTCAATTGAGAAAAGAGTTGCTAAAGAAAGAGTTTGATGGCTTTACTTGTATGGAGAATGAGTCGTTGGGTGATTTGACAAGTCGATTTAATCACTTGTTGACTGAATTGACAAACTTTGGGGTAGCTACAACTCCTGTAGAGATTGTGAAAAGGTTTGCAGATGCGTTGCCGCCTCAGTGGAATACGTTCTTGGAAATCATGAAGTACAATGGTACTTTAGCCACAACGAGTTTCAACGACTTCGTTCAAATTCTAGAAAACAAGAATCAGGAAGAGACTCTGAAGGCAAAAAGAATTCCCGTGCCTCAAAATCCTGAAATGTATTTTGGAGCCGCTAGCACTTCTACAAAACCTTCTTCGCATGCTCCAATTCAAACAGCCTTTGTGACTAGCACAGATATGTATGGTAATACTATCCAAGTGCCGGTTCCTCCGAAGACAGACATGTATGGAAATCTGCTAGAACCAGTTCCTCAACAGCAACAACAAAGCCAACGACCTCTCAGACCAACTGATATGTTCGGAAATCCTTTACCAACAACTGATATGTATGGGAATCCACTTCCTCCTCCTCCTGTTCAATCCACCGTACCAACAGATATGTACGGGAATCCACTTCCTCCTCAACAGCAAGCATGCTATGGAAGTACATCATCTGCTGGTCAGCAATCAAAGCCAAATACAGTACGGCTCGACACCTCAAGCTTTTCTAAAGTTAGTGTGGAAGTAGCAAAAGAACACATGGAGCTGCTAAACACTGTGGTGAGCGCATACTGTGGTTTAGTAGAAGGTCAGATTGGCAACATTAATCTGACTCAAGAAGACTATCAGCAGATAGACAAGGAAGAGATGGAGATGATGGATATTAAGTGGGCCTTTGCCAGTGCTGTTAGGCGAGCGAAGGATTTCATGGAGAGAACGGGCCGAACCAGCTTGGAAAGCAAGAAAGACACCAAGTATGGGTTCGATAAACAAGCGGTTAAATGCTTCAACTGTGGTGAACGTGGCCATTTCAAGCGTGAATGTACAAGGCCATCTCAACATGGGAACCAGAATCCCTTCAGAGGTCAAGGCAACCAGCAGAACCAGAATAGGAACAATGTTCGTACGTTGGTACCTGTCAACAACCAAAGCCAAGCAGGACCATCAAATGCCAACCAGGCACTTGTGGTTCAAGTAGATGAAGGTTGTGACTGGTCACTACAGTTGGGAAATGATGCTCCGGATGGAACGGCGTGTTTTGCTGAGATTGTCAAGGATCTTAATCACACCAGTGGTGGAGAATCTTCCGCCAATGGTGGTGACTCCTCTGAGGATGAAGACTCTTCTGGTTACAGCAGAAGTTCGGATGAAGAATCCTCGAGCTCAGGTGATGATCATGTGGATGAGACATCAAATGCGTCAATCGATGCAAATATTGATGAGCTGTTGGAAGAAACTGCAGCAGGAATTCAAAGAAGATCTATCTTGGTGGATCAAGCTGCTTATTCTTCGTCTTCTCTCCATTCAGCCTTTATGGCGAATGTCGACAGTTCATCAAGTCAGGTATGTGTCGATGAACCCACTTCTGTTAGCTGTAATAACTGTGATAGTTTGCATGATAGATGTGCTGAGTTGGAAGCAAACATGTCTGAGTTGCAAGGCAAACACGATGCTTTACAAGCTAGTTTGTTTGAATTGCAAGACAAACATGTTTCTGTGAATGATAGGTGGTGTGAATTGCAAAGCAAGCATGAGTCTTTGCAAGAGAAATATGATGTGACATTTATTCATAATCAGAAATTGACAGTTGATATTTCAAAGTGCACTGAAGCCAATATGTTTTATGAAAACCATGAAAAGAATTATAAATCAATGATTGAAACATTGAAGAAAGATAAAACAGAGCTGACTAAAATGGTTTCCAGAAAACAAACTGATATTAATTTGTATATCACTCGTCTTGAGGTGATGCAAAAAGAAATGGCTTGTGTTAAAACAGAAAGTGAGGCGATCCGACTCAAGTTAGACAGTTATTTGAGTTCTAGCTATGTGTTGGATCACATCATTGATGTTCAGAAAGAGAAAAAGGATGTCACATGCATAGGTTACAAGAAATGTCCACCACCCGTGAGAAACAATTTTGATGCCTTGCCTGATGAGGAGTACAGAACTCACTTTGAACCATCTGTTCCTCTAGATGTTAATGAATTTGCAGCAGGACTCGGATACAAGAAAGATGTATCGTCAGATTCAGATGTGTCAGCAGATACATTTGTAACTGCTGAACCGAATCAGGATCCTCCAGTGGTGGTTGAGGATGTTGATTCTTCTGATGATGAGTCTGATGATACTGATTCGGAAAAGTCTGATGCAGTAGTCAAAGAAGAGGACATACCTCTTGAGAATCATATCCTATGTGATCCTCCCACAAAACCTGCTAAGACTGTTCCAACCGAGTCCACATCAGCAAAAGAGTCGGAGAGTGTGGATTTGCTGTACACTCTTGTTGGTGATGATAAAATCTATTCAGACAAAGATTTTCCTATTAAAAATGTTAATCAATCTTTAATCAGTAAAGTCTTTGAAAATTCTACAAGTAAGTTTTTGGGAAAGACAGGACCACATGTTACAGTCACACAGTGTCCTCCTATCCCAAAGGCTGAAGTTAGAAAACAATTTGGGAACAAGAAATTACCAACAGTGCCAAATGGTAAGGCACCGACTCAAGGTCAAAGGAAGCCGAATCAGAAGAAGAAGAAGAATGTGAACTTTGTGAAGTCGAAGGGAACGGACAAAATTGAAAAGTTTGCAAATCAATCTAACTTAGATTTTGTCCAAAAAGCAATAGTGATGAAAAGGAATGAACCAAGTAGTTCAAAACCTAGTACCTCGGGTTCACAAAGTTCATCATCGGCAAGACGACCACATGATACTTCGGGGTTTGTTGAACGAAGATCATGTTTTGAATGTGGTACAATTGGGCATATCATTCGAAATTGCCCGTATCTTCATAAGTTGAAAGCCAAAGAAGATGATCCCCGTGGCCCAACTGACCGTAGGCGATCTGTTTCTGTAAAACAAGATCCCCGACTCATAAGAGAAAGGGAAAAGAAACAGAAACGCCAACAGGTCAAGAAAATTGAAAAGGCAATTAAAACCGATGTGGTTCACAAACCATCTGTTTCAGTTAAACCAGATAATTCAAAGTTTTCAAAAACTTCAAACAATCAAACTGGTAAAACTCAACAGACCTGGAAACCGAAAACGGTTACTGAATCAGGGGGACCATCAAAATTTCCGAATCATCAAAAGGTGGAAGTTATTGTTGTTGATAAGAATGGAAGACCCAAGACCACAATGGCTTGGGTCCCCATCTCCAACTAATCGATTGAGTTTATGTGCAGGGTGTTCCAGGAGGAACTATCAGTAGTCATTGGATTGTTGATAGTGGGGCATCCAGGCATATGACAGGCGACATGAAGCTTCTCTACGACGTCAAATCTATTAGAGGAGGTTATGTTGCTTTTGCTGGAGATAAGGGCGGATATATAACGGGTGAAGGAATGATTTCCAACGGGGTTGTTAGCTTTGACAAGATCAACTTTGTGCAACAACTTGATCACAATCTTCTTAGTGTTTCTCAAATTTGTGATAAGAGGTTCTCGGTACACTTTGATGCTAATGGATGTTATGTGCTGAAACCCGGCTTCAAAATTCCAAAAGAATGGATTCTCTTGTCGGCTCCAAGGATAAATGATCTGTATGTCCTTGATATGAGCCAAGCTATCACAACGTCTGCACAAGCAACATGTTTCGTTTCCAAAGCCACAGAAAAAGACACAATCTCTTGGCACAGACGAATGGGTCACATTCACTTACGCAAAATGAATCATTTGGTATCAAATGAATTGGTGAATGGTGTTCCTCTTAAAAATTTCCATCTTCAAGACGTCTGTGTTTCGTGCCAGAAAGGAAAACAAACGAAGAAGCGACACCCCACAAAGAAAGTCAACACGGTGGCTGTTCCTCTTGAACGTTTGCACATGGATTTGTTCGGTCCTGTCAAGCACAAAAGCATTAGGAATGATCAATATTGCCTCGTGATAACTGATGATTATTCAAGATTTTCTTGGGTGGCGTTCATGGCACACAAGAGTGAAACCTTCGGTATTATCAAAAACTTGATCATTCAGATTGAGAATCTTTACAACTTGAAGGTTAGGCGGATACGTAGCGACAATGGTACTGAATTCAAAAATCATGCCATGGCGGAGTTTTGCACTTCAAAAGGTATTCTTCACGAATTTAGTGCAGCTTATACTCCTCAGCAGAATGGCGTCGCTGAACGTAAGAACCGCACATTGATCGAGACTGCTAGGACTATGTTGGTAGAGTCGCAGCTACCCATTCCATTCTGGACTGAAGCTGTGTCCTCTGCATGCTATACGTTGAACCGAGTCCTTACAGTCAAAAGGCACAACAAGACCTGCTTTGAGCTTATCAACAAACGGAAACCAGACTTGTCTTATCTTGAACCGTTTGGAGCTCCTTGCACAATTATCGATCCTCATGGAAAGTTTGGGACAAGATCTATCGAGGGATACTTTCTTGGGTATTCCACCCCAAACTTAAGAGTCTGGAATCTAGAGACTAAAAGGGTTGAGGAATGGTCTGAAGTCAGAGTACAAAGGCACACTTTACCAGTCAGAAATCCTGGTCAGCCTTGGATGTTTGAGTACGATGACTTTTTCAATTCGATCAATGTTGAAGCCGTTGAAGAAAGTGTTGCGGCAAGGATGTTTTTCGAGAGCGACAATGCAACAGATTCACCGTTGGTTCGTCCCATTATCGTCAATCAAGAACCATCTTCGGTGAACAATAATGCTCTCGACAATGAGGATTTTCAAGATGCTTCCGAATTGAACGAATCTTCAGAGGATGACGAATTTCTAGATGCAGATCAAGAAGCTCCAACAGCAGTTCATGGTACTTCAGAGGGTACTCCTCCAGTGGATGTCCCTCGAACAGCTGAAACTTCTGCATCATCCTCTTCGTCAATTCCGGGACTTGAATTGATTGCTGATCTCAATCTCAACAATCTGGGTTCAAATATTCCAGTTCAAGATAATCCAGAAACAAGGATTCATAATACCCATCCTCAACATAACATCATCGGAAATGTACAAAGTGGCGTTCAAACAAGAAACATGTTGCGAAACAACAACAATGCAGGCTTGTATGCAACTATCCGAGAATCTGGTCAACAGAATGATTGGTCTTTCGCGTGTTATGTCTCACAGGAAGAACCAAGAACTTGGAAAGATGCTTTGAAAGATAGCTCATGGGTTGAAGCGATGCAGGAAGAACTGCAACAATTCCAGAAGCTTGGTGTCTGGAAACTCGTAGAGAAACCTGCTGGATACAAGAAGATTGGTACCCGTTGGGTGTTTAAATGCAAGAAGGATGACCGTGGGATTGTTATTCGGAACAAAGCACGATTAGTCGTTCAAGGTTTTCGTCAGATTGAAGGAATCGACTACAACGAAGTGTATGCACCTGTTGCACGTCTAGAAGCCATTCGGATCTTTCTGGCTTATGCCTCATTCAAAGGTTTCAAGGTATACCAGATGGACGTGAAGAGTGCTTTCTTACATGGTGTAGTGGAAGAAGAGGTGTACGTCGAGCAGCCTCCAGGTTTTGAAGATCCTATCCATCCCGATCGGGTTTGGTTGCTCAACAAAGCTCTATATGGTCTACATCAAGCCCCGCGAGCTTGGTACGCAACCTTATCTAATTATCTGATGGAGAACGGTTTTCGCAGAGGTCTTATCGATTGTACTCTCTTCATCAAAGAACAAGATGGAGATCTTCTACTGGTACAGGTATACGTTGACGATATTATATTTAGTTCTACTAATGATGTTTTGTGTAGGGATTTCGAGCGTGTTATGCAGGATAAATTCGAGATGAGTGCTATGGGGGAAATGACCTTCTTTTTGGGCCTACAAGTACAACAAACCGAGTCTGGGATATTCATCCATCAGACTAAATATGTTGGTGACATCTTGAGCCGGTTCCAGATGTCTGATGCAACGCCCATCGGTACCCCATTGCCACAAAATCACGGAATTACTCCAGACTTGAAGGGTCAAGATGTTAGCCCCTCACACTACCGCGCGATGATAGGATCCCTTATGTACCTCACAGCATCAAGACCAGATATAATGTACCCAACGTGCCTGCTTGCCAGATATCAAGTGAACCCGAAGGCCTCACATCTTGCAGCTGTAAAAAGGATATTTCGTTATTTGAAGGGTTACCCTGACACCGGTCTATGGTACCCTAGGGATAATAACTTTGACTTGATCGCATTCAGTGATTCTGATTTTGGCGGATGCAAAATCGACGGCAAATCCACAACGGCTGGATGTCAGTTTTTGGGAAATCGCTTAGTCACATGGCAGTGCAAGAAGCAGACGTGCGTCGCTACATCAACATGCGAAGCTGAATACATTGCTGCCTCAAGTTGTTGCTCCCAAGTCCTGTGGATACAACAACAAATGCGTGATTACGGTTTTGAATTCCTAACTACTCCTATTTACGTTGATAATTCTGCTGCCTTACAGATCACTAAAAATCCTGTGCAGCATTCAAAGACTAAGCACATCGACATCAAATATCACTTCATACGTGATTGCTTTGAGAAAAGGCTAATCGATGTTGCTTACGTCCACACCGATGACCAACGTGCCGACCTTTTTACCAAAGCATTTGACAAATCACGCTTTGACTATTTATTATTGGTAAACGGCATTAAGGTCAAGCAAGAGTAATCCACATCGGAAAATCATTTTTGTAAATACCTTTGTGTTTTAAATTTGTCTTAGTTTATTGATTTTAGGGGGAGTAAATCCAAAATTTGAAAATCTAAAAACATTGAAAAATTTCAAAAACACAAAAACAATAGAAAAGCAAAAATGAGTTTCCTGGCGAGAAAAAGAGAAAATGATAGTACATCGGTGGTCTGTCTAAACCTCTTTAATCCTTAAATGAAAAACGATAAGCAGCTCTATATAAGATGTATCGGTAGGCTCACAATCATTTTAAAGTGTGCAGGGTGATATAAACTTAAATCGACTGAAGACTGGGTGGGAACCATTCATTGGCATATGGTCTTAGTACCGAAATTTCGTTTGAGAGATTGCCGAGGTTCTGAGATATTCGGTCTTTATGCTGCTTATCATCTGGGTATCATGGTTGTATCTTTTACCGAAAAATAACGGGGACGCAAGTCTAGATCTTCCATGATACTATACATACGTGTACATACTGCATACGACCTCAATAAGTGATCAACAATCACATGTCCTTCAAAATAAGTGATAAAATATCACAAATTCTTTCCGGGAGTCAAGTTCGTCTCTCTGCTGTACGAAAGTACTGACCTGTTCACGGACTTGCTCCTGTGCCCTCATGCATATGAAAATCAAGTTCCTCATCAATAAGTGATTATATCACATAGGGCTTGTTTTCAATTCAAAATAAGTGAGAATCTCACATCATATACGGTCAAACAGATGATAATCGGTATACTCACCGGTAAGATGAACCCTCGTGCATACCTTGATACGGGAATGTGTCGTGATGTGGATGAACACCGGTCGGTAAGTATAAATTATACCTTAACGTATCCCCTCGCCATGATTACATCTGATAAGTTGAGTTTAAGTGGACAACAATACCGATAATTGTTATAGGATGCTTATCTTAATGTTATCTAATTGAACAAAGAGAGTGTTTTGACATGACCGTACACTGATATGATTCTCTTACCCTCGAAACTCATAAAAAGAATGTCTGTATATATTTATTTTCTGCTTTCAGTCTTTACATTTGAAATATTCAAAAATACCAAAAAGATTTTAAGTGTGTTTTAATATAAACTTTATAAAAGCCAAAAAGATTTTATTTCTATCTTATTTTCGATCGTACGATGTTGGAACTCGAGTCTTCGTTACCTGAAACCTGAACGAAAACCGAAAACGACTAAATCTTCATAAACGGTCGAAATTTGCAAGTGTTGAAAGTTGAAATTGAAATTGATAAAATTTGTTAAACTTTCAAACTGTCGGACGGTGTTTATTTAAACAATGGTCACATGTGTGTCGTTTGCTTATGATATTCCAGGCGGTTGTTCTCATTACGCGTTTAGATTTCTTGCATGTGCAGATTCTAAAGGCTAGGAGAACATGGTCGATGACAAGCTTCGGAATGAAGACACGACGTGAAGGCACTCAAATGACAAAGATGATCGAGTTGCCGCTGACCATCATCAACACCACAAGGATCTCACTTCATAAAGAACAAGACTTTCACGAGCATAACTCAAGGGGGAGCTTATGTTAAGGGGGAGTTTGTCAACACACTTCCTACGTGAAACGGGGAGTTTGTTGATACACTTTCTGCTTTCAAGACGTGAAGACTTTGAAGATCCTCCGACATTGAAGACTTGAATAGAAGTCAAAGACTTGAAGACACGAGAACTTACTAGAATGAAGATCGAGACAAAGCAACAGCTGATTGTTGATAAACCAGACAAAGCTACAGCCAAGGGGGAGTTTGTTGGTGCACTTATGTCTGCACTTTGTCTGTATTCGGTCACAATGTAAAACGATGTCTTTGTTAGTCTGTAAGTTTGACCAAGTCAACCATCCTCCGGTTTGACTTGGCCAAACAGTCAACATTATGTGTGCAATTTGTTTGGTTCGAAGGATGGTCATCGAAGGATCACTTATATCCTTCAATGATGATAAGCTCGAAAGATGGACCTTCGAGAGATGGACCACGAAAGATCACATCCTTCGTGGTACATGTTGATCGTTCGAGCTCTTTGTGGTCGAAAGATGATCTTTCGACCAGTCTGCATGATCCTTCGACCAGACCTGCTGTGTTCGGGTATAAATACCCGTGTGTTGTGTTCATTTCGACAGTTAGACATAGTGAGACACTCAGACAGATCAGGAACACACACACACACTAGAGAGAGTTTGCAGAACTGATTTGCAAACCTTGTGCTTGTAACGGACCTTTCATACGTTTAATACAAGTGGTGTTAATCGTTGAACTTTGCGTGTCGTGTTATTGCGTGTTCTATCTCGGTTTGCTATTTCGGTTGGATTCCGCACAACCGGAGTGGTTCGTATACAAGGATTAGGCGACTAGATCCTCCCCTAGCCGGACCTACAATATTGTACACTACTTGTACACTTTTTATTGAGATATCATAACATCATGTACAAGTTTTCTATGTATCTTTATTGGTGCACAAGAATTACATCGTTAATATGTTTCAATTCACCTTTAGGTAACTCATCAGAAGTTCAATCGTATTCAAATATAAATATGTATACAATGATCATATCGTTCTTATTGTTCTTGATAACTTTATTTACATTCTTTTAATAATTTAAATCCTCTAGAGACTTTCATGTAAACTTTCAGTATCAAGTGATAAATATCATTCATAAGACGCATGTCAATTCTCTCTTTAATATTATTACCAGACTAATTAAATATTGGAAAGCTATTGTATCCACCACTGGAGAATACAATGTGACACCCCAGGAAAACCAGGAAACTAACGCAACATAACTAGCTTCCTCAGTAGCCACGAGCTAAATTTCGGGACGAAATTTTATTAACAGGGGGAGAATGTGACAACCCTCATAATTCAATGTATCCGTACGATTTATTTATAATAATTAAAGTGCTTGATGACTGTGCTAAATCACTTAACTGCTTTCTGATTACTATGTTATACTTACATGTGCTTGTTAACATACTAGTAGTGTACAGAAAAGTTACTAAATAGTCCGGTATGCTTTCCTGAGTGTTGAGAATTAAAAATGTTACAAAAAGTATTATAAAAGACACCTTACAGATTAATTAAGCACTTTAATGGAACACCACCCAACCGAACAACCGGACATTACCCGGAACACCAAAATAATACTAGAAGCATTGTTTCTATTCTTCTGAGCTAGTTAGGGTCCCCGAACACCCTAACACACCATATAATATATGACACACCATAATGCACCAACTTAACACTTGAATTCTAACTAACTTGCAACTAAACCATTTGAAACCCAACCCTATACCCCCCCCCCCTTGGGCCGTTTACATGGGGCTTCACACCCCATTATTTTCTTGATTAAAATATTGGATATGTTGTGTACTCTTGAAACACAATATCCATTAGACAAAGAGGTGATGGGGGATTATAAGAATGACCAAAGGGACTTGACTACACTCATCACCACCATCACAATACTTGCAACTCTTTCTCCCTTCTATCCTTGGTTCGGCCGAGACCCACCACACCACCATCTTCAAGTTTCATTCCAAGCAATCTAAAGGCATCCAAAGGTGTTAGAGATCATACAAACAAGCTTAGCGTGTTCGGAAGCTCAAGGACCTCTCTCATCTTCTTTTAACCACAACTTTTCTACACTTGAACTCCCCTAGCCTTGAGCTAGTGGTAAGAACTTAGATCCTTGTATTTTCATGTTATTTAGAGTGGTTAATAGTTATTTTATGATGAGAACCCATGAACACTAAAGGATCATAAACAAAGTTTTGAACATAGAGCTAATCTAATGATGAAATGTTGTTGAAATGTGATGAAGTGATGTTAATATGAAGTTGTTTTGATTCTTGTTGATTACCTGATGATTTGCTTGTTAATATTGATGTTTGATGTTGTTGTGATCACTAAACATGTTAACGGAATCAATCGAACACGAGTTAGAAAGCTAAAGGCTGAAAACAGTTTCTGTCCAAGCTTTTACAGCCAACTTCAGTTGGCTGTAAACAGGTCAATATTTAATGAAAAATGGATTTTCTTGAGTCTATAACAGGCTATTTCGAAATACGGTTCTAATGGCACCAGAATCATAATTTTTGGACTTCGTTTACTATTTTTAAAGATCTGTTTTTGGACAGCAGCTCAAGCTGCATTTTTACTGTTGAAAATATGCGTTCTGTTTTCCATCATAACTTGAATTCTGTGTAGAGTTAGATCATGAAATTTGTATTGTAGATGACCACCGATGTATTTGTAATTCTCTCACTGGAATTTCATAAATAGGACTCTCGATGAATTTTAAATAAATTATTCCGTGGACTGCAGTCAGAAAAAGATAAATCTGATTTCAGTGCGGAAAATGAATTTTTATAAAATATTGGTAATGAATTGGATCCCGATATTTTTACACAATAATATTTGGATCGTTTAAGATATTCTGTAAAAATTTAGGAATTTTTGGAATAAGTTAACTATTTTATTAAAATGCCCGAAAACAACCCAGTTTTGGATATTTAAATTGAAATGACATAAGTAGTAATTTGCGTGTCTAAATGTCGAGTATGTTATCTGAGGATGATCTAACATGTTATATGTCAATGAAAGTGATATGTGCAATATCGTATGCTTGTTCTTGAGTAGCTATAGGTGGAATGTTTATATGAGCGTGAATTATTAAAGTGATTGCATGTTATGTAGTAGATACATGTAGGAACTTTGTGCTCTATTTGAAACCACTAAATGACTAACTGGTAATCATATTAGGACGTGATTGACCGACCTTGACTGTTAGCTATATTTGAGAATCTAACCGAGCAAACCGAGGTGAGTTCACACTTTTCTACAAAGCATGGTAATTCCCGGTGGGAATGGGAATGGGTTCAGGAATAGGGATTCCTCGTCCTTTGGGACGTGTTCAGGAATGTAAATTCCTCGTCCTGTTGGGACGGATTAGACTTACTAGACTAGAACTCTATCACCGAAGTCCCTCCCTTTGTATCGACTTAATCGCCGAGGCTATGGCGAGCGGGTCATTAGTTAATAGCGCTATTAGGTTTAACAAACCTTACACCGTGCCAGTCGGACGGGCGTGTACTAATGGACTATGGCACGTCGGTGATGATAGACACTGACGCTAGGGCACAATTAATTTTCGTTAGTAGTCGAAATGATAAACGAGTCTGGTAGTTTAAATAATGGGGTAGCCCCTACGGCCGGAGTGCCGGGCTGGATAGCCAGGGAAAGTGGACATGGGATGGTTAACGGATAAACGAATTCGAACTATGGGGTAACCCCCACGACTGGATAGCTGATTAAGATTAAACTACGTTTTTGGAAACAACTATAAAATGGACAACCAACCGTGAACTCACTCAACTTTGTTGTTGACTCGTTGTTACATGCTTTGCAGGTCGCTAGATGCTATGGGGCTTGCAAATGAAGGTGGTCGTTGTGGGATGCAAACTATTATGTCCCGTACTCAATAAATAAACTTTATGAATTTATGAAACTTATGTTCTGGGTCTTTAAACTTATGAACTACAAACTTATGTTTTGGTTTAACGTCTTATGCTTCAACTGTTTGATTTGAACTCGGTTAACTTCCTCTTGGTCACCAATTGTATTGTGGTTAGTTTTATTTACTTAAATACGTTGTTCAATATGATTGGTGGTTCGATCCTGGTCATGTCACGCCTCCAAGCGGTGGTACTCCGCATGGTGGAATTTGGGGGTGTGACATACAACTCCTCATAATCAATTTTAGATCTTTGTGAAATCCTTGTGCCACCAATTTTGCCTTATACCATTTTCTTTTTATTTATAGTTTCGCATAAAAGACCTATTTGTTTCTAATATGTTTTACAACCTTCGTTGTATGGACTACTGGTCCGAAACTTTCCATTTCAATAGAGAATTTAACTCTGCCTTATTTGTGTCTTTTCGTTTTGGCCAATTATTTCTTTGTTTTCATCCATAGGCAGATCTTAAATCGTGATCCTCATAATTTCATCATTACAAGCACTATATTATATACTAAAGTATAACGATGTTGATTTTTTTTCGATTCCATGTACTTTTTAGACATGATGCTACTTAACGAGATCTGTTTACTTTCAGGTATCTGAGGTTCTTCTTGAACCTTCATGTCTAATGTTTCTCCAGGAGACCCTTTTACATACCTCGACTTGACCATCTTCATTACTTGCTTCCTTTCTCGAGGATTTTATTTTTTTGGAATGGACTAGTTTACCACGCTTCGAGCGTGCCATAGACTCATTACCGATATATGTTGTCCTTTTGAGACAATTATCTTAGTCAGAGCATTAGCAGTTGGCATATATGACTTAACTAGTCATTCTTTCAGGTCAGTGAATGCATCTGGTAATTGATTAGCTAATTTTTGTGAATAAATTATCCTTTGAACTTCTAGTTCATAGTTTTTAGTACGAGGATCAATGATAATTTATTCTAACCCATCTCTATTTCCAACTGCTTTTAATCTCCCCATAATGTTGGAATGTTATCCATTGAGATGAATATTAATTGAGCTATAAACAAATATCTCTTTAATGTTGTATACATCAACATATATTTCCAACCACCTTTTGAGGTCCCATCTTTGTGCATTTTGTTGGATCAATTTCAATATTTACCGCACAACCAAAATCTTAGAAGGGACATCTTTGGTTCATGACCAAAAACCAACTATAACGAGGAGAAAGTATTACAACATGTTGGCTTGATGTGAATTAATGTTATTGCATGTAAAATTACATGTACTCATATATAAACATGAACTTGCTCTCATGATTATTGGCATTGCTATTAATCGTAGACGTTTAGTGATCGTCTTAACAAAAGCGATTCGTGTATAAACATAATCTACAGGAAATTCAACACTTATTCCACCGATCATTAATAGCTAGGGAAATAAACTTATCATCACTACTAATAAATACATGCAATCGAGAATATTGTGCTTGCTATCTTATTAGCTAAGTCATAAATTACACAAACATCAAGTTGTGAATTTGATAACTATTTAGACGATGCATTGATTTAAAACACTAAATGGTATCATGTTGGGATACGCGTATCCTTTAATCACTTCCAGAATATTTAGGGAGACACACCCTCCTCTATTTAGCAAAATATAAAATTTCCCTTAAGAGCAAACATTACATGCTAATTATCAGCTTGAAGAATCTTCTAGCTCTTCATTATGTTTCACATCATCACTGACTTGGTGTGGTCTAACCGGTCATGCCAATCATCAAAACCTTCTAGCTTATGATTATGATGTATTAGTTGCACTTTGTTTTATGTGCACATTGTTTGTGTTATAAATATATAAAATATGAGAAACATCCTATTATCATCTCAAACTTTCAATGCTTTATTTTGATATGATTACTCCCTTTATTTACCAGTTCTAGTGGTCCATCTCATTATTACCACGACAATTATTACAATTCTCATGGTCGATCTCATCATTAAAATTTTATTAACTATGTCCATGATCACAATGATCAAATATGTATTCACGGATCAGAGTAAAACCAAACAAGTTTCATGGTTTTCCATTATTTTCTCGGGCATACGGATATATAGTCAGTTCAAACCTTTCATACTCTTTTAATAATATTACTACTTCTAGAGCATATTTGATGTGTAACAAACAAAAATTGTTTTATCCGACTTTCTCGTGTAAATAATCTTCTCTTTGCAAACCATAACTTTGGTTTAGTTGTTCTCTCAATACTATCTACATAAATGATGATATAACATGTCACCATATAAAACGAGTTATGATACAACATTATGAAATTTTTCACCACTTACGAACAAATGTGTATAATTTATGTATAAAATTATCACAATTTAGTCAATCACAAGTATACTATAAGTTCAAATATAAACACATATCAAAATCAGCATAAATGTTGGATGATCCGTTCTATTAATAAAAGAAATTTATTCCATCTATGTTTAACATTATTATTGGATAAACAACACTTAATTATCTAAATAGATAGATTTTGAATCATATTTTTTCATATATGAAATAAGGAAATCATGGTCGATACTCCATACATATTTGAAAATATATAAAATCAAAACATATTTTATTATGTAATAATAAAATATTGCCTAAAAATAACAAACAATAATTTATGGATTCAAAATATTATTTCTATGTAAATTCTATTTGATAACAATTATTTCTCACAACACAAATATCATCACAAATATTAATATACTGCATGGGGTACATTTTCTTTTCAATCGGTAGTTTATACATCCAATTTTATGTAAATACTGATTTTATCTATGGATTTAAAATACATTTTGTTAATTTAAAAACCACGCATATTTCAGAATCTTGGAAAATTCATAATGTGAAAGAGCACTAATCCCATCCAACTTAATACCAACGTTTCAAATCATCCATCATATCTAACGAAATCAAACCAAAATATTTGATTTGTTAAAAAATAGATATTTTATGAATCTTGATTTAACCCAATATCGTATGTATTTTAGGATTATAATAATAATTATAAATCTTGATTTAACTCAATATTATATAAATTACACATTATTTCTGAGATTTTTTGAGAAATTTAATAGAAAATAGTGAAACAGATCTTTAACAAAAACTAAAATTATACAATTACAAAATTGATAATTCAAATTTTATCAAAATTGAAACTTAATTCACATCTTAACTCAAAATTTATACAACGTAGATTATATATAAAATCTACATTAGTCCATTCATGTTTATTTAAACAATAAATTAATTAACGTAAAATAAAAAACTACTTGAAACCTATAATTTAGTTTCACATTTATTTTAAGTGATGGGTTAGTTTAAGAAAATATATATATATCATATATATCTTTTTATAGGGTTTTCCCCTTCCTTTATATGGCTTTACCCAGAGCCGCAAGATACCAATAAGAACCCAAACAACCCGATCCACTTTGTTTCTAATTTGCGTATTCAACTGATGATAAACAAATTAATAAATATATAACATCAGAAGTGTGTGATGTTACCTGGATGGACGGAACACTAACCGTAGGGTTTTGTGTTTGGAATCACCAATAGGGTTGTGTTATGGTATGGTGGCTTACAATAATGCGATCCGACTTAAAAAGCAAGTCGTCATAACGTGTTATAAAACAAGCATATTAGCAAAAGAATAAGAGAGAATAATAAAGAAAGGGTATGATATTGTTAATTGAGGTGTGTCTTTTACAAAGGAATACAATGAATATATATAGGAGATGAAGTCTTGAAGAACAAGTTAATCTATATTATAAATTGAGGTGTGTCTTTTACAAATGAATACAATGAATATATATAGGAGATGAAGTCTTGGAGAACAAGCCAATATATTTAATGAGTTGATAACCACATAATATTATATAGAGTAAAATGCTCGGATGGTCCCTGTGGTTTTGTAAAATAACACCTATAGTCCCCACCTTTTGGGAAATACACCCGTGGTCCCTGTGGTTTGACAGTTTGTTACTCAGATAGTCCCTAGAGTGGATGGCGGTTAGTTTTCTCCGTTAAGTCCATTTGAAATTACAAAATTATCCTTGCTTTTATTAAAATATAAGAAAAAATAATCACAAACACATATATATATCTACACAAACACACACTGACTATCTCTACTCTCTCTCTCTCTCTCTCTCTCTCTCACTCTCTCTCTCTCTCTCTCTCTCTCTCTCTCTCAGGCAAACCCCTACCACCACCACTTGCCACTAGCACCACCACTTGCCACCACCCCCACACCACCACCTTCCACCCCTATCCCCACCCTCATCTTCTCTGAAAAAGACATTCCCATCGGCTTATTTCCGTCACTGGTGTTGGCCCATGAAATCCTTCCTTGGAGAATAGATGATACAAAAGCCAAAACTGGTTCTCAATAGTTGATCCACAATAAGCAGTGTTTGAACTTAATTCCCTCCAATGGCAGTGGCTTCTAACAACTGATGATCCTAAAGACTGTTATGTACAAAGACTGTTCTATCAAAGCTCTGCTGATTACAAAGACTGTTAAGGCCTATCAACTGCTGATTGTCAAAGTGCTGTTGAAGACAAAGTACTGCTGGAATCAAAGGCCTGGTCAACCTAGAGGAAAGCACTGCTCAGACTCATCAGTGATTAAAGCATCATCAGTGGATTGCTTCATCAGTGCTTAGTATAGTTTGTTTATCAATGTAACAGTGTTTTGTATGATCAGTGAGGTTGTTATAACTATTAGCTGTCACTGTCTAGGTGACGTCAGCAAAGATGCTCAGTGGTTAGGACTTGTACTATAAATAGACAGTGCCTGTACTATTCTATTTAGCTCCTTTGCACACACACTCATCTTGTACGAATAACCATAGTGAGCTCAGGCTGAGGGGGAGTTAGTGTTCATGCTTGCATAAGTTAAATTATTGTAATCTTTCAATCTTTTAACTATGAAAGCATTGTATGATCAAAGCTAATCTTTCCATGATTATGTTACAAAGTTTTACATTCATTTCCGCTGCAAATTATTCTCTGTTTTATCTTCCTTCATTACTATCCTAATTAAAACAAAACAATCAAGTCAAACTCAGATCCTAACAATTGGTATCAGAGCATAGGACAGTCAAATTCGATCTAACAATCAATTTGACATAAAAGTTCAGCTCAATTTCATTGATACTAAGTTGTTCGTATCAGTTGAAAAATAGAGTATAAGTGTAATCACGTCTAAAGTTGATTATTCGAAAACTTCTGTAAAACAACCAAGATGACTTCACACTCACAGGACCCTCACAACATCAGAACGCTATTCAAGCCACCTATGCTTTTCAGATTTGAATACAATATCCGGCAGCGTCGGTTGGGCCATGTGTAGCACGACCTGCTGGAAGTCTGTCATCTTTTGGACCTCATGTTCCAATGGTGTCAAGCACAGAAGATCCTAAGGCCCAATTGCCTAAAAGCCTTGAAAATTACTCAGATCAGGATTTTCAAAAAATTGAATTAGATGCAAAGGATTTTAGCATTGTAGCCTCAGCTCTCCCAAATGACATACATGCTGGACTATTACATTGTAACAGTGCCAAAGAGCTTTGGGATGCACTAAAAGAGCAGTTCGGTGAGATAGAAGAGGTCATAGAAAACAACAGGGAGGTTTTAAACCAACAATACGAAACGTTTTGTCATGTTAAAGGAGAGTCATGACCCAATAGTTTGAAAGATTTAGTTGTCTCATTAGTGAACTTAAACTGGTTAATGTTGAATTTGCAAAGTCCACTTTAAATAGTAGGTTTCTTAGATCATTACCAGATAAGTGGGACACTATAGCTTTTTTGACCAGAAATTCTATGGGATTCAAAGAATTAAGTCTGACCCAACTTCATGGTAGGATTCTCACCTGTGAGAGAGAGCTGAACCAGAAAAAGAAGTTACAGGAATCTGGAAAAGTTGCTGATGATTACACTTTTGGTAACACAACACTTTTGGGTCAAGAAGAGTCTTCTGGTGGTAGTAAGGACCAGATTTATGATCATTACATTGACATAACTGCAGGTGGAGCCTTCAACTCTGAGCCTTACTCACCCAATTATGCTTTCATAGCTAATGGGGAAAACCAAAACTCTGACAACTTATCCTTTGAACTCAATGACCTCTAACATTTTGATCCCACTGATCTGGAAGAGATGGACATTTTGCACCAATTGGCCTTGTTGAGTGTAAGAACCAGTAAGTTTTACAAGAGAATAGGTAGAAAGTTTCCAGGACTGCATGGGAATTTAAAAGTGGGGTTGGATAAGTCCAAAATTAAGTGCTACAAGTGTAACGGGCTTGGTCACTTTGCTAGGGAATGTAGGAGTCAAAATAGTGGTCCAATCATTACTCATCCTAGCCCATGACCTCAAAACACTGTGCACTATTCCCAATATACCCATGCTCCTCATATGCAAAACACTGCCCATTTTGCACAACCTGTAAATACTGTTCCAGTGCAATATGTTCAAACCACTGTTCCACAAATCCAGTATGTCCAAGTCCCTCTCTCTTAAGTCTAAGTGCAGCAACCTGCACCATAACATACTGCATAAACATCTGCCCGAGCAGAGGCCAGTCAACAGAGTTTCTTTACTCATGGCTTTGTTGATTGGAGCAGTATGCCTGATGATTTGACTGATGAAAATTTTGCTCTATTTGCTAATTCTGATGGTCCTTGTGATGAATTTTGTTTTATGGCATTAGAGTCAATACCAGAAGGGCAGGAATCTGATGAAGTGGAACCCAGTGCTGAAACAATGGATGAAGTTGCTGAAGTAGTGGTTACTGCTGTTGTTGGTGAACAAACGTTAGAGAAGAAAGAACCTGAACCACTGTTGGAACCTCTTGCTGATCATGGGATAGAAGAGTGTGTGAGGATGAATGTGACTGTGACATGATGGCTGCAGCTAAGGGAGCTTCTGCATGCTTAGATAGTTTATCGTATGTAGATAGTGGAGGCTCCAGGCACATGATTGGATGTAGAGCCCTACTCAAAGATTTCAAAAAACATGGAGGGGTGATATATCCTTTGGTAATAGTTCAAAAGGAAAGGTGTTGGGGTCAGGGACAGTTCAGGCTGGGAAGCTCAAGTTTGAGAATGTCAATCTTATTCAATCTAAAGTTTAACCTACTTAGTGTTTCACAAATGAGTGACAAAGGCTATAGGTCATTCTTCACTAAGGATAACTGCAAGATTGTTGGGCCAAAAATGGTGAAAAAGATTAAAGAAATCACAGCCGGGGGTAAAACACAGCTTGTTGCTCAAAGGAGTGGCAATGTGTATGTAGTTGATATGTCAAAAGATAACCCAATGACTGATGCTTGTCTGTTCTCAGCTGCCTCTAACAAAAAGACAGAATTATGGCACATGAGACTTGGGCACATAAATCTTATGACTATCACTACACTCTCAAAACAAGGCCTTGTAAGAGGTCTTCCACAAAAACTTTTTACTTGTTCTGAGCATTGTGTTTCCTGTCTAAAAGGTAAACAACATAAAAGCTCATACAAGTCCATTGAAGAGTCCAAAACAACCAAGTGTTTGCAAATGCTGCACATGGATTTGTTTTGCCTAGTAAAAATTAGGAGTTCGAAAAAGAAAAGATACTGTTTGGTCATTGTAGATGATTTTTCTAGGTTTACATGGACTTAATTTTTACATTCTAAAGATGAGACAGCAGGTATCTTGCAAGACTTTATCAAACAAGTTGAAAAGCAATTTGACTTGCCAGTAAAAATCTTTAGAAGTGACAATGGAACAGAGTTTAGAAACAAGGAGTTTGATGAGTTCTGTGTGTCAAAAGGGATTGTAAGACAGTACAGCATCCCAAGAACACCAGAACAAAATGGGGTAGTTGAAAGGAAAAACAGAACACTGATTGAAGCTGCCAGGACAATGCTTGTAGACTTAGGTTTACCCTTAACTTTTTAGGCAGAGGCTGTAAACACTGCTTGTTATGTGCAGAACAGAGTTTTGATTAACCCCAGGCATCAAAAGACTGCCTATGAAACTCTGTTCAAGATCAAACCACTGATCTCATATTTTAAAATCTTTGGCTGCCCATGTTTTATTCTAAACTTAAAAGATTCAATTTCAAAATTTGCAGCCGAAGTAGATTGTGGTTATCATCTGGGATACTCAACCACTGCCAATTTCTATAAAGTGTTTAACAAAAGGACCAGGTGTGTGGAAGAGACTTTGAATGTAAAGTTCAATGAACTCTCTTCACTAAAGATCCCTGCAAACCCTGCTGAACTGTTTGACCTTGACAAATTTACATTTGAAGATGTGTCTATCCAGACTAACCATGCAGGTACCCCCACAATCTCCATCACAAGAATATGGATATGATGTTGTGATCCCACAATACAAAAACACATCCTCCACCAGAGCAGCAGATATTCAAAACAGCTGTCAAAGCTCATCCACTGCTGCATCAACAGTTGTTGACCAAAGTAGCCCTCTAACCTCTGCCATCTCATCATCTCCAACCACTATTGATGGATTTGATGAACCAGCTAACATCTGTTGGAGACTTTGATGAACCAACATCTGTTTGAAATGGAGGTGGAGGAATGGGAGGATCTAATCTTCCTTAAATCTCATCCACCTGATCAAGTGATTGGCAACATCAATGAAGGGATTCTCATAAGAAGTCAATCTCAAAACATTTGTCTTTTTGCTGGTTTTCTATCACTCCATCAACTAGTTAAGTACCAAGAGGCACTGAAAGACAATAGTTGGGTAGAAGCTATGTAAGAAGAGCTCCAACAGTTCAAAAGACAACAAGTATGGAAACTTGTACCACTGGCAGAGGAAGTTAGTCCAATTGGCACAAAGTGGGTCTTCAAGAACAAGACAGATGAAAGGGGCATTGTTGTCAAGAACAAAGCTAGGCTTGTGGTTCAAGGTTATAGACAAGAAGAAGGCATTGATTATGATGATACATTTGCTCCTGTAGTAAGATTTGAAGCCATCAGATTGTTCTTAGCCTTTACTGTCAACCACAACATCAAGGTGTATCGAATGGATATCAAGTGTGCATTCCTCTATGGCAAAATTCAGGAAGAGGTATATGTTTGCCAACCTTCTGGTTTTGAAGATCCTTTTTATCCTGATCATGTCTACAAGCTAAATAAAGTTTTGTATGGCTTGAAACAAGCACCTAGAGCCTGGTATGAAACTCTTTCCACTTTTCTCATCTCTATTGGATTTACAAGAGGTAAAATTGATAAAACACTGTTTTTAAAATAGAGAGGAAAAGATTTGATGATTTTCCAAATTTATGTGGATGGCATCATTTTTGGAAGCACATGCAATGCAATGTGTGAAGAGTTCAGACAACTCATGACAGTAGAGTTTGAGATGAGTGCAATGGGTGAACTCCAATGCTTTCTTGGTCTCCAAGTTAAGAAATTGCAAAATGGTACTTTTATTCATCAAAGCAAATATGTAAAAGATCTTTTGAACAAATTTGAGATGAATGATTGTAAACCATGTAGTACACCCATGGCAACCACAAAGTTTGTCATATCTGATGAAAAAGATGACTTGGTTGATCAGACCTTATATAGAAGAATGATTGGGTCTTTATTGTACCTAACTGCATCAAGACCAGACATCATGTTTGCAACATGTGTTTATGCAAGATCCCAGTCAGCACCTAGGAAGTCTAACCTCATTGCTGTGAAAAGGATATTCAGATACATAAAAGGTGCTCCCACACTTGGTATCTGGTACCCTGCTAATGGGAATGTTAAGCTTTCAGGTTTCTCAGATAGTGATTTTGCTGGATGCAACACCACCAGAAGTCTACATCAGGAGGGTGTCAATTCCTAGGCAATTTCTTAGTGTCTTGGCAAAGCAAAAAGCAAGCAGTTGTTTCCACATCCACTGCTGAGGCAGAATACATTGCTACTGCAAGCTGTACAACCCAACTGTTGTGGCTTCAAAATCAGTTACTGGAGTTTGGTATAACTGCTCTAAAGACTCCTCTCATGTTGGACAGTCAAGCAGCTGAAAATATCATCAAAAATCCAGTTTCCCATTCAACCATCAAACACATTGACATCAGACATCCCTTTGTGAAGGATTGCTATGAAAAAGGTTTGATTTCTCTGCATCATGTTCCAACTAAGGATCAGCTGGCAGATGTGCTAACAAAAGCATTAGACACATCCACCTTTGAAAGCTTGATCTCTAGGATTGGCATGCTTAACTTGGATTAGAAGGCTAAACCCTTCTTATCCTTGAATAAAAAACATTAAAATGTTTTCATAAAATCAAAAATCCATCCTTAAAATTAGTTAAAATGAAAAATTTTTCATAAATCCTTAAAGTCTGTCCATTTCCACTGTTTGTTTCAAACCTCTGATAGTTGGAAATTCACCCACTGCTGAAAGACAACATCTGTTTCTTCATTTCCTTGTTGACAATTGTTGACTAAACATCAGTGTTTAAACCATTGATGTCTATCCACTGATAGACAAAAATCAGCCACTGATATCTCATGCACTGTTCCCAACCACTGTTATTGCCCATCAGTGGTTTCCAAACAACTGTCATCCACTTTGTTCATCAGAGGTTGCCACGTGGGCAGATGTTAACCATCCGATCTTTGAAATTGCTGCCACGTCAGCACTCACTAAAACCTGAAAAATCCCCAAATAGAGCTTTTACTGTCGTATCGAATTCAAAAAATTCTACAAAGCGGTTACCATCTTCTTCTTCATTTCTCTTTCAACCATTCGCAAATTCTCAACTTCTGATCATGGCTCTTATCATCAAACACCCCCATAATTACCTCTGTACATTTGAAAAGACATATAAAAATACAGAGTTCCACTCCATCATCGATACCCTGTCCTCAACAAAGTATAAAACTTTGCTTACTTGTGATGCACCCATTTATGAAGACACCCTACGAGATTTTTGGGCAAATGCTGAAGTTCAAGAACAAGATAAAAAGGCTTGGGGAATCTCATCAAAAGTAGGAGGTGTCTTGGTCCCAATAACCCCAGAAACCATTTCAGAGGAATTTCAGATGAATGATCTTGCAGGTAAAACTTCTTTTCCAAAGAGTGAGTATCAACTGGATTTGAACGAAAGAGGGTATGATGGACAATTAGGAAAAGCAACAATGCAAAAATGAAAATTTCCACCACCTATGAAATTCTTGTTCCATACCCTGCTCACTTGTCTTTCAAACAAAACAACTGCTTTCAATGAAATACCGTTAAAAATACAATACTTGGGATATGCAATTATGTCAAAAACAAATTTTAACTACTCCCAAGCATTGTTTACTGACTTGGTTAATAATGTGAAAAACATTAAAGATGGGAAAACTCTTTTTTTTGTTGTTTCCAAGGTTCCTAAGCTATTATTTACAAAAGAAAATCCCGCAACAGGCTTTTGAACAAGGAACACCTTTCAAAATAAACAGTTTTTCTTCTGAAACATTTACTCGCCTAACGGAAAAAGAGTCAAAAATTTAAAAAACACAAGCAAAGAGGTCTGAGCAAATTTTATATGAGTCCACATCTGCTCCTCAAACCTCTGTTGCTGAGCCCACTACTCATGGTGAACACAACAGCACAACCACTGCTGTGTAACCCCCACTATCCAAACCCAAAAAGACCAAAAAGAAAATCACAAAGCCCACCAAACCCACAAATAAGGGTCCTCTGGAAGATGAGATCCCAGAGGTTAACCCTATGACAACACCAATGTCACTAGAAACCACTGTTGCTACTTCCTTACAACAGCTGGAAAGATCTCAACCAGAAACCACAACTCCTCATGATTCCTCCCAAAAGGAACATGTTCTAAGCACAGGGACCCCACAATATAAAGTATTACCCTCACTTGAGAGTATGCTTAACAACCCTCCTCCTGGGGCAACTTCTCTTTCAACACCACTCCTCGCATCTCCTATTCCACCTACCATAATACCTCTGTTTGAGGCCATTGAAATTCAGACACAAAACAGCCCATCTCACCAACACATTACTGAGAGTACCACTTCTACATTGGCTGTGTCTAAACCAATTCAATTGGCTAACCTACAAACAGCTGAGGAGGATACACCACTAGCATTTCCTGAAATTCTAGTTGGTAGTTCAAGTGGAGCAGCTACTACAGATGTTGGATCCACTGATCTACAACTGGACAGTAGTTTCATAAGTAAGACTCCCTTGAAGGCAACCACTGCTATGGCTACCAAGGTAACCACTGGTGTGTTCAAGTTAACCAGTGGTGTGCTTTCTAAGGTGTCCACTGATGCAGAGGGAAGTCCCCAGTACCAAGAAAAAGGGGTATCTGCTGATGAAATCTTGGAGACTCCTACTTCAAAAACAGATACAACCACCACTTATGGGAGATGATCCCATTAACTTGGGTGATGGCTTAAAATATTAGGATTTGGCGGAGAGGTTATCTACAATTGAAACAATTGTTGCTGATATGAAAGATATGATGAAGCAGTTGGTGCATGCTTCCAAAAGTCAACCTTCTCATCATCAATTATCCCAAGAACTTTGGAACTCAGTTCAATCTATTCTTGCTGCTCAAAGGAAACTTGCTAAGATTCAACATAACTCACACGTGAACCTTATTAGAGTTATGGTTGAAGTAAGGTATAAAGATACACAGGCTGACATCAGGGGCATCAAAGAAGCCCTTGCAAAAATGACTGGCACTACCCCTGCACCAATCCTTGAAAAGGATGATGATGATGATGCCAAAAAGGGGGAGAAAGACTCATTGAAAAACTTTGGCAAGCCTACACCAAGGAATTAGCCAAAACAAAAGCTAGAGCCTGCTAAGAAATCTTCTGCAAAATCTTCTGAAAAATCTGAAACTGGCAAGAAAAAGGGAGTTGATGATACCCTTAACTAGCAGACAGATAAAGAGATTGAAGCAAAGCAGAAGAGAAAAGATACTAAAGAAAGTAGACTGTAAGATTAAATATATTATGATGTAATATTTAATCTAGTAGCCATTATAATCATTTACATTATATAGATCAAAATATATAACAACCTATTAAATAATTAGTTGGTAATTGTTGATGGGCCTTATTACCCTTATTAACTAATTAGGGTTTCCTCTTGGGTGCATATATAAGGAGACTTATGTAGAGGTTAAAAGGTTACACAACCTAATTACTCATAACATCAAATCGCCTCATCTCCTATACCGGTTACCCTTTATCGGTTCTCTTATCACCATCATTAGATTGCAATCTAAGGAGGAACCAGATCAAGCTCACAATCATGTCAAACCTTATTGCTGCGTCTCCATCTGGATTCTCTGTTGGCCTGTACTGCTGCAATCAGGTATATTTTCATGTTTTCCATCATGCTTAAAACAGAACTGATCAACATAGACAAGATGTGTTGAGGCAGAAGTTTGAGAAAAAGGTGAAGAAAGAAAACAAAGTGCTTCAAATTGAAACTTCAAAAAGGAAAAAATCTTTCATACACAATAAACCACCCATTGCTACATTTCCTAAACCTCCTTCACCACCACAAAAACCAACCACTGATCCCAAACCTAGAACCACTGCTGGTCCCAAAACCACTGATGGTTCCAAAAAGCCAAACACTGACACACCCAAATCAAAACCTTCACCACAAAAACCACCTCACAAAAAGCATAAACCAAATACCTAATCACCACCACCAATATCCATTGCAACAGATGTTGATGCAACAAATGCTTCAACTGATGTTAAGACAACAGTGGTTGAGACACCAGTTGTTTCAACAGTTGTTAGTCAATCCACTGATTCCACCCAATTTCAATTTCCATCACAATCAACCCTTACACCCTTAGCACATTCTTCTTCACAAACTCCTCCTACTCTAAAATCTGTTTACACGAGAAAAAGAAAATTCATGGTGCATGAAGAAGAAAAAGATGAAAAAGATATACAAGCACCTATCCCCTTATCATCTACTCCATTCATTCAAACCAATCCTACTCCATTCATACCACCACCATCACCAAAAACCAACCCAACCAAAAATCCATCCACTGGTTACTTTCCAAGTAACATTCCATTGGCAGTACAATTCCCTCTGGAACTGCTCACAATTCAAGATGAAATGAAACAATTTTACACAGAGGATGATCCATCTAAAAGTACCTTCCCATCTCTTTATGGCTTCAGAACTCCAAAGAATATTGATGAATATCTGAAGCTAAAAGCCAAGCAAGAGGAATATCAGGCAAAAGAAGAGAGTAAAGGGCTACGAGATAGCAACTTACAAGGTCATATGCAACATGGGCTTAGTAAAGTCAGGAAGTTAGAAGACTTTGCTAGAGACCTTAGTAAGAAAATGTCAAATCTGCCACCAAATGCTGAGCATCAAAGGACATTGAGGGATGATTTCTTAAACATCATCATTGAGACAAACCCCTTCAAAGCCTACAGGTCTGATTTCAAAGACTGGCCTCTTGAAGCTCTTAAGAAGGAAGTTGACAGAATTGAAAAGATGAATAATGATCCTAAAATGCAAAAATCTACTCCCAACTGGAAATAATACAAGAAGGTGGATGTAGATGAAGCATTAAGGTATAAAAGGAAGAGAGAAGAACTTGTAGCAGCTAATTATGGGATTGCTAGGGCCATTGCAAGATGGTCTAAGCAGAATGTTGATCTAACTTAAAAAAGTTAGAAGAACTAAAAAAGACAGATCCAACAGTACCTCAGAAGCCAGTATACAATGATGAAACCACTGTTAGACCTCAGCAGACCCTTCCCTCTAAAAAGCTGTTCTGATCAGCAAATGTATCCATCAGTGCCTTGAACCAAAGAAAAAGGCAACAACTGATTGATGAGGAAGATGAAAAGAGAGAAGAAGAAATCAGAAAATAGGCTATCAGAAATCAAATAGATTTTGTAATGGATGAGGCTTCCTTGCAACTTCAAGCTCAAGTTGCTGCAACTATTCAAAAGTTGGCAAGCATACCTCAATCCCCTAACTCATCAAAATAAAACTTCTCCCAAGAAACCCATTAGACCCAAAAATACTAAAGTGGAAGTCTGACAAAAAGACCCACGTATTGACTCTGCTCAAGTCTAATGGTAGAGTTGAATATATATCAAGGGAGGATGCACTAGGTCTGAGTGCATGTGACCTCCAAGATCTTTTGAACCTTCAACTTCAAAGGGATGAAGATGACACCGACTCCTTGAATTTTGAGCTCCAGTTTAAAGGGAAAATCAGGGAAAGGTTGATGAAAGAATAAAGATCATAATAAGGAAGTGTTTTGGCATCATCTGTTCTAGGGGGAGATTGTTAGCCCATGAAATCCTTCCTTAGAGAACATATGATACAAAAGCTAAAACTGGTTCTCAACAGTTGATCCACAATAAGCAGTGTTTGAACTTAATTCCCTCAAATGGTAGTGGCTTCTAACAACTGATGATCCTAAAGACTGTTATGCACAATGACTATTCTATCAAAGCTCTGCTGATTACAAAGAGTGTTAAGGCCTATCAACTGCTGATTGTCAAAGTGCTATTAAAGACAAAGTACTGCTGGAATCAAAGGCCTGATCAACCTAGAGGAAAGCACTACTCAGACTCATCAGTGATTAAAGCATCATCAGTGGATTGCTTCATCAGTTCTTAGTATAGTTTGTTTATCAATGTAACAGTGTTTTGTATGATCAGTGTTTAGAGGTTGTTATAAGTGTTAGCTGTCACTGTCTAGGTGACGTCAGGAAAGATGCTCAGTGGTTAGGATTTGTACTATAAATAGACAATGCTTGTACTGTTCTATTTAGCTCATTTGAACACACACTCATCTTGTACGAACAACCATAGTGAGCTCAGGCTGAGGGGGAGTTAGTGTTCATGCATGCATAAGTTGAATTATTGTAATCTTTCAAACTTTTGGCTATGAAAGCATTATATGATCAAAGCTAATCTTTCCTTGATTGTTGATGTATTGCAAAATACATCTTTTATTCGTGTAAAGTTTGTATAGTTTTTATTACATTTAGTTTTGTTTTTCGTTAGAATATGCATACTATTGATAAAATCGTGTTTTGCAGGCCTTGATGCTTAAATATGCGGGAAACCGAGTGCAACGAGTCAAAACATCGAAGTGTCAAGTCTTGGAGCATGTTAGAAAGGTCGGGGAGTTGAAATAGAGTTAAAAGGCTGAAAAATCACTCTCTGGCACCCCGTGGGAAGTTTTCTGGCACCCGGCGAGAGACTGAATGTAGTACATGAGGAAAAAAACAAGGTGGCACCCCGCCACCCATTCCTAAGTGGGTGGCGCCCCGCCAGAAGGCTGTTGCTGGCAGATTTATTCGAATTTAATAAAGGGGTGTTAGGAAAAAGTGATATAAATACATCTTAAGCTTGGAAGAAACCCTAGTTCAATTTTGGGGACTTCTTGGGCAATTGTTGAGCAATCTTGGAGCAATTTCGGAGATTTTGAAGCATAGGAATCATCGATACGAGTTCGGGGAAGAAGACTTGAAGATCTAATCGGGTTTTCTAGTTCTTTATTCTTGATTTTTCATCACGAAACTTGTTATCATGAATTCTTTGTTGAACTTCTGTGGATTGTTTTCACTTATTAGTATGCTTGGCTAAATTTATAAACCACCTAGACTTGATGAATGGATTAATATAAAGATTTTACCGTTTTCGTTATTTGTATGATTGTTATGGGTAATTGTGTTTAGTAAGAGGTTTGATTTAATGGTTTGATGTGTATGCATACTTTGAATTGGTTTATTGTTATTACTTGCTTCATATGATTCTTAGTGACGGTCTATATCACAACGTAGAGTCATATTAGGGTTTAGGGTTTCGGTGAGTGTCTATATCACGTTAGAAAACCTTCACTCTTTAGGGAGAATTGCGCAATAACCCCTAGAAGTAAGTTATAATAATTTACTAAGTCTTAGTGTTCTACTAGTCCTAATACCTAGGAAGTGAGGGACTATTGGTAGGTCTTACCCGGCGAATTGCTTTAGATAGGCCTTGGGAAAGGTTATGTCTTGGTTTACCTGTCGGTCTTATTAGTCTATCAAGTCAAACTAATTACTTCAAACTACCCTAGATCTAGGATTGGGAAAGAATAGGTCAACATTAGGGTACTTACACAATAATTAGACAACTGGGAAGAAGTCTAATAACCGGTAGGATTAACGGCCTAGGCAGTGTCACAGGTTTCTCCTTGAGAAGGGTCGAGGGGCCTCGTTGGTTCTAAATAGGTTTAGTATTATAAGATCCCGGTTCCATAACTCGTGCATTTAACTTAATCGGTAATCTCTTAAAAACAATCCATGATTCTTGTCTAGGTGGTCTCGTTCTCATATAAGAAAAGTCTTCAGTCCTTATTCGTTTTTAGTCTAGTTCTAGTTTAATTAGTAGTTTAATATAGATTTCCTTAGTTTTCCGTAACCCCCCCAAACAATTAAACAGTTTTAGTCGTGTCTGTCAGTGTCTATTAGAGTCTAGTTTGCGTGATACATAGAGTCTCAGGGTTCGATACTCGGACTTGCTTAGGATATACTACATTGACCGGTACACTTGCCGGTTGTGTGGTTTAGGTTTTAGAGAGTCCTAGTCTATAAATTTAAAGCTTTTTAGTGTCTAGCTTAGAGAGTCTAATATAGTTAATTTTTATAGTCTGTTTAGCACACATCAAGTTTTTGGCGCCGTTGCCGGGGACTCTTGGTAATTGCGTTCATTAGCTTTGATAGATTTACGTGACAAATACGTGCTACGTGTTTACCTTGTTTTGTGTCTTTTCTTTTCATCTTGAGTCGTAGTAACTATTGTTTGCTTTTCTTGTGTTCAGGTTTTTGCTCGTAGTGGATGCCACATCTGCGCTCGCACGGACCACCACCACCAGTCAAGCAATCATCATCTCAATTGGGCGAAGGCCCACATGTTACTTCTACATCCTCTTCTCGTTTCCCCAATTTCGATTCCACCCCGTTACCCACCCCACCGCCTACACCACCACCTTCGCCTAACCATTCACCTAAAACCTCACCTAAAGTTTCCCCACCCAATAGCCCTACTTCTAGTACCTCTAGCAATCCAGAAAACTTAGAACAAATGGCCAACCCTAGGCAAACCGTCCATCAGCAAGCCACTCAGGATTTCACCGGCCTTGCTTCACCCATCACCGTCCCACCCATAGTTAATGACAATTCATGGCAGATTCCATCGTATGCCATGCAGGCTATCACCAATACCATCCAATTCCATGGCCGAGACGATGAGGACGCCCCGGCCCACATAAACCGTTTCTCTCGTATGCTAGCTACCTTTAACCTTCACGGTGCACCCAACGATGCCACCTACCTACAACTTTTCCCATTCTCCTTAGCCGGCCGTGCGGCTACTTGGTTGGACTCTCAACCAACCGGTACTTTTACCACTTGGGTGGGGCTTCGTCAAGCCCTTTTGAACAAGTATTTCCCGCCCGCTAAAGCTTCACGGCTTAGGGACCAAATCCACTCTTTCCGCATGGAGCCCGACGAGCCTTACTACCTTGCTTGGGAGCGTTTCCAAAACCTTTGTGCTCGTTGCTCCCAGCACGGTCTTTCTGATTGGGCTTTGTGTGAGAAATTCTATAACGGTCTCACCCAAGAGATTAGAGATAGGTTCGATACTAACGCAGGGGGGCATATGATGGGTATTCTTACAGTTGCAGAGTGTCTAGAGCGTTTTGAGGCATTTGCCCAGTCTCAATCTCAATCGCGAGCCGATCAGCGGTATCAAAGTGGTAATCCAAATACCACTACTAGTGCACCAGCCCGTGGGGTGAACCATGTCACTATGGACCCTAGTTTGGCCGCTGTGTTGGAAAACATGACTCGAGAGCTCAAGGAGATTAGAGCTAAGGTAGATAAGTGTGAGTTTTGCCGAGGGGGTCACGACACGAGTGCGTGTCCATTACTTGTTGGTGAGGAGCAGGTTGATTTTGTAGGAGGAGGGTTTGTTAGAGGTCAATCTAGTGGGTTTGGTAATAATTTTGGTTCGGGTTGGCGTAATGATAATAATAATAATTTTGCTAATAACAACAATTTTCGCTCAAATGGACCCCCTGGTTTTCAAATAGCTCAAAATCCAAATAGAGGGCTAGGTTCACTCTTTGGTGGGGGTTCAAATGGGCAGGTCAAGGATGGGGGGTCAAATAATCAGGTTCAAACAGGTCAGGGTTCAAGTTTTGATTTAGGGGGCAGCATAGAAAGAATGGAGGCTATGATGAGCCAGCTAGTTGTTAGGGATCAAACCACCCAAAAGAAACTTAGCGAACATGACCTTATGCTTAAGAATCACCAAGCTGCTTTCCAAGACCTTCAAAGGGTTGTGGGTGATATGTCTAGGAAGTTAGAGGAGAGATTACCCGGTCAGTTTGCGGGTAACACCCAACCTAACCCGAATGCTCATGTAAAAGCCATTACCACTCGTAGTGGCAGAACAGTAGGGAACCCGAGTGTAGAGGAGAGAGTAGTTGATGAGGATGGAGATATTGTAGATGAAGAGATAGAGATGGAGGCTCCCGGCAAAGTGCAAAAGAGGCTAAGCCCAGCAAGTACCGCACAGCCCGGTGAGTCTCAAAGTGAGAAGAAAGTTGAAAGAACCCCCATAGACGTTAGACCTTCACCCTATGTGAATCATGCGTATGTTCCGTTTCCCTCACGTCTTAAGAACCAAAAATACTCAAGGGAATATGGGCAATTCTTAGACATCTTCAAGCAATTGAAGATTAATCTTCCGTTTATCGAGGCACTCCAATCGATGCCTAAGTATGCAAAATTCTTGAAAGATCTTCTTAGGAACAAAGAGAAGTTAGGGGAGTTGTCGAATGTCCCATTGCATGGAGGGTGTTCGGCCATTGTTTCAAATAAGCTTCCCGAAAAGCTTACCGATCCCGGTGTTTTTACCATTCCTTGTCTATTCGGTAGTAACACGAATACTAGAGCCTTAGCCGACCTAGGTGCTAGCATCAATTTGATGCCCTTTTCGCTCTACGAGAAGCTAGACTTAGGCGATCTTTCACCTACCCGAATGACATTATCCTTAGCTGATAGGTCCGTGAAACACCCGAGGGGCATAGTTGAGAATTTGCTTGTTAAGGTTGATAAGTTCGTTTTTCCGGCCGATTTCGTCATTCTCGACATGGAAGCCGACGAAAACATACCGTTAATTTTAGGTCGCCCGTTTTAACACCGCTAAAGCTCTTATAGATGTCTCTTTAGGCACCATCACACTTAGAGCGGGCGAGGAATCGGTAGTTTTTAAGGTTATGAATTCGAGAGGGCCTAGTGATAGAGTGGAGGCGGTATCGCTAGTGGGTGAGTGTGAGAAGAATGAGAGAGATGTGGAGAAGGTGGTGAGTGGTCCGAGTCTAGAGAAAGTAATAGGACTCAAGTGTGGGGACCCACCGGATAGGAGAGTAGAGGAATTAGAGGAGAGAGTGGTGCGTTTAGAATCTAGGATAGAGACACTGAGCAAAGCTCAGTGTGGGGATATATTTCGATATGACGAGTTTAGATTCAAAACGCTAGATGAGGAGTTGAGAGGTTATGAGAGAGATAATGGTGTTCGGGTTGATTCGGGTAATAAGTATAATTGTGCTACAGCCCGTGACTGTGTGTTTGGAGGTGAGCTGCATCTTTATGATCCCCCATAAGTATGTGAGAAGTTGTTACTCATTTGTAGAGTTTGTACCGTTTGTATCTTCGTAATTTTTCGTAATTTTTATTAGCTAACGGTCGTTTTGTTAGTGTTTCGGTTCGTTGTTTGTGTTTTGAGTCGGTTGCAGGAATGTATCACCGAGGATTTGAAGGAATTCGCGAGAGAAATAAGGCTCCAGGTAAGTTTTTGTACTTAGAAAAATTTCGGTTGGGTTTTGAGAGGTTTGAGAAAAACATAAAATTTTTCTAAGGCATTGAAAAAAAAAATTAGATGTTTTCTGTTAAAAACGGCCTCTGGCACCCCGCCACCCACTTATAAACAACTTTCTCGCTCCCGCCAGCACGTATGGCAATTTTTCGGAAATCTGTAACGTGGTGGCGGGCCGCCACCCACCTCTTAACTTTATAGCGGGCCGCTAGAGGCCGTATCTGCAGTTAATTTAATTTTAAAACCCAAAAATTTATTACTCCCCTTCACCTTCTTCACCGACCATTACCACCCTCTGTTACCTCATGACCACATTCACCCGAAACCCTTTTTCTCCTCCACTAATCCACACCTCACCCTTTCATCTCAGTCAAACCACTACTCACTTACCCCTCATCACCGTAATCCTCTATCTCAACCACCACCCCTAACCACAACCATTATCTAATCGCCGACTCCTCCCCAAACCACCCCTAACATCACCGCCGTATCACACCACCAATAACTCCTATTCCCTTTACCCCTCTGCCGACGACCCCCTTACCTCACCATTTACACCGCCAAACACTGCTGTAAACCCACAAACAGCCCTCAAACATCCGATTGCAACCATCAATCCGCCATATCTTACCACAAAAAAATCGGTGTTAACTTGGGGTTTAAGTGTTCGACCGAAATCTTTCTATTTCTTCGTGTTTCTAACGAATCCAAGGTATGTTTTCCTGCAAAGCTTTTCTTGTATTTTAGTTTAGTAGTTGAGTAGTCTGTTTGGTTTGTTTATTGAGTCGAGTTAGTGAGGTCTCTGTCTGCAGTCGTGTCTGTTTAGGTCTGAGTTCAGTCCGGTGTAGTGGTCGGATCAGGTGGGTGTGTGTCGTTTCAATCCAGTCTGTGTTGGAGTCCGGTCATGTGTTCTGAGTGGGTTCTAATCAGTCAGTTGTCTCTTTTGTGGTGTGTCGAGTAGTGTCGGGTCTCAGCTGGTGTTTGTGATGTGTTGAGTCGAATTGAGTCTTTGTCCAGTCAACTGTCGATCCTGGTGCGTTATTGAGTCGCTAATAGGTTGAATAGAGTCTGTTGTGTTGAGTTGTTCGAGTCGGTATCATGTGTTTCTGTTTAGGGCCAGCACATTGTGTCGAGTCCATAGTCTTTGGTTGGGTCTTGTGTGTGTGTTGAGTTGCGTCATGTAGTTGTTTTGTCACGGGATTGCGGAATGGCTCGGGTTGGGACATAATGGTTATATTTGGTAGAAGTTAAGTGGGGGTTTTCTTGTTTTGCACTTGACTATTGGGATTGGATTTGGTAGTCGGGTTGGTGGTGCAATTGTTTGCTTGATATTTGCTTGGTTGGGTTTGATACATTGACTAAAAGCTCCGATTTTGCGCGTTGAAACTACATTTTTTGCATTCGAAAGAAACCTCTTTTCACTAGGCGGAATCTTTCGACGCTAGAAAGTAAAAACAACTAAAAAGTAATTATTTTTACGCGCGAATTGGACTTCAATGTCATATTTCGGCACTTTGGCTCTTAATTGGGACAATTAAAAGTGCCGAAGGGGGTAGTGTACATTGAGTCTAGTTTAGTGTTTTCGCGTCGTCTTTGTGTCGTTTAGCATAGTTTGAGTAGTGTTTAGTATTGTTTGGGTTTACTTGCACGTACAAGTGGTTTGAACTCGCCCGTACTCAATCTCCATTCGGGCGAGTTTAGCCACCACTTAGCAATTGTAAAAAAAAAAGTAGCCCGGTTGTTTTAGCCGCGAACGAAATGCTATACGGCTAATCTTTAGAATAAAAAAAAATAATAATAATAAAAAAAAATAAATAAATAAAAAAAAAATAAAAATTCAAAAAAATTATAAAATCTGAAAATACCAAAAACAGTTGTTATTTACTGATTGTCTGCTTGTTTTGGCTTGAAATTTATCTGTTTTACAGGCATGGCTAGTAGTTCAAGGAGCAGGAGGGCCCCGACTGGTGCTGGTGCGGGAGTTGATCCGGAGTCTCTAGTTCAGGTGGTTGGAGAGCAGTGGTGCAGCTGGGCAGCAGGAGTAGTGTAGGGATGGCAAGGTAGATTGTGTTAGCCGCTTTCGTTCGCGTGTCCGAGATTAGAGGTTTGCTGAGCGCGTTTCGAATTGGAGGGCTTATGTGGAAACGACTGGCACTTTGACAGTCTCACATACTCAGCTAAGTCGTTTCCCTTTTTGTTGTTGTATTTATTTTTTCTATTTCGTTTGCAGTTTCTATTTTTAAGTAGTTGTTGAGTCGTATTTTCGTTCTTGCATTAGGGACAATGCAATCTCTAAGTGTGGGGATGGGATACTTGTAAATATTTGAGTCATAAATATGAAAAAAAAAATTAAAAAATTGAAATTTTTTTTTTTGAAAAAATAGAAAATGTCTTTCGAATAAAAAAGAACTTTGCAATTAAAGCGGAAAGTGATAGAAAAGATGAATTTTTGCTCGGGTTCGAATAATAATAATATGAGATTATAATAAATTGAGCTTGCGGCTAGTTTGGGATATGTGGATAGGCACGGGTTTGGTTTTAAGTCCCTTTGAGCTAATATACCTTAATTGTCGGTCTGCTAGTGGGTTTTCGCCTGGGAAATATGGGAAACTAAAACTGCCAATAAGAGTATAAGGGGCACCGTTATAAGTTAAAACCGTTAGAGTTTGTGGTCATGCGAAAAAAAAATAGAATAAAAAGTGAGCTAGAAACTAAATGAAAGTAACACAGGTCTATGTAATCCAAGTTGGGGATAGCGACTCTACAGCCGGAATGCCTCTGGGATGTGTGAAATCGATTTGCCGAATAAAAGTACCGAAACCTAAGTAATCTGTGGTTGGGGATCGCGACTCTACAGCCGGAATACCTCTTGGTTAGGGAAAGCATCGTCTAGACTCACGAGAGGAAAAAAAAAACAAAAAACAAAAAACAAAAAGCAAAGCAAAAATAGAAAAAAAAATGAAAAAAAAAGTTGATTGTAAACTCTCTTGGTTTTGATATAAGACGGTTGGGAATTGGTCAAATGATCGTTCCTTTAGTCCTATAAGCTTGAGGTAGGAGTAGGTGGACCGTAAATTCTGGTGTGAGACCCTAGGTGGATTGACCGCACTTAAATTAAATTCACATGATAAGGGCTTAGGATTGGATTCGGGTTTAAAGGGACAAGTATATTCGCAATCGCAGCTAATGCAAGTCTTGGTTTTAATTAATTATACCTATGTTTTTTACTCGAGTGACTATTTGTTTCTGATTCCGTTGCATAATTCTTTTTCGAGGACGAAAAAAGAGTAAGTGTGGGGATGTTTGATGTATTGCAAAATACATCTTTTATTCGTGTAAAGTTTGTATAGTTTTTATTACGTTTAGTTTTGTTTTTCGTTAGAATATGCATACTATTGATAAAATCGTGTTTTGCAGGCCTTGATGCTTAAATATGCGGGAAACCGAGTGAAACAAGTCAAAACATCGAAGTGTCAAGTCTTGGAGCATGTTAGAAAGGTCGGGGAGTTGAAATAGAGTTAAAAGGCTGAAAAATCACTCTCTGGCACCCCGTGGGAAGTTTTCTGGCACCCGGCGAGAGACTGAATGTAGTACATGAGGAAAAAAACAAGGTGGCACCCCGCCACCCATTCCTAAGTGGGTGGCGCCCCGCCAGAAGGCTGTTGCTGGCAGATTTATTCGAATTTAATAAAGGGGTGTTAGGAAAAAGTGATATAAATACATCTTAAGCTTGGAAGAAACCCTAGTTCGATTTTGGGGACTTCTTGGGCAATTGTTGAGCAATCTTGGAGCAATTTCGGAGATTTTGAAGCATAGGAATCATCGATACGAGTTCGGGGAAGAAGACTTGAAGATCTAATCGGGTTTTCTAGTTCTTTATTCTTGATTTTTCATCACGAAACTTGTTATCATGAATTCTTTGTTGAACTTCTGTGGATTGTTTTCACTTATTAGTTGTAACACCCCAACCCGGAAGGGCTGACGTGTCACAATAACAGTATCATAAACAAAAGTCATAATTCCATTTATTTATTTGACAAGGATACAACCACACGACAATTTATCTTAAGGTTAATATACAAGCGAAGACATTCGACTTGATTAACTAACATCTTCAGATTTATTCCTAGGCTTTACTCTTCTTTTTTTTCCCCGCCCAAAGTAACCTGCTGACCTGTAAATACAAAATTTATACGGAATGAGCCGAATGCTCAGTACGGAATTATAGGCTCAAAGAACAAATAACGCTTTATGCAAAACTGATACAATGCAAGAACATAATTTCATAATCATATTTTACGGATTTACCCATGAGCAAACTGAAAACGTGACAATACACAGGTAGCTACTCCTGCATACTTATCACACGAAATGGCGAGTTGGCATACCATCTATCCATCTCATTAACTGAAATCCTAGGATCGATCCATACGCCTCCTAGTAGCTTTGTACCACACTTGTACCTAGGGACGCCGTGAACTAATCTCTCCGTCACAGATGGAGCACATGCTGTTGATGCCGCAACAACATGCTCGTGGGACACTCCACGAGAAGCTCAGGGTATCAGAGTACAAATGGTCTTATTCACATAACTTATAAAACTTATTTTCATAACAGAACGGAACATATATTGGAACATGCGATAATGAGTACAACTAACATAATACTATCGCATGACATGAAAACTTAAATCAAATGATTAGAATAGAATTCGAACAGACTGTCAAATGAATCGATACTCAAAGATGTGAGGAGTTTTAAAATATATAGTAATTTAGTGGTTTATAACAAGTTGAATATGAAGCAATAAGGAGTGGGGTAAGGATCCGTACCTTAATAATTCAAAAGTGAAGCTACCTTGTGACAATATTTCAGATTTATACGGGCAGAGTTTAGACTACTGATTAGTCTTTTAACCTAATTTAAATAACATGCACACAACTAGGTTAGTAACTTAATACAGCCTTTACGATAACTCACGAGATCAAATTCTCACAACGAACGACAAAGTGCGATACTTCATCCATCGAATTAACGATGATCCGTCAAATTAATGACGAACGACAAAGTACAATACTTTATCCATCGAATTAACGATGATCCGTCAAATTAATGACGAACGACAAAGTATAACCCTAATGTGGGCAGCACTTAAACATCCATTGGATATATTGATTGATCGGACAATGAATCGTAATAGCGATCGAGTTATTACCCTGTTCTGCAGCACCCCGCTATACTTAATTAGTGTTTCGTGTGTGTTTTGAGAGTAATTGGACGATAACTCAGCGAAATTTTGGAGTTTCTTCGTCGTTTTTGTGCCCAGAATCAAGTCCCAACATCCTCTATTTATACTGAAATTTTGACCTTTAGGCGGCCCGCGTGAGTTTTAAGCTAACTTGAGGCGGCCCGCGAGAGAACTTATTTTAGGTATAGGGTTGCCACGTGTGGGACTAGGCTAGCTGAGTCGACGAAATCATTAAATTCAACTTTGTCCGCAAGTTATTAAGATAATCGTTAAGTAGGGAATACCCCCCCTGAGTTTTAGGGGCCCTAATACTGATTCTGAAAATTTTGAAAATTTTAGGGTTTGTACGAAATTACTTGGATGTTTTAATTAGGGTTTCCTAGTGGGTAATTTATAAATAAAATAATAGTTTTGATGGATATACAGAAAGATAGATCATAATATAAATATATATTATTATTATTCTTTTATTTTCTAGAATAATGATTTTTAAATTTAGGGTTATTACAACTATTACCCCCTTAAAAGAAATTTCGTACTCGAAATTTTTCAAATATATCGCATAAGTAACGGGAACGGAATTTTCATAGCAGAGTTACTAACTTATATAACCAGAATCTCCTAACCACACATGTGTATCTGAAATTCATAACTAAGGTCATGACTATACTTGTCAATTTCCTTATATATGTGCCCTAATGGTCCTTCTATAACGTATCTTAATAAAATATCTTACCGTACAATAAGTCAATGGAGACTTATAGATAATAGAGTGACTATTGGTACTGATCTTTCCTACATAAATATGCTTAATCATAGCTAAGATATATTCACATAAGGTAAAGCATAAATGACCATAAACAGAAACAATTGAACATATATCAAAGAGCAAGATTTACCGTTATTCGACTAAAATTCTATTGTTCGAATAGATTAGGGTATAGAGAGTGAATTGATTCTTCAGATTCCCATGTTGCTTCGTGTTCAGAGTGATTTTTACAAAGGACTTTAACAAACGGAATTACTTTCCTACGCAAAACCTTTTCTTGTCGATCTAAGATGGCTTCTGGCTCCTCTTCGTAGGACAAATCCTTGTGAATCGTAAGTAACGGATGACTAATGACATGGAGTGGATGATAATTATATCCTCTTAACAAGGAGACATGAAAAACGTTATGAACGTGAGAGAGCTGAGGAGGTAGAGCTAGTCGATATGACACTTCTCCAATTCTTTCAAGGATTTCAAACGGACCGATGAAACGAGGACTAAACTTTCCTTTAATTCCAAATCTACGAACACCACGCCAAGGTGATACCTTTAAGAAAACGTGGTCACCAATTTTAAATTCGAGTGGTCGTCTATCTTGATCTGCATAGCTCTTTTGTCTGCTCTGAGCTTCTTTCAGTTTTTCTCGTGCCATAGTGACTTTTTAGTTTGTAATCTGAACTAGTTCTGGCCCTTCAATAATCTTTTCTCCAACTTCATCCCAGCAGATCGGTGCGCGACATTTTCGACCGTATAAAAGTTCAAAAGGTGCCAAGCCCATACTTGCTTGCCAACTATTGTTGTAAGCGAACTCAACAAGGCATAGATATTCATCCCAGTTTCCAGACCATTCAAGTGCACATGCTCGGAGCATATCTTCCAAGGTTTGGATCGTACGTTCTGACTGCCCATCTGTTTGTGGATGGAAAGCCGTACTAAACTTCAGTCGTGTACCCCAAGCTGCCTGAAAACCTTTCCAAAATCGTGAGGTGAAACGTGGGTCTCTATCTGAAACAATGGAACACGGTGTGCCATGGAGTCGGATAATTTCTTGAAGAAATATTTCGGATAACTTATTAACCGAAAATCCTTGCTGAATCGGTAGAAAATGTGCTGACTTTGACAATCTATTGACAACAACCCATACAACATCATTCTTCTTGAATGTCTTAGGCAAACCGGTAACAAAGTCCATTGTGATCTCATCCCATTTCCATATGGGAATATCTAATGGCTGCAATAGACCGCTTGCTCGTTTGTGTTCAATTTTCACTTGTTGGCAAGTGAGGCATTTACTTACGTATCGAGCAACGTCTTCCTTCATGCCATTCCACCAGAAGTTCTGTCTTAAATCTCTATACATCTTGGTAGATCCTGGGTGAATTGAAAATGGTGAGCTGTGAGCTTCGGCTAACAATGACTCACGAAGGGTGGAGTCATCGGGTACACAAAGTCTCTTACCGCACCAAATCACCCCATGGTGATCTATACGAAATTCAGATTGCTTACCTACCTCAAGATTTTGCACAATTGCCCAAAGTTCTCCATCTTGCTTCTGTGCATCTTTGATACGTGATATGAGGTCGGGTTCAATCTGCATTCTAGCTAGATATCCATCAGATTTACCAACCTGAAGCCAAATGTTCATCCTTTCGAGATCCCTCATAATATGAGGCTGAATTTGTAAGCAAGATATAGTCCCGGAATTCTTTCGGCTCAATGCGTCAGCTACAACATTGGCTTTGCCTGGATGGTATTGAATATTTGCGTCGTAATCTTTTAAAAGTTCTAACCACCTTCTTTGTCTCATATTTAGCTCCTTCTGCGTAAATATGTACTTGAGGCTCTTGTGGTCGGTAAAGATGTCACAACTTTCACCATACAGATAGTGTCGCCAAATCTTAAGTGCAAAAACGACTGCGGCTAATTCTAAATCATGTGTAGGGTAGTTAACTTCATAAAGTTTCAACTGACGGGAGGCATAGGCGATAACCTTCCCATGTTGCATTAGCACACAACCTAATCCTTTCTTTGAGGCATCACTATAGACTTGGTAACCTCCTGATCCAGAAGGGAGAGCGAGTATTGGAGAGGATACGAGTCGTTTCTTCAATTCTTCAAAGCTTTTCTCTTGTTCCTCATTCCATGAGTACTTCACCCCTTTCCTTAGGAGTTTTGTGAGTGGTAAAGCAATTACCGAGAATCTTTCAACAAATCTTCGGTAATAGCTAGCAAGACCCAAGAAACTTCATATTTCGATAACAGAAGTGGGTCTTGGCCATTTTGTAATAGCTTCAACCTTTATTGGGTCTACCATAATTCCCTCTGCTGATACGACATGACCTAGAAATGCCACTTGGCTAAGCCAAAAGTCACATTTGGAAAACTTCGCGTACAACTTCTCATGCCGCAAGGTTCCAAGAACTGCATGTAGATGTGCTTCATGCTCTTCACGACTCTTGGAATACACTAGAATGTCATCGATAAAGACAATAACGAATTTGTCTAGGAATTTGTGAAATACGCGATTCATCAAATCCATGAAGACTGCGGGTGCATTAGTTAGCCCAAAGGGCATAACCAAAAATTCGTAATGACCATATCGAGTACGAAAGGCTGTCTTGGGAACATCATCATTCTTGATCTTTAGCTGATGGTACCCGGACCTTAGGTCGATTTTTTTGAGAAGAACTGAGCCCCCTGAAGTTGATCAAAGAGATCATCAATGCGAGGCAGAGGATACTGATTACGAATAGTAATCTTGTTCAGCTCTCGGTAGTCAATACATAAACGCATACTACCGTCTTTCTTCTTCACAAATAAGACCGGAGCACCCCAAGGTGAAACACTGGGTCTTATGAATCCTAGATCTAACAATTCTTGCAATTGTTCCTTCAACTCCTTCAGTTCCATCGGGGCCATACGGTATGGAGCTTTAGAAATAGGTTCGGCACCAGGGATCAAGTCGATGGTGAATTCTACCTGACGGTCGGTTGGTAATCCTGGTAGTTCATCCGGAAATACATCAGGATATTCACGGACAACGGAATGGCTATCGATACTCTTAACACTAGCAGAAGTATCCTTAATCGATGCTAGGAATCCAGCACAGCCGTTTGATAAGAATTTTTGAGCTTTGAGCGCAGAAATAATTTTAAGAGATTTATGAGCTTGAGATCCCTGATATATAATATCAGGATGATGAAGATCACCGAAAATAACACGACGGGAATGACAATCTATAGTTACGCGATGTCGAGATAACCAATCTATCCCTAGAATAACATCAAAGTCACACATATGTATTGGAAATAGGTCTGCCTTACACACAATAGATTCAATACGGATCGGACAATCTTTATATACGTAAGTGATTACGGATGAATTTTCCATGGGAGTGGAAATGATTAAGGTATGATTTAAGAGAGTTGGTTTTATCGGAAGGTACTTAGTAAACGAGTGGGATACTAAAGAATGAGTCGCTCCTGTATCGAATAACACATAGATACTACGTTCACCAAGCTGAAGGGTTCCAGATACAGTACCTGGGACATTAGCAGCATCAGTAGCAGAAAGTGCGAAAACTCTTCCTCCTACATTGGGTTGGTTATTCTTCTTAGTGTCTTTCTTTGTACACTCCTTGATCATGTGTCCAGTTTGGCCACATCTAAAACATGCTCCTGTACTCCGGTGACATACGCCCTGATGTCTCTTACCACAAGTATTACATAGAGGATATGTAATCTGATTCGGGTTTACATGTTGATTCAGTGGTTGAGCTCTAATAGGTTCTGCATACAACTGAATCTGGTTTTGAGCAGGCCTCGGGTTTTGCGGTCTAGGCTGCCATGGACGTGCCTGATTTCCAGAGTTTTGATTTCCTTGCACTTTGCGATCTTGATGCTGTGGTGTAGTGGATGATTGGCCGTTTTCCTGCTTAAATTGTCCTTCCCTATTTCTCTTCTTATTATCCCCAGTTCGAGATAAGAATTCTTTCCTTTCGAATTCAAAAGTTTTGATTGCATCGGCAACTTCGGTGATATCCTTAAATTTCATGTACATGATCGACTTCCGAATTCGATCATTGACTGCCCACTTGCATTTCTCTGCCTGGGCTTCTGCTGATCCTGCAACGTCTCCTACAATACTAGCCAACCTTGCAAATCTAGTAATGAACTCAAAGGCTGGTTCATCACTCCCTTGTCGAATCACTGCATACTCCCTGATATAAGCTTCTTTATCAGCGGTCGAAAAATACTTGTCGTAAAAGATGGTACAAAAGTCGACCCATGAAAGATTAGCGTCAAAATCATCCCCTCCTTTGACTTGCTTATATCCTTCCCACCAAGTTTGTGCGTCATCTTCAAGTTTGTAGGTAGCCAATCTAACTTTGTATTGATCCGGAACTCCAAGAACTCCAAAGATCTTTTCAACATGAGCTATCCAGTTTCTTGTTTCGACTGGATTATTAGCGTGACTAAAGGACTTCGGCTTTTGTTTTTGGAATTTAGCGATCCATATATCTATACTATAGGTAGTATGATTCGTGTTATTCTCACGAATTTCTTCACCAGAGATTGGATTCGTGTTATTACGTTCTGGATGACGAGTTTGTTGAATAACGGCCTCAGCTGTTTGAGCAACCAGGTTTGGAAGCAACCCGGCAACAGCCTGGTTGATAGCATTAATTACGTCTGGATCAATTGGAGTCTCATTCGAAGAAGTGTTGTTACGCACAGGATTAGTACGAGTACTCCTACGTAGCAGACGAGGATGAGGCATATCTATACGAATAGACATAGAAATTAATCAAATAAGAGACCAAGTTGAATCCTATCATAGATATCTACCCATTCCTCACAGGTTTTTTATTACTATCTTCAAGTTTTCTACAGGAAAGAGCCTTTGCTCTGATACCATAGCTGTAACACCCCAACCCGGAAGGGCTGACGTGTCACAATAACAGTATCATAAACAAAAGTCATAATTCCATTTATTTATTTGACAAGGATACAACCACACGACAATTTATCTTAAGGTTAATATACAAGCGAAGACATTCGACTTGATTAACTAACATCTTCAGATTTATTCCTAGGCTTTACTCTTCTCTCTTTTCCCCGGCCAAAGTAACCTGCTGACCTGTAAATACAAAATTTATACGGAATGAGCCGAATGCTCAGTACGGAATTATAGGCTCAAAGAACAAATAACGCTTTATGCAAAACTGATACAATGCAAGAACATAATTTCATAATCATATTTTACGGATTTACCCATGAGCAAACTGAAAACGTGACAATACACAGGTAGCTACTCCTGCATACTTATCACACGAAATGGCGAGTTGGCATACCCTCTATCCATCTCATTAACTGAAATCCTAGGATCGATCCATACGCCTCCTAGTAGCTTTGTACCACACTTGTACCTAGGGACGCCGTGAACTAATCTCTCCGTCACAGATGGAGCACATGTTGTTGATGCCGCAACAACATGCTCGTGGGACACTCCACGAGAAGCGATACTCAGGGTATCAGAGTACAAATGGTCTTATTCACATAACTTATAAAACTTATTTTCATAACAGAACGAAACATATATTGGAACATGCGATAATGAGTACAACTAACATAATACTATCGCATGATATGAAAACTTAAATCAAATGATTAGAATAGAATTCGAACGGACTGTCAAATGAATCGATACTCAAAGACGTGAGGAGTTTTAAAATATATAGTAATTTAGTGGTTTATAACAAGTTGAATATGAAGCAATAAGGAGTGGGGTAAGGATCCGTACCTTAATAATTCCAAAGTGAAGCTACCTTGTGACAATATTTCAGATTTATACGGGCAGAGTTTAGACTACTGATTAGTCTTTTAACCTAATTTAAATAACATGCACACAACTAGGTTAGTAACTTAATACAACCTTTACGATAACTCACGAGATCAAATTCTCACAACGAACGACAAAGTGCGATACTTCATCCATCGAATTAACGATGATCCGTCAAATTAATGACGAACGACAAAGTACAATACTTTATCCATCGAATTAACGATGATCCGTCAAATTAATGACGAACGACAAAGTATAACCCTAATGTGGGCAGCACTTAAACATCCATTGGATATATTGATTGATCGGACAATGAATCGTAATAGCGATCGAGTTATTACCCTGTTCTGCAGCACCCCGCTATACTTAATTAGTGTTTCGTGTGTGTTTTGAGAGTAATTGGACGATAACTCAGCGAAATTTTGGAGTTTCTTCGTCGTTTTTGTGCCCAGAATCAAGTCCCAACATCCTCTATTTATACTGAAATTTTGACCTTTAGGCGGCCCGCGTGAGTTTTAAGCTAACTTGAGGCGGCCCGCGAGAGAACTTATTTTAGGTATAGGGTTGCCACGTGTGGGACTAGGCTAGTTGAGTCGACGAAATCATTAAATTCAACTTTGTCCGCAAGTTATTAAGATAATCGTTAAGTAGGGAATACCCCCCCTGAGTTTTAGGGGCCCTAATCCTGATTCTGAAAATTCTGAAAATTTTAGGGTTTGTATGAAATTACTTGGGTGTTTTAATTAGGGTTTCCTAGTGGGTAATTTATAAATAAAATAATAGTTTTGATGGATATATACAGAAAGATAGATCATAATATAAATAAATATTATTATTATTCTTTTATTTTCTAGAATAATGATTTTTAAATTTAGGGTTATTACATTAGTATGCTTGGCTAAATTTATAAACCACCTAGACTTGATGAATGGATTAATATAAAGATTTTACCGTTTTCGTTATTTGTATGATTGTTATGGGTAATTGTGTTTAGTAAGAGGTTTGATTTAATGGTTTGATGTGTATGCGTACTTTGAATTGGTTTATTGTTATTACTTGCTTCATATGATTCTTAGTGACGGTCTATATCACAACGTAGAGTCATATTAGGGTTTAGGGTTTCAGTGAGTGTCTATATCACGTTAGAAAACCTTCACTCTTTAGGGAGAATTGCGCAATAACCCCTAGAAGTAAGTTATAATAATTTACTAAGTCTTAGTGTTCTACTAGTCCTAATACCTGGGAAGTGAGGGACTATTGGTAGGTCTTACCCGGCGAATTGCTTTAGATAGGCCTTGGGAAAGGTTATGTCTTGGTTTACCTGTCGGTCTTATTAGTCTATCAAGTCAAACTAATTACTTCAAACTACCCTAGATCTAGGATTGGGAAAGAATAGGTCAACATTAGGGTACTTACGCAATAATTAGACAACTGGGAAGAAGTCTAATAACCGGTAGGATTAACGGCCTAGGTAGTGTCACAGGTTTCTCCTTGAGAAGGGTCGAGGGGCCTCGTTGGTTCTAAATAGGTTTAGTATTATAAGATCCCGGTTCCATAACTCGTGCATTTAACTTAATCGGTAATCTCTTAAAAACAATCCAGGATTCTTTTCTAGGTGGTCTCGTTCTCATATAAGAAAAGTCTTCAGTCCTTATTCGTTTTTAGTCTAGTTCTAGTTTAATTAGTAGTTTAATATAGATTTCCTTAGTTTTCCGTAACCCCCCCAAACAATTAAACAGTTTTAGTCGTGTCTGTCAATGTCTATTAGAGTCTAGTTTGCATGATACATAGAGTCTCAGGGTTTGATACTCGGACTTGCTTAGGCTATACTACATTGACCGGTACACTTGCCGGTTGTGTGGTTTAGGTTTTAGAGAGTCCTAGTCTATAAATTTAAAGCTTTTTAGTGTCTAGCTTAGAGAGTCTAATATAGTTAATTTTTATAGTCTGTTTAGCACACATCAATTGTGTTACAAAGTTTTACATTCATTTCCGCTGCAAATTATTCTCTGTTTTATCTTCCTTCATTACCATCCTAATTAAAACAACACATTCAAGTCAAACTCAGATCCTAACAACCGGTCATTAGCTAGTTTCAAACGGCTCCAGTGACTCAATCTCAGGTTTCGACTAAGAGACCTAGGGTTCAGACAGTAGATGTGATGAAAAACTGGGAAATGACATCAACAGAAACAAATTAAAGCGAAAGGTAAGGTTCCAACGAAGATTGGGTAAGTTTTTCCCCTGCATGTTCTTTTTTGGTTAGATCGACATTTAATGATGTCTGATTGGTTGATTTTCGTTGGACCGACGAATAGGCGACTTCTGGTTAAATTCCGGTGAACTCCGGAGAGAATATTTAGAGGCAATGGCCCCCCTATCACGTTGTAACTTTCAGAAGCAGATTCCGACCAGATTGGTGATGGGCAGGTGTGGGCGGTTATCGAAGATGAAGATGGTGGGTTAGATCTCGCTAGGTCGCTAGCTGGTTTCAAATCTCGTCGCCAAAGGTGGTGGCTGTCAGAGGTGTTTGGTAAGTGGCGGTAGTGATGGCAGCCGTAGGTGATAGGGGTTGGAGAGGTGAGAAGAAGATGTTAGTTTTGTGTGTAAAAATAATAACTAAATTCTTAGTAAGGGTAATTTAGTCTTATTACATCCGAGTAACAAATTGTCAAACCACAGGGACCACGTGTGTAATTTCCAAAAGTTGGGGACTATAAGTGTTATTTTATAAAACCACACGGACTATCCATGCATTTTACTCTATAATATATTTATAACAGAGTGTACATATTTTTCTTTGAAGGTATTATTTCATAAATTAGTCTATATACACACTTTTAGACGTGTACAAATTTTACTCCCTTTACATAAACTAGCAATTTTAGGTTTCGAAGGGATATATGGTGGTAAGGTAACTTCCTTCTATTCATGAGGTTTAAATCCTACAAGATAGGAAGTGATATTAGTATTTAGAAGTATGTTAGTTTTCCGTTCAATAAAACTAGCAATTATATACTTTTTCTTTTATATTTTCAAGGGCTAACTTACACACCCAGTCGTAAATCTTCTTCAAAATATAAATTATATCTCTCTGTCAATGCAGTTTTGTGCCTGTCGCTTATTCTAATTACGTCTGTAATGTACGGTCTTTGTTTATCGAGTCTGTAATCTTTTGGTTGAATCGACCAAGTCAAGATATCCTCTTATCTTGACTTGGTACGACATTTACATAGTTTTGTATGTAATGCAGCTGTTTGTGTGCAGTTTGCAAGCTTGCTTGATCTTACTATTTCTGTTTATGTTTGCTGAAATTCTCAACACTGTTCTGCAACTTAATGACGATCCAGAAGCTCCGTATTCTATTCCGATTATTTGCCAACGTGGTTGTTTGTGACGAATGAAGTGTATAGATGATATCTTAGGATGACAAATCAACAAAGCATGGTTGCCATTACGATACAAGTTCCTGCTGCATGTTCTTATTCAGTGTTTGAGCAATCGACGAGGTGGTTACGACATGGCAAGTAATGACTTAGTTGGGTTGATGGTCGCTTTGGTATAGAACAAAACGTTCAGTATTTCAAAGTATCTCTTCTCGAACATGAAGGAGAATCTGAGGAGAACAGGTGCTAGTGGTAACAAGTTTTGGATGTCTCTGAGATTCCTGCAAATGATCATGAACGTGCAACATCCTGATCTTCCAAAGGCTGCAAATGATGTTCTATAGATTGATGTGATGATAGAGCATTCATTGAAGATATTCAGAGGTGTAGCCGCTAAATGATACACATAAAGTATGCCACCTCGGAGGATGATTGGTGCATTGGGGGATAAGAATTACGTCGCACCGACGAATGATAAATGGTGTCATGACGAAAGCCAATCTGACGATGAAGAACCAACGTTAAAGAAGATGATGGAAGATAAGTTTGGACGAAAGAAGTTAAAGATTTTTGGTGATACTGATGATGAAAATGATGGAGGTGATGACGAAGGTGGTGATGGTGGAAATGTTGGTGCAAGTGGAGCGAGTGCTCATAGTGGTGGCAATGACGAATCTGTGTCAGACGATAATCTGCCTGAACCAGGATATGAACACTACATCGACGAGCGTGGTGTTAGGCAAGTTCAGAGGATTCGTACTGATCAAGATGAAGATTACGTTCCATCCGACACAGAGGCAGAGCGTCTGAAAAAGAAGAAAACCACTAAACGTAGAAAGAAAAAGATGAAGAAGACAAATGTTACATCTTTAGCATAACATGCCACTGCACAACATGAAACTGTTATTGAACCGGTTCACAAAGCTCATGTCAACCCTGAGTTTGCCTTCACTTCGGAGGAAACTACAGCAATGATGGCCTCACCTTCTATAGCAACTGAACCACCTCCAGTGGCTACATCTGCAGCTAAAACACCTATTGTGACTCCACCAGCTGAATCACAACACGGAACTTCCTCTAGTCATCAAAACCGATCTGCAACTCATCAGCGAAGCTAAGAGCGTCGTGGCAGATTGTTCTTAGAAATGGCACAAGATGAAAAGGTAGAATTTCTATTTTCGCAACTACAAGCTGTTGCAGGTCAAATCAATCGGCGTTCTGAATTTATGTCTGCAAATAGAAATACTATGCTCAAACAACAAGTGGAAATTAACACGTTAAAGGAAACTGTTGGAAGACAACAAGCCGAAATCGCACAACTTCGAGCTAAAAATGAACGTCTGAAAGCTGCTGATGATGAACGAGAAAGGCAGTTATTACAGATGCGGGCAGCTAACAATGCTCGCGGTATTGAATTGAATAGAATGAAGGAACAAAGTATAGCTGTGCAACGATCCGCAGATCGACTGACTGAAAGGCATGATTACATGAAAGAATGGTACAACAGCAGGAACACCACGCTGGTGGATGGTTTCAATTCTATTAAGACTGCCTTTGAGATAAGCAGAAAGAGGGTTAACATTTTATGGTCTGATCGGTGCAAGGAACAAGAAATTCAACGAAAGCGTGACCACGATAGTGAAGACCTGGGAAACCCTGATACATCAGCCTCTTCTGAGCAACAAGGGGCATCTGCTTCAACTCAGATTATAGTTTACGAGCCTCTGTAGATCGAGACCGCTCAGGGCACTTCAGGTGGATCAAAAGATGAACTAGAAAAGTTGGAAAGTGGTAATGTTGGTGAAAGTTCTACAGCTGGTGAGAATGTAGTACCAAGCTCAGCTGATATTGCTCTACAAGTGTGTCCTCCTATTAATCGTAAAGACTTAGAAGACGGAGAGTTCATTTCTGAGATGACAGATGAACAGATTTTGGCTTTAACTGATATGAAAGTAGTCGATGACGCTACAATTGACGAGACTCCAAGTGAACCCGAAGTAGCAAACCTGGATGGTCTTGATGAAATAGTGTTCGAAGGAGATGCAGAAAAGTCGAAATACGTGCGTGAAGACGGTACATAATTTAATCCATTTGATGAAGACTGGTTGAAGGATAACATGGATGAGATCGACGAAAGATTGAAGAATCGTGATTCATCAAATGTTCCAGCTGATTCTTTTGAAGAATGGAGAAAGAATTTTATGTCCAAGACTGCAAAGCCAGCCCCTCCTGTCGTACAAGTTGATTACATGAAGTATGAGAAAAGTCGTCCTCAGGGAAGAATACTAAGCTGGATGTTCGTGAAAGACATTCATTGCATTGCCGTGAAGCGAGAACATGGAATTCAATACTTCAAGTTGCTGCTTAGTATTCTTACCTTACCATTTTATGATGCGGCAACGTTAGCGAAGTTGGAGCTAATTAACCGATCAAATTTTGAAGGCGCCAAGTTATTCGCTCGCAAGTTGAGGATCGAACGAAGGAAGGGTTGGAAATACGAATTGTACAAGCCGCAGTTCCCTATGTATGAACAGATTAAGTTGACATTGGATCCAGCAACCAACATTGCTCGGTACAGGCTCATGTACAAGCCCGTGAGGGTTTTGGATAAGATTCCGCTAATGCCAATGAAACAAGACATCCTTGAGAACATGGCTCTTTGGTGTTATGATTCGGATACGCATGAGGCAGTCATTGTCTTCAGGAATGATAAAGAAAATTTTCGCATCCTCGATTCGATGTGGATAGTCAACATGTCGGCTGCTGACATCGACAGGTTATTTCGTCATGAAATTTTCTATGAAGACAAGGACGTGCATCAAGCTTTACGATTTCAACGCGTCGCTTGTTTTTGTTATTATCGCGGGATTCACGCGGGAAGCTCGTGGTCTGAAGCAACTCACTAGGAACGAAGACCGAAGACCAAGCAACAGCCAATGGGGAGTTTGTTGGTGCAGTTTTGTGTCTGTCGCTTGTTCTAATTACGTCTGTAATGTACTGTCTTTGTTTATCGAGTTTGTAATGCTTTTGTTGAATCGACCAAGTCAAGATATCCTCTTATCTTGACTTGGTACGACATTTACGTAGTTTCTGTTTATGTTTGCTGTCATGTTCTCTGTATTGTAGCCTCCCCATGAAGAACTATTCTTCGTGGGATACAACCTTCATGAAAGATGTTCTTTGGCTAGCTTTGATGTTTCGTTGGTTTAACCCACAAAGAACCCAGTTCTTCGTGGGCCTCAGTATTTCGTGAGCCCAGTTACATACTTCGTAGTGTAACTGGGTCAGGGGCCTATATATAGATGCATTTCATTCACAAAACAATTAAGAGAGCTTTGTGAGAGTCAGAAACACTGTGTGTATGTGTTTGTAATTGTTCTCTTCCATTTAATCAAGATAGTGAATCTTTGGTTACGTGTTTGTGTTATACTTTGCTTTGGTTGCATTCTTACGTGGTTTCCGCACTCGTAACTGTGTTCTAACAACAAGGAAGTAGGTTTCTTGATCCTCCAAGTGGACCTACACTCTCAAAATGTTACGAGGTGTTCACGTGTAGAAACGTTTTACGTTAGTGTCACATCATTTTCACATCCCATCATACGGTTGAAGAAATGGTTTCACACTCCATTTTTGTCATAATCCACCTCCTCCGTTGTTTCACTCAAGTGTCACAGCATGTGGGAAACTTCACGCGAGACCTTCACGTACCTGGTTCAGTGTTCCACGCGAGCTGAAAAGAAGTCCTGTTGGCTTCATTTATGGTTGGAAACGGGCGGACCTGATCATAGAAAATATTAAAGAGCTAGTATTTTTCTCAAAGTACATAGAAATCAATGTGTAGAGATCAAATATTTATTATAGCGAATTATGGATACAACTATGGTTGAATATTTCTTGTCAGGTATACAACTCTCCTGTATTAAAGTAGGTACTACTTAAAATGCATCAAGTATTCATTGAGAACATAAGTCAGACAAAAGGTATGTATGTTGTTAAAGGAAAACAAACATAAGTCAGACAAATTAAAGGTATGTATGTTGTTAAAGAAAAACAAATTAGCTGTGTTTTGGAATTTTCTATTTATTATGTTATCTAGTTATATGGATATGCATGCGTATGTAAGTGAAATGTATATATGTGTATTTGTAGCGTAAGATTTGTGCCTAGTGTGCAGGGGCGGATTTAGAGCCTTTTTACGGGTTGCCAGGAACCCAGTCGATTTGGAAAAAAAAATGTTTTTTTTAGTGTAAACCTTGTATGATTTGAAAAAAACGTTTTTTTTTGTAGTGTAAACCTTGTATGATTTGGAAAAAGAAACCCAGTGAAAAAACTGGCTGGATCCGCCACTGCTAGTGTGTGTTTAGGGTATAACGAGTCGAGTTAGACTCAAGCCCAATTAACTTATAAAAGCTTGACCTGGTTTATTTGTTATTTATTAATTAGTTTTATACATTTTTATATATTAATATTTAATTATGAACAAAAAGATAATATATATTAGTTATCTATATCATAATAATTTAATATATAATGATATATATTATATTATATTAAATTAAAATTTATATAAATAAAAGACTTGTTTAAGCTCGCGAGTCAGCTTGAGCTTAATAAATGAAGCATGGGCATGCACGAGCTTGTTTATTACACAAATTTACTTTTCGGGCCCGAACTCATTTACGAAACAAACTTATTTTTAGGCATGAGTTCTTCGACTCAAGCCCATTTAAGCTCGATTTTAATTTTTAACTAGTCAATCTTAAATAGCTCACCAGCAGTGGCGGATATAGAAAATAATTATTGGGGCAACATTTAAAAAAAATTATACAGGGGCGACAAAATCGAAAAAAAAGTCAAATTTTCAAAATAATTACATACCGCCGGAGTGTCAAGGGCTATCCCTTGTTCTAAGGTATATCCGCCCCCTGCTCACTAGTGACTCGACTCGTTACACTTCTATTGTGTATGTGTATGTGTATGTGTAAGTGTTGTATGTGTATATATGCTATGTGTGTGTAGGTGTGTGTGTTGTAACGGGTTCATAAATGCATATCTGGGATAACACGCACGCACGCTCATGATTTCCCTTCAGGTGTTTTGGATGCAAGCATCTCACACAGTCACTATGTAAGAAGGATTTTAGGGTTCTACAGGACAACGTAAAAGGGATCCAAACTATCTATTAATTAACTACTCAACAAACCATCAAACACCTCTATCTTACCCAAATGTTGGGCTCATCCTCTCACTCTTCTCATCAAGACCAAAACATTGAAGACAATCTACAACAACTAGATCCACCACCACCACCTCCACCACCACCACCACCACCACCACTATTCCACCGGCACCACCAGATGCAAAACCAACACCAAGACCCGGAGTTTGAAACCACACAAACACCACCATCTATCCACATGCGCCAACTCTTGTTCACCGCGGCTCAACTGATAGCTCGCTCTGATCTAACCGCGGCCCACCGCCTCATCTCCATCCTCTCCACAAACTCCTCCGCCTACGGCGACGCCGCCCACCGGCTAGTCCACTCTTTCACCAGAGCCCTCTCCCTCCGCCTCCACCTCCACCGCCACCCGCCGCCGCTTCCCATCATCCTCAACCTCCACCCACCACCACCACCACAACCACAACCACAACCTACCAACAACAACAACAACATATTCATGACAGAATATGGTGACCCAATTCTCCAATCTTATCTATCATTAAACCAAATCACACCATACATCCGTTTCTGTCAACTCACAGCAAACCAAGCAATCTTGGAAGCCATAGATCAATCCCATCATCAACACCAACATGATCATCATCAACAAAACATTCATATACTCGACTTCAACATCATGCACGGTGTGCAATGGCCGCCATTAATGCAAGCTATGGCAGACCGGTACCCACCTCCAAGTCTTCGCATAACCGCAACCGGAACAAACCTCACCATCCTCCGCCGAACCGGCGACCGTCTCTCAATATTCGCACACTCACTCGGCCTACGGTTTCGTTTCTACCCACTTTTAATCCCTAACACCAACACCGAAACCCTAACAGTAGATCAAATCATTGACCATTTATCATCAGTAACCATAAACCCTAATGAAACCCTAGCAGTTAACTGCGTGTTATACCTCCATCGCCTGTTAAAAAACCGGGACAAACTGTGTTTACTACTCAGAAAAATCAAATCTTTGAACCCCAGAATTGTAACTTTAGCTGAACAAGAAGCTAACCATAATCATCCTATATTTCTACAAAGATTTTCAGAAGGATTGGTGTACTACACATCGATATTCGAGTCGCTAGAAGCGACTCTACCGCCGAATAGTAGGGAGAGGATTGAGGTGGAGCAAGTGTGGTTTGGGAGAGAGATTGCTGATATAGTCTCGGAGGAAGGAGATAGAAGGAAAGAGAGACACGAACGGTTTCGATCGTGGGAAGTGATGATGAGAAGCTCGGGTTTTCGAAATGTTCCGCTTAGCGCTTATGCGCTTTCGCAGGCGAAATTGTTACTCAGACTCCATTATCCGAGTGAAGGTTATAATCTTGAGGTTGTTAATGATTCTTTCTTCTTAGGTTGGCAGAATCAACTTCTATTTTCTGTTTCTTCTTGGCATTGATATGATTATTAGTTAATGGTTGTTAGAACTTATATACATTAATAATAATTAACATGTATATGTATACCTAGCATACATGATCTTTTAATTAAGTTTTTTTATGTGAAACTAGAAACCCTAATCCTGCATGGTGATGAACAATGGGAAGAATCTGTAAGCCTGATGATATGCTTAATATTGGCAAAATGTTTCTAACAAGGCAACTAATTTCTTGTTTTTAGGAGGGAATGTGATTGTTGTTTAATGGAATAAACATTATTTGTTATATATCTATATCACCACCATCTAGTTTTAAGAGGGATGTTTATTTTAGTGTAAGTGGTTTAGTGTGTTAATTACCATGAATTGTTTTGTGTTTTAGTTATGCTTGCATCTATCATAGTCAACTATTTTATATAAGTTTGTTTTACATGTTTATATACCGGTTAATTGTTTAAGTTTCAGGATATGTTTATCCCAACATAATTTCCCTAGTTAATTATCTTTCTGGAACCACACACTAGATAGAAGGAAAGTGGTAATATTTTGATGAAGAAAAGACGTATGGACCAAAGGGCTTTTACCCTAACAATATGAAGAAATGTGGTAAATGTGTTTTTCCCCCAAGGACGTATGTTTAGTGTAGATTGGTATAGATTTAAAGTTAATAGGTTTAGTGAGTGCCTGAGTTAGATGCGTGCATGGGCTTTTAATTAGGGTAATTTAGGATTAAGGTAGGTTAATTAATCCTTGTAAATGATCTAATGTGTTCACAAATTGTTAGTTCAATTATCCGAGCATGAACTCATGGCGGATCCGATGCATAAAGGATAGCAACTTGTTAATATAGGATTTATATCTGTTAATGTATGTTAACTCAAGAATATAAAGGTCTAACCCTAGTCCCTTGGTAATCCAGTGTGTATACATGCTCTTACCAAACTCGTATATACGTAATCATATAACTCTTCTTGTCGGAATCGCCGAGGCTCAAGAGGAATAGGATGTTAGTTTTTACTTTTCACGTTAGACTTTAGCTAGTAGATTATCAAGGCATGTAAAATGGTGTCTTTCCCTGTAAGGTCAAATGTTCAAGTATGTTAGACAATGATGTAGAATTACTGGTAAGATCAGATTACTCTTAAAAAAACTAGATAATTACATTTATCAAGTAGAGAGAAATGTTGAGGTTGAAGAGGATGTCTATTATTAGGTCTCATTATTGGTGGACCTTTCCAACTCTATATAAAGTGTAGCATTGTTAAAGTTTTCTTCAGACCATCATAGGTTTTTTTCTTTTATAAATTAACATATATGAGAAATGATATGTCGTCTTCATCAGCACAAAACCCTAGAGATGCATCCAAAAGCAGACAAAATGCAGAGAAACAAAACGTACTTATCTCTATAAATTTACCCAGTCCCAGTGTAATATTTTAGAGGTATATTGCATGTATTAGTAGGTAAAATAATATAGAGTACATGTTTCGGTAATAAAATATACGTATGTTGCATCTTTTATCAAAGAAAAAGTATATTATAAGTATCCGTACCGAGTTATAAGCATGTTGACTTCCTCCGCATTGGTTGTCCCTATGAAATTTGCGAGACTTTTATTTTGGAAATTAGTTATGTTTTTGGGTTGTTGATCGATCATCAACGTTATGCAGATCGAAGCATGTCCTTTTTTTAAGTATCTACAAGGTATTTTCTTACAACTTTCACAAACGTGTTAAAAATTACAAACATCAATACTTTTAAAACATTAATATAATTTTTTTCTACAGTGCAATATCATCAATTTTTACATTTATTTTTTATTGCCAAATTATTAATTATATTAAAGTTTTAATTTTTTAATATTGTATAATCTAATTTAATAACGTTGAAATATTACATAATTAAAATATTAAAAATATATAATACATATATTTATAATTAATATGATTACATAGAGTTGTTTCAGTTTTTTAGAAAGTATAGAAAAATGTATAAATTAATATTATAAAAGTACAATATATTTATAATTTTTATAAACTTAATTCTTTTAAGAGCTTTAGTTTAATTTTTTTTTTAAGATTAACAAAATATACAATTTAAATTAATAAGCATATAGAGTTATAAATTTATTTTATAGAAGTTTACTAATATACAAACAAATTGGTTTATAATAATTCAAACTATGATCCATTGTTGATAATAACTAATACCATCAATACGACCAATAATGACCCTAATCTTTTTTGTTGCGAAGAAATCACATCTTAATGGAAAAGTAACTCCGTATGTCCTTAACTTTTATTTATGTCGTTCTAAAACAATTTACATCTTAGTTTAGATAAAAACCATTCAAGTGTTCATTAGAAGTAGACGGATATAGGTTATTGGAAAAACTGAAATAAATATAAAAAGTGAAATTATGAGCGTTATAGATAACATTGACAATTTTTTATAATTGTCAATCATTGGGCCATAGTTTAAATTATTAAAATCCAGTTTGCCAAATATGTTAATATTTATAAATGTATTATTTTCACAATGTAAAAAATTGTAAAAAAGGAGTTTTTGAGAAGGATATAGGGTAATTCCTTCTTGTTTGTGGGCATAAACCTAATCCCGTTAACATCCCATAAAAAGAGTCACACACAAAAGGGCATTTATAGGAAGGATGTCGCCTGGCCATTTGTAACCGACTCATCATCAGGTGAGGTGGCAACCTCGGGGCGATTGTGCTTTAATTCTCTATGTGATGGTTAAGGTGTACATTCTTACATTCTTGCGAGATTCTTAGATTTCGAAGAGTTTTCGGCGAAATTCTCTAAATTACGGCAAGATTTTAGCATGATTTCTACTTTTATCTAAGGAAAACTATTTTTCTACACTAATAAACTAATATTTTAGAACTTTTCGGACTAGATAGATGCTATTAAATATTATATAATAGTTTTTGTTTACTTTATTTGAAAAAAATAGTATTGATTTTTAATACATAGTATATTTAAAAAAACATCATATCATTGTGTGCTTTTTTTCTCAGGTTGCTTTTTTGCACTTCTATACGCCTTGAGTGCGTCTAGCGCCTTTAATAACTTGTTTTTGAACAACGACTATATATTAATATAGCGACCAGCCAGAGACTGAAATAACAAAGCTCCAAAATACAAAACAAATGGTCATACAAATTAAAATATCGAATTCTAACAAACTATTCCAATCCATCGCCGCACCTAATGCTCTGCTTTTGACCCAAATAAATGTCTCCTCCTTAATAATTTCAACTATTTTCTACACAGACACCATATAGCACCTTTAATAAGTATGGTGTGACCACTGCCCTTGCCAATCAAATCCATATTTTATTTTTTTAATTTATTAGATTTAATTATTATTTTAACGTGTAGTAGATAATGAAAACTTGTAAAATTGCTATAAACTAAAGGTAATAAAAGTGACTAATTCACATCCATGACATCAAATTCTGTGTGTGGTGTGTTTATAATGTAAAGAGTATAAGAGCATTCACATCCAAACCATCAAATTATACATACATTCCACTAAAAAACAACTCCTATATCAATATATTTCCACTAAAAACAAATATTTTTTCTCTCTCCTTTTCAATTAAATAATATTATCATCACATTTTTCTCTCTCCTTTTCAATTAAATAATATTATCATCACATTTTTCTCTCTCCTTCACTCACAACCACTTTCAATATATATTAAAAAAATTATACTGGGTGAACAGTGTCCCCCCAAATATACAGATGAACAGTAACATTTTCTCTCTCCTCCACTCACAACCACTTTTTATACCCTTTATAATATAAAACCCCCCCTCACATATTTTGATGGATAGAATGTGAATGCTCTAAAAAGTGGTTGTTAGTGGAGGAGAGAGAAAATGTTACTGTTTATCTGTATATTTGAGGGGACAATATTCACCCCCTATAATTTTTTAATATATTTTGAAAATGGTTGTGAGTGGAGGAGAGTAAAAAAAATTATGATAAAGGTATAAAAAATATTATTTAATTGAATAGGATAGAGAAAATATAGTGTTTTTTAGTGTAATTTAAAGTGAAAATATGATAGGATAAATATGAATGCTCTAAGGGCTCATACCTACGTGGTAGTGATGTAATCGTAAAAACTTGTGAAATGGGAACGGGAAGCCTAATTGTTCATAGAGCCAACTAAATGTGCTTTGCTTGTGTTGTTATTAGTAGTGCCATACATAAGGGTGTACGGTGTGGGAGTCGGCAAAGGGCGGCAAACGTGTTTGTCGATCGGCAAACACCGGCGCCGACCCAATGCCGACGCGGCAAAGCAAACGAATCGGGGACAGGTTACCGACTCGGGGAAGAAGGAATTTGGAATGTGGGCCAGGTTATTAACGGTAATATTACCGTTCAAATAAAAAAATGTTTTCTTTAAAAAATTAAACTATAAATATCAAACCAAACCATAACCAAATACCTTCAAATATATACCCAACCAAACCAAAAAATACCACCAATTCTTCCCAAACATTTACAAAACAAAATGGAGGATGAACTCCCGTTATGGTTCCCACCCATAAGTAGCGACGATTCATCCGATAGTAGCATTCGTTTTTTTCAAAATCTCATCGAAGAAGCCGAACTTCAAGAAACGGGCACATCTAACCGAATGAGATATATTGAACGTCAACGTGAGGATGGGCATGAGACACTCATGGCGGATTATTTTGTCGAAGACCCGAAGTACAACGAAGATATCTTTCGGCATAGGTTCCGTATGTCGAAACGTTTGTTTCTAAAAATTGTGGCCGACGTGGAAGAGAACGACCCGTGGTTTGAAGAGGTCCCCGATGCGCGAGGTAAGAAGGGCTTTACGCCGTTGCAAAAGGGGACATCGGCTATTAAACAGCTCGCAACTGGTAACACTCCAGACGAGAACGACGAGTACTTGCATATGGCCGAAAGAACTTCCCGCGAGTGCCTAGAATATTTTTGCGACACGGTTTGCAAAATATACGGTCCAGAGTTCTTACGTAGACCGACAAGCCACGACATGACACTTTTATACGAAGCTCATGAGGAAAAACATCACCTTCCAGGTATGTTCGGTAGCCTTGATTGCACCCATTTCGTTTGGCGATTTTGTCCGACAGAGTATCGAGACCAATATATGCGAGGAGATCATCGATACCCGACTGTTATGCTCGAAGCGGTTGCTTCTCAAGACTTATGGTTTTGGCATGCTTTTGCCGGTCCACCGGGTTCTCAAAACGATATCAATGTTCTACAACAATCTCCGTTATTTTTAACGGAACGAAATGGAACCGCGCCAAAATGTCCATTTTACGTTAACAACCATTTATACAAACGTGGTTATTTGCTCGTAGATGGAATCTACCCTTCGTGGTCCGTGTTTGTGAAGTCGATCCCTTACCCTCACGAAGTAGACCAAAAGAAATTCAAGAGGCAACATGAGGCGGCAAGAAAAGACGTCGAACGGGCTTTTGGTGTTTTGAAGGCGAAATAGGGTGTATTGAGTCGACCGATGCGAGTAAAATCCGTTAAAAAATTAGGAGTGTCGTGTACACGTGTATTATTTTACACAATATGATTTTGAAAGATGAAGGAAAGGCGATAGCACCGGTGCACATTCGGGATCCTCCGATCGAGCCCGCTCTAGACGATACTGTCACACCCCAACCGATGGCGGAATCATCGGGGCATGGCACTGAGCGAAACAGATTGTCCAGAAGTTTCCATAACAATTATCATTACCAAATAATTTAAAGTAACATGTCCCATACCATGTCTTAAAAGGCAAACAAATTATTATAGATAAATCCAGTCAAATAGTTCTGTTCCGACAACTCAGATTTATACATAGATAGTTTACTTATTGGTTTCTAGGACACCGTCCCTAGCCTCAATTTCATCACCAGCACACAAAGCATGTAAGCATCCTAAGCACCTGTCACATACGTTAAAATAAGGTCAATACATAAAATGTAAAGGTGAGCATACAAGTTTGATCGTAGCATATAAAGTTCGAATTCATTTACGCATAACCAACACGTACACATAGTGAAATGAAGCACGTTAGTTATCGACATAGATCCATCGATACCAATGAATGCGGGTTGACTGCCCGAGGCAGTTCGCAATACATGATTACCACCGTAATCCATGCAAGTAAAAGATCCTTAACAACCCCCGTGTGAAAGGGTGCTGAGTCCAAACTATAGTACTATCGTTGCTAAGGCAGGTAGACAGCATTCCATGTGTAAACATAACAAACAAGCATTCATAAGCCACGTATAACATGCATTAACGCTTAGCGTTCAAATAGTTTGAGTAGTGTGATAGTTGTAGTTTGAATATTCGTAACGTATGTAACACCCAAAAGTGCATAAAGCAAAAAGGGTTCGAGTATACTCACTGCAATTAATGGATTGAAGGGAGCGCTTAGCGAGTACGGTTAGCCTGAATAGATTCGGTAGCATAATGATAAGTGAAACGTAAAACGGAAAACAAGTGTTGGAGGGTCGGAAAGCTGGTCGATCGGACGGTAGTTCGATCGGATGGCTGACCGTTCGGTTGACAGTCCGCAGTCCGGTCGGTCGGTAGGCCGATCGGATGGCTGTTCGAGTGGATTGTTTCTTCCTATAAGAAATATGTGTTTGTGTATGATGGTTTGACTTTTGAAGTTTTCGTTGTAGCATTTGAAAATATGGAAGTACCTTTACTTTTCAGGTCGGTCGATCGAACGACTGTTCGATCGGCCAGCAACCCGATCGGCTAGGCATTCAAATGAATTGCAATGTTTAGTCTTTGGATCGGACAGGTGTTCGATCGGACAGGTGTTCGATCGGACAGGTCAACTAGTCAAAGACCTTAAGCGAAATGTAAAGTATGGTGCAGTGGATCGGATAGTTGATCGATCGAATAACACAACTGCTGTTCGATCGGACAACAAGGTGTCACCTGATCGGACGGCTGTTCGATCGGGTGGCACTTTTAGTGCATTGAACACGTTAAAAAAATTGATTAAGTATTGAAGCATAGTATCTCATGATCCGAAGAGTAATCCGATCGGACAGTAGTTCTATCGAACAACAGTTCGTTCAATACTAGTCTTCAAAATAGGTTAGTTGATTGTGTGGGACCATGTGTTAACCGATCGGCTGGCCGGTCGATCGGCTGACTATCCGATCGGCTGGCTGTCCGTTCGGACAGCAGTCCGATCGGTCAGCTTCCTGACCTGATCAGCCCTTTCGTCTGACACTTGGTCGTTCTGTTCGCTTGTCGTTTTATTGAGGTATTTTGACAACAGGTAGAACCATAGACCCCTCGTCCTTACTTGGTTCTCCTGGTCGGACAGGAATCACCCAAATCCGGTCGGTGGACTGTTCGGAACGGAGCTTAATGTTTAACCCGTAACCGGTTAACCTCGTAGGTAGAATCCGGATCTTGAGCCATACAACCACCGAAGTGATTTGTAAACCGGCTCAGGGTCCGTTTCTACAGGTTTTGAAGTTATTGAGTGAATAAGGGTTGAAAGAAAGTTGAGAAATCCATCTTTTAATCCTTTTCGCCGCGTATATGTTTAGATCTATGAAAGATCCTCGTTTGTCTATGTGGAAATCGGCTAGATCTAAGTCATTCTCGGTGGATTGGGGCCAAAGCATGAAGTTCTTCAAGAACCCATGATGACATCATCCTAGAACACTTGATTCTTGATGATTTCACGGTTGAAAGTTAAGATTTGAAAGGTAGAAAGGTGTAGGAGTGTATATAGATCTAGAAAGTACAAGTATTAGGACGAAAACTTACCGGAATCGAAAGGAATCTGCGAAAAGATGAGCTGAGCGTGCTGGTCGGTCAGATGTTTCCAAAAGTGGAAAGAATGACAATGACAGGGGTATTTATAGGATGCCAAAAGGGGTAAGTGCTGGCCGATCGGCCAGGTAGCTCGATCGGACAGCCTGTCTGATAGGATAGCAGTCCGTTCGGCTGGCTGTTCGATCGGCTGGGAGCGTGATCGATCATTCGCACCTTTCGAGTGTTTCACGAAACGATTTTTGATATTTCGATTTCGATTGCGAGCGGTACGATACGATAGGGTTTCCTAATCAAATTACTTTCAGTCCCAAACATTCTTATCTCGCGTAATCTATTTTCCACCAATTGACATAGTTCGTTCACGATTCGAGTTCGATTGCATTTCGAGTTAGATTTCGAGTTTCGATTGAGTTTGCTTGATTATCACCACACAACATAAATAAACATGCACAGGTAACACGTAAGGCACATACACACGTATAATAACAAGTAAAATTCGTAGCTCGAGTTGCGATTAGAAGTCGATTCAATTAGCATAGCTTGATTATTGATTAGTTAACTTTATCTCACTGTTACTTCCAATAATTCACAGTCGTAAGTCGATTGATTAACGATTAACACACATCGTTTATTGTTATTAACGACACTTACTCCACATAATACGAATTAAATAAAGAGATTTCTACGAGTCAAGTTGTGCGAAATCGGTCGTTGACTTAGACCTTGACTTTGACTTGGACTTATGAAAACACGGGGTGTTACAGCCTCCCCTTGTTTAGGGAATTTCGTCCCGAAATTAAGCTGGAGGTTGTACATCACCGTGCATCACGTTTGAGAACTTTCTCTTTCTAGACTTTCTCTTTAAACAGCTGTGGGTATTTAGCCTTCATGTCGCTTTCGAGTTCCCAAGTGAACTTTGCGCCTCGTTTGCCTTCCCATCGGACTTTCACAATAGGAATGCGTGAGCGTCTGAGTTGCTTGGTTTGACGATCCATGATTTCGACAGGCTTTTCCACGAAGTGTAATGTTTCGTTCACTTGTAGATCATCTAGAGAAACGTGTAAGTCGTGGTTGGCTAGGCACTTTCGGAGGTTTGACACGTGGAAAGTCGGGTGGACATTACTCAGTTCCTCCGGTAGTTCGAGTCTGTAGGCGACTTTTCCGATCCTTTCCAGAATCTTAAAAGGTCCAACATATCGAGGCGCGAGTTTCCCTTTCTTGCCGAATCGGACCACACCCTTCCAAGGTGATACCTTTAGGAGTACGTGGTCACCAACGTCAATTTCCCGGGGCTTGCGTTTCTTATCGACGTAACTTTTCTGTCGATCCCGAGCCTTCACCAGGTTGTCTCGAATTTGGAAAATTTTGTCTGTCGTTTCTTGTAATAGCTCAGGATCGGTTAATTGCGAATGACCGATCTCGTGCCATACAATAGGCGATCGACATCTTCTCCCGTACAATGCCTCGAATGGTGCCATTTGGATGCTAGAATGATAGCTGTTGTTATACGAGAATTCAACTAACGGCAGGTATTTATCCCAATTACCGCCGAAGTCTAATACACACGAGCAGAGCATGTCTTCAAGAGTACGAATCGTTCTTTCAGTCTAACCGTCGGTTTGAGGGTGGAAAGCGGTACTTAGATTAAGCGATGTACCGAGTGCCGTTTGAAACGTTTCCCACAGTCGCGAAGTAAACCGAGCATCACGATCAGAGATGATGTCACGAGGCGTCCCATGATTACAAATGATCTTGTCGGTGTAGATTCGGGGTAATCGTTCTACCTTGTAGTCTTCTCGTATCGGCAGAAAGTGAGCTGATTTAGTCAAACGGTCGACCACAACCCAAATGCTGTCGTGACCTGATAACGTGTGTGGAAGCTTTGTTACGAAATCCATAGCTATACTCTCCCACTTCCATATGGGAATTGGTGGCTGTTCGAGTAAGCCAGATGGTCTTTGATGTTCAGCCTTGACTCTAGCACAAGTTAGGCATTTCCCGACGTAGAGAGCGATATCCCTTTTCATACCCGGCCACCAGTACTTATAGCGAAGGTCCTGGTACATTTTATCAGCACCGGGATGAATAGAATACCGGGATTTGTGGCTTCGTCCATCAAAATCTGTCGTAAATCAGTTCGTTTGGGAATCCAAATTCGGTCCAGAAAGTGGAATATCCCGTTCGATTTGCTCACAAGTTGGGCTCCATCGTGGTAGATTCTTTCTTTCTTCAGGGTGCGTTCATTAAAACATGCATGTTGAGCGTCGCGGATGAGGGTTTCGAGATTGTGTTGGGCTTGAACATTACGAGTGCTAAGCAGGTAGCTCCGTCTGCTAAGTGCGTCGGCAACAACATTCGCCTTGCCTGGGAGATAACGGATCTCACAGTCGTAATCGTTGAGAAGTTCTACCCATCGGCGTTGACGCATATTAAGTTCCTTCTGATTAAAGATGTGTTGTAGGCTCCTATCATCAGTGAAGATCGTATACTTGGTACCATACAGGTAGTGTCGCCAAATTTTTAACGCAAAAACAACTGCGCCTAGCTCGAGATCATGGGTTGTATAGTTCTTCTCGTGGATTTTGAGCTAACGAGATGCGTAAGCTATGACCTTGTCCCGTTGCATGAGGACACAACCAAGACCAAGGTTGGAAGCATCACAGTAGACAATGAAATCATTGTTTCCGTCGGGCAATGTGAGAACAGGAGCGTTGCAAAGCATGTGCTTGAGGGTTTGAAAGGCAGTCTCTTGTTTAGTTCCCCAAACAAAAGGCTTGTCCTTATGCGTGTGATAGGTAAGCGGAACAGCGATCTTTGAGAATCCCTCGATAAATCGTCGATAATAGCCCGCTAGTCCGAGAAAAGAGCGGACTTCAGACGGATTCTTAGGTGTAACCCAGCTCTTGACAGCTTCAATCTTTGCAGGATCGACGTGAATACCTTAACTATTAACAATGTGACCCAGAAACTGAACTTCCTCCAGCCAGAATTCACACTTGGAGAACTTGGCATAGAGTTGGTTCCCCTGGAGTAACTCGAGAACCAAACGTAGATGTTGCGCGTGTTCGGCTTTCGATTTGGAATAGATCAAGACATCGTCGATGAATACGATGACGAAACGGTCGAGATATGGTTTACACACGCGATTCATCAGATCCATGAAAACCGCTGGTGCGTTGGTTAGACCAAAAGGCATGACAACGAATTCGTAGTGACCGTATCGAGTGCGAAATGTGGTTTTGGGTATATCCTCTTCTTGAATACGCAGCTGGTGATATCCTGAACGTAGGTCGATCTTTGAGAAACACGTAGCGCCTTGTAGTTGATCAAACAAATCGTCGATGCGAGGTAGGGGATAGCGGTTCTTGATAGTCAACTTATTCAATTCCCGATAATCGATGCACATCCGGAACGACCCGTCCTTCTTTTTGACGAAGAGGACCGGCGCGCCCCAAGGAGAGGTGCTCAGGCGAATAAAGCCTTTCTCAAGTAATTCCTGGAGTTGGGTTGAGAGTTCGCGCATTTCGGACGGCGCAAGTCGATAAGGAGCTTTGGCAATAGGATTGGCTCCAGGAATGAGGTCGATACGAAAGTCGATGTCACGACTTGGCGGTAGTCCGGGAAGATCCTCTGGAAAAACATTAGGAAATTCTCGAACCACAGGGACGTCTTTCACTTCCTTCTTCTCTTTCTTTTCCTTCTCCGCTACTACAATGTTAGCCAAGAAAGCCCTGTATTCCTTGCGGAGATACTTGCTGGCTTGCACGCATGACATAAGCTTGAGCCCCTTTGAAGTAGTATCGCCATAAACACACAGTAAGTCACCATTTGTGAGCAAAAAACGAATCATCTTGTCGAAGCACACAACTTCAGCACGGTTTTCTCGAAGAAAGTCCATGCCTATTATGACGTCGAAACTTCCGAGTTGCATTGGAATGAGATCGATTGGGAAGATGTGATTGTTGAGCTCAAGAGTACAATCACGAAGAACAGAATTAACGGCGACGGTTTTTCCGGTAGCAACTTCAACATCGAATGCCGAGGAGAGTTGGGAACGTTTACGACTGAGGAGTTTCTCGAATTCGAACGCACAAAGCAATTATCCGCTCCAGTATCAAAAAAACAGGATGCATAAATACCATTCACAAGGAACGTACCATTGACCACGTTGTTGTCGGCCTGGGCTTGACGCACGTTGAGGTTGAAAGTTCTGGCGCGTGCGGCCTGTTGTTGCTGCTGCTGTTGTGGCTGCTGTTGCTGAGGCTCTTGTTTCACAACCCTGTTTGGGCACATGTTGGTGAAATGGTTCGGGTCGCCACATGCGAAGCAGGCTCTGGCTTTGACTGCGGGTGCCGGAGGAGCTTGTTGACCCTGTGGGGTAGTGAGGAGAGCTTGATGAGCAGGAGCTTGTCGGATGCGGCAGTTGGCAGTAAAATGACCGTATACGTTGCAATGAGCACAATAACGGCAAGCAATGGCAGTTGGATGATGGTAGGTACAAGTAGGACAGAGCGGATGCGGCCCAGTGTATGCACGCTTAGCAGGTGGTGCATTGGTCACCGGCGCTGCCACTTAGAGTTGTTGAGCGGGTACAGCTTGAACTGGTGCAACAGTGATCGCACAATTCTTGTTGCTGGAGCTGCTCTTCCTCTTGTTCTTCTTCTTGTTGCTTGGTGCGGTGGGTTCAACAGCTGGTGTGGTAGCGGTAGCTTGATGCAGATGTTTCGAAGTCTTATCCCAGACACCGGCCTTAACCCGCTTGTCGTTGATTTCAGCGGCCAGTAGATAAGATTCCTCGATCGTCGTAGTCATAGCCACTTGCACGAAATCAGTAACGCAGTCGGGCAAGGCCCGGATGTACTTCTTGATTGCCATGTCGGGAGTCTTGACTTGATCGGGACAGATAATGTTGAGCTGTTTGAAACGAGCAGTAAGACCAGCATTATCACCATCCTTTTGCTGTATGTGCCAAAATTCATCTTTTAGCTTTTGACGTTCGTGAGGAAGGCAGAATTCCTCTAGCATAACTTCCTTGAGCTCGTCCCACGACAGACCGTAGGCTGCGTCGTTCCCTCGCTTGTTCCTCTCGGCCGTCCACCAGTCTAGTGCACGGGACTTGAAAACGCCGGTAGCATTCAGAGTTCGAAGGTCATCAGGGCAACCACTCTGTCGCAGAGTAACCTCAATGGAATCAAACCAGTGAAATAACGCAGTAGGACCTCCTTCGCCAGTGAATTCTTTTGGCCCACAAGACTTGAATTGCTTGAAGCTGAAAGGCCTTGCGGCAGCTTTGGGTGCGTCGGTTCTCGATTCCTCAGACGATTTGCTGGCATTCTCATAGACATCACTCACAGCCTTTTCCACACTTTTAGCGATAATGGAAGCAAGACGTTTGTCTCTCTTTTCTTGACGAGAAAGTGCGTGACGGGATCCAGACGACATTGTCTGCAATAGACATCGCCACGGAACTCAACACATTATATTCGAATCTCACCTCACACGTCTACTAACTACTAAAGCTCAGGAACACGCAGATTTACGTAAACACATAATGCATAGAGCATAATTTCACATATACACATAAGCACGTAGAGCACATAATCACATAACGCCTAAGCACGTAGAGCACGTATTCACATAACGCCTAAGCACGTAGAGCACGTATTCACATAACACCTAAGCATGTAGGGCATAGAAGCAAAGAAGCACATACGCATTAAGTCACTAGAGGTAGTCAGAAAACAGAAACCTATTATTCAAAGCTTGCGATCGTTCGAGAATAGCGTAGTATAAGTGTACATCGTAGCATAAGGCCACCCATAATTCAACGACTTGCTAACGTTTGGGGTAGAATTGCAATGCGAGTTGTGTGTGTTGATTGAAGCGAAGGAACAAATCGATTACTTCTTCCAAAATTAAGCACTTAAACAGGTAAAAGCACATAAAACACATAAAATCGACGAATTATCGGAGTCAGCAGTTGCGGCTCAAAATCGAAACACATAAAATTCGAGAAATAGATTGTCTGCGGCTAGTAGACTTCGACTAACCAAAGTAATTCAACTATTCACAAGGACCCGCTGTACACGTTCGACTTCCAGGAATATGTTCTCGCCTCGATTCTTGGGCGTTGGCACACATCCCGTTGGTCTTATTGTGACTTCAGATCGTTGGAGTCCGTCGAGACTTTGGTGAGAATCTTGTAAAATGTGCGGAACAAGTCGTCAAGGTTAGGGTTTCACTCCTGGCTTAACAACTTCGCCCCTGGTTTGATAAAATAGAGGAGGTTATTCATCAAAATATGGATTTCACTCCTGATTTGGCATAATTCCCCTTGTTTGTAGTTAAATGTGGGTGGATGAAGCAACTTTAGTCGAGAGTTCATGGTTTTCACACCTATTCTCGACTTTTATTGCCCATTCACAATTGAAAATTCGAGTGTGGTGATAGTGTAGAATAAGCGAGAATAGCGAGTGATAGTAGTGAGCTCATGCATATTCCCTACTGGCTATGCACAAATTGGTCTGTTAGTTCCTAACTATAGACTAGGTTTCTAAGACATCGACCCGGACTAGGTCGAGTCTTGCCTAATTCCCTATAGTTATGGCTCTGATACCAATCTGTCACACCCCAACCGATGGCGGAATCATCGGGGCATGGCACTGAGCGAAACAGATTGTCCAAAAGTTTCCATAACAATTATCATTACCAAATAATTTAAAGTAACATGTCCCATACCATGTCTTAAAAGGCAAACAAATTATTACAGATAAATCCATTCAAATAGTTCTGTTCCGACAACTCAGATTTATACAAAGATAGTTTACTTATTGGTTTCTAGGACACCGTCCCTAGCCTCAATTTCATCACCAGCACACAAAGCATGTAAACATCCTAAGCACCTGTCACATACGTTAAAATAAGGTCAATACATAAAATGTAAAGGTGAGCATACAAGTTTGATAGTAGCATATAAAGTTCGAATTCGTTTACGCATAACCAGCACGTACACATAGGGAAATGAAGCACGTTAGTTATCGACATAGATCCATCGATACCAATGACTGCGGGTTGACTGCCCGAGGCAGTTCGCAATACATGATTACCACCATAATCCATGCAAGTAAAAGATCCTTAACAACCCCCGTGTGAATGGGTGCTGAGTCCAAACTATAGTACTATTGTTGCTAAGGCAGGTAGACAGCATTCCATGTGTAAACATAACAAACAAGCATTCATAAGCCACGTATAACATGCATTAACGGTTAGCGTTCAAATAGTTTGAGTAGTGTGATAGTTGTAGTTTGAATATTCGTAACGTATGTAACACCCAAAAGTGAATAAAGCAAAAAGGGTTCGAGTATACTCACTGCGATTAATGGATTGAAGGGAGCGCTTAGCGAGTACGGTTAGCCTGAATAGATTCGGTAGCATAATGATAAGTGAAACGTAAAATGGAAAACAAGTGTTGGAGGGTCGGACAGCTGGTCGATCAGATGGTAGTTCGATCGGATGGTTGACCGTTCGGTTGACAGTCCGCAGTCCGGTCGGTCGGTAGGCCGATCGGATGGCTGTTCGAGTGGATTGTTTCTTCCTATAAGAAGTATGTGTTTGTGTATGATGGTTTGACTTTTGAAGTTTTCGTTGTAGCATTTGAAAGTATGGAAGTACCTTTACTTTTCCGGTCGGTCGATCGAACGACTGTTCGATCGGCCGGCAACCCGATCGGTTAGGCATTCAAATGAATTGCAAAGTTTAGTCTTTGGATCGGACAGGTGTTCGATCGGACATGTCAACTAGTCAAAGACCTTATGTCACGGCCCCCGACCCGGTTTGACCCGTTTCAGGAGCCACTTCCTTAAGCTTGTAGTGCGTCTCGCCACATTTCCTGGATCACAATATATCACCTAAAACATGTTTGAAAACGGTTTTGTCAGCGGGAAATACTGAGTGAATCATTCTTTTTATTAAAACGACTCATTTGTTATAATTCACAGTATTAAGAGCGATTACAATGTTTTTATATCAACCAACTACCCTCGGTATTTGTCACTCGACTCGTTTCTGTAACTATGGTCATATCACCCATTGGCTAACTCGTTGTCCAATGGTGAAGATTATCAAGTAATGTATACAAAACCCCACATACCGGCTGTAATATGGAGATTACAAAGACTTAATCCATGTAATTATAACTTTGAAAAACATTTAGGAATTTGTAAAATACTTTGATAAAAAGAGAATGACTCACATTGCAGATTTAATTGGGCAGAGCCTAGCCTACTGATTAGCCTTTTAACCTAAATTTAATAACAGGCACACAATTCGGTTAGTAACTTAATACAGCCTTTACGATAACTCACGAGATTAAACCCTCACAACGAATGACAAAGTGCGATACTTAAACATCCATCGAATTAACGACGAATGACAAAGCATAACCCTAATGTGGGCAGCTCTTAAACATCCATTGGATATTTTAATCGATCGGACAATGAATAGTAGCAGCGATTGAGTTATTACCCTGTATTGCGGCGTCGATTAGTGATCCGTGTGTGTTAATTGTGGTAAACAGAGCGTAACTCAGTGCCTAAAACGAATTTCTTCGTCGAACGAACAACAGAATGCAAGTGCCAGGCCCTTCTATTTATACCCAAAATTTGCACCTCCCGCTAGTCGCGGAAGAATCCGCGGTACGTGTCGCGTATCGCCTGGGATGTCAAAGTAGGGTAGGCCTGCTTCGTCACCTATCTAGCCCTGATGAGTCGACAACTTCGTAAAATTCGAATTTGACAGTGTTTTATAAGGATAATCGTTAATAGGGTTTTACCCCCCTTGAGTTTTAGGGGCCCTGATCCTAATTCTGATTGTTCTGAAAATTTTTAGAGTTTATGCAGAATCACTTGGGTGTCTCAATTAGGGTTTCCTTTTGGACAAATTAATTTAATAAATATGACTTTTGATGAGAGTCGTTACATTCTCCCTACCTTGATAAAAATCTCGTCCTCGAGATTTACTGGAATAAGTAAGGATATTTTCTCTTCATTTCTGATTCCAGCTCCCAAGTGTATTCTGGTCCTCTCTTTGAATCCCAATTTACTTTAACTAGCACTAATCGTTTGAGCTTGAGAAAGTTCACTTTTCTGTCTTCTATCTGAAGAGGTTTCTCAACAAATTTTAACTTTTCGTTTACCTCTATTTCTTGAAGAGGTACTACCAAAGATTCGTCTGATACACACTTCTTGAGGTTGGATACATGAAATACATCATGTACTCCAGCTAATTCTTCTGGTAGTTGTAAACGATAAGCAACTGGTCCTATACGTTGAATCACTGGAAATGGTCCTACGTATCTGGGACTTAGCTTTCCTTTCTTACCAAATCTAACAACTCATTTCCAAGGAGAAACTTTGAACAATACTTTGTCTCCAACTTGGAATTCTAACGGCTTGCATCTATTGTCAGCATAACTCTTCTGGCGATCTCGAGCCGTCTTCAGCCTTTCCTTGATTTGAGTAATTTTGTCGGTCGTCTCTTGCACTATTTCAGGACCTGACAATTGACTTTCTCCTATTTCTGCCCAACAAACTGGAGTTCTGCACTTTCTTCCATACAGTGCCTCGAATGGGGCAGTTTCAATACTTGAATGATAACTATTGTTATAGGAGAATTCAATTAATGGTAAGTGATCATCCCAATTTCCACCAAAATCTATTACACATGCTCGGAGCATGTCTTCTAGAGTTTGGATTGTCCTTTCACTTTGCCCGTCTGTTTGGGGATGATATGCAGTGCTTAGGTTTAGTCGAGTTCCCATTGCTTTCTTGAAACTTGTCCAGAAATGAGAAGTAAAACGACTATCCCTATCCGAAACAATGGAGAGTGGAACTCCATGTAAGGATACAACTTCATCTACATACAACTTTGCCAATCTTTCCATGCTAAAGGTTTCTTTCATAGGTAGAAAGTGAGCAGATTTGGTTAATCGATCCACAATTACCCAAATCGCGTCATTACCTTTTCTGGTTTTGGGTAACTTAGTAACAAAATCCATTGTTATGAGTTCCCATTTTCATACAGGCATTTCTAGTTGTTGTAGTAGACCTGAAGGTTTCTGGTGTTCTGCCTTAACTTGTGAACAAGTAAGACACTTAGAAACATATCTAGCTATATCCTTTTTCATACCTATCTACCAGAAATTCATTCTTAAATCTTGGTACATCTTATTGTTTCCTGGGTGCATGGTATATCTAGACTTATGGGCTTCTTCTAAAATCTTATTTCTTAATTCTCCCTGCTTAGGTACCCAAATTCTGCTTTTGTGGAATCTCCAAATTCCATCAGCTCCTTTCTCTAATTCTTTTATTCGTCCCTTCATTCCTTCAGCAACATCCTCTATTGCTGTTTCTTGAAAATGCTTCAGTTGTTCCATTAAATCTAACTGTAGATTTAATCTGAGAGCACGAACCCGTCGTTGTTTCTCATGATACTTACGACTTAAGGCATCTGCAACGAGTTAACTGCCATTTTCGTCCCTGTGGTTTGGTCACTTTGGCCATTTCAGTCCATTTTTCAAAAATGCGCCATTTTCCTCCCCGACGTTCTGGAAAGGTGCCATTTCAGTCCAAAAATCATAACCCAGTTAAGTCGGTTAGTAAATTAGGACTGATTGTGTAAATTTGTAACATAAAGGACCATTTAAGGAAAATGGCGCATTTTTGAAAAATGGACTGAAATAGCCAAAGTGACCAAACCACAGGGACGAAAATGGCACCAGTTCGTCTCTCTCTCTAAACCACCACCACCACCATCACCTTCACCTCCACCGCCGCCGCACCAGTTCCCACCACCGCCACCACCTGTTCTATCTCTACACTCTCCACCACCTGCATCACCAGTTCCCACCACCGCCACCACAGCCACTGCCACCACCATCACCACTGCCGCCGCCTGCAACTCACCACTGCCGCCGCCTGCAGCGGTGAGGAGACGGTGGTGTTAATGGTTGTCAGAGGTGACTGCGGTGTTCGGATTGTGCGGTGATGAGGAGCGTGTCGGAGTAATGACGATGGAATGAGAATGTGATGGTGAATCGGTGAATCGGTGATGGTGAACCGGTGATGAACGAGAATGTGATGGTGCGGTAATGAACGATGAACGAGAATGTGCGGTGGCGGCGGCAAACATCACGTTTGCTTCAAATAGAAGCCTCCGGATATTACCCCGCCAAGATACGGTCTGTTTCAAGCTTTGTTCGATCCACTCAGACGACGACAAATTCATCATCATCATCATCGCCTCTATTAATAGCTGTTTTCCCTCATAATGTAGCCTCTACCAGGAGCAAGACCAAAAGAATACCAATATGTTTCCATTGTATTGTGGGAAATAATATTTGAAGGAAGCAACAGTAACAGCAGCAACAACATTATCATCAATCATCGCCTCTAATGAAGAAAGAGGGGTGTTTGGAATTTAGTATGTCGCAGCCGGTGCTACCACTACGAAGTACAACATCAGAAGCAGTACCAATATATAATTTCACCGTATTCGGTAAAAAAAAAGAAAAGATAATAGAAGAAATAGAAAAGATAATAGAAGAAATAGAAGAAATGGCGTTTTTCCGGTGAGTTGCAGGCGGCGGCAGTGGCGATGAAGGTCTGATGATAATGATGAAGATCGCGATGATGATGATGACATTGATGGTGCTGGTGATTGCAGAGCATAGAGAGAGAGTAGAGAGAGTGGTGGTTCCGGCGGCGGCGGTGGTGACCACCGGAGCTCCGGTTCCGGCGGCGGTGGTGTGTATACATTATATATATATATATATATATATTATATATTTTATAATTATATTAATATTTATACATTTTACTTAAATGGTCCTTTATGTTACAAATTTACACAATCAGTCCTTATTTACTAACCGACTTAACTGGGTTATGATTTTTGGACTGAAATGGCACCTTTCCAGAACGTCGGGGAGGAAAATGGCGCATTTTTGAAAAATGGACTGAAATGGCCAAAGTGACCAAACCACAGGGACGAAAATGGCAGTTAACTCCATCTGCAACTATATTTGCCTTTCCTTCGTGATACTGAATATCACAGTCGTAATCACTTAGGATTTCCATCCATCTTCTTTGTCTCATGTTTAACTCTTTTTGCCCAAAAATATATTTTAAACTTTTGTGGTTTGTATAGACAGTAAATTTACTTCCGTAAAGATAATGTCTCCAAATCTTAAGGGCAAAAATTACAGCTCCTAATTCTAAGTCATGAGTTGTATAATTTTCTTCGTGCTTTTTCAATTGCCTTGAAGCATACGCAATTACTTTCTTGCGTTGCATTAGCACACATCCTAATCCTAGTTTTGAAGCATCACAGTAAACTTCAAAATCTTCAGTCCCTTCTGGTAAAGCTAGGATTGGAGCATTTGTTAATTTCTTTTTCAAGATCCTAAAGGCTTCTTCTTGTTTAGGTCCCCATTCAAACTTAACGGTTTTACAGGTTAGCTTAGTTAATGGTACAACTATTTTGGAAAAATCCCTAATAAACCGTCTATAATATCCAGCTAAACCTATAAAACTTCTAATTTCCATTGCGGTTTGCGGAACCTTCCAATTGGTAATTGCCTCTATCTTAGCAGGATCTACATGAATCCCTTCGTGATTCACCATGTGTCCTAAAAATTGCACTTCCTTTAGCCAAAATTCACACTTCGAGAATTTGGCATAAAGCTTTTCTTTTCTTAACAAAGTTAAGAGTGCATGCAAATGCTGACAATGTTCGTCCTGACTTTTTGAATAAATAAGTATATCGTCTATGAAAACAATTACAAATTTATCCAAATACGGTTTACAGATCCTATTCATCATGTCCATGAATGCTGCAGGTGCATTCGTTAACCCAAAGGGCATGACTGTAAACTCGTAATGACCATACCTAGTTCTGAAAGCAGTTTTAGGTATGTCTTCTTCTTGTACTTTCAACTGATGATATCCGGAGTGTAAGTCAATCTTAGAAAAATATCTAGCCCCCTGAAGTTGATCAAAAAGATCATCAATCCTAGGTAATGGGTATCGATTCTTAATTGTAACCTTATTCAATTCTCTATAATCAATACACATTCTCATCGAACCATCCTTTTTCTTTACAAATAACACCGGTGCTCCCCACGGGGATGAACTAGGCTGTATAAATCCTTTGCTTAGTAATTCATCTAATTGCCTTTTTAGTTCTAACATTTCTGTGGGAGCTAACCGATAAGGTGCCTTGGCTATCGGTATAGTTCCTGGAATTAGATGAATCCTAAATTCTACCTCCCTATCTGGTGGTAACCCTGGTAACTCTTCTGGGAATACATCTGGGTATTCTGAGACTACAGGAATTTCCTTAAGTTCTTTACCCTTAGTATTAATGATTACTGAAATCATATATACTATTCCTTGCTTTCGTTCATAACTAGCAACTTTCATTACTGATATGAACTTCATGGGCTTACGTGGTTTATCTCCTGTAATCATAATTACTTCTCCTGTGGGTGCCTGAATTTCTATAGAATTCTTATCACAAAGAATTCGAGCATGGTTGGCTACTAACCAATCCATTCTTAACACAACATCAAATTCGGCTAATTTCATAGGTAATAGGTTTGCAAAGAATTTATGACCTGAGAGTTCTATATTTTCCTTTTGCAAAACTTTATCTATGCTAACAGAATTTCCGTCTATTGTTTCGACTGTACAGATCTGCCTAAGTTTGGTTAAAGGTAGGTTAAGAGCTTTGCAAAATGAAGTATTGATAAAACTTTGGTTTGCACCAGAGTCAAATAATACTTTGGCGTAAATGTTGTGAACTAAGAACGTACCAGCTATTACATCTGGAATTAACTCGGCCTCCTGAGTTGTTAACTGAAAGGCTCGAACATTCTTCTTGGTAGCTCCATCCGCTGATTTAGCTTTGTTGTCGGCTGGTTTGACCAATTTAGGACATTCTGGTCTAAAATGTCCCTTTTCTCCACAGTTATAACAGATCGTTGTTTTCTTTCTGCAGTCATCTTCACGATGTCCTACCATTTACAAAAATTGCAGGTTATACTACATCTTCCATAATGTTTTCTTTTGCAATTCTTGCAGAATGGCAAAGTTGAAGATTGCCCTGGTCCTTTTCTCTTGAAGCTGCTATTATTACCCATACGAAATCCTTGGGTAATTTTCTGAGCCAGTTCCTTCTTTCTGTTTTCATCTTGCGTGCGTACCAGTTCGTCAGTTAGGGTATTAGCTAATTCCACAGCATCGTCAATCGTACGAGGTCTCACAGCTTTAACGATATTGCAGATTTCACCAATCAAGCCCCATATGTAGCGAGAAATGAGTACCGGTTCTGGCGAAGCCAGTGTTGGTACCACTCTAGCATATTCAAAGAATGTCGAAGTATAACCGCGACAATCTACACCCATCATTCTATGGTTTAAGAACTTATTTGCCATTTGATCTTTTTCATGCTCGGGACAGAATTTTCTTTCCACAAGACTCTTAAATTCTTCCCAGTTCATAGCATAAGCCCTATTTCTTCCTTTTGCTTGTAACACCGTGTTCCGCCATTCTAGCGCCCCTTCTTTAAAAAGATTGGACGCATACATGACCTGATCGTCCATGTCACATTTATTTATTGCAATTACTGCCTCGGTTTTCTCTAACCAACGCAGTGAGGCGGTTGCTCCTTCATTGCCTGTAAATTCAGTGGGTTTACAAGCAAGAAATTCTTTGAAAGTACAACCAGGTGTTGCGGCTTTCATTTTCTTTGGGAGCGGAGCTTGCCGTGGTTCATTATCATGATTAACATGATCATTGCCTCCGTTTACGCTATTACTGAACTTATCTTCAGAAATACGTTTGCTAGGAACGATTTGTTGCGGTTCTATTGGAGTTTTAACAGCAGCAACGATTGTTGGAATAGCATTGGCTATCCCTTGAGCAACGATATTTTCTATATCCTGCCTAGTCATATATTGATTCCCCGGTTGTTGCTCAGATTGATTAATCTCATTAACTGGTTCATTATTAGCGTTTTCCATCTGATAATTAATATATATAATTTATTAGTATCAAATAAATAACAATTACACAACACAATTATACAGAGTTCATAATATCAATATAGCCAAAACTATCGATTTCTCGATTTCCATTTATATTTAATAGTATGCATCAATACACACTATTATCTTACAGAATTTTATTTGTAGTTATTTTACAGACTGATAAACACAACCATAGTTCCATAAATCCCCTATCCTTTGTCAGATGATATTCTAGTAATGGTGTTCCCTCTCATTGTATTTCTAGGAGATCTGTCCCCCAATCTCTTGGATCCTATTCCCAGCATCCATTAGTTCTTCGCCAAAGTGGCGGAGTTCAGCCATATTCTCGTTACTCATTGGTGGATTTGGTAAAGGTTCTGGATTGAACTGAGGAAAAAGCTTATAGGGATTGTTTTGGAGTTGTATTTCATTAGTCAACCATTCGTCTATTTGTGAGTGGATTGAAGGGTTTTGACTAGCTGGTTCTAAGTTCATTGGTAGTTGTGTTTCAAGAGAGTGAATAAAAACATTTTCATTAATAGGCTTAATAGTATTATAGCTTGTCAATATAAAATCTAGCTCTTCCTGAGATGGTAACCCCTCACTTTGCCTAGAGCTTTCCCCAATTTCCATTTTCTTAGGCTTAGGTTTCTCGAGAGGTGAAGTGTTGAATTCTATAGGTTCTTCTATGTCTGTTATATACCTATTGAAATCTCTGGAAACCTCTATTCTTACTGGATAAAGATTTAAATTCTGAAGGGCGTCAGACAAGTCACTCATGCTGTTATGCAAAATACACAAATACTAAGTTAAAAATAAAATTTTATAGAAAAACTTTTAAATATTATTTCATATTGGGTAACTACCAAAACAACTGAAAATTAATACACACTAAGGTTTACTGATTTATTTACTAGGTAAGGTTTCTAGATTGTAGGTAATCCAGGTGCTAAAACTCTGAGTCAGATTATTTTAAAGATTTGTATTTATTGCTACAGTGGCTAATATATAGAGACCTGCCCATAATGTACACAATTAGTCAGATAATAAAACACATAATCACAAAATAGTAATTAATTAATTATTTTCTAAATACTTAATAGGCTTAAATCAGTGGCTCTGATACCACCTTTTTCTGTCACGACCCCCGACCCGGTTTGACCCGTTTCAGGAGCCACTTCCTTAAGCTTGTAGTGCGTCTCGGCACTTTTCCTGGATCACAATATATCACCTGAAACATGTTTGAAAACGGTTTTGTCAGCGGGAAATACTGAGTGAATCATTCATTTTATTAAAACGACTCATTTGTTATAATTCACAGTATTAAGAGCGATTACAATGTTTTTATATCAACCAACTACCCTCGGTATTTGTCACTCGACTCGTTTCTGTGACTATGGTCATATCACCCATTGGCTAACTCGTTGTCCAATGGTGAAGATTATCAAGTAATGTATACAAAACCCCACATACCGGCTGTAATATGGAGATTACAAAGACTTAATCCCTGTAATTATAACTTTGAAAAACATTTAGGAATTTGTAAAATACTTTGATAAAAAGAGAATGACTCACATTGCAGATTTAATTGGGCAGAGCCTAGCCTACTGATTAGCCTTTTAACCTAAATTTAATAACAGGCACACAATTCGGTTAGTAACTTAATACAGCCTTTACGATAACTCACGAGATTAAACCCTCACAACGAATGACAAAGTGCGATACTTAAACATCCATCGAATTAACGACGAATGACAAAGCATAACCCTAATGTGGGCAGCTCTTAAACATCCATTGGATATTTTAATCGATCGGACAATGAATCGTAGCAGCGATTGAGTTATTACCCTGTATTGCGGCGTCGATTAGTGATCCGTGTGTGTTAATTGTGGTAAACAGAACGTAACTCAGTGCCTAAAACGAATTTATTGGTCGAACGAACAACAAAATGCAAGTGCCAGGCCCTTCGATTTATACCCAAAATTTGCACCTCCCGCTAGTCGCGGAAGAATCCGCGGTACGTGCCGCGTATCGCCTGGGATGTCAAAGTAGGGTAGGCCTGCTTCGTCACCTATCTAGCCCTGATGAGTCTACAACTTCGTAAAATTCGAATTTGACAGCGTTTTATAAGGATAATCGTTAATAGGGTTTTACCCCCCTTGAGTTTTAGGGGCCCTGATCCTAATTCTGATTGTTCTGAAAATTTTTAGAGTTTGTGCAGAATCACTTGGGTGTCTCAATTAGGGTTTCCTTTTGGACAAATTAATTTAATAAATATGACTTTTGATGAGAGTCGTTACACCTTAAGCGAAATGTAAAGTATAGTGCAGTGGATCGGATAGTTGATCGATCGAATAACACAACTGCTGTTCGATCGGAAAACAAGGTGTCACCTGATCGGACGGCTGTTCGATCGGGTGGCACTTCTAGTGCATTGAACACGTTAAAACAACTGATTAAGTATTGAAGCATAGTATCTCATGATCCGAAGAGTAATCCGATCGGACAGTAGTTCGATCGAACAACAGTTCGTTCAATACTAGTCTTCAAAATAGGTTAGTTGATTGTGTGGGACCATGTGTTAACCGATCGGCTGGCCGGTCGATCGGCTGACTATCCGATCGGCTGGCTGTCCGTTCGGACAGCAATCCGATCGGTCAGCTTCCTGACCTGATCAGCCCTTTCGTCTGACACTTGGTCGTTCTGTTCGTTTATCGTTTTATTGAGGTATTTTGACAACGGGTAGAACCATAGATCCCTCGTCCTTACTTGGTTCTCCTGGTCGGACAGGAATCACCCAAATCTGGTCGGTGGACTGTTCGGAACGGAGCTTAACGTTTAACCCGTAACCGGTTAACCTCGTAGGTTGAATCCAGATCTTGAGCCATACAACCACCGAAGTGATTTGTAAACCGGCTCAGGGTCCGTTTCTAAAGGTTTTGAAGTTATTGAGTGAATAAGGGTTGAAAGAAAGTTGAGAAATCCATCTTTCAATCCTTTTCACCGCGTATATGTTTAGATCTATGAAAGATCCTTGTTTGTCTATGTGGAAATCGGCAAGATCTAAGTCATTCTTGGTGGATTAGGGCCAAAGCATGAAGTTCTTCAAGAACCCATGATGACATCATCCTAGAACACTTGATTCTTGATGATTTCACGGTTGAAAGTTAAGATTTGAAAGGTAGAAAGGTGTAGGAGTGTGTATAGATCGAGAAAGTACAAGAATTAGGACGAAAACTTACCGGAATCGAAAGGAATCAGCGAAAGGATGAGCTGAGCTTGCAGGTCGGTCAGAGGTTTCCAAAAGTGAAAAGAATGACAATGACAGGGGTATTTATAGGATGCCAAAAGGGGTAAGTGTTGGCCGATCGGCCATGCAGCTCGATCGGACAGCCTGTCCGATCGGACAGCCTGTCCGATCGGACAGCAATCCGTTCGGGTGGCTGTTCGATCGGCTAGGAGCCTGATCGATCTGTCGCACCTTTCGAGTGTTTCGCGCGACGATTTTTGATATTTCGATTGCGAGCGGTACGATACGATAGGGTTCCCTAATCAAATTACTTTCTTTCCCAAACATTCCTATCTCGCGTAATCTATTTTCTACCAATTGTCATAGTTCGTTCACGATTCGAGTTCGATTGCATTTCGAGTTAGATTTCGAGTTTCGATTGAGTTTGCTTGATTATCACCACACAACATAAATAAACATGCACAGGTAACACGTAAGGCACACACACACGTATAATAACAAGTAAAATTCGTAGCTCGAGTTGCGATTAGAAGTCGATTCGATTAGCATAGCTTGATTATTGATTAGTTAACTTTATCGCACTGTTACTTCCTATAATTCACAATCGTAAGTCGATTGATTAACGATTAACACACATCGTTTATTGTTATTAACAACACTTACTCCACATAATACGGATTAAATAAAGAGATTTCTATGAGTCAAGTTGCGCGAAATCGGTCGTTGACTTGGACCTTGACTTTGACTTGGACTTATGAAAACACGGGGTGTTACAGATACGGTGTTGGGCGAGTTGATGGATGAAGACACACATTGGAGACTAAAACACGATCTCATAGATCATCTCGCAAGTCAAGATTTACCCCACCTTTTGGTCGATTCCGACGAAGACTAGTTTAAATTGTTTCAAGTTAATGTAATTTTATTGTTTTTTAATTTAGTGTAATTTTGATGTTTTTAATTTAATTTATGAAAGTTTATTGTTTTCTAATTTAATGTATTTATTCTACATTTATTAATATTAAATAAAATAGTGCAAAAAAATAATAATAAAAGTTTACCACTTCAGCAAGTGTTTAACCCATTGCCAACAATTTTCAACAAAGTTTAAACACTTTTGACTGATTGACATGGCGCGCTCTGATTGGTCGGTTTTTTGGTTTGCCACTCCAAAGTGTTTAACCACTCTCTACACCCTAATATTGTAAAGGTATAGAATTTTTATTTATATCCCTTCACATTTCACAATTCCATATGTCAGTTCAAAAGACACCAAATTTCTCATACTTGTCAAGAAAAAGCATAAGAATATGCGTACTGGTAAATGTGAATAACAGTCCAGTCAGCAAGGGACATCATTGGGCGTTTTTCTAAAATGGGTGTAGTGGGAATGTAGGTAGTATGTTAAAAACGGGTGTAAAGAATTAAATAAAAATAAACTAACAAAAAAAAGGGGATTGACCAAGAAAAAGAGGGATGCATGTGATTGGCCAACAGTTTTCCATTTTTGCGTGATTTAACACACGCTTCGGAGCTTTTTTCGAAAATAACACCCAAAAACGCCCAAGGGGGTGGGGGTGGGCATGATTGGGCGTGTTTGGAGGCTTTTTTTGAAAAAAAACACGCCCACTACGCATGGTCTAAGGGTGAAGGGAGTGGTTACCTATTTGAAATAGGTAAACTCCTCATTCACCCAGTCAGACAGTGCTACGTCAATTCACATAAATTGTTTACCTAATGCTTAAAAACGTTAGCGGTGGTTTACCTAATGGGGTTTAGGTAAATGATGTGTGTAAAATGAAACATATAAATTACATCAAATGAGGCATAAAACTAACCCTTTTTAAGTACTAATATTGGAAAAAGAGTGTTTTTGTCTTCCTTTTGTATTTTCAGGATTAAATGAGCTCAAAAACGCAAAAGAAGCAAAAAGACAGCTAAATCCAACATAAATACAAGAAAAGGAATATTAGTGGACTGCCCGACCCCTCAATGGCACCTTCCAAAGCAAAATAGAGAAATCAGAAGACTGAACACGCCCCGTGCTCAGCCAGCACGGGGCCGTGCCCAAGAAGCAGCAGAAAAGACAAATCTATAGAAGCTTCCATCGCCCATCACGGGCCGTGCTCAGCGGACACGGGGGCGTGTCGAAAGTACAGCAGGCGCATTTATTGTAATTGCGAATTACAATTAATGAGGAGAGAGATTGTCAGACGGACACGGGGCCGTGCCCAGCGGACACGGGGCCGTGTCCAGCTCTCTGTTCAGCCTATAAATAGGAGTGCTTGGATTCATTTCATCTCATCCCTTGGCACACCACCTCTCTCACACTTCATCCACCACCCACCACCATCACAACACCATCATCCATTGTCCATCGTAGAGTGTGTGAGTCGTCTCGGGATCCAAGATTGATCGTAAGAGTTCTTGACAATCAAGGCCATGTTTGCCTAAGTCTCTTACATCACTTGGTGAAGACAAAGTGTATAGTATAATACTTTTTATTTCTAATCTTTTGCACTTTTTATTTGGTTTTGTATTAATGACTTTAATAACTAGTTACTTATGTTGAAGGTGATCTTTCCTTATCGTTTGTCCGTGGTGTCTTGGCATTATTTTACTGTCTATATAAAATAAAGGATTTTCACCATTCATATCTCCACGGTCTATATGGAGGTATGTTGGCTACCTGGTAGGGGGTTAAGGGAACGGTTTGGTAAAGGTCTTGCCATTGTTCAGCGTTTAGAGGTCCTGCAATGGACCTGGGTCAAATTTAGTAGGACCTCCTTCAATACTTCACGGTATTGGATGGCGGGGGTCCAAACTCTTTGACCCCCTCATAAGTTAACTACTATTAATACTATAACCCGGCTATTTAGGACTGTATCCCTGCTGACTCAGACTACTTAGCCGAGGGTAACGTCACCGCCAAAAGCGGGGCCTACCATAATACTGCATTAATAACTTAATTCATTATCTTCCAATAATCCACCCCTTTAGGATTGTATCCCTGCTGACTCAAACTACTGGGGTGTGGGTAACGTCACCTTCAAAAGAGGGGCCTACTACAATAACTAAGATAATCTCTTAATTATGTGCAAAAGTGCGGAAATAATCAAAGGTTATACTAGATACGAGTCGGAACCAAGTGATTCATCTTGTCTATCTGTTTTTCTTTTATTTTTATTTTCAGCATTTTAGTTAGATTTTAATTTTCTTTAGTTTCAAACTCCTTTTTTCTAAACTTTTATTTTGGTTAGACGTTGAGGATAAACCGGTACTAAAAGCTCTTGTGTCCTTGGACGACCTCGGTATCTTACCAACACTATACTACACTCAACGATGGGTGCACTTGCCCATATGTGTGTTTAGTGTCAGTGAAATATCGTGTTTTATAAATTTAAAACTTGGCTAAAATAAGTGTTAAAAAGGGCTTAAAATATACACCTAAAATATACGACACTTACCGCACATCAGTAAACTATTTAAAAAAAATGTGTGATTGCTTGAGAAGTAATAGACCCCACCCCACACCTTTCTCTCTCCCCTTCCCTCATCGGTAAACCTTCACCGATCAAACAATGAAGCCGAGCGGTAAACACCATTGGCTGCGATGTTACCGCTCGGTAAACACGTTTACCGCGTGAGTTTACCGCCCACTCCGTTCACCCTAATATCATATTTAACCAAATATTTTGTAACTGTTTGTGTCTATTTAATAACACTTTTTGTCTATTCAATTTTTTGGGGGCAGTGCCATCAAAGTACAAGGATGCTTCATGATTTAAACCACACAAATATGAGTTTTAGTGTTTTGAAGAGACACTACACCAAAATCTGAAATATATACAAAATTTGAGGTACTATGAGAATATATATGAAACTCTTTTGTTTGGATTTCATTATGTATGTTTAATTAGTTATTTAAATATTTTTTTAACAACTAAATGTTGCATTTCATAGAAATTGAATTTCTGATCTCCTTCTATCTAAACACCTAGAGGGCTTTTCCTTTACCACTGGATCAAAACCTAAATTGCTTTTAGTTATTTAAATGATATGGTGTGCCAATGATCTCTAGATCAAGTGGTGGAAAACTTGCATTTTTTTTTAGAGATACAAGTTCAACTCACACTTGGTACAGAGTGAGGCATTGGTGGGCAATGATAGGAGACTTAGGGAAATATGGGTTCGATCTTTGAGCCAAACGGGTTTTACCTGTAGTTTCACCGTCATGCCTATAGGCGGGTGGGTTACCGGGTTTTTCCCGGAATTGGTGGTGGACTCGGGTTACTCTCGGAGTACTCCGTTTGGTCCAGTGAGTGCTCCGAAAGTGCTCGAGTTTAATTTTGTTGGCCGTTAAAAAAAATGATATGGTGTAAATTATTTTTGTGGGAGCTAGTATAGTAGTGTTTGTTATTTAATGAAAGTAGAATAGTGGAGAAGTAAATAATAATTAAGAGGGAGGGGGTGGTGGGGATGTATGTCGTTGGCAAATGGAACCGAAGCTTGAAAACCCTAAAAGTAAGCATATTTTGTCTGGTAAACTACAAGACTATGAAAATAAGGACTCTTTGCTCCCCATTCTTCCTCTACTTAGCAAGATGGTATCCCCCTCGTGTCTTGTGTTTGCTTATGCTTCCCCAGTTTCCTTTATTTTTTTCTATATATTTTTTTTTTGTTTTGCAAAACATCATCTTCTTCTTGTTTCATTATTCTTTTATCAAAACCCTAATTGCATGTTAATTTTTCTTTTTTATCAAAATATAAAAACATCATCTTTTATTCTTGTTGTGTCATTATTCTAACATCAAAACCCTAATTGCATACCCCTTTTTGTTTTTATTAAAAAAGCATCAACTTCTTTTTGTTGTTGTGTCATTATTCTTTCATCAAAAACCCTAATTGCCTACCCCTTTTCACTGCAAAGAAACATGCGTTCTTTCTCTCTCTACTGTGTGAGAGAGAAAGACACTTGGATGTTATTGTATGATTGAGTGTGGGCTGATATATTTGGTGATAACTGCTGACAGGTGACACGATGGTTACTAGCAAATGTAAGATCCTGCACGCAAAGGCATACAGTCATGCACATCACCCCACTCCACTTCCAATTATCACACCCATCTACACTCACACACACAATCTCCATAATATAATATAATAATTTACATATATGTATAGAGAGAGAGAGGAGGGGGCAGGGATTGATGCTAGCTAGAAAGCTACTTTGTTTACAAGTTAATAAATTTGTCCCTCAATTCATTATATGTACTATGTATGAATTTATATTTATTTTGTACATGTAAAGTGATGAAATACATGAAAGAAAGAAAACATGTAAATATGAAAAGTAACTGGTAATTGTGAAGTTTGGTGAGTGGCAAATGAAGTGAGTTGACATGGATGACTCAAAGCATCTGAAACTCAACCACTTAAACCTTTGGATTTTTAATATATATGATTGTTGGTTGTTTCAATGGTTTGACCTTTAATTAATTAATTAAACCCAGGAATCTTTTCTTCGGGATGTAAAACACTATGCACTATTATATATAATACTAGGTTATTGCCCCGTGTAATACACGGGGTGAATCATAATTATAATGTGAAATAAAAAAAAAATATGTTTATAATATGATCTAAGTATATATAATATAGAGTAATATGCAGACCAAATACGAAATAAATATTGAAGTTTGTATACCCATTCATAATAATATGATCTGTTATTTGTTTTAGGATTTGTCATAGGAACTTAAAATTTTGTACCACTACTAATATTTATTGTGACATTTTCCTGTTCAAAGGTAACATGTCTGATTTTATCTGATAATAGATTATTCTGACGGTTAATATTGGCATAATATTATATTTTCTACCATCTAAATATAGTTTCCTCACTTTCGCTATCATTAACATTAATATAAGGTATGCTCGTATTTAAAGCTATAAACCAATATGAATTGTACGGAATAATTACTTTTATCACAATTAGCAAGGAAACCAATAAAAACTATTGATAATGTAATATGTCCCATACCATTTGAAAGGTCTGAAAAGGGACTTCTAGACAGATAAAAGTAATGTAAATGAATAGACAAAAATTGAATCAATAAAACCAATTAACTATAGTTGAGAAAATACTATGTATAGTGTAATACTTTACATGTATAATTGAACCAATGAAACATATATATAAGTGAAAAAATAAAAATAAAGACATGAGACACCATACGACAACTAAGTAAATCTAAATTTAAAAAAAAAGTTATGACATTCCAAATGTGAAGAATTTAAAACACATTTTAGACTTTAGATTTACAATCAAAATAAAATTCTAATATAATATTTAAATCTTTTTAATTTAAAATTTATCAATAAATTATTGATGCCCTCATTGAATGACATGTATCCCAAATTAGGTTTCTTTTATTATATAGTATATATAGATAGATAGATAGATGTGATTATTAATTTAGTTATTTAGTTATGTTAATAAATTCTTGGTAAGATATATATGGAACACAAATTATTTTTCTTTTTAGTTGTGGTCTTTAATTTATAAATGGTTAATTTAATAAGATACGTCAATACCGATTATCTACAATATATTTCGGAACCTTCCCTAGTTTTATCATTTACAAAATAGATATATTTGAACTTTAAAAAAATACATTTGAAGTTTAAATCATTTATCTAATCTAATATTTAAATCTTTTTAATTTAAAATTTAAAATTTATCAATAAATTATTGATGCCCTCATTGAATGACATGTGTCCCAAATCAGGTTTCTTTTATTATATAGTATAGATGTTAACATCAACTTTCTCTATAAGGGTGAAGGGAGTGGTTAAACAGGTGAAAGTGGCAAACTTCAAAATGGACCAATCAGAGTGTGCCATGTCAGCAAGTGTTAAGAGTTTAAACTTTGGTGAAAAGTGTTGGCAGTGGTGTAGACAGTTGAAAGTGGCAAACTTTTTTTATTCTTTTTTTTTCCTACCCTCCACAAATACCCATCACCTTCTTCAAATAACCGCCACCATCACCACTCGCCACCACCACCACCGGTTCCACCACAGTCACCTCCACCGCCACCATCACCACTCGCCACCACCACCACCGGTTCCACCTCCATCTTCAGCATCATCCAATCATCATCAGCATCATCCAATTATCATCAGCATCATCAGCCACCACCACCACCGGTTCCACCACAGTCACCTCCACCGCCACCATCACCACTCGCCACCACCACCACCGGTTCCACCTCCATCTTCAGCATCATCCATTCATCCAATCATCATCAGCATCATCCAATCATCATCAGCCACTCGCCGCCACCAACACTGCCGTGGCTCCGCCCATCGCCGCCGCACCTGTTCCACCGGCTATATAGCCGTTACACAGAAAACAAGACACCAATCACCATCCAATCATCATCAGCATCATCTCTCTCTTCTTTGGTCACTCGGCATAGGTTCACCGATGTTTGAGGTTTGCCGATCGGCAAAGGTGGCCGGCGGCGGTGTTACCGCTCGGCAAACACCTTTGCCGATGAGTTTCCCGCACCACTCCCTTCACCCTAAAAACATAAATTTGTGTGTGACTTTAAACGTGAACATTTGGAGAATTCCAAAAGCCGGATTAATTTGATTAATCGGCGACTAATCAGGGATTAATCGGCACCTAGTCGGGATTTTTACAACCATGCTATATAATGATATCAATAATAGTTATAACGGTGGATGGATGGATGAAGTGGGCACCTGTTTATTAATGTGAACCAAAAGTTTTGGTAAACCAAGGTATGTGCTCTCACATATTCTTGGTTCAAATTAATTTCATGGGATGATAACATCTTCATTTTTATTATTTAGTTTAGGGATTGAATTTTGTGTAGAGATTGATGGATGAAGTGGGCACCTGTTTCATCGGACGAGTTTTGGTTTCATTGAATCGAATGGAATGTTGGATCCTTATGCTAATCTCAATGGAACTGTTAGCAGCGAAGAATCTTATTGGTGCTAATCTGAATGGAATGTTGGATCCTTATGCAATCATCACTTGTGGTTCAGAAAAACGGTTTAGGTAATAGATAGTATAAATTAAGTTTGTTGTGAAACAAGTATTTGGCAAAGGTCTGTTTTATGTTTGAAACATCTGTTTGTTGTGAACAGATGTTAGAATATAAAACAGATGTTTCAAACGACTGTTGGGTTAAACAGTGTTTTGTGCAGAAAATAGTGGTTGAAACCACTGTTGGGTTAAAACGGTGGTTGAAACCAGTGTTGGGTTAAAACGGTGGTCGAAACCACTGTTGGGGTTAAAACGGTGGTTCAAACCACTGTTTTGTTCAAACCACTGCTTGAAACTACTGTTCGGTTAAAACGGAGGTTTGAAACCATTGTTGGGTTAAAACAGTGGTTGGAACCACTGTTTGGATGTGTGTTGAAAGTGTTTGGATGTGTTGAAAGTGTGGAAGCGAAGGGTAATAAAGTGGTTTTGTGATTTGGTGGTTTCATATCAATGTAGTTCTTTCCATTTACGTTTTTTTTCTATTTGTATGTAGTGAAATTGGCTGAATTTATGAAATGTTTTTAGAGCTTTATTGGAAGAATTGCGGATCTCACCTTAGATAGCATAGTGGTGGATGGTTAAAAGGAGAAAAATTGCGGATCTCACCTTAGATAGCTGGAACAATTTTGTAAAACTTGGATTTTGTATAGGCTTCTCTGTAGTTTGTTTGTTGTTTTTGTTCTATTTAGGGTGTATTTGTTCTTATGTTATGGCTAATATAGCAGTTATCAGATAGAAGCATTAGCTCAGGCAATTAAGGAGAACACTATAGTGTTCTTGGAGACGGGATCAGGCAAGACGTTGATCGCGATTATGCTTTTATGTCACTACGCTTATCTGCTGAAAAAACCCTCCCCGTGTATTGCTGTGTTCTTGGTAGTTGGTACCCACTGTTGTATTGGTTAAACAGGTATGTCGGTTGACTTAGTTGTTTCTTGAACATGTTTTCAACATGTGGTTAAAGCATACTAATGGAAGCTTTGTCTGTCTCATTAGCAAGCGGAGTATGTGAGAAAGCACCTTGATTTGAAAGTGGAGGAGTATTGGGGTGAAAAAGGTGTTGATTTTTGGAATGCTGCTGATTGGAAGAAACAACGATATCAGAATCAGGTATGACAAGTCAACATTTGACTTTTTTGTTGACCGTATACAATCTCATCAGAATTTTGACTAATGATCAAATACGTAAAGTACCCCTGAGGCAGACAAATGCAGTCTTGAGTAATAAACTTTTATTGTGTTACTCTTTACCTTTGTTGTATCATGTAGTTTTTATTTTTCAATTTAAACTGAACACACGTATATGTTATACATCATTCTTACAGCTATTGGTCATGACCCCTGACATTTTAAGGAATGCATTGAGGCATAGATTCTTAACGTTGGATATTATCAAGGTGTTAATATTTTATGAATGCCACAACGCAAAGAAAAATCATACGTATGCTATCATCATGAAGGTATATTAATGATCGTAATTTTTAACATTATTAATTTGTTTTAGTTCAGTTTAAAAATTGAAATAATATTTGTTCAAACCACTGCTTGAAACTACTGTTCGGTTAAAACGGAGGTTTGAAACCATTGTTGGGTTAAAACAATGGTTGAAACCACTGTTTGGATGTGTGTTGAAAGTGTTTAGATGTGTTGAAAGTGTGGAAGCGAAGGGTAATAAAGTGGTTTTGTGATTTGGTGGTTTCATATCAATGTAGTTCTTTCCATTTACGTTTTTTTCTATTTGTATGTAGTGAAATTGGCTGAATTTATGAAATGTTTTTAGAGCTTTATTGGAAGAACCGAGACGAGAGGGTTTTTGAACTAAAGTATATGGATACATCAACACATCTCCTGGAAAGTATAAAGGCAGAATGAAATCATACCGGTGGATGGTTAAAAGGAGAAAAATTGCGGATCTCACCTTAGATAGCTGGAACAATTTTGTAAAACTTGGATTTTGTATAGGCTTCTGTGTAGTTTGTTTGTTGCTTTTGTTCTATTTGGGGTGTATTTTCTCTTATGTTATGGCTAATATAGCAGTTTTATATTAATTATGCAAAAGAACAATTTCATCAGCATTTCAATATTAAAGTTTTCAAATTAGAAGAAGAGGTACCACCATCTTATTTTTCAATATCATAATATTTTTATTAACTATCGAGATAGTGTTGTTAATGATTTTTTTTTATAGAATGTTAGATGTATTTTGATCTTATCCACTAAAGAAAATCTATTTGTTACACTTAACTAAGAACAAGTTTTGTTTGGGCCAAATAAGACTGCTTTTAATGAAAGTTTGTGCGAATGTCAATTCATCAAATTTTTGTTCACATGATAGTTTACATAGACAAAAACTTTTATCATTATGGTTATTATAATACTAATACATACTGTATTTAACATTATTTTATAAAGATATAGAACTAAAGACCACAATTTAAATGATATATTGTAATCTGAATTTGATGCGCCTCTTTTGTACACGCCTCTTTTGTTGGGATTGAACCCTATCAGAGGAACAGATAATAAGAGCCAAAACTGGTTCACATCAGTGGATTCATCATAAGCAGCTGTTTGCATTAGACTATCCCCTTGAAAGTGGTTATAACATCTGATGGCCCTCATCCATTGTTTGTATACTACAACTACTGTCCATTAAGTACTGCTTGTGTACAACAACTGCTGAAGACAAGGTGCTGCTACTTAATCTATTGTCCTAACTCAAGTGCTGCTAAAGTGCAAAGCCCTGCTTGGAATGAAGCAGTGGAATGTAAAAACTGCTGACAAATTAATACGATTAAAATATGAAGTTTTAAGAAAGTAGAAATTACATACAAAAAAGAAAACTAATCAGACACGTCTAACTCTAATAACAAGAATCAAGAAACTTTAACTTCAACTCCATGGAGCGCTGAACCTCTCGATGTATCTCATTGATCTTTCTCATGAACTCCAGGTCTCTTTCTCCACATTCTACATTACTCACAACACACAAGTCACGAACGGAAGTAGTCGGCATCGCCCTCAAGTCCCTTGAAACCTGGTCTCTTGTCAGCAGACCAACTTCTAGACCGTTAAAACACCTCTTCAACTCTTGAAGAGTATACCTATCAGCCAAAACTTGGTCTTCGATTTGTTTAATAAAACGTTGCTTGAAATCGTCAGATTTTGCAGAAGTATATGACTCCATTTTAGTATATTTATAAGAATTAAGGCAAAATAATAATAGTTGCTTTTCTGTTTCAGTGAATGAATCTGTTTTGATGAAAAACTTTTTATTAGCAATGCTATTATATAGAATATATGTAAACAGGCCAAATGTCAGATTTAAATGCAATCATTAAATAAACATTTATACTTAAAAACCATGTACATTTAATGATTTAACAGTAAAAAACGTGTATATGGGAGATGCCTGTTCAGTCACCCTATCAAACATTTTAATGCAAAACCTTTGAAAAATGAGTTTTCATGGGAAAACAAGTAAAATTAAATATCTCGAAAACCAAAGAACAAAATTGAAACCTTCAAAAAAAGGTTATCATAATTAGGAGACGTCTCTTCAGTTATCCTATCAAACATTTTAAACACTATAAAGGATCATTATTAGTTTACTTGAAAACATCAACACTTCAATTTAAAAAAAAAAACGTTCATCCTAAAGCAAACCGTCCAAAAACACTCACATTCTTCCTAAATGGCAAGGAAAACCTTCTACCACTGGTCGGATACTACTGATCTTAAAATCGAATTTTCAACATGGTCACTCCAAGAACAGAGAAACGCTGAAGAACTCAACAAAAAAGTTGGTATGGTTAGTGATAAATATTATAAGCAAACCTGGAGTAGCATTGCACTGCTGGATAAAGTTGCCTCTTCTACTCCAACAGAATTTAAAGAAAAAGCGGAAGAGTTTATCACAAATTTGCTGAAACAGGACCAGAAGACCTGTGATATGCTAGCTGATCTGCAAATTAAAACAAAAAATGAAATTGGATGGAAGAAGGCGAGAGAACGAGATATTCTAGGAAGTGTTAATTGTAATGTTTAATTTTTAATTTTTATTATTTTTCAAAATCATAATTTTGTAATACTATGGTTTATTATTGAATGAATGAAGAAAATTCAAACTTTGATAAGTTTTACAGTACTGAAAAATAATCTAAAGAGTATTGGGATTGAATCCTATCAGAGGAACAGATAATTAAAGCCAAAACTGGTTCACAACAGTGGATTTATCATAAGCAGTAGTTTACACCAGGCTTTCCCCTTGAAAGTGTTTATATCATCTGATGTCCTCTATCCACTGTCTCTATACAACAGTTGTTGTCCTTCAAACTGCTGATGAAGTCCTGAAGACTATTAAGGATTAAACACTGGTGGTTCAATCTACTGATGCTATCTAAGTACCGCTGTTGATTAAAGTACTGCCCACTTAAGGACTGATCAACTTTGAAGAAACCACTGGGTGTCAAACATCAGTGCTTGACATGCAACAATGGAAGGAAGAAGCAGTAGTTTAGTTTGTCACTTATATTGTATAGAATCAGTGGTTAAGGTTAGCAGTGTTTGAAACCACTGTTCGGTTAAAATAGTGTTGTTAATGATATTTTTTTGGCGCTGTCGTGGAAACCTTCTCAGGTGGATTTGATAACTTGTGCCTAAATTCAGTAACTGTATGGTGTATAGAGTTTTCTTATTACTATTAATCATTCATCATAAGCAGTAGTTTACAACAGGCTTTCCCCTTGAAAGTGTTTATAACATCTGATGTCCTCTATCCACTGTCTCTATACAACAGTTGCCGCCCTTCAAACTGCTGATGAAGCCCTGAAGACTGTTAAGGATTAAACACTGCTGGTTCAATCTACTGATACTATCTAAGTACTGCTGTTGATTAAAGTAGTGCCCACTCAAGGACTGATCAACTTTGAGGAAACCACTGAATGTCAAACATCAGTGCTTGACATGCAACAATGGAAGGAAGAAGCAGTAGTTTAGTTTGTCACTTATATTGTATAGAATCAGTGGTTAAGGTTAGCAGTGTTTGAAACCACTGTTCGGTTAAAATAGTGTTGTTAATGATATTTTTTGGCGCTGTCGTGGAAACCTTCTCAGGTGGATTTGATAACTTGTGCCTAAATTCAGTAACTGTATGGTGTATAGAGTTTTCTTATTACTATTAATCATTCATCATAAGCAGTAGTTTACACCAGGCTTTCCCCTTGAAAGTGTTTATAACATCTGATGTCCTCTATCCACTGTCTCTATACAACAGTTGATGTCCTTCAAACTGCTGATGAAGCCCTGAAGACTGTTAAGGATTAAACACTGCTGGTTCAATCTACTGATGCTATATAAGTACTGCTGTTGATTAAAGTAGTGCCCACTCAAGGACTGATCAACTTTGAGGAAACCACTGAATGTCAAACATCAGTGCTTGACATGCAACAATGGAAGGAAGAAGCAGTAGTTTAGTTTGTCACTATTCGGTTAAAATAGTGTTGTTAATGATATGTTTTGAAACCATTTTTGGGTTAACACTGTTTGAAACTACTGTTGATTTAAGGACAGTGTTTGAAACCAATGTTTTAAGCCAAAAGTGTTTTCAAAACAGTTTTTTAACAACACTAAGTATAATTCACCAATCTATCATTGTTTGTATCTTCAATGGTCACACAACTTGAATCGTCAAATCATAACATTGAGAGCAGCCCATTAACAAATATTACAAACTGTATTCTCTATAGAGTTTTCTTATAACTATTAATCATTCATTGAATGTTGATTTATCTATTGTAACTGATGAAAGGAGGACATCTTCCAGAAGAGTTGCTTATTACAGAAAAAGTTGATCCAGTTGGTTCTCTCATATCATTCACATAACCTGATATTTAAGGAGAGTTGTTGATGAAAGTTGTATTGGCATTGTTAATATTTTTTATAACAAATTATAACAAATTATTAAAGCCTAAATTGTATATTAAATGTAAAGTTTTAATACATACAATACAGAGACAAAACATCATACCAACTTCGTAGACTTAACGAAACTTACAGACTAGATAACAAAAGACTGTAACATACAATACAGAGACAAAACGTCATACCACCACAAGCAATTGTGGATCTTTACTGACGGTGCACTTTGGAATGTAGCAGATATGAATGAATATAACCCCAGTGTAGCTAATTACATATCTGCCACTTGGGTTATATTCATTCATATGAATGAATATAACGCCAGTGTAGCTCTTAGATTTTCCTTGAAATTCCAGAGCTCGCTAATTATATATCTACCACTGGGGTTGTATTCATTCATATGCAATTGATCGTTTTGATCAATCACTTCCTTATGTGCACCGTACTATCTTCTAGGAGGTTGTCAAGTGTTCTCTCCTTCGTAGTTGGTGTCTTGCGTATCTTTACATCCACAGCCATTCTGTACAAAATTTTCACAAAAAACATCACAAACAAACCTGAACAAAGCAAAACAAATCAACCCTCTGTTTTTTCAAAGCAAAACAAACAAAACAAACAAACATAACAAAGCAGAACAAAAACAAAACAAACAAACAGAACAAAACAGAACAAAAACAGAACAAACAAACCTGAAAAACTGAAAGCAAAATACCCAAATCAACCCATTCACAAATAAGTGATTATCATCATCATACGGCATTTAGATTATCAAAGAACTGATTATCAAAAACTGATTATCAAAGAACTGATTATAAAAAACTGATTATCAAAAACTGATTCACAAATAACTGATTATCATCATCATCATCATGCGGCATTCAGATTATCATTATCAAAAACTGAAACCTAAATACCCAAATCAACCCTCTGTTTTTTACAAAAACATCACAAATATCAAAAATATATATAGATAAGATGATGATTCAAACCTCTGTTTTCAAGATGAAGATGGATGAAGATGATGAAGCTGGATGAAGATGATGAAGATCTGTGTTGACTGTTGAGAGAGATATTTGGAGATTTTTGGAGAAGTGTGATGATGATAATGATCGGTGATGATGTTAGTCATTTCATACAACTTATAACAGTCAAGTTGCATTTTTGGAGAAGTGTGATGATGACAAGGAGATTAAACTAAAAAATAATTATCCATAAGAAATTAAACTAAATAATATTTAGTAGGATGATTATATATAAATTAATTAGAAAAGATTAAACTAAAATAATACTTATCTATAAAACATGGTCTAATATAGTATAAATAGAACTAAAGACCAAAATTTAAATGATATATTATAATCTGATGTAAATCTGCCTATGTTACGGGTATTAAGGGATAAGGGTATTAAGGAATATTAAGGGATATTAAGGGATAAGGGTATTAAGGACATTTCATACATGTCTTTAACAAATCTAATCCATATTTGATAGAAGAGTTTTAACGGGCCTACAAAATCTAATCCATTAGTAAGCTTAATTGGATCAAATATAAGGGGCTTTATTGAACTGTTTAATAACATTTGGTTATTTGAATTAGGTCAGGCTTTAATTATTAGACAATATAAAATTAGGTCATGCTTTCAGTTTAGACCATGGTTGTAAAACAAGGTCTCCAAGGCCGAGTACTCCCCGAGTAGTCGCTACAAGGTAGGTTGCCGAGGTGACTTTCTTCAACTCTGACTAATTACTCGGAATCGATCAAATGCGGTCAACATCGGCCAAAATCGGATCTAGTAGGTCAACTTAGGCCGAGTTTGACTTAAAATAAAATAAAACATATTTTCTATGCCTACCATATTAAAGAATGAATATCAATTTCACGTATTTTCTTATAAATATTAGTAAATTTAGGGGTATTGGATTTTAATAATTCCAACTTTCAGCAATTGGCCGATAATAATCCCAACTTCAAAAATAGCCTACAACACTCCCAACTTGTAACATTTTGGCCACCAATGATCCTTTGCTAACTGGGTTATAACCCAGTTAGTTTTTTGCTGACTAGGCTGCTGACGTGGCACCATCACCACCTCCGGTGACCTGCAACTTATTTCGACGACCCGTTTTACCCCTGAAACCACCAAACGAGACCACCACCAATCATCTCCGACCTCCTGTAATCTTCTCCGCTGCTCAGAAGTTCAAAAAACCCAACTCTGGTGACCTGCAACTTATTCCGGCGACCCGTTTTACCCCTGAAACCACCAAACGAGACCACCACCAATCATCTCCGACCTCCTGTAATCTTCTCCGCTTCTCAAAACTAACTGGGTTATAACCCAGTTAGACAAGGATCATTGCTGGCCAAAATGTTACAAGTTGGGAGTGTTGTAGGCTATTTTTGAAGTTGGGATTATTATCGGCCAATTGCTGAAAGTTGGGATTATTAAAATCCAATACCCCGTAAATTTATGTTATTTAACATATATTTAATTTCTGAAAACTAATTTCTTTATAATTTAGCATGTTGGAGTACTCCCCGTGTACTCTCCGCCTAGGCCGAGTACTCTCAACTCCCTGGTCGACCGACTAGGGAGCGCCTAGCGACTTTTGCAACCATGGTTTAGACAAGAAATTTTGAGTTAGTTAGCTAATTTCTATATCAAACATGAACTAAATACAAACAATTTAAATGATGTATTATAATCTATTTCGATGGTTATTAAAACTACCCGTGTGGTCACACATACTGTCTTCAACATTACTTTATAAAGATATAGAAATAAAGACCAAAATTTAAATGATATATTATAATCTGTTTTTTAGTATTTGATTTCGATCATTACTAAACCTACCCGTGTGGTTACACGGGTACTACACCTAGTTATATATAATATGTTAACATTAACTTTCTCTATAAAAACATAAATTTGTGTGTGACTTTAAACGTGAACATTTGGAGAATTCCAAAAGCCGGATTAATTTGATTAATCGGTGACTAATCAGGGATTAATCGGTGATTAATCGGCACCTAGTCGGGATTTTTACAACCATGCTATATAATGATATCAATAATAGTTATAAAATCTAGCTTTTACATGTTTTAAATTTTGTTAAATGGACACAAAATTTACATGGGATAGTACCCTTCAAATCATCATGACCACGATACAAATACATGTATATATATAAAGTGTAAAATAAAATATCGTTTAACGTACAACACGTATGAGATGAAATTATAACATATATAATTAGTTTTATAACATGAGTGATTAGGTTTTTACCACATGTGTGATTTCTGATTTTGTACATGCGTGATTACGTTCATGCGTGATTACGGTTTTTAACATGCGGGATTTATGGTTTTACAACATACGTGATAAGGGTTTTGAATTTTATAACGTGTGTAATTTTATCTCATACATATTGTACGTTAAGGAATATTGTACATTAACCTACCCATATATATAGGGGCAGAATATGGGGAAAACACCCTAAAGTATGCAAATGATGAGAACGTGTCATATCGGTTGGATCAAAACAATCTACGGACTAAAATGATACGGTAGTGTTATTGTAAATATCAATGATTTTGGTAATGTCGCTGGGTACATTAAGGGTAAAATATTATTTTTACTGAATAAAGACGAAACACAAAAACGTCACTCCCTGTCAAAATAATGATAAAGGCTCTGAAACGTCAAAGACTTTATTGTACTGAATAAAGATGCAAAAATAAAATGCCAAAAACGCCAGAGACTTTATTGCTTTACATTCATTGTGAAAAACCTCTCGCCCAAAATCACGCGCCTAAAACATCATTATATAAATGAACATACCATCCATTTCATTGTTCATACTCGAAAACAAAACGCCAGTCTCTACAAAACGCCAAACATCATAAACTTCAAAAAATTCACACACTATAAAATGGAAACAATAGTCTCTTGGAGGTTCAACACTTCAATCAATAGGTTCGTTATCAAATTCGACTCCAGAAGTAGGGTGACGGTAAAAACTTTAAACGTCATAATGAATATGGAAGAAGAAGTTTAGAGGAGGATACTGGAACTTGGAGATTGAGGAGAAGATTTCCTCAGAATAATGCAAATCAAATTGTCGAGCCAATTATCGAATCATGATGTTATGATGAAGATTATGAATGGGTAACGGTTGTGTGGAACGACGTCTAAGAAGATGACCACACAGTTGATAACATACTGACTTTAACGTTCCGTATTTTGCACTTTCTATGTTTAGAAACTTGTATTTGTATTGTATTTGTATTTCATTTTCAATCTTTGTAATCTCGAGACTTTGATCATAATGAAAATACATTTTATTCACACATGTTTATTTATACATACATGATAGTTAATCAATCTCGAAAACGCACGTCACATATGAAAACGAACCATACTTTATGATTACTTTATGTTCAGAATATTATACATACTATACACAAGCTTATAAATGCCTTAGAATACCCTAAAAACACTTAACATATTAAAGGTATTGTATAAATAAACAAACTACCAAACCACAAGGGCCAAAAATGCAAAATTTGCACTCTGATATGCCTTACGGACCGTAAGGTGGTCCATACGGTAAGCATGTCTGACAGGCAAAAATGTTGACAGCTCGCAAATTAACTCTGAAATCCACCTTCTCAACCACTTTTTCCACCTCCAATCACCTTCTAACTCAATTATGACTCAACCTTAATCCTCCCCTATAAATCCAAGCCTCCTCAAACACATTTCCACTTTCCACAACCTCAAAGACTCCAAGATTTTCAAGAAAACTCCAACTTTGGGCAGATTACTACAAGTTAAAACTTGTGAGTTTTAACTTGCTTCTTCAACCCTTTCTTCTCATTTCTTGCTTTATAACTCCTTGGATAACCTCTAAGGATGTTACCCAATGTTCACCAAGGTGTAACAAGGTGGTACATCACTTATATGAGGATCCAAAGTGAGTTGAAAATTATGTTTTGGATTAAACTTTACAACTGTTCTTGTTTACATTCATCTTGTGGGAATCTTGTGTCAAGATTTGTCCCCAACTAAACTCATGTTGTGGGGCTTATGTTATGACAAATTTGTGACAAGCGGTAATTAAAGCCTTATAATTAAATGAATAACGAACGTTTAGATGATAATAAATAGTGTTCAAGGCATGAAATAACTTAATTAGGCTTTTGGAATGCCTAGGAACGCCTATCTGACTTTACAGTGCACGTATGGTGATTTTCGGGAAATCTACTGAGCGTTAAACGATAACGAACTGACACAGGAAAAAAATACTGACAACGCCACCAAATACGACGTTTATACATATAATTTATACACATGAATGTGTTTTTGATAAAATATCATACTTTCGAAAGTCACAAAACGCAAACGTAAACGAAAAACGCGGAAACAATAACGCACCGACAATCAACAACGAAACGGAAGCACCGGACTCGACTCGAGTTATGTCTCGATATTAATATATTATGATATATTTAGCCTCGTTTTCAAACTTTATTGTTCGCAGTTGAAATCGGATCGAAAAAAACGGACAAGAAATGACAATCGAAGCAATTTACACGTTTTAACGCAACCGACAAACGTACGCAACTAATATCGACTACCGACATGATTTTAAGTATTTTTGACCCAAAAAAATTATTATATGACATTCCACGAAGTTTGGGTAGGAAAACGGGCTTCAGAAACGCATAGGGCCACGCGAAACACAAGAAGCGGACTTGTGGGCCTGGGCCCAACACAAGGAAAATCCTAGCTATAAAAAGCACCTTATCTCCTTCCATGTTCATTTCAAACCCTAGACATACACCCGCACATCCTACTATCACTCTTTGCCTTCTCTCTCCCCTCACCAAGAATCTAGCCACCGGATTTTCTTTTTCGGCGCCGATTCCAGCCGTTCTCCGGTAACACACTCACCCAAACACCCTCTTCCTTGTACACATGTCTCTTTACACCACTTCAGTGAACAAAAACGGCAGAAAAACGTTGGTCGGTGAAGTTCCGGCAACCAAACACCAGTGTCGTTATCCGGCAGTCCACACCCACATTCGATTTCTCTAAAAACACACCTCAGGAACTAGAGAGAGGAAGAGGGAGGCCGGTGGCACGGCGCAGCCGCCGCTACGGTTGTGGTGATGGAGATGGCGACGATGATGATAACCCGATGTGATCATGATGATGAAGACGACGATTCACGGTGGCTGTGGTGGTACTGACAGTCCTCCGGTGAGAGTTTCTACTCTGTTTCGGGTAAATATTTTGTTCATACATGATGTGCTTAAAATACAACATATAAATTATATCAAATACGGCGTAAAATCAACCATTTTTAAGTACTAATGTTGGAAAAAGCCCGTTTCTTTGTTCCTTTTTAATTAACAGGGTTAAAAGAGCTTAAATGTACAAAAGGAGCAAAATAACTGCAAAACCAACACAAAATACACCAAAGAAGGATTGACGCAACTCGCCGAGCCCTCAACTACATCCAAACCCAAGAAATAGCAAGATCAGAAGCTCTGGCACGGGGTCGTGCTCACCTAGCACGGGTCGTGACCAGTGGGAATTCACTGCGATGGAAAAAGACAATAGCAAAAGACAAATTCCAAGCTCAACACAGGGCCGTGCTAAAGCAACACGGGGTGTGGTCAACTCTAAGATTTCTAGGATCTGAAGAAGTACAGCAAGTACATTGGCCAAGGGTCGTGCCGTTGACACACGGGCCGTGTTACTACAAGTCTGACACTGCAGTTAATGTAGAAGAGAAAGACTGATGGCCACGGGGTCGTGCCAGGCGGGCACGGGCCGTAGTGGACATTCTGTTTTCAGCTATAAATAGGGATGCTTGGTTTCATTACAACCCATCCCTTGGTAAACCACTTCTCTCTCACTTGCCACCACTCGACCACCACTACAACACCATCATCCACCACCATCATCCTGTCACACCTCAACCGATGACGGGATCATCGGGGTGTGGCACTAGGCGAATCAGATTGTTCAAGAGAATCCATAATGACTAATTTAGTGACAATATTTAACAAGGTTTAATTTTCCATACAATCAAACAATTATTTCAACCAAAAGTCATAACAGATAGCAAGTCTCTCAAACAATTCAAATCCGACAATCTAGATTTTTATGTGAGTTTCTAGGGATCCTATCCATTTGCAGCATATGATAATCATCAACCTATCACATACGTTAAAATAAAAGTCAATACAAAATGTAAAGGTGAGTACACAAGTTTAGCATAAGTATAGTAATAAAGCGTTTACGCATAACCATCATGTAACACGTAGAGAGGTGAATCAAGTAAGCTATCGACAATGATACAAGCTAACCAACATGACTGCGAGTTGGGGTATGCACGATACGTGTTCACCGTAGTGAGCACGCACGTAAAGTTAATATGAGATCCCTAGCAACCCCTGAATAAACAGGTGCTGAGTCCAAACTATAGTACTATCGTTGCTAAGGATGGTAGGGCAAGTAATCACTGTGTAAACATAGCAAACAAACATTCAGCGATTCACGTATAACATGCAAGAGTGGTTAGCGTTAAAAGAGTTTAAGCATTGTATGCGTTGTGTTTTGATAGAGAACGTATTGTGTTAAGCAAAAAAGGGTTCGAGCATACTCACAGTGCGGTTTTAACAGTAAATACGGTTTGGAATGGATTGAAGGGAGCGCCGGATCAACCTGCGTACGGGAACAGAAGTGCATAAGTCTTCCAAAGTGCTGAAACAGTCAAATTGGAGTGTCGAGTGGGAAACAGACTCTTGGTACGAAGGGAGTGCCTTCGTACGAAGGTGGTGTCTTCGTATGTTGCTTTTTCCGTGTCCAACATCGAGTGTTCTTCGCGTCTTTCTTCGGGAAATCGAGTGTTCATCCCCCCAGCCATAAGCTACTGTTTAAACTTAGAGCCGGATAGTTCTTTTGAGCAATTAAGTCACAAGTGGGAACGTAGGTTGGTTGGTACGAAGCTGGTGCCTTCGTACGAAGCCGGGGCTTCGTACAAGCCAGTCTGGCTCGCACATGCAGCTGTTTTTGCGTCTGGAGCTGCGTTTTCGCCTGAATCGGATGTGTTTTCGAGTCCTTTTCATGACGGTTTCGACACCGCTTCGTCCCACTACTCAGTGAACGAAACATATGTCGGTTTTGGTCCGTTTTAGTGTAAAAATCGAGTTCAAAATAGTTTTTCTTTGGATTTAACACTTGGTGAGTGCGAGATAATCAGATCTCTATCTTGAGGAGCCAAAGCTAAGCCCAATACACTCGTCTATGTGTAGATCCATTGTAAAATCAGAAGTTTTGATGAAAAAGATGAAGGTTTTTATAAAATAGAGAAGTTTAGATGAAAAAGATGGTTTTTATAAAAAAGAGAGAAGTTTAGATGAAATTGGAGATAAGCTCGTGGAAAATCGTTGTGATACTTGTAAAAATAACGGAACTTACTTGGAATGCAGAGAGAAAGCGAGTAGGAGGTGTTCTTGAAGAAATGGCAGCAAGTTATGAAGTGAGGGTGAGATGGGTATTTATAGAGAGGAGAGGACGATGTAGGTTGCCTTCGTACGATGCCCCTGCCTTTGTATGAAGCCACTGCCTTCGTACGAAGGTTGCCTGTTTCGTGCGATGGCTTCCGTTTCGCATGTTGGGTGTTCGTTTGGTGCGTTTTGTTGCGTTAGTTAGTTCGAGTACTTTAAGTATTTTAGCGAGATGTTAAGTGTCGTGTTGCGCTGCGTTTTATTGTGATAAATCGAGTTGTGTGAGCGAGCGTTTGAGCGTTTTAAGCGAGTAACAACACGTAATACCTCCTTAACATTTAAACACACAAATAACACAATAATATAAACAAATCCGCATCTTGAGTTAGCGTTGAGTTTGCGTTGCGATAAGCGTTTAAGTAAGCGTTTAAATAAGCATTTAAAAGTGATAAACAAGTGATATAAAATGCGTTTAAAATGTAGATAACCCATGGTAATCATCGAATCTCGAAGGACAAGCGTTTACGAAAGGAAACAATGATAAAATTAGGAACAGCCGATGGTCGGGTTGTTACACATCCATTTTCCATCTTTTAGAGTGTGTGTGTGTAGTCTCGGGATCCAAGATTGATAGTAAGAGTCTTTGTCAAACAAAGGCCATGCTTGGCTAAACTCTTACATCAATTGGCGAAGACATATCTTTTATGTATTTTCTTTTATGATTTCCAATCTTTGCCAACGTTTTAATTGGATATGTGTATTAATGACTTTAATAACTAGTTTTTTATATTGAAGGAAAATTTATCTAATCATTCTTCATATGTCGTTGATTCACGTATTCATGTCTTTACGGTCTATATAAAGGGCGTTAATTGCCTGGAAGGGGGTTAGAAGGGTGGTTGGGTAAATTTTATGTCTCATTCAGTGTATAGATCCTGCAAGAACCTAGTTCAAGTCTAGTAACACCTCACGAGTCGGAGCGGGCATTACCCACCACGAGAGAGGTGCAAAAAGCTTGAATCCCTTATCTATAAACTACTATTAAAACTTTAAACCAACCTGGCGAGGACGGTATCCCTGCTGACTCAGACCAACGGGTTGAGGGTGATCGCTGCCTGGAAGGGGGCCCACCAATTTTTGCATTAATAACTTACTTAATTAATTATCTTTCAATATTCCGACCTAGTAGGATTGTATCCTTGCTAACTCAAACCACTAGGTTGAGGGTAACGTCGCCTTCACAAGAGGAGCCTACTACTATAACTAAGATAATCTCTTAAAATGCCCAAAGTGCGGAAATCATCAAAAGGGTACATGAAAGATAAGTCGGATCCAAGTGATTCTTTCTTGTCTATCTATTTTCAATTTTATTTTATTTTCTGTTTTTATCTTTTTATTAGTTTAAAAATCTTTTCTCAAAGTTTGATTCGATTAGACGTTGACGATAAGCTAGTATTAAAAGCTCTTGTGTCCTTGGACGACCTCGGTATCTTGCCATCACTATACTACGTCCGCGATGGGTGCACTTGCCCTAATGTGTGTAGAGTGATACTAGAATATCGTGTTTTATAAATTTAAAACTTGAATCGGCGAGTAAAAAGAGCTAAAAATATACTAAAAAAATATATACACACGCGCACACGTCAAGTTTTTGGCACCGTTTCTGGAGACACAAGGATTTTAGGAAAGCTTAAAATTAGCAGCCTAATCAAATTCTAACATTTTTTCAAAATTGCGCCCCCGTTTTTTAAATTTTTTTCTGTTTACAGTAGGTTTAACACGGGGCCGTGTTGCTGGGCACGCCCCCGTGCTGCAAACTTTTCTTAAAAACTTTTTAAACTCCCAGATACAGAAATGCCCATGGGGCCGTGCCAGTTCAGCACGGGGCCGTGGTCAATCTTCTATTAAACTTTTAAATTATGTTTCTGATCCCGAGGCTCGTTATTCTTCTGGGTATCTTCCAATACAATGGATTACTACTCAGAAGACTAAACCTATTATATTGAGGATGATTATTGTTGGCCAATGTAATCCTTCTTTGAAGAACAGATGATTCAAAAGCCAAAACTGGTTCCCAAACTGTTGATCCTCAATAAGCAGTGCATGAATCAAATTCCCTCCAATGGCAGTGGTTCCTATCGGCTGATAATCCTAAAGACTACTCTACTCAACAACTGTTATATTAAAGTCTGTTGATTGCAAAGACCTGATCAACCTTAAGGGAAAGCACTGCTCAGCATCATCAGTGTTGAAGCATCAACAGCGGATAGAAGCATCAGTATTTATCTATCAGTGTTGTCAATGTAACAGTGTTTATTTGTATCAGTGTTTAGGAGTTGTTATAGCTGTTAGCTGTCACGGTCTAGGTGAAGTCCGTAAAGATGCTTAGTGGTTAGGATTTGTGCTATAAATAGAACAGTACCTGTACTGTTCTATTAGCTCTTTTGCACACACTCATTTTGTACGAAAAACTAGTGAGCTCAGGCTGAGGGGGAGTTTAGTATTCATGCATGCATAGTTGATCTATTATAATTTGTTTCAATCTTTTGACTAATCAAAACATCTATGATGTGACAACCCTCAAAATTCCATGTATTCCGTACAATCTATTAATGTTAATTAAAGTACTTGATGACTGTGCTGAATCATTTAACTGCTCTCTGATTACTGTGTTATGCTTACATGTACTTGTTAACATGCTAGTAGTATACAGAAAATTTTTTAAATAGTCCTGTGTGCTTTCCTGAGTGTTGAAAATTAAAAACGTTACAAAAATATATATATATATATATATAGGACACGTTACGGATTAATTAAGCACTTTAACGGAACAACACCGAACCGAACAACCGGACTTTACCTGAAACACAAAAATATTGTTAAACACAATATTTCTATTTTTCTGAGCTAGTTAGGGTCCCCGAACACCCTAACACACTATATATTTTATTACACACTTAAGATCCTAACTAAACTCTTGATCTCCAACCAAGATCCTTAACCATTTAGTTGAAACCCAACTAGACACCCCCCTCCTAGCCTAATCGACCACATGCCTAAAGTGGTGGGATTTCTTTGATTTTTAATTAAGATATGTATGTACTCTAAGGAACATATTATCCATGGGATTATATTGTGTTGGAGGATATAAGCACTAGCCTTTAGAACATAACCATCATTCTCAACACAACACCCTTTCAAAACTTCTCTTCTTCTCTCCTCCTTTGAGTTCGGCAGCCACCCCCATCCACCATACAACCACCATCAACCTTCTTTCTATCCATTTCTCATACATACAAAGGTGCTATGGGTCATACAACGAAGCTTGGTGCTCTCGGAAGTTGAAGGACCTTCTCTGTTCGCTATTAACCACCACATTTCTTCACTCGAACTTCCCTAGTCTTGAACTAGTGGTAAGAACTTAGATCCGTTCATTTTTCATGTTATTAGAGTGGTTAATAGTTATTTGATGATGAGAATCCATGAACACTAAAGAACCATGAACAAAGTCTTGCATATAAACTAACTTTGTAATGAAATATTGTTGAAATATAATGAAGTGATGATAATATGAAGTTGTCTTGATTATGTTTGTGACAACTCGTAATTTAGAACCCTTCATTGTGTCTTGATGTAACATGCTTGAACGTTATGTGACTAGTTGACTTGTTGGTGTAATGATATAAGTAAACATCCTATGTGATTATGTGTTATGTTTATATGTATGCTTGTATGTATGCGACCCGAGACACAGGAACCCGACTCGAGACCATGCGGTCTCGAGTGAACAGTGCAACTGTTGGGCCAGTTGGGCCATGCTCCTCTTCACCCCACTCGAAAACCCACTAGGGTGAACCAACTTAAAAGCTAGTATATAACCTTTGTGGTTAGCCAACATTACCATCTTTGGGCAACTTACACACTCTCCTACACACACACACTTCTACATCCTCTCTCACTAAAACCCTAGAGATCAAACATCACCTCCCCTCTCCTTTCTATCGGATCAAATCGGCATCAACAAGGAGACTCGGTTAAGCTCATCATCATCACTCGGACACCCCATTGCATTCGTCTTCCTTACCAACTCGGTACCCTCTTCACAACCGGTTAGTGATTCTTATTATGTGTTGTATTGAGGTTGATGATGATGTATGATGAAGTCATATGATAATATGTTTGCTTGTTAAGTTTTATACATGATTAAGGTATTGATTATGTGATAATATGCACCGTGGCTATTGTTTGAATATGACAAAGGTGTTTGTGGATTTAATGAGTTCTTGGTGGTTAGATGATACATGCTTAGTTACAACATTTATGATGAACATGATTTCTTTAGTAAAAAGTATAGATTTTTGTGTGATAAAAGAATGATAAGGACCATCCGATTTATGAGGTTATAGAACGAATGTTTTGTTTGCAAGATGATCTTGATATCTAGTTTAGGTGTTATAACTCTTGTCCGTATAATGCAAAATGTGTTTGAATGAGGATATGAATACTTGAATATATGAAGAACAACATGAACATGATATGAATGTGTCTTGAATATTTGAAAACTAGTTGTTTGATCCATTTCCAATTGATTGTTAGACAAATAAACATGTTTGTGAAACCTCATTGGATAGTACACCAAAATCATGAAATCCAAATTCTATTGGTTAGTACATGCGCTGACATTTAGCAGGTGTGCCTGTCGAGACCTTTTGTCTCGACTCGAGACCACATAGGTGACAGCTCGAGACCACGGTTGCGACACAGGTTGCGAGTCGAGAACCCCTAGTCTCGACTCGAGACCACACCACATCAACACAAAACAGCATGACTCGAGATCAGGGTTGCGAGTCTCGTTGCGACTCGAGACATGACCCGAGACCTCCACGGTTGCGATTCGAGAACTCATATGTACAACTCGAGACCGCACAGTCTCGACTCGAGACCTCTAGTCTCGACTCGAGACCATATACACATGCACTGTTTTGGACTTGCATGCTATTACGAGCCCAACTGTTTGGGCCGCACACTTAGACTTTGGTTGTTACGTGAATGTTACTGTGGAACTTGTTACGAACTGTTGTTGAACTGCCATGATAGACATGTATGCCATGATCGTTACTTGTGTACAATACGTGTAGAACATACGTGCACTACTCGGATATGAACCTGACTTGAATGGTATCTATGTTAGGACGTAGTTGACCACTTACAACTTGATTGACCTTTCTGTGTATCTGCCGAGCAAACCAAGGTGAGTTCACACCCTCTACAAAGCATGGGATTCCCAGGGGTTGGGAATGGGGTTAAGGAACATGGATTCCTCGTCCTTCTTGGGTAGGACAGCAATGGTTCAGGAATGTAATTCCTCGTCCTCTGGGACAGATAACTCGTACTAGACCAAAACTCTATCACGAAGTCCCTCCTTTTTATATCGACTTAATCGCCGGGCCAATGGCCAGTGGGTCATTAGTTAGATAGCGCTATTTAGGTTTGACAAACCTCACACCGTTCCGCAGAGGACGGGCGTGAACTAATGGACTATGGCACGTCGGTGATGATAGACACCGACGCTAAGGGCACATAAACATGACTAACTTCAGTAGTCGATATGGTAACGAGTCTAGTATATACATGGGGTAGCCCCCACGGCCGAAATGCCAGATAACTAACAAGGGGTAGCCCCCACGGCTGGATTGCCAGAGTAACCGGGAATAATCAAGTCACGTTTTTCAACTATGGGGTAACCCCCACGGCAGGATGCCAGATAAAGGAAACTGTTTTCGAAACAACTTAAAACGAACACCCAACTGTGAACTCACTCAACTTGTTGTTGACTCGTTACTACATGCTTTGCAGGTCAATAGGTACTTAGCCGGAGCTTGCATGGAGGAGGGTCGTTGTGGGACATGGACAGATGTGTGCCATGTTAAACTTTGAAACAATTAAACTTATGTTATAGTTTTAAACGTTATGCTTCCGCTTGCAACTTAACTATGTTTTGTTTGGACACCAATTGTATTGGTTGGACTTTTATAATCACTTACACGCTTGTTCAATATGATTGGTGGCTGGATCCTGGTCAGTCACGCCTCCAAGCGGTGGTATTCCGCAGGTGGATTTTGGGGGTGTGACAATGTTGCTGATTACTTGCTGATCTACTTGTTAATATTGATGTTTGATGTTGTTGTGATCACTAAACATGTTAACGGAATCAATCGAACACAAGTTAGAAAGATAAAAGCTGAAACAGTAGGCTGTTTGGTGATTACAGCCAACTTCAGTTGGCTGTAACAGGACCGTCACTTAACGAAAAATGTATTTTCTGAAGTCTAGGTTTATGTATTATGAAATACGGTTCTAATGGCACCGAAATCATAATTTTTGGACTTCGTTTACTATTTTTAAAGTGTCATTTCGTAACAGCAGCTAGAGCTGCATTTTTCTGCTGAAAATATGCATTTTGTTTTCTGTCAAAACTTGAGTTCTGTGTAGAGTTAGATCATGCAAATTGTACTGTAGATGACCACCGATGTATTTGTAATTCTCTCACTGGAATTTCGTAAATCGGACTCTCGATGAATTTTAAATAAATTATTCCGTGGACTGCAGTCAGAAAAAGATAAACCTGAGTTCAGTCCGGAAAATGAATTTTTATAAAATATTGGTAATGAACTGGACACCGATATTTTTACACAATAATATTTGGATCGTTTAAGACATTCTGTAAAAATTTGGGAATTTTTGGAATAAGTTAACTATTTTATTAAAATGTCCGAAAACAGCCCGGTTTTGAATATTAATGCTGAAATGACATAGGTTGTAATTTGCATGTCTAAATGTCGGGTAGGTTATCCGTGAATGATATAACATGTTATATGTGTTATGTGCATTATCGTATGTTTGTTTATGAGTGGGGAATGGATGGGAAACTTATATGGGCATAAACCGTTAAAGTGATGCATGTTATGTGATAGATACGTGTAGGAACTTTGTGCTCTATTTGAAACCACTAAATGACTAACTGGTAATCATACTAGGACGTGATTGACCGACCTTGATTGTTAGCTATTTGTGAGAGTCAAACCGAGCAACCGAGGTGAGTTCACACTTTTCTACAAACCATGGTAATTCCCAGTGGGAATGGGAATGGGTTCAGGAATAGGAATTCCTCGTCCTTTGGGACGTGTTCAGGAATGTAAATTCCTCGTCCTTGTGACGTACTTAGACTTACTGGACTAGAACTCTATCAGCGAAGTCCCTCCCTTTTTGTATCGACTTAATCGCCGAGGCTATGGCGAGCGGGTCATTAGTTAATAGCGCTATTAGGTTTAACATACCTCACACCATGCCAGTTGGACGGGTGTGTACTAATGGACTATGGCACGTCGGTGACGATAGACACCGACGCTAGGGCACAATTTATTTTTGGTTAGTAGTCGATATGATAAACGAGTCTGGTAGTTTAAATAATGGGGTAGTTCCCCACGGCCGGAGTGCCGGGCTGGAGAGCCAGGGAAGGTGGACATGGGATGGTTAACTAATAAACGTTTTCGAACTATGGGGTGACCCCCACGGCTAGATAGCTGATTAAGATTAAACTACGTTCTTTGGAATCAACTCTAAAATGGACAACCAACCGTGAACTCACTCAACTTTGTTGTTGACTCGTTGCTACATGCTTTGCAGGTCGCTAGATGCTAGGGAGCTTGCACGAGGAGAAGGTTGTTGTGGAATATGTCCCATGCTAAATATTTAATCCTTATGAATTTATTAAACCTACGTTTTGGACTTTAAACTTATGAACTATGGGACTTATGTTTTGAACTTACGTTTTATGCTTCCGCTGTTAACCTAAAATCAGTTTACTTCCTTTTGGTCACCAATTGTATTGTGTTTGGTTTTATTTACTTAATTGTGTTGTTCAATATGATTGGTGGCTCGATGTGACACCTGGGTCACTGCGACCATCAAACAAATACGAAACAAATGAAATATTGTATTTCATACTTGGGATTTGTACAAATATGTGTATCATTTGCGCATATCAATTCTTGTTCGATTTCGGGCTCTAAATCGCTTTCTGGAAGGTTATACGCGCACTGATGCGTAAATATAACCAGTTTAATGCAACGAACACTCCGGGATAGTGAAATAGGCTTCACATACCTTAAATAACCTTTACATAACTTAGAAATAAGTTTTGAAGGCTTTGGTATGGCAAAATCAAGTTAAATCGCTTACAGGGACTAAATTCGACAAACTGCGAAGTATGCCGATTTGAACTGTAGCAGACATTCCGGAACATGACCATGAGTTAAACATACCATAAATATCCTTTACATAGCTTAGAAATAGGCTTTGAGAGGTTCGGTGTGCTAAAATAAACCTTGGGTCATTCAGGGACTAAAAGCGTCAAAAAGTGCACAAGTTTGCACTTTCGCGCATATCTTGCGTTCTGAATACATCCGCACATCCAAAAATTTATGTAAGCACTAAAATATTTTATTTTAGTGTTTGGCATGAGAAAAATCCATTCGTCGCGTAATTTGGATCGTTTTTCGCGCTTATGCGCATTCCGTCGTAATTAAGCGAACATCGCGATCGTACGACCAAACGAACCGACATCCGGGATATTTTTGAGCATGTTTCATGTCCACAATGTTTAGGCATCATTTTAGGGCCTTGAAAATGGCTTCACGAGCCTTAAACATGTCGGAAATGGCCTTAATACACAACGGGGACTGAATTGGAAGCTTTGGAAATTGGTTGCTGATCAGAGGGACCTTAGCGTGACACCTAGCCCCCTTGGCGTCACGCGAGGCCCCTTCTGATCAGCAAAAGCCATTTTTAACAGCTGTTTAGCACTCCCAATCCAATTCCAAGTGTTGTTTCCTGCTTATGGGGGGCCAATATGATGTACATGAGCTTGCCAACAAGTGTAGGGATGTGATCATTCCCTCTTCTCCAAGAAACAATCCTAACGGTGAACCGAAATCTATAAATACCCACACCCCATTCATTGCAAAACCCAATTGAAATCTGAGATTTCTCTAAGTTGGGGTGTTTCATCACCTCATACCTGAGAATACTTGGATTATCAATCTTGCGGGGACCCTTTGTAAGTATTCCTTCGTTCTTTTACTGCTTTTCGAGTCCGAAAGTCAAACTTTGTTTGACTTTCTGCATTGACCAGTTTATGGTCAATGCGAAGTTCGTTTGAACTTCGCAACGTGAGCGTAATCACGATGGTTATAGTCCCTTGTGACTATGCCTACTGATTACCACGTTGTCTAGGGTCGTAAGGGTAAGCGATCTAATAAATCGCTTATACCTTCGAACCCGACCCATTTGGTCGATCATTAGGATCCGACCAAACACATTAGGTGACCATAGTATATAGGGAATAACCTTCCGAGGTTATACCTTATGGTCACGATGTTTAGTTAGTTGTATGATAGGTAGTTTATATGCCTTAGGTAAATTACCAAAATACACTTTTTACGCCAAATTTCATTTTAAGCATATGTAACATAACCTATGACCTCTAAACTGATTTATCAACAATATTAAACATGTAGAGGCATATTTTACTTATCATAGGGCTAGTTAGGCGTTCCGAACGCGTTTTACGCGAACGACGCGTTAAAGTAGCATAAGCTACCTAAGCGGGCCGTAATGGGTCGTAAGCACTTAGGTTAGGTTTCATTTAGTATGTAGGCTTTGTTAAACCATATTACATGAGTTCTCATACTCATTTGGTTTACAAGCCCTCATTCTATCCGATCTTCCGATTTAGGTCCGGTATATTAACATAGTTACCTATATTAGGTGCCGTTTGATATCCGTGATCTCTAGCTTTGTTTGGTTGTTATTCAAGGACTACTAAGCAATCTCAAGTGAGTACATAGACCCCTCTTTTACTGTTTTTCAAACATTTTGGGGTGAAACACATGTGCCTACTTGTTACTTTCATGCTTTTCGATGTTTTCTTATCATATGCTTGTTATGTTCAATAGTACACTTATAGTACATGATTTCATTGTGTTCATGCTATGTATGCCCATTGTGTGCATACTTAGTACATGGTTTTACATTACATTTCATGCTATGTATGCCCATTGTGTGCATACTTAGTACATTGTTTTACATTACATTTCATGCTATGTATGCCCATTGTGTGTATACTTAGTACATTGTTTTACATTACATTTCATGCTATGTATGTCCAGTGTGTGCATACTTAGTACATTGTTTTACATTACATTTCATGCTATGCATGTTCATTGTTGCATACTTAGTACATTTGTTTCACGTCACATGCTATGTATGTTCATTTGTTACATACTTAGTACATTTATTATTTATCACATGCTCTGTATGTTCATCATACTTAGTACATTTGTTTCACGTCACATGTTATGTATGTTCATTTGTTACATACTTAGTACATTTATTATTCATTCACATGCTTACATTTTGATATGATATTTGGTTTGTTTTGATGGATCAATATACATTCATTAACACCGATCACGCCGTTTGTTAGTAGGTAGTGGTACCATAGGAATTGACAACTCCCGTTCCGGACATCCTAGGTAGGTTTGGATGAAAGGAATGACCGAATTCGATTCTCATAACTTAGATAAACCTTTAATTTGTTTAAGGGTTTATCGCCTCAGTCTCAAGGCTTGGATGTATGCATTCTCACAATACCGCATAGATGTCTGTATCAGTATAGCATGCATTTCCCCAAAACATAACTTTGATTTAAACTAAGTTTTACTTCAATACTTTGTTTTGTGCGTTTCACCTATGGTTTAGTTGATGCATTTCACTAGCCATACATATCATTTTGGTTGCACATTACATGATTTACATTTGACACATAAACATTTTGACATATTATTCAATACATTTGGCAATTGGTTTAAACATAGACATATTACATTGTTGGTTTGGTTTGAGTAAGTGATTTAAGTAACGAGGCGTGTGTAATATGATACAAGCATGGTGGATACGCCGCTGGTACTTCCTATATATAAGTGCTTGTATGGTATTACATATCGTAGCGTTATTTGAATCATTTCAATTTAGACATATAACATTTTATACAAATAACCTACTTTTCACAATACATTGTTTTACAACAACTTATCTAATACAAACTCATTTTACTTGGTTATTTACTTAACCATGTATTATTCTTTTATACATATATTTCATTTGGTTTATTTCTCACTTTTCAAATGATTTACAAGACACAACAAATTACAAGGTTCATGACTAAACATTTTATTAAACATAAGTCATGAATTCTATTTTCACAAAACCTATGTATCTCACAGGCATTTTTATGCTGACGTACCTATTTTCACATGTGTTTCAGGATATGATGCATAGGATTTATCAAGATACACTTAGGCGGACTTGGGCCTTAGTGACAATAAAAGATGCAAGACTAGTTATTTATGTTATATTTCTTTGATTGTCAAGACATTGTAACTCTTTTAATCAATAAAACAATATTTCAATTACCATGTGTTATGAAACAATGATTCTGTTACAACACTCCCCGACGTTTCCGCCACGTTTTGTTGTTTTACGTGGTCGGGGTGTGACAGAAAAGTTGGTATCAGAGCTTATGGTTATAGGGAATTAGGTTATTAGTAATACTTTGACCTAGTTTATAACCTTCCTAGGACCCTAACGCGAGTTTACTTGCGTTTAGTCATAAAACGATACCATCACCTATCCTTAGGCGACGACCACAACAAGAACACAAACTTCAAAAAACCGCTTTAGAAAACCAATCATCTGTTCTAGATTGATTGATTACAAGGTTTTGAACCCTCAGTTATAAGGTTTTGAACCCTCAGTTATAAGGTTTTGAACCCTCTGTTATAAGGTTTTGAACCCTCTGTTATAAGGTTTTGAACCTCTTTGAATTTTCAAAATCTCGTCAAAGTTTGGGTCTTATAATGTGAACACGTGCAAACTGGAAGAGTGAATGCCTGTACCCTGAGTTTTCTGTCAAAGGCTAGAGTGTTCGTACAAATCCGCAGTATCGGACCAGTCACTCTTACCTGGGAACTCTTGGGGTGAGTGTTCACTTATAGGCGAGCATGTCTTCAGTGATACATTAATATGACCTGTTTACTTTGATTAGTCACCGTCTCATTTGTTTACCTTAGGTAACAAACAAATGATCGCAATTTTCATGCGTTACCATTCTGTTTTGATTATCCAATAACCTTTCACTTGTTTCTTCCTATTTCTTTCATTTCCTTCTAGAATGTCTCTTCCTCTCAGCAACGGTCAAATGTCCGAGCAAACAGCCAAATTTGCCCAGCGAATAGGCGAAGTAGTCCTGAAGACTGTTGAATTAGCTACTGCCATGTATCGTCTCCAGGATGAAGCCACTAAAGAGTCACCAAGACAGGCAGGACCTAGTCAGGTGACAGCACCACCAGCCAAGAAACCAATCGAGGAATCAAAGACCATGGATGAACGATCCCCTAAGAAGTCAAAGAAGCGAAAGGCTTCTCAAAACTTCGCCGTGGTCGCTCACAATGGTCAAGCCGTACCCAACCAACCAACTCAACCCCCTGCTAGGAAGCCATACAATGGAACTGTACCCTTGTGCAACCAATGTAACTTTCATCATCATGCTAGTGTGAAGTGCCGCAAATGCCAACTTTGTGGACTTAAAGGTCATACATCAAAATTTGCCGTGCTGCAGTTGCACCAAATCAAGCCGACAACAATCCTGCTCAAGCTCGTTTCTCACCAGGGTCTTGCTACAACTGTGGCGAGATGGGCCATTTCCGAAGGGATTGCCCAAAACTTGCTAATGCAAATCTGACCCTCGAATGAGCAGTTGGCTGAGTAGAAGATGTTGCTGTCTTATGCTTTTGTTTCTTTCGTTTTCTAGTAATGTGAGACAATCTGTTTTGTTCATAAATAAAGTTGTTGTTCGCAATTCTGATATACAAGTATAGTCACATGTGTGTATGGCTTTTCCCTATAATACCTACATTAAGGAACTATGTTCCTTACAAACTACTTTTGTGAATTTCCCATTTTTGTGCCTACTCATGATTCCCTCGAAAAATTTTAAGTACTCGTTTCATTCCAGGAGACGAAGTACAAGAAATAAAGGGAAATTATGAGTAATCGTGCATTTTGCACATCTATGCCATTAAATCCTTGGTTAGATAACCAAGGATATTTTTGAATCTTATACTCATTATATTCTGATTTTTTCAACATGCATAACATAAGTTTTCAAAATAACCTACATGATTTCGAAACATTCTATATATAGTTCGAAAACATAGTGTATTTACTTAACATAACAAATGCATGATTTAAAAAACATTGTCTATGTTTTCAAAAACAACCTTCATAATTTCAAAATGTCTCATATAGTCTGAAAACAATATTGACACAGTATATTTTCTTATCAAGTGCATGATTTCAAAGAGCATTATTCATATTTTCAAAAACCTTATACATAATTTCAAAATTCATCTCGCATGATTTTAAAACATTTTTATAAATATACCCACCTGTTGATGCAACAAATAATAGACCAAGGACTGTAGCGATATCTCTGGGGTTCAAGGTTTCGATTAGCCTAACGCAGGTCGTGGGGTCCCCCCACGTTTGTAGCACGTGGAGGCGGATCACTTTGTTATTATTCACTTTGAATTCTAGATTGAAGGGTTCAACCCAGAATGTCTATGTTAAGTGAGATAATATTGTAGTGAGCCGAGAATAGAACAAGCATGGAGCAAGTTCTAGAGAGGAGAAGTAAGATCAGAGATCAAGGGTGATCTGAGTTGATCTGGAATGGCTAGAATGGATGGCAAGAGGCTGTTATTTATAGGGAAAAAATCTTCTATAAGAGGAAGCCTTTGACCAGTGATCCGTGGCTACAGTGAGGGACTTGCCCATTTGGGGGTTGAAGGGTTTAGACCTGCGGACAAAAGGGTGTTCTCTGTGCACATGTTCTGTCTGTGCAGAAATGGTTCAGACGTTAAGTGTTGATGTGACCGGACACTGTGCTTGTCCTTTTTACTGTTCTCCTGAGTTTGCGCGTATTGAACCTCTCAACCTTTTAACCTTTTAAGCTGTTATGTATATTAGTCATTTTATTGAGATTTGGGCTACCCCCGTCATCAGCCCCCCAAGTCAGAGGTGTTTGGGATGTAAGCTCAAATGCTTCTGACTTTTACACATTATTTTTTATTGCTTAAAGGCTTCAAGGCTTTAAGGCGTTTGAGTTTTGGGATTTGAATTTCAGAATGATAGTAGATGTGATAGGCTTCAAGGTTTTAAGGCTTGAAGGCTTTAAGGCTTGAAGGCTTAAAGGCTCAAACTTGTCTCACTCAAGAGGAAGTTGAGGCTTTTTGTAAATAATGGGGGATCGACCTAAAGTTTAATCCGGTGGCTCTGGGTTTTGGAAAATCGATCGATTAGTGTCCCGTTGGTTCGATTGCTTTTTATTGCTAAGTTTTCGAGTTTTCCAACTTGTGTCATTCGTTTTCGGTCTTTGTTCTGAATATTTTATAGTATTATCGTGTGTCTCCTGGTCAGTTGCGTCCTCAAGGTCTTGCTGGGACTTTACACTTTGAGGTCTTGTGATATGGTATGACCCATCGTTGTTGTTTCGATGTTTCTTACGGTTGACCAAGAACGACGATTGGGTCACGTTTGAGACATCCCAAGTTGATGTTTGTTTGACTTCCTTAATGGTTACTACCGTTTGTTCTTGGAAGGACCGAATTTTCTGGATTTCTGAGTCCATTGTTTTCTTCAAGCTTGTTTGGAGGAACCCTGATGCTATGTTAAACAAGCTTAAGCCATTTGAGTCTCAACTAGATTGTTTAGAAGCCATTAGGAAGTGTCCTTCAAGGCTTCGTCCCTTTCCTGAACACTTTTTAGTGTTGATGGGTGTGAGCACCTTGTGGGACAGGCCGGATCGTGACCCTGTGCTCATGAGGTATGATCAGGGTATGATGTTTTGCCTTATGCTTTATCAAGAGTGATGATACCTCTGATGTTGTGTTTGGGGATGCTGAGGCCACCCCCGGTGAAGATGTTGTTGCCAGAGGTGCTGAACACAGGTTCGAGGGTTCAGGTTATGTGAGCCTTCCAAATGTCAAAGGTTTCACCAAAGTTGTTGCTTCCAAAGTCTTTACTCGTCGTTCGAGCTGCTGTTTGATAAAGATTGCTGACCAACCATCGGCTTCTGAGCCGGTGGAACTAAGTAATGACATAGAGGCTTCAGATGATTTAGAAGTTGGGGTTGGGGAAAATAAAAAAGGACAAGGGACGGCCCTTGGTGGTTTGGCGGGTAAAAAGGTTGTGAGCTTGAAGGGTTCCGGGAAGGGTGGTGAAGGTTCCACCAATGTTAATCCAGGGGAGGTTTATGTGCCGGATTGGAAGGTCACAGTTGGTGACAACTTCAGGTATTCATCCATTTGTGAGGATGTTCTTACCCATTTTGTTACTTCTACTGTTCGAGGTTCTTGCTCATCTATGGACGATGAACCGATGATCTCGAAGATGATGATGGGTGCTTGCAACCTTGCTGCCTTGCTTCTAGAGGGTGTATCCCGATTTCGCAAAAGGATGCAAGAATATGAAGTCTTTTCGAAGAAGAGGGATGAGATGAAAGCTTCAATGGTTGCTTTGAGAGAAGCTGAGGGCTACGCTGAGAAAGCATTGTTGTTTGAAGATTTGAGGAGTTTTCTTCCCGCACAAGACTGATATGGTTGAGTTGGAAAACGCTTGGAGACTGACAAGGTTTAAGTTAGGGTCGATAAAGCTGCCTTAGTTATTCAGAAAAAAGCCTTATTAGAGGAGAAAGAAGGGTTAAAGGCTTCACTTGCCCAGGCAACTAGTGATAATAAATGGCTCATTGAGCATGGATTCCAGCAAGTGGTTACCTATCTTCTCCATTCATCGGAGTTCAAAAAGGTATTGGGTGATGTGTACACCGAGCTTCTTGCTCATGGGAGACACCAAGGTTTGTTTGCTTGTTACAAAGCTTTGTGAGCCTGGGGGGCCTTAGAAAAATCTTCTCTTTTTCAACACAAAGCCTTCAAAGTATTATGGGAACAGTTTTTAAGATAGAGCATTTGATTTACTCTTATGTGGGTGAAGTCTCCGAGTGTTTTGGTAAACCTTTGCCTGTCTTGCAGGAGCTAAAACCCAAGGGCCTTAATGAAGCTGTTTGTAACGAAGTGTTGAAGTCCCTCTCGAAGAAACGTCCTTGCTTCGGAGATAGCGAGGAAACGTGTTCTGAAGGTGGTGAGGGCTCAAAGGGTTCAAGCCTTGAAGCCTCCGAGGCAATGGGTGTAGCAGGGAGGAAAAAGAGGAAGGCTAAAAAGACCCCAGATGATGGAGGTTCGAAGAAGGATGATGCAGCAAAGTCTACCATCCCTGACGTTGCTAAGTGAAGAAGAGGCCTTAATTCATAGCTTTCTTAGCATGTCGAACAATGTTATGGGTTGTTTGTTTGAACATCTTTTTATTTTAAAGGAACCGTCTAGATCCCTTGGTGGTTAAAGCCTTGGAGGCTTGTGGACAATGTTTTATGTTTGATGGCCAGTATGGCCCTTGCTATCTCTAACTTATCTTGCTATGTTGTTCTATTTATTCCCTTGCGTTTTCATTGATTTTGCATGTTGTCTTTGTTTTGGGTGGTGCATCTTATGTTATTTATACCTTAAAGGGTTCAGTGCTGCAGTCACTTAGCCTTAGGATATTTTTAACAAGAAGATACAACCTCTATCCTATGTATGATATTCACTTAGAGTATTTTTGGTTCGTAAGCCAATGTTAGGACTTAAGGAACATTTGGTGTAGGCTGTTCAAACCCGTCTATGAGACATGTTTTTTAAGATTTCTATGAGTCTCATGGACTTGTATTGATTTAGGAACTCACCCCTTATATAGGTCCATTCAACCCTTGAACCTATTGAGCGATGTGGCCTGGGAGCTCATCCCCTTACATGGCCCTTGCCATGGAGTTTTCTTGCTAGGTTCTCAACCTGATTATAGGATAGAAAGATAAATTTTGATTCGTCGTTCATTTATTTCAAAGTAATTCGATTACTAGGGGAACAGAACAACTTTTGGGAACTATTTGTAACACGTTTTGGTTAAACGTGGAACCTTTTAAGGTTTTTGCCATTCCAATGGCGGGGAAGCTTTTTGCCTTGCGGACCTGCCAGCTTGTATGATCCCCCTTTGTGGGCTTTAAGGATATTGTATGGCCGTTCCTACTTAGGGCCAAGCTTTCTTGGCTTTCTTTCTTGTAGGCTTTATTATTTCGAAGCACAAGGTTCTCAGGCTTGAAACGTTCATGCTTCACCCGTGTATTGTAATACAATTCCATGTTTTGCTTGTACCTCGCTTTTTGTATGGCTGCTTGATCACGAGCCTCTTCGAGGAGTTCCAAATTCAACATTGTCTCTTTCTTATTTGATTCGAGGTCGATGTTGAGTGTTCTTTGTATTGTTACTCCGATTTTGGCTAGGAATACAACCTCTGATCCAAACACTAGGCTGTAGGGTGTTTTCTTGTGGCTCGTTTTCTTGGTTGTTCGAATTTCCAATAGCACATTGAGAAGCTATTCGAGCCAGTTGTTGTCGTATCTTCCCAATCGAGATTTAATCCTTTCAACAATATTGTTGTTTGTCCTATTAACTTGGCCATTGGATTGTGGGTGAGCTACCGAGCTGAATACTTGGGTTATTCTGAACTCCTTACACCAGGAGCTAGAAGGCTTCTCGGCAAACTACTTCCCGTTATCCGTGACTAGTACCCCTGGAGCCCAAAACGACAGATTATGTTTTCGTAAACGAAATCAATGACCTGTTTTCCTGAGATTTTTGCCAATAGTTTTACTTTTGGCCACTTGGTGAAGTAGTTCACGGCTACCAATAAGAGCTTGACTCCTCATTTGGCTAGTGGGGATGGACCAACGATGTTGATTCTTTACTTGTGAAATAGCCAAGCCGAGGAGATGGGAACGGGGTCATGCTTGAGGCTTTTGGGTACCGGAGCATGTAACGGACAAGCTTCATACTTTCGCAATTGTTCGGAGATATCTTGATGCATGGAAGGCCAAAAGTGTTCGAGGTTCATCAACTTTGACACTACCGATTTTGGGCCACAATGAGCTCCACATATCCCTTCGTGAACCTCTTTGATCAGATATTGGCTTTGTTCTGGGCCAACGCATCGAAGTAGTGGTGCAAGGTATCCTTTTTGTAAAGGATATCTCCTTGTAACACATATTGCCTTGACTTGATACGAACCCTTTTAGCCTTAGTCTGGTCATTAGGTAATTCACCATTTTGAGAAACCTTTCAATGGGAGTCATCCAATTTGGCCATCTTTTAGTGATCACATCTTGAACCTCAAGTCTTTGGATGGATGAGGTTTTTAACACCTCAATTAGTACCTTCTTGGTGAGGTGGGCAAACGTAGGAGATACAAGTTTGCTTAGTGCATTAGTTCTATTGTTTTGAGATCTTGGAACTTTTTTGATGGAAAATGTTTGAAATGTGTTCATCAATTCCTTTGATTTCTCTCGGTACTAATACATGTTGGGTTCTTTTGCTATGTAGCTGTTATTGTCTTAGCTTGAGAGAGTCTGTAAGGACTTGAAGCTTTTGAACCCCCATTTCTTTGGCTATGTAGTTGTCACTTATTTGGTTTGAAACAAGCAACGAGTCTGTGAAGACTTGAAGCCTTTTGACACCCATATTTTGCAAGCTTGAGCCCAGCGATCAATGCTTCATACTCAGCTTTGTTGTTTGTAGTCTGAAATTCAAGACGAAGGGCATACGTGAATTACAATTCGTTAGGATCAATTAGAACTAGCCCTGCTCCTGACCCTTCAATGCTGGAAGCTTCGTCGGTAAAGAGCTTCCAGGTATCAGGGTTGGAGGGTTCAGCTGCAGTTGTATTAACTTCTGTTATGGCTTCTTTAGGGACTTACAAGATGAAGTCAGCCAAGATTTGAGCTTTGACAACTTTTCTCAGGACATAGGTGATTTTGTGTTCACCTAGTTTCACAACTCATTTGGCTAATCGTCCGAAATTTTCTTGTTTTTCAAGCACATTCTTAATTGGTTAGTCAATGATCACTTGTATCGGGTGTGACTGAAAGTACCTTCGAAGCCTTCTAGCCGTTTGGGCTAGGGCTAGAGCAAGTTTTTTTTTTTTTTTTTTTTTTTTTTTTTTTTTTTTAAAGAAGAATATTTGATTTCTGCTAATTTTGAAGTTTTGAAAAAGTAAACGGGTATCTGAACTTTGTTTCGTTCAATGATTAGAGCCGTACTTATGGTATTTTCAGCAATCGAAAGGTAGACAGAGGTCGTTTCTCCTGTTTCTGGAGCCGAAATGGCTGGGAGTGAAGCTAAGTGTTGCTTTATTTGGTTGAAGGCTTCCTTTTGAGGTAAAACGCTTCAAAGCTGTAAGCTTTCCATTGAAAGTCTTTCTTGTTAGCACATCCTTTGAGGGTTGGCTTTTATGCTTTGTTTCCCCATGATGTGCCCTAGAAACGAGCACTTGACTGGATTAAGCTTTCATGTTTATCTTTCTCGAGGTTTGGAAGGTTTCTTGTATGTCATTGAGCATTTGGTATTCCGTTTTGCTCTTGATCATCAAATCTTCAACATAAGCTTCTATGTTCTTGCCAGTTTGTTCGGTAAACGCTTTGTCAACCAGGCGTTGATAAGTGGCACCTGCGTTTCTTAAAACAAAAGGCATTTTTTGGTAGAAAAATATACCTTTATCAGTGTGTAATACGGTTTTTTATTCGTCTTCTTCTTTCATTAGGATCTGATGGTAACCCTTTTAGGTGTCAAGAAAACACGAGAAGCCCGTGAGTGAGTTAACCTTGAGGTCTATCCAGGGCAGCGGGTAGCAATCCTTTGGGCGTGCTTTGTTCAAGTCTTTAAAATCGATATACATCCTCCAAGACTTGTCGGGTTTTTAAACCATTATCGGATTGGCCACCCATGATTGATACTTGACCTCTCGAAGGGTTCCGGCTAGAACAAGCTTTTCCATCTTTTGGCATTCTGCAAGGCTTCTTTTAGGGGCTTGACTTCGTTTCTTTTGTATAATGGGCTTAACATCAGGTGGGATCCATAACTCATGTTTCAACAATGCTACGAGGGATGCCGGTCATATCTTCGGGGCATCAAGCAAATACATAGTGCAAGAGCAGCTTTTCAAGGTATGAGAGGGTTTCATTGTAAAGGTTAGTGTTTACCCTTATCCTCTGTTGACGATATTTTGGGTTTATGTTCAACCCTTGTTCATCGTCTTCGTCCTTTCTTGAGCTTTCCCCTTCAACCACAAAAGCTTCTTGGGTAGGTTGAAGGGTTGCAATCCCTTTTTCAGTGGGAAACTTCACAGTGCCTTAACCAACTAAAACTGCCATTCCGAACACACCTTGCCTTGGCCTTCCTATGATGATATCATAGTTGGAAGGGATATTGATCACCGCAAGAGTGAATTGTTCGGTTCTTCACTTTGTTCTCTCGTTGAACAAACATAATGGGTTATTTGGCCTAAAGGCTTGATAGGTATGTCTGCGGTACCTTCAGACTGTTGAAGCTTTGAACGCTCATCGTCGCTGAGAGGATTAAAGCGTTTCAAGCTTTTCATCAGCTGAGAGGGTTAAAGCATTTCTCAAGCATGATTTTGGAGGATTCAGACTGTTGAAGCTTTGAACGCTCATCATCGCTGAGAGGGTTAAAGCGTTTCAAGCTTTTCATCAGCTGAGAGGGTTAAAGCATTTCTTAAGCATGATTTTGGAGGATTAAGACTGTTGAAGCTTTGAACGCTCATCGTCGCTGAGAGGGTTAAAGCGTTTCAAGCTTTTCATCAGCTGAGAGGGTTAAAGTTTTGTTTTCAAGGTCGACCATGTTCACTTCCTACTTTTATTCTTCAACCATTTTATCCTTGAACCCTTTAACCAAGTGAGCCAGTTCGGACTTGACGGCTTTTTCGATCCTCTTTTTGGGTTGGAAGCAATTATTGGTATGGTGACCTTTTTATTCGTGAAACTCACAATACTGGCTTGATTTTTCCAATCTTTTGTTTTTTGGCAAAGGTTGAGGAGGGCGGAAGCTGTGTTTTACCTCTTCGGTTGCCAAGATCTCTTATGTAGCCTTGGTTAAGGCTGTAAAGTTTATGGTTTTTTCTTGGCTTGGAGGGTTCCGGCCTTCAGGCCTTCTGGAATACGAACCTTTGAACTGTTTGTCATAAGAGCCATACTGGAAGCTCTAGTTAAGAGTCTTTTATTTTGTTATTTGATGTCTACAGCTTATTATCCTCGAATGTGGGCTTCAGCCCTTTCGAGTGTTTCTTCAAGGGTTTTGGGCAGGCATTTATTGAAATCTTCTGTGAGATATTTGGAATTTATAGCATTCATGAACCCTGCAACCCCAATCTTTTCATCGGTGTAAGTTAAACCTTCCTTCTTGTAACTTTCGATGAAGTCTCTGAGACTTTCATCATCACATTGTTTGATCTGGAAGATTATCGTGGCGTCCTTAACATACCCATGTTTTTATAGGAACTTTTGCTAAGATCGTCAAAGGTCTGAACGCTTCGTCCAGGAAGGTCATTGAACCATATGCGCGAAGACCCTTCAAGGGTTTACCTGAACATGAGACAACATTCGGAGTTGGGTCATTTTTCAACTCTTGCAGTCCCGACGAAGATTTGGAGGTAGTCTTCAGTACCGTGATAGCATCTTTATCTGGGTTTGAAACTCGTACTCAACAATTTGTTGGGAGAAGCAAGACAAGTTGTTGGGCTTGTAAGGTTTTGAGAGGTATTTTACTACCCTTTAAGCTGGGTTACCGCTTGAGGTACCCTGGTGAGTGTTTGGCACTTGGTTGATGAAATTAAGGTTAAAGCCTTGAAGGCTTTCTGTGTCATCATCCAGCTTTCACGCGCTGCAAAGGAAATTGTGCCATCATTTGTGTCATCGGCTAGGGCATAAGGTTAAATCCTTAAAGGCTTTCTGTGTCATCATCCGTGTCATAAGGTTAAAGCCTTAAAGGCTTACTGTATAAGGCATTCCCATGGATGTGCTCATGACCGCACCTTCGAGCCAAAGGCAGGGTGGCCATAGCTTGTTTTCACGAAGTAGCGATGGGAGGGGGAACACTTGAAGCTGGTGACTGCCATAATTGATCAAGAGTGGTTTTATGCCCCATAGGTGCACCGGTTGTAACGGGTTGGGAGGTAAATAAGGGAAAAACGGTTGGACTTGGCCTCCCCAAAAGCTAAAAGGCTTGAGTGGTTGGTCTGTCACACTAGGACCAGCTTCAAGGTAAGATGTGGCTGAACGTGAGCTGCTAAAAGGAAGAGATGGACGGCCAGGTGATAATGAGGGTTTAGACTCCTCATAATTTAGTCTTATTCTCACCCTTTTTTCCCTTTCTAAGCTCACATGCTAGTTGAGAAGAAATCTCAGTTGTAAGAAATTTCTAGCTAGTCACTCGGGTGTTAGATCTATGCGTTCCGGTGTATGCATTACATCGATTTGAGTATGTGTAACCCCTGACCGAGATGGGGTTGGTGTTTGAAAAGAAGTGAACTCCGGGAACATATCCCGGTGGAGTACTTCCGGGAGTAGAAAGAGGTGTAGATAAGACCGGTGAGATCCGACCTGAATTTGATGTTAAATCGGTGTTGTTAGGCACTTGATTTACCTGACCGAGAGACTCGCTTTCAGACATGATGTAAAGAGAAAATGGAGCTACACAACTGGTCTTTAAGATAAAGTAAGCGGCGTAGCCCCACGGTGGGCGCCAACTTGTTGATGCAACAAATAATAGACCAAGGACTGTAGCGATATCTCCGGGGTTCAAGGTTTCGATTAGCCTAACGCAGGTCGTGGGGTCCCCCCACGTTTGTAGCACGTGGAGGCGGATCACTTTGTTATTATTCACTTTGAATTCTAGATTGAAGGGTTCAACCCAGAATGTCTATGTTAAGTGAGATAATATTGTAGTGAGCCGAGAATAGAACAAGCATGGAGCAAGTTCTAGAGAGGAGAAGTAAGATCAGAGATCAAGGGTGATCTGAGTTGATCTGGAATGGCTGGAATGGATGGCAAGAGGCTGTTATTTATAGGGAAAGAATCTTCTATAAGAGGAAGCCTTTGACCAGTGATCCGTGGCTACAGTGAGGGACTTGCCCATTTGGGGGTTGAAGGGTTTAGACCTGCGGACAAAAGGGTGTTCTCTGTGCACATGTTCTGTCTGTGCAGAAATGGTTCAGACGTTAAGTGTTGATGTGACCGGACACTGTGCTTGTCCTTTTTACTGTTCTCCTGAGTTTGCGCGTATTGAACCTCTCAACCTTTTAACCTTTTAAGCTGTTATGTATATTAGTCATTTTATTGAGATTTGGGCTACCCCCGTCATCACCACCTAATACACCTACTTTATGATTTCAAAAGTATTATATATAAGGTTTCAAAAACATTGAACACATTTTTTTAAACCCCACGCATAGTTTTCAAAAACATTTTTCTCAATACATTGACTTAACTTTCAAATTCTGCTTCATATGTCACCTTGACATATCTAGCATCTCAACTTCATAAGCATTTTTACTTCATGTTTTGACTTAAGCACGTCCAGTGCAAGATTTCAAAACATCTTCAACTTCTAAAATCCATATGGGATCTTTTTATCTTCACATTTAGACCCTTGTGGATGATTATCATTCAAATCAGAGTCCTTAATTGGATTCCTTATGTACCTAAATTCGAACATTTCGGTTCCTTATAATCGAAATCGAATTTTTTTTCTTTCTTTTAAAAATCTTTCTATCTTTATAGTTAGATTATTGATAATGTTTAAAGTACCAAATGAAATCTACGAGATGGATTCCGAGTGTGCTTTAAATACATGTGCTCTGTTAGCAAAACAAATTAACAAATTTGAAGATCTAGATAAACAATCTTTGTGGTTATATGACTATGTGTTTATGCATCTTGTGTTTTCTTTTATGCATTTTGTGTTTTTGTATACTCTGGATATTCGTTATCCAAATCCTCATAGAATCTTTCATATCTTCATATGAGGGATTCGTAGTAGGATATTCAAAAAGGTACTAGCTTAAATCCTTAATGGGCTTCTATGTAATAGATAAGACCCTTGGATTAAATAGTACCACTCCATGATTCATAAGAGACCCTTTTAGGGGTCTAGTAAAAAAGATTGATTCAAAAATCTGGTTAAGAATGACATGTGATGATATAAGCTGAAAAGACTCCTTGGTTGTCTATTAAAATCATTTATTGATTTAATAAAAGGGACCCTATGGTGGTCTAGTCACACTCATCACATGTTTTGTTCATTTGGTTTTCCCCTACACATTATAAAATAGACTGTGTGAACTATGCAAGGAATTTTCTAATTATGGACGCGTACATAATTATGAAATTCAGTGCACAGAAACCCAGTAAGATTTATTATGTGTAAGAACCGATAGTAACAACAATAACAAAATGAGAACAATGTAATGGAGGTACGGTGGAAGCACCAATGACGCTTCATATACTTGTATATAAGTATCCCTCTTACATTGCAAGCATGATGTTATTAAAGTTACTAGAAGTTCAGAACCCTAACCAATGTTGTTCGATCTTTTCAAAGTCATGTTTCAAGACCTCACAAGTTTCCTCTAAATAAAATTTCGGGACGAAATTTCCTAAAGTAGGGGAGACTGTGACACCTGGGTCACTGCGACCATCAAACAAATACCAAACCAATGAAATATTGTATTTCATACTTGGGATTTGTACAAATATGTGTATCATTTGCACATATCAATTCTTGTTCAATTTCGGGCTCTAAATCGCTTTCTGGAAGGTTATACGCGCACTGATGCGTAAATATAACCAGTTTAATGCAACGAACACTCCGGGATAGTGAAATAGGCTTCACATACCTTAAATAACCTTTACATAACTTAGAAATAAGTTTTGAAGGCTTTGGTATGGCAAAATCAAGTTAAATCGCTTACAGGGACTAAATTCGACAAACTGCGAAAGTATGCCGATTTGAACTGTAACAGACATTCCGGAACATGACCATGAGTTAAACATACCATAAATATCCTTTACATAGCTTAGAAATAGGCTTTGAGAGGTTCGGTGTGCTAAAATAAACCTTGGGTCATTCAGGGACTAAAAGCGTCAAAAAGTGCACAAGTTTGCACTTTCGCGCATATCTTGCGTTCTGAATACATCCGGACATCCAAAAATTTATGTAAGCACTAAAATATTTTATTTTAGTGTTTGGCATGAGAAAAATCCATTCGTCGCGCAATTTGGATCGTTTTTCGCGCTTATGCGCATTCCGTCGTAATTAAGCGAACATCGCGATCGTACGACCAAACGAACCGATATCCGGGATATTTTTGAGCATGTTTCATGTCCACAATGTTTAGGCATCATTTTAAGGCCTTGAAAATGGCTTCACGAGCCTTAAACATGTCGGAAATGGCCTTAATACACAACGAGGACTGAATTGGAAGCTTTGGAAATTGGTTGCTGATCAGAGGGACCTTAGCGTGACACCTAGCCCCCTTGGCGTCACGCGAGGCCCCTTCTGATCAGCAAAAGCCATTTTTAACAGCTGTTAACAGCTGTTTAGCACTCCCAATCCAATTCCAAGTGTTGTTTCCTGCTTATGGGGGGCCAATATGATGTACATGAGCTTGCCAACAAGTGTAGGGATGTGATAATTCCCTCTTCTCCAAGAAAAATCCTAACGGTGAATCGAAATCTATAAATACCCACACCCCATTCATTGCAAAACCCAATTAAAATCTGAGATTTCTCTAAGTTGGGGTGTTTCATCACCTCATACCTGAGAATACTTGGATTATCAATCTTGCGGGGACCCTTTGTAAGTATTCCTTCGTTCTTTTACTGATTTTCGAGTCCGAAAGTCAAACTTTGTTTGACTTTCTGCATTGACCAGTTTATGGTCAATGCGAAGTTCGTTTGAACTTCGCAACGTGAGCGTAATCACGATGGTTATAGTCCCTTGTGACTATGCCTACTGATTACCTCGTTGTCTAGGGTCGTAAGGGTAAGCGATCTAATAAATCGCTTATACCTTCGAACCCGACCCATTTGGTCGATCATTAGGATCCGACCAAACACATTAGGTGACCATAGTATATAGGGAATAACCTTCCGAGGTTATACCTTATGGTCACGATGTTTAGTTAGTTGTATGATAGGTAGTTTATATGCCTTAGGTAAATTACCAAAATACCCTTTTTACGCCAAATTTCATTTTAAGCATATGTAACATAACCTATGACCTCTAAACTGATTTATCAACAATATTAAACATGTAGAGGCATATTTTACTTATCATAGGGCTAGTTAGGCGTTCCGAACGCGTTTTACGCGAACGACGCGTTAAAGTAGCATAAGCTACCTAAGCGGGCCGTAATGGGTCGTAAGCACTTAGGTTAGGTTTCATTTAATACGTAGGCTTTGTTAAACCATATTACATGAGTTCTCATACTCATTTGGTTTACAAGCCCTCATTCTATCCGATCTTCCGATTTAGGTCCGGTATATTAACATAGTTACCTATATTAGGTGTCGTTTGATATCCGTGATCTCTAGCTTTGTTTGGTTGTTATTCAAGGACTACTAAGCAATCTCAAGTGAGTACATAGACCCCTCTTTTACTGTTTTTCAAACATTTTGGGGTGAAACACATGTGCCTACTTGTTACTTTCATGCTTTTCCATGTTTTCTTATCATATGCTTGTTATGTTCAATAGTACATGATTTCATTGTGTTCATGCTATGTATGCCCATTGTGTGCATACTTAGTACATTGATTTACATTACATTTCATGCTATGTATGCCCATTGTGTGCATACTTAGTACATTGTTTTACATTACATTTCATGCTATGTATGCCCATTGTGTGTATACTTAGTACATTGTTTTACATTACATTTCATGCTATGTATGTCCAGTGTGTGCATACTTAGTACATTGTTTTACATTACATTTCATGCTATGTATGTTCATTGTTGCATACTTAGTACATTTGTTTCACGTCACATGCTATGTATGTTCATTTGTTACATACTTAGTACATTTATTATTTATCACATGCTATGTATGTTCATCATACTTACTACATTTGTTTCACGTCACATGTTATGTATGTTCATTTGTTACATACTTAGTACATTTATTATTCATTCACATGCTTACATTTTGATATGATATTTGGTTTGTTTTGATGGATCAATATACATTCATTAACACCGATCACGCCGTTCGTTAGTAGGTAGTGGTACCATAGGAATTGACAACTCCCGTTCCGGACATCCTAGGTAGGTTTGGATGAAAGGAATGACCGAATTCGATTCTCATAACTTAGATAAACCTTTAATTTGTTTAAGGGTTTATCTCCTCAGTCTCAAGGCTTGGATGTATGCATTCTCACAATACCGCATAGATGTCTGTATCAGTATAGCATGCATTTCCCGAAAACATAACTTTGATTTAAACTAAGTTTTACTTCAATACTTTGTTTTGTGCGTTTCACCTATGGTTTAGTTGATGCATTTCACTAGCCATACATATCATTTTGGTTGCACATTACATGATTTACATTTGACACATAAACATTTTGACATATTATTATATACATTTGGCAATTGGTTTAAACATAGACATATTACATTGTTGGTTTGGTTTGAGTAAGTGATTTAAGTAACGAGGCGTGTGTAATATGATACAAGCATGGTGGATACGCCGCTGGTACTTCCTATATATAAGTGCTTGTATGGTATTACATATCGTAGCGTTATTTGAATCATTTCAATTTAGACATATAACATTTTATACAAATAACCTACTTTTCACAATACATTGTTTTACAACAACTTATCTAATACAAACTCATTTTACTTGGTTATTTACTTAACCATGTATTATTCTTTTATACATATATTTCATTTGGTTTATTTCTCACTTTTCAAATGATTTACAAGACAGAACAAATTACAAGGTTCATGACTAAACATTTTATTAAACATAAGTCATGAATTCTATTTTCACAAAACCTATGTATCTCACAGGCATTTTTATGCTGACGTACCTATTTTCACATGTGTTTCAGGATATGATGCATAGGATTTATCAAGATACACTTAGGCGGACTTGGGCCTTAGTGACAATAAAAGATGCAAGACTAGTTATTTATGTTATATTTCTTTGATTGTCAAGACATTGTAACTCTTTTAATCAATAAAACAATATTTCAATTACCATGTGTTATGAAACAATGATTCTGTTACAACACTCCCCGACGTTTCCGCCATGTTTTGTTGTTTTACGTGGTCGGGGTGTGACACTCGATCCTGGTCATGTCACGCCTCCAAGCGGTGATACTCCGCAGGGTGGATTTTGGGGGTGTGACAGATTGGTATCCGAGCCATTGGTTATAGTGAACTTGGTTTTAAAAAAGGGAAAAAGCTTTTTGATAAAACCAGACTATAACCTGTATAGTGCTCAACGATCCACAACGACGCTTCGCTCCACGTGCAAGACTCAACATCCTAGGTGATATGGTTTATGTTTATATTACCTACTTGTTAGTTACATGGTACATTGTTCATGGTATGCATTAGTTGATGTGATAACTGCTATTTGAACCTTGTGTGCTTACTCTTTTCTGTCACTCCACACTTACGCACTTTCGACACCTTTCTTACGTGTGTCCCTTCGATGTGAAGATCATGAGTGGACGTCTCGACATGACCCAGGGTCAGCTGACGACCTTGATCAACGAACGGATTGCTGAAGCCTTAGCAACCCAAACAGGGAGTCAACCCATGCACCCTCAAACACGCATGGGCACCTTCAAGGCGTTCCTAGAATGCAAACCTCCCACTTTCGACGGCACTGAAGGGACAATCGGCCTTCTACACTGGATCCAGAGAATCGAATATACATTCGAAGAGAGTGAAAGCCCTGCCAGCAAACGAGTAGAGTACGCTACTGGCATGTTGCATAGTTCAGATGCTCGGATTGGCAGACGCGAATGCCATCCTCTGGAGCGACTTCAAGGATTGGATTAAGGAAGAGTTCTGCCACCTGGACGACCTTCTGAATCTTGAAATAGAGTATTATAGTTTGAAGATGGAAGGATCAGAGATTGAGGCTTACACAAAGAGGTCCAACGACTTGGCTGCCTTATGTCCTAACATGTCACAACCCATATCTAGGCGAATCAAGCTATACCTCAGAGGCTTAGTCCCGGAAATCCAAGGGTCTGTAAGTGCGGCCAACCTTCCCACAATCCAGCAAGTCATTCGTTTGACACACCAGCTCACCGATCAGGCGGTGGAAGAGGGCAAGCTGCCCAAGCGTATTAGTGCTACTACTACTGACGCTCCCAATGATAACAAGCGAAAATGGGATGGGAATTCCAGTAAAGGTTCTACTCCAGTTCAGTCTCAGTCCCAGCAGCGAAAGACAGATGAACACAGGAACCCCAGTCAGCAGCCTTCTGGAAATCAAGGTCAGGGTAGATACAGGGGAAATATCCCTAAGTGCAATCGATGTAGTTTGCACCAAAGCAGGCCGTGCAACAAGGGTCGCGGTCAGAGATGTAACAAGTTTGGACATGAAGCCAAAGATTGCCGAAGCTCACGACCCGCGAAACACAATCGACAACAGCAGCCACAAGCTCCCCAAAACCAACAACAACACCAGCAGGGTAATAAGGGATGCTTCCAGTGCGGTGCTGAGGGTCACTTCAAGAGGCACTGTCCACAACTAAATCAAAATCAGAATCAGAACAACAACCAAGGAAATGAGAACAACAATGGAGGCAAAAACGGGAGTAACAATAATGGCAATGGCGCCCTAGGTCGCACCTTCGTGATTGGTCAGGCTGACGCAAGGAACGATCCCAACGTTGTGATGGGTAAGTTTCTTCTGAATGACTTCTTTGTTACTGTTTTATTCGATTCGGGTGTCGATACTAGTTATGTGTCCTTAAAAGTTAGTCAAATGCTTAAGCACACCCCAACACTTTTGAACACCAAGCACATCGTAGAGTTAGCAAACGGTAAAAGCCTTGAGGCCACGCACATAGTTAAGGGTTGTAACCTTGTTTTAGCTGGTCAGACTTTCTCTATCGATCTTATTCCTATCACACTTGGTAGTTTCGACGTCGTTATTGGGTTGGATTGGCTATCTCATCTTCAAGCGGAGATTATTTGCAAGGAGAAAATCGTCCGTATCCCTCGTTCTGGTAAAGAACCCCTCGTGATTCGTGGCGACAAGGGTGGTGCTATTGTAGGCATCATCTCTTTCCTTAAGGCCTAGAAGTGTCTGCGAAAGGGCCACACCGCTATTCTAGCCCTCGTTTCTGATTCATCCACGGAAGAAAGGACGATAGAAGACATATCTACTGTACGCGACTTTCCCTAGGTATTTCCCGAGGAATTACCATCGTCAAGTTGAATTTCAAATCGAGCTAGCTCCTGGAGCAGCACCAGTAGCTCGAGCACCTTATCGTCTAGCTCCATCAAAACTTGAAGAACTGTCCACGCAACTACAAGAACTCTTGGAGAAGGGTTTTATACGTCCTAGCTCTTCGCCCTGGGGAGCTCCAGTCTTGTTTGTGAAGAAGAAGGACAGTACTTTTAGAATGTGTATTGACTATCGCGAACCCAACAAGGTGACCGTGAAGAATCGCTATCCTCTTCCACGTATTGACGACTTATTCGACCAGCTGCAAGGATCGAGTTATTACTCTAAGATTGATTTGAGATCAGGATACCATCAGCTGAGAGTCCGAGATGAGGATGTCTCCAAAACAGCATTCAGAACTCGCTACGGCCATTACGAGTTTCTGGTCATACCTTTCGGGTTGACGAATGCACCAGCGGTCTTCATGGATCTCATGAACCGAGTATGCAAACCTTACCTGGATAAGTTCGTTATTGTATTCATCGACGATATCCTGATCTATTCAAAGAGTCAGGAGGAACACGAGCAGCATCTACGACTTATGTTGGAACTTCTTCGAGCAGAGCAGTTGTATGCAGAGTTTTCGAAATGTGACTTCTGGCTTTGCGAAGTCCACTTTCTAGGCCACGTAGTAAACAAGGATGGGATTCATGTTGATCCACCCAAGGTTGACTCGATCAAGAACTGGCCTGCACCCTGTACACCAACAGAAATCCGCCAATTCTTGGGCTTGGCAGGATACTACCGAAGATTTATCAAGGATTTCTCCAGGATTGCGCAACCTCTCACTTCACTGACTCAGAAGGGTGTCATCTATCCTTGGGGTGATGCACAGGAGTCCGCATTTCAGCACTTGAAGGATAGACTTTGTAGCGCGCCTATCCTCTCATTGCCTGAAGGCACAGATGATTTTGTGGTTTACTGCGACGCTTCCATCCAAGGCCTTGGTTGCGTATTGATGCAACGTGACAAGGTCATTGCCTACGCATCACGCCAACTTAAAGTTCATGAAAGGAACTACACTACGCACGACTTGGAGCTGGGAGCAGTTGTTTTCGCACTTAAGATATGGAGACATTACCTGTACGGTACCAAGTGCACCATTTACACCGATCACAGGAGTCTCGAGCATATCTTCAAGCAGAAGGAGTTAAACATGCGTCAACGCCGATGGGTTGAGCTCTTGAATGATTATGAATGCGCTATCAAATACCATCCGGGCAAGGCCAATGTTATGGCTGACGCCCTCAGTCGAAAGGATACTATACCTAAGCGTGTACGTGCTTTACAGCTTACCATCCAATCTAACCTTCCCGCTCAGATTCGTGATGCTCAGGTTGAAGCATTGAAAGCAGAAAACATCAGGGCTGAGTCCCTACGAGGATCGAGGCAACGGCTAGAACAAAAGGAAAACGGCGCCTACTATGTTTACGGACGCATCTGGGTTCCACTTTAGGGAAACTTACGCGAGCTTGTGATGGATGAAGCACATAAGTCTCGTTATTCGGTACACCCTGGTTCGGATAAGATGTACCACGACCTAAAGACTACATACTGGTGGCCTGACGTGAAAGCCCACATAGCAACCTACGTCAGTAAATGCTTGACTTGCAATAGAGTCAAGACCGAATATCAGAAACCATCAGGCCTACTTCAACAACCAGAGATCCCGAAATGGAAATGGGAGCAAATTTCCATGGATTTCGTTACTGGCCTGCCCAGATCTCAATGCGGAAACGATACCATTTGGGTGATCGTGGATCGACTGACCAAGTCCGCACATTTTCTGGCAATCAAGGAAACGGATAAGTTTTCTACTCTTGCAGACATCTACCTAAAAGAAGTGGTGTCAAGGCATGGAGTGCCAACCTCCATCATTTATGATCGTGACGCGCGTTTTACTTCTGAACTGTGGCAAGCAATGCACAAGTCTTTTGGCTCACGTTTAGATATGAGCACCGCTTATCACCCACAGACGGATGGGCAATCTAAACGCACCATCCAAACCCTTGAGGACATGCTTTGGGCTTGTGTAATCGACTTTGGTAATGGCTGGGAAAAGCACCTCCCGCTAGTGGAGTTTTCGTATAACAACAGCTACCACACCAGCATCCAAGCCGCTCCATTCGAGGCATTGTACGGACGCAAATGCCGATCACCTCTCTGTTGGGCAGAAGTTGGTGACAGCCAAATCATTGGCCCAGAACTTGTGGTAGATACCACCGAGAGAATTGCTCAGATACGACAGCGAATGGCGGCAGCTCGTGACCGTCAGAAAAGCTATGCTGATAAGGGAAGAAAACCACTCGAGTTCCAGGTTGGGGATCGAGTGCTACTCAAAGTCTCACCTTGGAAAGGTGTAGTCCGCTTTGGCAAACGAGGCAAGCTCAATCCGCGTTATGTCGGACCGTTCGAAATTATCGAGAAAATTGGCAAAGTCACGTACAGGTTGAATCTACCTGAAGAACTCAGCGGAGTTCACAATGTTTTCCATGTGTCGAATCTGAAGAAGTGTCTGTCAGATGAAACCCTCATAGTTCCTCTCAAGGAACTCACAATCGACGACCAGCTGTGATTCGTCGAGGAACCAGTAGAGATTACGGATCGAGATGTTAAGATCCTCAAGCGTACCAGGATACCTCTTGTCCGAGTTCGTTGGGATTCCCGTCGTGGCCCAGAGTATACCTGGGAACGAGAAGACCAAATGAAACTCAAGTATCCCCAGCTGTTTAAGAAAAAGGCAACCACTACTGAGGCTGAAACTACTGCCGAATTTCAGGACGAAATTCCAAATCAACGGGGGGATGATGTGACACCCCAGGAAAAACCAGGAAACCAACGAAACATGACTAGCTTCCTCAGTAACCACGAGCTAAATTTTGAGGCGAAATTCTCTTAACAGGGGGAGAATGTGACAACCCTCAAAATTCCATGTATTCCGTACAATCTATTAATGTTAATTAAAGTACTTGATGACTGTGCTGAATCATTTAACTGCTCTCTGATTACTGTGTTATGCTTACATGTACTTGTTAACATGCTAGTAGTATAAAGAAATTTTTTTAAATAGTCCTGTGTGCTTTCCTGAGTGTTGAAAATTAAAAACGTTACAATATATATATATATATATATATATATATATATATAGGACACGTTACGGATTAATTAAGCACTTTAACGGAACAACACCGAACCGAACAACCGGACTTTACCTGAAACACAAAAATATTGTTAAACACATTATTTCTATTTTTCTGAGCTAGTTAGGGTCCCCGAACACCCTAACACACTATATATTTTATAACACACTTAAGATCCTAACTAAACTCTTGATCTCCAACCAAGATCCTTAACCATTTAGTTGAAACCCAACTAGACACCCCCCCTCCTAGCCTAATCGACCACATGCCTAAAGTGGTGGGATTTCTTTGATTTTTAATTAAGATATGTATGCACTCTAAGGAACATATTATCCATGGGATTATATTGTGTTGGAGGATATAAGCACTAGCCTTTAGAACATAACCATCATTCTCAACACAACACCCTTTCAAAACTTCTCTTCTTCTCTCCTCCTTTGAGTTCGGCAGCCACCCCCATCCACCATCAACCTTCTTTCTAGCCATTTCTCATACATACAAAGGTGCTATGGGTCATACAACGAAGCTTGGTGCTCTCGGAAGTTGAAGGACCTTCTCTGTTCGCTATTAACCACCACATTTCTTCACTCGAACTTCCCTAGTCTTGAACTAGTGGTAAGAACTTAGATCCGTTCATTTTTCATGTTATTAGAGTGGTTAATAGTTATTTGATGATGAGAATCCATGAACACTAAAGAACCATGAACAAAGTCTTGCATATAAACTAACTTTGTAATGAAATATTGTTGAAATATAATGAAGTGATGATAATATGAAGTTGTCTTGATTATGTTGCTGATTACTTGCTGATCTACTTGTTAATATTGATGTTTGATGTTGTTGTGATCACTAAACATGTTAACGGAATCAATCGAACACAAGTTAGAAAGATAAAAGCTGAAACAGTAGGCTGTTTGGTGATTACAGCCAACTTCAGTTGGCTGTAACAGGACCGTAACTTAATGAAAAATGTATTTTATGAAGTCTAGGTTTATGTATTATGAAATATGGTTCTAATGGCACTGGAATCATAATTTTTGAACTTCGTTTACTATTTTTAAAGTGTCATTTCGTAACAGCAGCTAGAGCTGCATTTTTCTGCTGAAAATATGCGTTTTGTTTTCTGTCAAAACTTGAGTTCTGTGTAGAGTTAGATCATGAAAATTGTACTGTAGATGACCACCGATGTATTTGTAATTCTCTCACTGGAATTTCGTAAATCGGACTCTCGATGAATTTTAAATAAATTATTCCGTGGACTGCAGTCAGAAAAAGATAAACCTGAGTTCAGTCCGGAAAATGAATTTTTATAAAATATTGGTAATGAACTGGACCCCGATATTTTTACACAATAATATTTGGATCGTTTAAGACATTATGTAAAAATCTGGGAATTTTTGGAATAAGTTAACTATTTTATTAAAATGTCCGAAAACAGCCCGGTTTTGAATATTAATGCTGAAATGACATAAGTTGTAATTTGCATGTCTAAATGTCGGGTAGGTTATCCGTGAATGATATAACATGTTATATGTGTTATGTGCATTATCGTATGTTTGTTTATGAGTGGGGAATGGATGGGAAACTTATATGGGCATAAACCGTTAAAGTGATGCATGTTATGTAATAGACACGTGTAGGAACTTTGTGCTCTATTTGAAACCACTAAATGACTAACTGGTAATCATACTAGGACGTGATTGACCGACCTTGATTGTTAGCTATTTGTTAGAGTCAAACCGAGCAACCGAGGTGAGTTCACACTTTTCTACGAAGCATGGTAATTCCCGGTGGGAATGGGAATGAGTTCAGGAATAGGGATTCCTCGTCCTTTGGGACGTGTTCAGGAATGTAAATTCCTCGTCCTTGGGACGTACTTAGACTTACTGGACTAGAACTCTCTCAGCGAAGTCCCTCCCTTTTTGTATCGACTTAATCGCCGAGGCTATGGCGAGCGGGTCATTAGTTAATAGCGCTATTAGGTTTAACAAACCTCACACCGTGCCAGTTGGACGGGTGTGTACTAATGGACTATGGCACGTCGGTGACGATAGACACCGACGCTAGGGCACAATTGATTTTTGGTTAGTAGTCGATATGATAAACGAGTCTGGTAGTTTAAATAATGGGGTAGCTCCCCACGGCCGGAGTGCCGGGCTGGAGAGCCAGGGAAGGTGGACATGGGATGGTTAACTAATAAACGTTTTCGAACTATGGGGTGACCCCCACGGCGAGATAGCTGATTAAGATTAAACTACGTTCTTTGGAATCAACTCTAAAATTGACAACCAACCGTGAACTCACTCAACTTTGTTGTTGACTCGTTGCTACATGCTTTGCAGGTCGCTAGATGCTAGGGAGCTTGCACGAGGAGAAGGTTGTTGTGGAATATGTCCCGTGCTAAATATTTAATCCTTATGAATTTATTAAACCTACGTTTTGGACTTTAAACTTATGAAATATGGGACTTATGTTTTGAACTTACGTTTTATGCTTCCGCTGTTAACCTAAAATCGGTTTACTTCCTTTTGGTCGCCAATCGTATTGTGTTTGGTTTTATTTACTTAATTGTGTTGTTCAATATGATTGGTGGCTCGATCCTGGTCATGTCATGCCTTCAAGCGGTGATACTCCGCAGGGTGGATTTTGGGGGTGTGACATATGATGAAAACTATCTTTCCTTGATTGTGTTACAAAGTTTTACTTTCATTTCCGCTGCAATTGTTGTAACACCCCAAAAAGATTTATTATGTATATAAGTTAAATTAAATAAAAAAATAACTAAGTTAGTAAATATGTTGAAATACTAGGTTAATGATGGAGAATGTCTAAAATAAAACAAATCAAATACTAGAAGGGTTAAATATGATAGAAATTGAAGTTAAAGTATTAAAGTGAATGAAACCCAAAAACACACACATATGTGTGTGTCTGGGAACGACCAGAACAGAAGAACCAGGGAAGAACCCTAGTTTTCTAAAATACAATCAATTGGAAAGGAATTACAAGGCTAATCAACTGCATGAACTCCAATTCTTGATTTTCTAAGCTTGTTTATCGAAGTGGTAAGTCGAATTGTAAGATTTGATGATCTTTGGTGAAGTGGGTTATATTTAATCCTTGAAATTATGTGAAATTAGGTATGTGTATTGGTTAGAATCATCATATAGAAGATGAATTATGTTTAATTTTGGTCATTTGAATGATTTGAAGTAAGACCCACTTGGTGTAGAACTATATTGAAACATGATGATCATGAAGGCAAAATTTGATGTAATGTTGATGTATGTAGTTATATATATTGACTATTTGTTGAATGAATTAGATGTAGAATGAAAGACATGTGAGTTTAGTTGAATTTTTATTATCCATGACATGAACTAGTAGGAATAGGCATAGGATACTTGTACCATGTGCTTAGTATGTTGTATGCACATCAAGTGTTTGATGAAATGTCTAGGTGAAGTTAGAATGTGAGATTATTAGAAAATATTTGATAAAACTAAATCTGTCCAGAAAGTTACAGCGGGTCAAATCTTGTAAGAAACTTATGCTTATGAAGTTTGTGATGAACTTCCAGGAAAAAAACCTTTCAAACCCAACTGGAATTGCATTCTTTCGACGCAAAATGAACGTTTTATGAATTTTTCCGTATCGAATGTTCAGGCTGCGTTTTCTGATTGAATTTGCAGCCAATTACGAATGTCATAACTCAATTTAGGAATTGATTTATAATCTCAAATTTTTACTGGAGGTAGCTTCAGGGGGTTAAGAAAATATCCAACTGGAATTTCGTCAATCGGATAAACGAGGAATTTTAAATGAATTTTTCCGTAAGCTGTAGTCAGAAGTGACGAATCTGACTGCAGCTTAGTAAATGAATTTTTATAATTTTTTTTGTTGAGAGTTAGACTCTAAAAATTTAACACAATGATAACCCATCCGAGGGGCGCGTCACATAAAAAGATTGCAATTTTTGAAAGCTCGTCAGTACAGTAAACGGACGTCACAAAACAGTCTATTTTCAGTGAATTGAGCTATACATGTTAGTGAATGATTGATTAATGAAAGTAATGTGACTAAGTAGTTATTTGTTTATCGGATTGGAAGTGTGTATGATTGATAGTTGACATTTTAGAAAGTCAACAAGGTATGAAAAATAAGGTTAGACTTCTTAATACTATTGTGAGAATAAGGAGATCATGTGAATATTTGCTAGATTATTATATGACGTACATGATGGTAAGTTGAATTGGTTATGTTATGAATGATGTGATAATGGATCTATGCCATACGTATGTTAGCAGTTGCCTACTAGTAAAGGTCTATGGCATTACGAATTGTAAATTGTATGTATTGTTATGTAATCATTGGTAATTATTCATGTATGAATGTATTTAATTTAATGTATGGTGGAATGTGTACTATAACACGCGTATGTGGTATATAGAACCATGTGTAGAATTTCTCGATGTATGAATAAAGTAATTGATAATATGATTTATAAAGTTTGCTAATAATGACAGGTAAACGTGGACATGAAAGGATAGATACATGCCATTTTGGGCGTGAACTCGGGAGGCAACGAGACGAACATATGGAATACGTATCAACTACTTACGGGTCAAGGTAAGTGCTCCTTGCACTTAATAGTTGTATGCGGGAACATAGATTTATTGTTTGCAGATTCTTGTACTTGTATACGTAGAACATCTTGTGGTTTAATGTGGAACTTATATGAGAATATTAAAGTATGAAATGTTAAATTGGAAGTATTCATAGGAGAATATCATGGACAAGGGAATCATAACCCACGATTATGGTAAGTATCTATATCATAGATTTGAAACTATTTAATTGGTAAGATGAATTCAAGTTATGGGTACATGACTTGCCTGGTGATTATTATGTTTTTTTTTAAAACTAAGGGTAGAATTTTAGATGTGTTGATAACGGTTAATCTAATAAAGGGTTGTTGACTTATTAAAAGTCAAATTAGTACGTGGCTTCCAAACCACAATCTTAATAAATGGGATGCTTTGGATTAAATAAGTGCATATGCACATGATTCCAAGTTGTGTACAAATATCATAACCATGATGTTTATTTAGTAAGTGGATTATATTACAGTGGTAACTGGTTAAACTATTGTCTCGAATTATTTAACTCGGGGTAAGCAAGTAGATTTGGGTCACTTGATCCACATGAATGAAAAACATTTGGATTCTGGCTAAGTAAAACATTAATGAAATCTTTGGATCTGTTAGAAATAAATGTTAACGGTCTAATAGTTGAATGAGATTTTTATCACAGGTGGCTTAATTGTGAATTCTAGTGGAGGTTGATTCACAAGTTGGAAGCGATACTTGACTATGAAATTAATGGAGTCGAGTTCATTGGAAGTTTGTGAAAAATATAGATCAGAATCCACCTATGTAAGTTATCTAATATATATTATATATATAACTCATAACGTGCATGTTGGGTTTCATGTATAATGGGAACTAGAGGTTTGCGGACTGATGAATGGAACAAGGTTTGGCGACAAATCCGAGATCGGGTCAGCAATGTCAGTTCGTCCATCCGTCAGGTTATATCGCCGACTTAGACAGGTCATCATGTTTTACTTGCCTTTTTCGGCATTCGGTAGTTTTAAACCATGTAAGCTTCATGAGTCAGACGTAGTGTCATGTTTTGTTTATGTTCAAGTTTAGATTTGTAAAATGGATTGTAAACAGGTTTTGTTACCGTAACGGTTATCTGTATTACGAACGGGTCATGCCGAAATTTTATAGAAAATTGGCATGAAATATGTAAGTGCTTAAATGATGGTAACTATCAAATGAAAGTCAAGACACTATAATTTTTTCTAGAAATTGAAGCTAAAAAAACGGGCCTACATTCCGCATAGTAAGAATGTTTAGAAAATTTATGGGCGTTACAAGTTGGTATCAGAGCCCTGGTTTGAGAGAATCAAGTACGAGGAGGTAAGTACTTGAACTCAAACCCGTGTGCTCTTGTGACAAGGAATCCGTACAATCCAAGACTCGATAAAAACCCAAAGGTAGAAGATGAATGTAAGTATGTACTTATGTATTTATATAAAGAAGCTAACGGTATTGTATATGCAAGGTAAACTTAAGTGTTCGAGAAGGATGATCCGAGGATGCGGTTTGAGACGAATACAAAAGTATGTATTAGACGGATGGACCCCAGGTACACAATATTATTATTTATGGGTACCGTTGTTAAAGAAAAAAGGGAAGAATCTCCTTGGGAAGGGTAAATATTAAACGAAAGACAATGATATTGTCTTGGTAAGATTTAAAAAAAATGTTGCACGAACTGAAACCCACTTCTTCGGACATAAGGCGATGATTACATGAAGGCACGAAACTAGTATGTGGATTGCGTGCCTGGCCAGTACGCAAGAAGTATATGACATTCGTGAGACCGTGATAATCATCGCATGTATGTCCGGTGGAATGGGGTAGTAGGTGGACTTGTGGGTGAAAGGAGTAGTAAGACTCTCAGGAAATTGAGAGTACTATATAAGAAAGAAAAGCATGAATGAAAAGTTTGAACCTGTCACACCCCAACCGATGGCGGAAACATCGGGATGAGACGAAGTGTGTATAGATTGCTCGAGACTCATAACACTATGTGACAATATTTAATTAAATTCAAATTTCATTGCAAGTGCTAAATTGTCAAACAACATTTAAAATAGAAATAACAACATTGTTTAAATTTCAACCTGCAACATGTATTAAAATAGAGTTTCAATGCAAAAGCAATGGCGAGTATACAAGTTTGTTTACATAGCATAATAGAATAAAAGCTCAAATCCAACATGATTCATAATATGTGATTACTAGTATGCAATTTTTGGCGTACAATATGATCAAACCGTAGAATACAACGCATAAAATAGCCTAATCCCAATAGTTTAGCGGGGTGGTAAATTAACAATACCCAATAGAATAGCAGGCGGGGCGTTAATCCTATAGCGCTATAATTGTTAAGGTGGGCGAGCAAAGTTAATGAGCATATAACGTTCCAAATCGTTCATAGAGCATACAAGAATAACAAGTAAGTCACATTAGTTTCATGCTTGATCAAGGATTGAGTATGTTTAATTGAGTTTAAAAGTTGTTTGCATAGTTATACATTTTGCATCCCAAAGTGTAAAAGGGAAAAAGGGATCGAGTATACTCACGGTGGTTGCAAGCTTTCCTACTTGAAATCCCGCGAGTGTGTTGGTGGATGGATTAGTTTGGAGCACCTAGTCCTTCTACACGAGGAAACATAGGTGTGTGAGTTTGGCGTTTAACGGGAGATTATAAATTTGGAGTTTAACATAACATAAAGTAGGATATTGAAAATAATCATCTTTAACCTTATAACCCTTGTATGACACTATGTAACCAATATGGTTAGAATGTTTTCATGGGTAATACGCCCATTAGAATCATACTTGGAGTTTTAAGTCTTAGATGGTATTCTACTACTTTAACATATAAACACAAGTTTAACATTAAAGGTTCGAATGAGTGTATATATATTTAGGTTAAGTCTTATATACTATTTAGTCCAATAAGTCAAGTAGGAGGTAGAAGATTGAATCTTCATTTAGGCACCTCTAGTATCATGGATGTCATGTATGGGGTAGGAAGAACAAGCTTCCATTTAGGAACCCCTTGAATGTTCACCACTTCTCTTGATGTAAAGACAACCAAGGAGGGTCAAGAACTATGATTAATACAAGTATGTAAATGAACTAAGCTAAGAGAAATCATCAAATCATGTGAGGATTGTATGTAGGACAACCCAAGTTGTTCCATAATCACTCATTCATCAAGGTCTAAGCTTGACATGATTTGTGGGTTAAATACCCTAACAAAACAGAAAGTTTATGAGGTTTAATCCTCTGATTTTAAGTGTCTCAACCTTGTTTTTAAGCTTAACCAACCATAAGAGAGGTTGTAAGCATTAGGACATAGGTTTGAGTTGTGTTAGACACAAGTATGATAAGTTTAAACAAGTCTTTGAATAACTTACAAAAAAACAGAAAGTTTTGATCCTTTTTAGGGCAAATCCAAACATGATTTTTCCAGGGAAAACCAAGGAATCAAACCCAAGGACATAACAAAGCAATAGAAGAAAGAATCAAGTGATTTGGAGTGAAAACAAGCAAGTTACACTCACTTTTGTAGAAGTGTATGAATCTGTCCAAGAACTCAGATTTACTGCAGAATTAGAGTGAATTTGTGAAGTATAATGAGTTGTGAAAGTGTAAAATGGGTTGTAGAAGGTGTGTATTTATAGTGGAAGAGATTAGAGTTGATTGGAGGTGATTAGAGGTGGATTAAAGGGGATTGGGTGAGGTTTAATCTTGGGATTTCGTGCAATCAGCTGAAGGAAACACAAAGGCTGTCGAAACAGGGCCTTGGCGTGACGCCAAGGACCCTCGCATCACGCGGCGCCTCCATTTGGGGGAGTTTCATTTTGTTGCACTTTAGTCCCTGAAGTTTCATGTTTGATGCTTTTAGGTGCAAGTTTGAGAGTTTAGGGACTTGTTTTGACATATAAGCATAGTACAAAGCATAATCAAGCATGGCGATCATAACCCAAGTATAATTGAGCATACAAATTTCATCATCAAGTATCGTTTTCGTTCAAAACACATTTCATGCATAAGTTTAGTTTAATTACAAGTTTAGCACATAGTTTCCAAGAATAACGATTAAACATCAATTGATTCACAAAATCGAACATACGAGCATATATAGAGTGTGTATAACATATTTGTAACAAAATACGAGTTTCATTAATGATCCAAGTCTCGGTTTGACAATGATTACAAGGAAAGAACGATTACAAGAATACAAGGTTTCCAAAAATAGAAATACGAACAAAACTTTCTATAAATGGAAAGTACAAAAGAGTCGGGCGTTACAGAACCGTAGTCGATGTATGGGTCAAACTTGTAAGAATGAAAGGCATGAAAGAAAAGCATGAATGAAAAGTTTGAACCTGTAGTTGATGTACGGGTCAAACTTGTAAGAATGAAAGGCATGAAAGAAAAGCATGAATGAAAAGTTTGAACCCGTAGTTGATGTGCGGGTCAAACTTGTAAGAATGAAAGGCATGAAAGAAAAGCATGAATGAAAAGTTTGAACTCGTAGTTGATGTGCGGGTCAAACTTGTAAGAATGAAAGGCAGGAAAGAAAAGCATGAATGAAAAGTTTGAAGCATGAATGATAAGAATGAAAAATGTTTGAATCCGTAAGTGAGTACGGATCAAACATGTAAGAATGAATGGTAAGAATGAAAAGGGTATGAGTCCGTAAGTAAGAACGGATCAACCAAGTATGAATGAAACGTTTGAATCCGCGAGATGGATTCAAAACATAAAAACAGTGAAAAGTATGAATGATACGTTTGAATCCGCGAGACGGATTTAAAACAAAAACAAAGATGAAATTAACCTACATAAGAATGTGTTGATAGTTTGACCATGATGGAGTCAAACGGGTCATATGAGTAGGTATAAAGTAAATAGCGATAGTATAACAAGAGAATGATTGTAATTGGCATGCAAACATAAATTTTTATCGAAAGAAAGAATATTAGAAATCAACTCATGAGAGTTGGGGCGAACAACAAGCTATGGCCCAGATGCATGGCTTAAGTATGGATGAGAAAGTAAGGTCTTGCAAGAAATGCTAAAACAGTGGGATAATGTTTTTGTAAGCATGTTTGGTTCGGAGGTAAGTCCAACACAAACCCTAAAATATGTAAACAATAAGTAATAAATGGCAGTTTGACCTAGAAAAGGTCAAACTGCAAAAGTCGGTAAATAATTATTTACAAATTTTGAAAGTAATACGCAAGGAATGCAATGTGTAATGTAGGATACTCATTAGTAAGGAATTTGCGAAAGTACATAGGCGAATTAACACCGAATACAATGAAAAACCGAAGGGAAATGATATGTTAAAGAATGGTTAAGTATTGACCCGTTATAAACAAGTCGAATAATGGAAAATAATATGTTAAAGAATGGTCATGTATTGACCCGTTGAGAATGGGTCAAACGAACTAATATTTTAAAAGAATCTAGAAATGGTTAGCATGATAGTAATCGACTCATGAGAGTCGGGATGAATAACGGGCTAAGACCCGGACGAAAGACTTAAGTAATTACATGAAGGAAAAGTTTTATTTCCAATGAAAGATAAAACAATGATCTGTAAGTATGCCCGAACCGAAGAAAAGTACAAACGCGTACTTCAATATTTAATAAATAAGAAAATTTCAGTTTGACCTTGAAAAGTTAAATTACATAAATTATGCAACTAGCGAATGAAATATAAGGTACGGTATAGCAAATGAACGGGGAATTCGTGAAAGAAGCATGGGTGAGTAAACACCATGTAGAATGCAAATATGAAATGATATGTGCTAACCATTGATGTTACATATGAGAATGGTAGAAAAACTTGAAGTGATGAAACTAGTATAGTTGGCGGAAGGATGCTCACGAACGGAAGCTCATCATATGAAGAAAAGGTCAACCCAATTATGGAATGGACTTATGAAGGAACGGGCCGATCCGGGTCGTGGATCATCAATTTATGCAACAAAAATCGAGGTTAGTAAAATGTTTAACTTATGACTGATAGGTATGAATTGGTAAATTGAATACGACCTATGAAATGAATGATAGGATAGGTATGGTATGGAATGTTTGACTTTTAACAGTCAACATAAGAAGAAAATTATGTTATTAAAAAGGAAATCTTAAAAGTCTTGAGTGAAAGTTTCGGGTATTGGTTAAACTCTCGTACGATGAACTTGCACGACACATTTACTTATGTAGAATAAGTAGTGCATGAAGAGAGAGCAAATAGTAATATGATATGAATGAGATGATTTGAGGCTAACGTAAAGGTATGCATGGCATAAGTAACGATAGTAACCGTAGAATGATGCTTTATCCTCGTGTCAAGTACAAATAACTAAGAATAGAAAGAGGGTAGTTATGTTGTAGTATTAATAAACAATTGAATGTTTACGGTATGCGTAAAATCATATGCCCACCTCTCAAGATAATACAAAAGTAATTAGAAGGAACATTAGTAATGAAATGTTGTAGTTCGCTCAGGATGAACGAAAATGAAAGAATAACTACCTAGAGATAGTGGCAACCCCGGACGAATGTTGGTAATATGCGTATATTCATGGTTTAAATTAACATGCGCCAATGAAAGTACTCGGAAAAAATGCTAATAATAGAATACCGAAGTAAACTCATGATAGATACTTATGTGACTAACGCTAGAATCGAATATCATGTATGGCACACGTGTGAGATAGAAATTAACCGATCCACCATGATTGGTAATGTATGAAAGTCTTATTTTTAATTAGAAGGCGGGAACAAGACATATACTTATAGATGTGCGTGAATGCTACTTCTTAAATGAGTCACAAATGTTTTTGTGTTGAATTGAGCATCTTGAATAAATAGAATGAAAAAGTAAGAGTAGATTTGGTCTATTAAGAAGGAGAGAGGTTTCGGGGACGAAACATTCTTTAAGGGGGGTAGACTTGTAACACCCCAAAAAGATTTATTATGTATATAAGTTAAATTAAATAAAAAAATAACTAAGTTAGTAAATATGTTGAAATACTAGGTTAATGATGGAGAATGTCTAAAATAAAACAAATCAAATACTAGAAGGGTTAAATATGATAGAAATTGAAGTTGAAGTATTAAAGTGAATGAAACCCAAAAACACACACATATGTGTGTGTCTGGGAACGACCAGAACAGAAGAACCAGGGAAGAACCCTAGTTTTCTAAAATACAATCAATTGGAAAGGAATTACAAGGCTAATCAACTGCATGAACTCCAATTCTTGATTTTCTAAGCTTGTTTATCGAAGTGGTAAGTCGAATTATATGATTTGATGATCTTTGGTGAAGTGGGTTATATTTAATCCTTGAAATTATGTGAAGTTAGGTATGAGTATTGGTTAGAATCATCATATAGAAGATGAATTATGTTTAATTTTGGTCATTTGAATGATTTAAAGTAAGACCCACTTGGTGTAGAACTATATTGAAACATGATGATCATGAAGGCAAAATTTGATGTAATGTTGATGTATGTAGTTATATATATTGAGTATTTGTTGAATGAATTAGATGTAGAATGAAAGACATGTGAGTTTAGTTGAATTTTTATTATCCATGACATGAACTAGTAGGAAAAGGCATAGTATACTTGTACCATGTGCTTAGTATGTTGTATGCACACCAAGTGTTTGATGAAATGTCTAGGTGAAGTTAGAATGTGAGATTATTAGAAAATATTTGATAAAACTAAATCTGTCCAGAAAGTTACAGCCGACTTTAATCGGCTGTAAGTGGGTCAAATCTTGTAAGAAACTTATGTTTATGAAGTTTGTGATGAACCTCCAGGAAAAAAACCTTTCAAACCCAACTAGAATTGCATTTTTTCGACGAAAAATGAACGTTTTATGAATTTTTCCGTATCGAAGGTTCAGGCTGCGTTTTCTGGCAGAATTTGCAGCCCATTACGAATGTCATAACTCAATTTAGAAATTGATTTATAATCTCATATTTTTTACTGTAGGTAGCTTCAGGAGGTTAAGAAAATCTCCAACTGGAATTTCGTCAATCGGATAAACGAGGAATTTTAAATGAATTTTTCCGTAAGCTGCAGTCAGAAGTGACGAATCTGATTGCAGCTTAGTAAATGAATTTTTATAAATTTTTGGTAGAGAGTTAGACTCTAAAAATTTAACACAATGATAATCCCTCCGAGGGGCACGTTACATAAAAAGATTTCAATTTTTGAAAGCTTGTATGTACAGTAAACGGACGTCACAAAACAGTCTATTTTCAGTGAATTGAGCTATACATGTTAGTGAATAATTGATTAATGAAAGTAATGTGACTAAGTGGTTATATGTTTATCGGATTGGAAGTGTGTATGATTGATAGTTGACTTTTTAGAAAGTCAACAAGGTATGAAAAATAAGGTTAGACTTCCTAACACTATTGTGAGAATAAGGAGATCATGTGAATATTTGCTAGATTATTATATGACGTACATGATGGTAAGTTGAATTGGTTATGTTATGAATGATGTGATAATGGATCTATGCCATATGTATGTTAGCAGTTGCCTACTAGTAATGGTCCATGGCATTACGAATTGTAAATTGTATGTATTGTTATGTAATCATTGGTAATTATGCATGTATGAATGTATTTAATTTAATGTATGGTGGAATGTGTACTATAACACGCGTATGTGGTATATAGAACCATGTATAGAATTTCTCGATGTATGAATAAAGTAATTGATAATATGAGTTATAACGTTTGCTAATAATGACATGTAAACGTGGACATGAAAGGATAGGTACATGCCATTTTAGGCGTGAACTCGGGAGGCAACGAGACGAACATATGGAATACGTATCAACTACTTACGGGTCAAGGTAAGTGCTTCTTGCACTTAATAGTTGTATGCAGGAACATAGATTTATTGTTTGCAGGTTCTTGTACTTGTATACGTAGAACATCTTGTGGTTTAATGTGGAACTTATACGAGAATATTAAAGTATGAAATGTTAAATTGGAAGTATTCATAGGAGAATATCATGGACAAGGGAATCATAACCCACGAGTATGGTAAGTATCTATATCATAGATTTGAAACTATTTAATTTGTAAGATGAATTCAAGTCATGGGTACATGACTTGCCTGGTGATTATTATGTTTTTTTTTAAACTAAGGGTAGAATTTTAGATGTGTTGATAACGGTTAATCTAATAAAGGGTTGTTGACTTATTAAAAGTCAAATTAGTACGTGGCTTCCAAACCACAATCTTAATAAATGGGATGCTTTGGATTAAATAAGTACATATGCACATGATTCCAAGTTGTGTACAAATATCATAACCATGATGTTTATTTAGTAAGTGGATTAGATTACAATGGTAACTTGTTAAACTATTGTCTCGAATTATTTAACATGGGGTAAGCAAGTAGATTTGGGTCACTTGATCCACATGAATGAAAAAGATTTGGATTCTGGCTAAGTAAAGCATTAATGAAATCTTTGTATCTGTTAGAAATAAATGTTAATGGTCTAATAGTTGAATGATATTTTTATCATAGGTGGTTTAATTGTGAATTCTAGTGGAGGTTGATTCGCAAGTTGGAAGCGATAGTTGACTATGAAATTAATGGAGTCGAGTTCGTTGGAAGTTTGTGAAAAATATAGATCAGAATCCACCTATTTGAGTTATCTAATATATATTATATATAGAACTCATAACGTGCATGTTGGGTTTCAGGTATAATGGGAACTAGAGGTTTGCGGACTGATGAATGGAACAAGGTTTGACGACAAATACGAGATCGGGTAAGCAATGTCAGTTCGTCCATCCGTCAGGTTATATCGCCGACTTAGACGGGTCATCATGTTTTACTTGCCTTTTTCGGCATTCGGTAGTTTTAAACCGTGTAAGCTTCATGAGTTAGACGTAGTGTCATGTTTTGTTTATGTTCAAGTTTAGAGTTGTAAAATGGATTGTAAACATGTTTTGTTACCGTAACGGTTATCCGTATTACGAACGGGTCATGCCAAAATTTTATAAAAAATTGGCATGAAATATGTAAGTGCTTAAATGATGGTAACTATCAAATGAAAGTCAAGACACTATAATCGTTTCTAGAAATTGAAGCTAAAAAAAATAAAAAAAAACGGGCCTACATTCCGCATAGTAAGAATGTTTAGAAAATTTATGGGCTTTACAATTGTTCTCTGATTTATCTTCTTTCATTTACCATTTGACCAAAACAACAAAATCAAGTCAAACTCAGATCCTAACAATTATGAGGAACCTTATTGTACCATTTGCGGAGAATCCCATTCGGTGCAACATTGTTACCTTTTTAAACCATCAACCTCATACACCGCACCAAGTTCTTCATACACCACTTATGAAGAACCAAGGTTTGAGCTCCCAAAGTCAGACTTTGATTGGGATGCCAATCCGTTTGAAACTTACGACACACCACCAACAATTACTCCCGAAGCCGAAAGACTCCTACAAGGTCTCAAAAATCTAGAACTCTTACTTAAGAGATCTCGTGAAAAAGAAGAGGCTATTTGTACTAAAGAGGTAATAATCGAGGAGGTAAAAATAAAAGAACAAAATGAAAAACTCACGCATGAACTAACTAAAGAAAAAGGTAAGCCTAAAACTAACAATTCTAAACTAGATCAAACTTTTTCATAAATTCACGTTTTACAACCTTCTTTTGAAAATAATTGTTTGGTTTCTTCACATGCTAAGTTTTTAAAAGAGTTGAACACTTCTACTAAAATCGAAGAATTAGAAAGCGTCACGTTAACAAATGATCAAACTTCACTAATAAAAGATGAATATCATGAAATGAACATAAAACCGGTACCATGTTTTTTTCAAAACATCTTTGTTAGTAAGGTGCTAATTGATAAATATCTTTGCGTTAACATAATGCCAAACTATATTTTTGAAAAATTGGGTACTAGTGATTGTTCTCCTCTTAAAATTCCTATTTTTCTCTCAAATCGCAAAACGATTAATACCACAGGATTGGTCGGAAATGTCTTAATTCAAAAAAGCCAATAGGTAGTTCTAACCGACTTTGTCATCTTAGATGATGCCCCCCTTCGTGTTGGGACAACCATTTCTAAAATCCCATCAAGCCTTGACTCAACGAAAGCAAAACAACCTACCACTTCGATTAGGGGCCGACAAAAGGTACGTTAATCTTGACCAATTAATGAAATATCCAATTCATGATGACGACCCCCTAATTGAAGATGAAGCGGAACCACCCGATACGAAAGAAGAAGAATTCATCGAAGAGGAAGTCGCCATAGAACAAACCTTTTCGGTCATCGACCTTAATAAAGAAGAATATAAGAGGTCTCTCGAAGACCCACCGCCACTCGAACTCAATGAACTACCTAAAGGTCTAGAATATGCCTTTTTAGACGAACATTGTAAGCTCCCCGCCATCATTTCTTCTAAGCTAATACTTTTTGAAAAAGAAAAGTTAATAAAGCTTTTGAAAAAACATAAAAATGCAATTGCGTGGAGGCTCATGGATATCAAATGCATCAACCCATCCATGTGCACCCACAAAATTTTGATGGAAGATGACTATAAAACGGTAATACAACCACAACGTAGAGTAAATCCAAACGTACAAGAAGTGGTTAAAAATGAAGTCATCAAGCTACTAGACGCCGGACTTATCTATCCCATTTCCGATAGTCCATGGGTAAGTCCCGTTCAAGTAGTTCCAAAGAAAGGAGGTATGACGGTAATAACAAATGATAAAAATGAACTAATACCAACGAGAACCGTCACCGGATGGAGGGTTTGTATCGACTATCGTAAGTTAAATGAAGCAACAAGGAAATATCACTTTCCTTTACATTTCATCGACCAAATGTTAGAAAGATTATCCGGTCATAAATTCTATTGTTTTCTCGATGGTTTCTCCGGTTATTTTCAATTCCAATAGCGTCGGAGGACCAAGAAAAAACAACTTTTACATGTCCCCTGTGGAACTTTTGCTTATCGACGCATGCCTTTTGGTCTATGCAATGCCCCGCTACGTTTCAACGTTGCATGGTGACCATCTTCCACGATATGATAGAAAAAACTATGGAAGTTTCCATGGATGTTTTTTCTATCTTTGGAGATACATATGACCAATGTCTCGATAACCTTGAACGAATGCTATCCCGATGTGAGGAAACTAACCTCGCCCTTAATTGGGAAAAATGTCATTTCATGTTAACGGAGGGAATAGTACTCGGTCAAAAGATCTCCAACGAAGGAATGGAAGTGGATCGGACCAAAATAGACACTGTTTCCCGATTACCTCCACCTTCCTCCGTTCGAGCCATTCGAAGTTTCCTAGGACATGCTCGATTTTATAGGCGATTTATCAAAGACATTTCAAAATCTCTAGACCTCTAACAAAATTACTTGAAAAAGAAACACCATTTATCTTCGACGAGGAATGCAACAAAGCATTTCTAACCTTAAAAGAAATGTTAGTCAATGCAACAATCATGATAGCGCCCGATTGGAAATTACCTTTTGAAATCATGTGCGATGCAAGTGACTTTGCAGTTGGAGCCGTCTTAGGACAACGAAAAGAAAAACATTTTCACCCAATATACTATGCAAGTAAAACTCTTAACGATGCTCAAGAAAATTATACAACAACCGAAAAAGAGTTACTAGCCGTAGTATTTGCTTTTGATAAATTTCATTCCTATCTTGTTCTTTCTAAAACAATAGTTTATACGGACCACGCCGCCATCCGATACCTCTTCAGGAAACAAGATGCCAATCCACGTTTGATCCGATGGATTCTTCTCCTCCAAGAATTCGACATTGAAATAAAAGATAAAAGAGGAGCCGAAAATACCGCCACCGACCATTTGTCACGCTTAGAAGATCCCGCTTTGTAGTCGACTCGAGAAGAGCTCATCAATAAAAAGTTCCCCACTGAATTTTTGGAAACGGTTGAATACTAAGAAGAACCATGGTATGCCAATGCTCTCTAGATTAAGTGGCGGAGGGCTTGTATTTCTCTTGACAGATGCAGGTTCGACTCCCCCTTGGTGCAGAGTGAGGCACTGGTGGGCAATGATAGGAGACCCAGGGAAACCTAGGTTGGATCCTTGAGCCAAACGAGTTTTACCGGTAATTTCACCGTCGTGCCTACGGGCGGGTGGGTTACCGGGTTTTCCCAGGAATTGGCGGTGGACTCGGGTTACTCTTGGAGTACTTCGTTTGTCTAGTGGGTGCCCCGAGAGTGCTCAGGATTGAGTTTGTTGGCCGTTTAAAAAAAACATGGTACGCCGACTTTGCTAACTACCTCGCTAGTGGCATTTTAGTTAAAGGTTGGTCACATCAACAAAGAACAAAATTCTTTGCCGATTTAAAAACTACTTTTGGGAAGACCCATATCTTTTTAAAATGTGTGCCGATCAATTTATTCGAAGATGTGTCCATGGTCAAGAAGCAAGAAAAATTCTTCGCCATTGTCATGAAGCATCGTATGGAGGACATCATGGAGTTGCAAGCACCGCAGAAAAGGTACTCGACTCAGGATTTTATTGGCCAACCATCCATAAGGATGCATACAATTTCATTAAAACTTGTGATGCATGCCAACGAACAAGTAATATCTCGACAAGAAATGAAATGCCCCAAAAAACATTCTTATTTGTGAAATTTTTGATGTTTGGGGTATGGATTTTATGGGACCTTTACTACCATCAAAATGTAATAAATACATTATTGTAGCAGTTGATTACGTGTCCAAATGGTCCGAGGCCGAAGCTCTTCCAACCAACGATGGTAGAGTTGTGGTAAGATTCTTAAAACGACTATTTTCTCATTTTGGTGCTCCAAAAGCACTAATTAGTGATAGAGGAGCCCATTTTTGCAATAATCAATTATACAAAATTTTAACAAAATATGGGGTCTATCACCGTCTTTCAGCCTCCTACCATCCTCAAACCAACGGTCAAGCCGAAGTAACAAATCGACGGCCAAAAAGAATCTTAGAAAAAACCGTAGGTCAAAACAAGAAAGATTGGGCGGATAAATTAGATGACGCATTATGGGCCTTCCGAACCGCCTATAAAATATCAATAGGCACCACCCCATATAAGCTCGTCTATGGGAAAAATTGTCACCTCCCGGTAGAAATTGCTCACAAGGCCTACTGGGCGTTAAAAAACGTAAACCTAGACCAAGATCTTGCCGGTAAAAATCGATTTTATCAATTAAACGAACTAGATGAATTGAGAAATCAAGCATATTCTAATTCTGAAATTTATAAGGAACGCATGAAAAATATACATGATAAAATAAGAAAGCCTAAAGAATTTCGGGAGGGGGATCAAGTGCTATTGTTCAATTCAAGGCTTCGATTATTTCTGAGGTAAACTTAAGTCAAGGTGGACGGGACCTTTTTCCATCACTCAAATCTTTCCACATGGAGCGGTAGAGATTAAACTCCAAACGGTGCACCTTTCAAGGTAAACGAACAAAGGCTTAAACTCTATCGAGGTTTCATTGAGGAGGAAGAAATTGAAATGGATCTTCAAGACGTAGATACATGATCGGTAAAACGATCAAATGTTTATTTGCATATTTGTCTTTTTAATCATCTTATAGGAACAATTGGAAAGCATCATCCATGAAGACTTAACGAAAAAACAGGTAAGTACCAAAGGAACCACAGAAAAACGGTCACACATACGTGCACGGATAAAGAAATAAGGTTACTGGCAGTCTCAACACGGGGTCGTGCCCACCAGACACGCCCCCGTGCCCAAAAGCCCAAATATACAAAAATAATAAAAACACGGCACGGGGTCGTGCTGCATCAGTATGGGGCCGTGGCCGACTGACTGTTGGGATATAAAACCCCCAGTCTTCATTTTTTCAAACACAACACAAGCCGTTTCTCTGGCGACCCTAGTTTCTGCCGATTTTCCGACGGTTTTCGACGTTCAATCACTTCAATCCGACTACAAGGTATGATTCTAACATCATGGTAGTTAGTTTAACGATTTGTATGTAGTTTAACACCAAAAATTCGGGTTTAATCTAGGGTTCTGGAACTAGACCCGTGCCAATCTCGAATTTTTGTTTAGATCTTATTAGTAGTAGTTAGCATTAGTGTTTATGGAAGTAAATATCTGAACATTGTTGAGGAAATCAAATTATTCACACTGTTTCAACCGAACCCTTGTTCTTGACGGAAAATCTTAAAATCGGAAGGGTAAACGGGTGTTTTATGTAAAAATGATTATTGGGGTTAGTTAATCAGGGTAAACCGCTACTGGTAAACCAAAAATTTCGAAAGAAGCCGGCTCGAAAACCTTGATTTTTGGAGAAACAGACTGTTCTACACGGGGCCGTGCGCAACCTGAAACCTCAGACACGGGGTCGTGCCCGATAGACACGGGACCGTGTCCAGACTAGGGATGAGATTTTTTACCAAAATACCGGTACCGTACCGATGCCGTACCATACCGATCATAAACGGTACCGGTATCGGTAATAGATTTTTCGAAATTCGGTATTGGTAAAAAACGGTATCGGTAAAGGTATTTTACGGTAAATACCAGTATTAATACCGAATTTAATAATGAATTCCAAGGGGTTTTTAGGTTGGATTACGAAGAGTCGAACTAATCTTACTAGCTACTACTACAATGTACTAAACTAATATATAACAAACCCTTGCCTATTCAACTCATGTTGTAATTCAATGGAACACATACAGGTTCATAGGATAAACATTAAACCTCACTCACAAGGTTCTTAGTAGTTAGTAGGTATAATATTCATGTTTGCTTCTTTTTTCTATGAACTCGTATGGATAATTGTGGGTAACAGTAGCTTTAGATTAGGAGATATTTGATATTCTCAAAAGATCTAATTGTTAGGATGACAAGAATATGAAAAGCTAGATATACTTTTATAATTCAAGGTTTTCTTGTGATTCGCTGATGTGGTTTCTTTCATATAAGGCTACAATACAGTATAGTTATATCTTTATTTAGTACTATCATTTATGTAAATTGTAAGATTAGTGGTCAAAATCTAAAAAATTTGGTTGTCATGTGTACTTTCACAAGTTGTTATGTATTTTTTTAATATTGATTAGTTGTTATGTATTTTATTAACAATGGATGGATGGGTTGCGCATGATATTTTTTAAGTGAAACAATGGATGACACCAAAGCGGTACCAATGTGGTAAAGTACCGAAATACCGGTACCGGTACCGTACCGGTACCGAATCTATAAATACGGTACGGTAATCGGTATCCACATTTCCTCAATTTCGGTAACGGTATTTACGGTATCGGTACCGGTACGGTACCGGTATCGTACCGATCTCATCCCTAGTCCAGACCCTGTGATATTATATTTTTTCATATTTTTTTTCAAACCGATCAACCGTCTTATTGGTTCTTTCTTGCAGGATGGCATGATGTGTGCTAAACAGACTATTAAAATAACTAAATTAGACTCTCTATTCTAGACACTATAAAGCTTTAATTCTAGACTCGACCTAAAACCACACAATCGGCAAGTGTACCGATCAATGTAGTATAACCCTAGGAAGTCCGGATATCGAACCACGAGACTCTAAAAATTACGCAAACTAGACTCTAATAGACACTAACGGATGCGACTTAAACTTGTTTAATTGTTTTGCGGGGGGGGGGGGGGGGGTTACTGAAAAACTAGGAAATCTATATTAAACTAATTAAATTAACTAAAGCTAGATTAATACGAAAATGAACTAAGGTTTATTCAGATGAGATTAACGACTACCTAGGCTTGAATCCAGTTTAACTATGAATGGACTTCTAACGGTACTATTGTTGTATGGAGCTGGGATCATAAAATTCTAAACCTTAAGGTATTTCAATGCTAAGACTTCCCGACCCTTCTCAGGAAGAAACCTAGGAAACCCTACAAGGCTGTTGTGGACACCGACTGTTAGACTTCCTCTCAGTCCTCTAACGACTCTAAAAGTGCCCTAATACGACTATCTACCTCTCAGCGCGATAATCTAAGGCAATCCTAGATTCTAACTTGGTTTAAATAGACACAGATGCAATTAGGGAAATAAGATCGACTTCTCTCAAAACCTATCTTAGATATATATTGCACCGAGATCTACTAACTAACTCGAGCCTCTCAGCGACAAGTTAAGCAGAATACTTAGTTCTAACTGTATTTTAATTACTGTTTCTAAGGCTATCGGCCGATTTACCCAAAGATCACCCGAACTCGCAAAGGTGCAAATAATCAGCACAAATTTATTATGTGAAAGACATTCACCAAAATCTATGTGAAACAGCAAGTAATCAACAATCAGAAGTAAATACGCATACGCACCAAATCAGAGATTCTAAGATAATTTACTTTCAAAGATCAATCCATACAAAACAATAAAAACCGTTAAAAGATTCAAACTTTATTAAACTTTCATCTAACCTAGGTAGTAACGAAGGTTTTAGCCAAGAAACATGTTGTCTAAAATAAGCAAATCAAGTTCAACACAAGAATTCATTGACAAAGTATTGAAACACGAAATTAAAGAAAACCGGGAGATTAAACCCGAACAATCTTTGTTTCCACGCTCCAAGCTTCAACCTAATGATTCCCGCAAGCTAAAGCACTCCGAAAGATGTAAAATCTGCTCCAAAAGTCGCCCTAGGGTTTCTCAATTCGTAAGTATATGATTAATGATGATTACTTCCCTTAAAATACCAAACCCTAATGAATAACAAATGATTTTCGAACTGCCACCCCGTCGCGTTACGCGACGGGCATCACCTTTCTTGGTCGCGTAGTGCGACCATGTGTAATTCCTGATTTTCTTGTTCTGTTGCTGGTGCTACGTGACTGTGACTTCTCCCACCCGTGGCGCGACGCCACGGGCATATTTTCACAGAACTTTGCTTGATATTTCCAGCTCTAACACTCTAAAACTCTTTAAAATGATTCTAACTCTTTGTGACTTGTTCCAGGATGTAATGCTTCAGCAATATAGCTCGTTTCCACTCAATTTCCAGCCAATTAACGTATCAAGATCTGGAAAACTGAACTTTGATCAATAGCACGTAATTCTAAATAAAACAAGACTATAAATAACGATAAAATATACAAAATATACACGAATAAAGGATGTATTTTGCAATACATCAAATATCCCCACACTTGCTCTTTTTTCGTCCTCGAAAAAGAATTGTGCAACGAAATCAGAGACGAATAATCACTTGGGTCAAAAATTATTTATATCTTTTTAAAACCAAGGCTTGCGTTAGCCGCGATTGCGAATATACTTATCCACTTTAAACCCGAATCCAATCCTAAGCCCTTATCATGTGAATTTAATTTAAGTGCGGTCAATCCACCTAGGGTCTCACACTAGAATTTACGGTCCATCTATTCCCACCTCAAGCTTATAGGACTAAAAGAACGATCACTGGATCAATTCCTTACCGTCTTATATCAAAACCAAGAGAGTTAACAATCAAATTTTTTTCTTTTTCCATTTTTTTTCGCTTTTCTTTTTTTTCTTTTCATGAGCGTAGACAATGCTTTCCCTAACCAAGAGGCAATATGGCTGTAGAGTCGCTATCCCCAACTCGGATTACTTAAGCTTTGGTACTTTTTTTCTTTGCTTTGCACGGCCGATTTCACACACCCTAGCGGTAATTCGGTTGTAGAGTCGCTATCCCCAACCCAAACTACATAGGAATGCATTACTCTCATTTAGTTTCTAGCTCACTTTTTTATTCTATTTTTTTCCGCATGATCACAAACTCTAACAGTTTTAACTTATAACGGTGCCCCTTATACTATTATCGGCAGTTTTGATTTTCCATATTTCCCAGGCGAAGACCCACTAGCAGACCGACAATTAAGGTATATTAGCTCAAAGTGACCTAAAACCAAACCCGGGCCTATCCACATATCCCAAACTAGACGCAAGCTCGATTTATTATAATCTCATATTATTATTATTCAACCCAAGCAACAATTCACCTTTTCTATCATTTTCAGTTTTATTTTGCAAACTCCTTTACTCGAAAGACATTTTTCTAATTTTTCAATTTTTTTGGATTTTTCAATTTTTTAATTTTTTTTTTCTATTTTTAATATAAGAATCGATTATTTACATGTATCCCATCCCCACACTTGAAGATTGCATTGTCCCTAATGCACGAATGGAAATACGACTCAACTACCTAAACAACTAAAATTAAACTCCTAAACTACTAACGAACTAACTAAATAAAATGACTAACGACGAAATAAATAAATAAATAAATATACAACAACAAAAAGGGAAACGACTTAGCTGATATGTGAGACTCCACATAAGCCCTCCAATTCGAAACGCGCTCAGCAAACAACTCTAACCTCGGACACGCGAACGAAAGCGGCTAACAAAATCAACCTATCTGAATCAACAAACTACCAAAACATATCATCATGTATATATCAAAATATCAGTAGTTCATCAGTTCCAACATTCAACCAACCCAGCCACCCTAACCAACCTGTTTTAAGTGTAAAAATATCAGTACAGACCAAAAGCGAGGATCAAAAACAGCATAAAATAAAAATAACCAGCAAAAGATATAATCATCAGCTACTGCTCTGCATCCTCGTGCCATCCCCACACTACTCCTGCTGCTGCCCAGCTGCACCACTGCTCTCTCCAACTACCTGAACTGGAGGCTCCGGATCAACTCTCACATCCTCACCAGCCGGGCCCTCCTGCTGCCTCGGCTGGTCCCCCCGAAGTGACTCGATCAAATGCTCCAACCTATCAAACCTCTGCTCCACATATAACAAAAACGACTCCAATGTAAGAGGCTCGGGTGGAGGATGTCTCCTCGGGTACAGACGTGCTGGCAGCTCATGTCGCTGAGGTGGTCGCTGCCTATGTGTCGGCTCAATCTGAATCATGACATCCTGAGCTGGATGTCCCTGTGGCGGCTGAACCTGTGGACCCTCTCTGATCAGCTCCCAGCCGTAGGGTTCCTTCCACGACACTATGCCTGCCTTCTGCAGGTCTTGCAACCCAAACATCGTTGTCGTGGGCCCCTTATGTAGAAATTCGGGAAGATACTTGGTCAAAACCCCCAAATTTGTTGCAATCCTAGTAATGTAGGGACCCATATCCAAACCAGCTCGAATACCTCCTCTTCGACCTCTACTAAACGAATCTGCTAAAACAGTAGCCAGATTCATTTCCTTACCCCGCACTCTACACATCAAGATAAAAAGCTCTATCCAGTTCGCTTTGTTCTCTCCCGATTTCCGACCTACAAGTGTAGTAGACAAAATTTTCAGCACATACCTATACACCGAATTACGAACCGATGTGATAAGATTCGTTAACCCAAACGGATGATCGGAAATCGTACTCCAAAACTCACTCAACTCAGTCCCACCAATACTTCAATCCCTAGGCTTATTATACGCACCCCTCAAGCAAGTAACAAACTCCGGCCTTTTCACCTCCTCTTCAGTATACAACCCCGAAACCACAGCAAACCGCGCCATATTCATTTCAAACACTTGTCTACCCAAACTAAACGACACCACTGTGCCCTGCTCGAACTTCCCTTCCTTATGTACCCATGTACTATGAAACTCCAGAACTAACTCCTCATACTGAGGCTCTATACATTCCAGCGCATCACTCAACCTTTCACCCAAAAGATCTCGCACTTCATGTGCTGAGCCTATCTCCTCTAACCACCTCCAATTGATAACCCGATGCTGCAGTAACTCAGTATCTTTCAGTTTGTCAAACTTATCACATTCGGGTGAATCCAGCTCAAACTTCGGAATCGGGTGATCATCTCTGTGCATTTTCTGATCCGGAATAAAATTATAATTTGTTCGATATTTGATTTTTCTCAATTTTGGATCGTCGGCCGCTATTTGAATAATCGGTGTTTCTTGAGGAACAAGATCCTGCTGCGGTGCTGACTGACCCGCTTCGGTTTTCTATCTTTTCCTCGGCGAGAACTACTAGCCATGCCTGAAAAACAGATAAATTTCAAGACAAAACAAGCAGACAGTCAGTAATAACAAACTATTTTTGGTATTTTTAGGTTTTATAATATTTTTTAAATAAAGAATAGCCGTATAGCATTTCGTTTGCGGCTAATTCTAACACAAGCGGGCTACTTTTTACAATTGCTAAGCGGTAGTTAAACTCGCCCGAATGGAGATTGAGTTCGGGCGAATTTAAACCACTTGTACGTGCAAGTAAACCCAAACACTACTAACTATGACTAAACTAAGCTAAAACGACGCAAACACATTAACTAGGACTCAATGTACACTACCCCCCATCGGCACTTTTAATTGTCCCAATTAAGAGCCAAAGTGCCGAAATATGACATTGAAGTCCAATTCGCGCGTGAAAATAATTACTTGTTAGTTGTTTTGAAAATAAACTTTAGCGTCGAAAGATTCCGCCTAATGAAAGGAAGTTTCTTTCGAATGCAAAAATGTAGTTTCAAATGCGCAAGATTGGAACTTGAATTGTCAATTATCATGTCAAACCAACCCACAATCAAATGCAAACAATTTCAACTCCACCCCGACTACCGAAACCAATACCAATAGTTAAGTGTAACCCAATGAATCCATACACTTAAATCTATCAATCTCATCACTAAAACTATCAAATATAACAATCATATCCCAACCCGATCTATTCCACAACTGATAAAAGTCAACTACAAGATCAATGCGACACACAAGACTCAAACAATGACTTAAGACAATACTCGACTCACAAAACCACCTAAAGATGCAACTCACTGACTCAACAAAACGGAACCAATAAGACGCACGGATTAGCGACTCAAACCCACTCGAAACACACAACTTGACTGGCCCGACGATCATCAAAACGTCTGACTTGACAACTAAAACCCCAGACTGACCCGACTACCATTTATCGCAACATTCCCAATTCTGTTACTGGCTCGACAAAGTCAACATACCACCCCAACAGAATCGACTAACCCAACTAAAACTAACTCAACAAAAGACACCAACTGAGACGTGATTGAAACGATAAAACCCACTCGACGGACTCGTTCAAAACATCTGAAATTGAAGACACTAGAACCAAACTGGACAAGACTCGACATAGACGTCTTACTAATCATACCTTAAACATCAAACATACAAGAAAATAGGCAGAAAGCGTACCTGATTCATTGATTAGAGAGAAAAGCTTGAAAATTTTGGATGAGGATGATGTTGTTTGGTGAGGGATTTCGGTCACCACGGTGGCTGTGGGGTGGTACAATGGTGGTTGGGGCGTTCGGCGGTTGTAGTGGAAAGGAGATGGTGGAAATGGAGTGGATGATGGTGGTGTAAAATAGTGATGACGATGGGAAAAATGAGCGGCGGACTAAGGTTGTGGCAGTGGGGAGTAGGTAGGCGTCGATGGAGGATGGTGAGAGAATTGTGATCGGCGGTGGTGAAGAAAGGTTTTAGGGCTTTGAGGATAACTGGTTAGGGAAAAAGGGGGTTTAATGCGATATTATGTTGGTCGCGCCGCGCGAATGGGAGTGTTGCGGGCCGTGGCGTAGCGCGAGGGTAGGGGTCACGGAGAAGGGTCATTCATTTGGGGGGTCAAACCATTTGAAAGGGGTTCAAAAGTGTGTAAGTTGACCCACATGGTGGCGCTACGCGACTGGATGATGCTATGGGTGGTGGCGTGACGCCAGTGACCATTTTCAACAGAAAGTTGCGAAAATTTTCAAGTTTTTGCCTTAGAATTTTTTCTGACTCTTACCCAACCTTCCCCAAACCATCCCAAAATTTTTCTAAGTATGGGACTTACCTGGAATGACTTTTTCTTCGCATTTTCAGCTCTTCAAAGGTACGTTTCCTGCAAATTTTCTCAACACACAAAAACACAGACACGAAAACTATGAAAAATACAATAAATAAATGAAATACAAACGGTACAAACTCTACAAACGAAACTTTTCACATCTCACTGTTCGGTGAAGGTGGGTGGGTCCTCAAGAGGAATTTCTTCCTCTTCGGTAGTATCAATGGGACCTTCCAAGTAGTGCTTCAACCTATGACCATTTACCTTCCACACTCCTTTGTCGACTTCATCAAATAACTCTACGGTACCGTATGGAAACACCTCCTTCACCACATACGGCCCCGTCCATCTTGATTTCAACTTCCCCGCTATTAACTTCAACCTTGAGTTGAATAAAAGCACTCTATCACCTACCTAAAACTCTTTCAACCTTCACAATCTCCTATCATGCAATGCCTTCGTTTTTTCCTTGATACCCCAAGATCGTTCATAGGCGGCATCCCTCAAAGCTTCCAACTCATGAATTTGGAAGAATCTCCTTCTAGGGGCTTCGGTAAGGTCAATGTTAACGGTTTTTAATGCCCACAAAGCTCGATGCTCCAACTCTACCGGAAGATGGCAAGCTTTGCCATACACAATCATAAAGGGTGTTGTTCCTAACGGTGTTTTGTAGGCGGTGCGGAATGCCCACAAAGCGTCGTCGAGCTTTTCCGACCAATCTTTTCTACTTTTTCCTACCGTTTTCTGTAAGATTATCTTCACCCCTCGGTTAGCATTCTCCACTTGGCCACTAGTTTGCGGGTGGTATGCGGTGGAAAGACGATGAGTGACACCGTAGCGTGCAAGTGCTTTTTCCATGGCGGAATTGCAAAAATGCGTACCACGGTCACTTATTATGGCTTTAGGAACTCCAAAACGTGTGAACAACTTCTTAAGGAATCTCACCACCACTCGGGCATCATTGGTAGGTAAAGCTTAAGCTTCCACCCACTTTGAAACATAATCAATGGCCACGAGGATGTACCTATTCCCACTCGATGGGGGGAAAGGTCCCATAAAATCAATGCCCCAAACGTCGAATACTTCAAGAACTTGGATGGGATTTTGAGGCATTTCATCTTTGGATGAGATGTTGCTGGTACGTTGGCAACGGTCACAAGTCTTAACAAACTCTACGGCATCTTTCACGACTGTTGGCCAATAGAAGCCACTATCAAAAACCTTTTGTGCGGTCACATATGGCCCGTGATGGCCTCCCGTTAAACCTTCATGCACATGACTAAGGATGTTTAGTCCATCCTCTTTCTAAACACACCTTCTAAGCACTCTATCTCCACCTATCCTAAATAGGTACGGGTCATCCCAAATATACTTCCTAGCATCCCTAAGAAGCTTTTTCTTTTGTTGATATGACATAGTATTCACAAGATCTCCGGTCACTAAAAAATTTGCCAAATCCGAGAACCATGGCAAACCCTCTAGCTCGGCACTAACAAAGTCTATGGTTTCGTGAGGAAAAGTATCTCCTATTGAATCCTCACGAACCTCCTCTCTCTTTGGATCCTCTAAACGTGACAAATGATCAGCGGCCACGTTTTTGGCTCCCTTTTTATCTTTTATTTCGATATCGAACTCGGAGAGCAAAAGAATCCATCTAATAAGACGTGGCTTTGCGTCTTTCTTTTGGAATAGAAAGCGCAAAGCGACATGGTCGGTGAATACGGTGGTTTTGGAAAGAACGAGATATGAGCGAAACTTATCAAACGCAAACACTACGGCTAAGAGCTCCTTTTCCATGGTGGTATAGTTCTCTTGGGCATCATTCAAAGTTTTGCTCGCGTAGTAAATTGGATGAAAATGTTTGCCAACTCTTTGACCTAGGACCGTACCTACGGCATAATCACTCGCATCGCACATGAGCTCGAAAGGTAAGCTCCAATTGGGCGAAACAAGTATCGGGGCACTAACGAGTTTTTCCTTCAAGAAATCAAACGCCTTGATGCACTCTTCGTCGAAGACGAAAGGCACATCCTTCTCCAAAAGTCGGGTCATGGTCCGAGTAATCTTGGAAAATCCTTGATGAAACGCCTATAAAAGCCCGCATGACCTAAAAAGCTTCGAACGGACTTGACACTAGTAGGTGGAGGCAATCTACTTATGGTATCTATCTTTGCCCTATCCACCTTTAATCCCTCTCTAGACACCTTGTGTCCTAAAACTATCCCCTCCGTCACCATAAAGTGACATTTCTCCCAATTCAACATAAGATTTGTCTCTATGCACCTCTTAAGCATCCTATCAAGATTTAAAAGACATTGATCGAAAGTTGTACCATAAACCGAGAAGTCATCCATGAAAACCTCCATAGAAGTCTCAAGCATGTCTTGGAATATAGCAACCGTGCATCTTTGGAAAGTAGCCAGAGCGTTGCATAACCCGAAAGGCATGCGGCGATACGCATAAGTGCCGTAAGGGCATGTGAACGTCGTTTTATCTTGATCCTCGGGGGCGATTGGGATCTGAAAATAACCCAAAAATCCATCGAGAAAACAATAGTATTGTTGACCCGCTAAACGTTCCAACATTTGGTCAATGAATGGCAAAGGGAAGTGGTCTTTCCGGGTGGCGTCGTTTAACTTTCGGTAGTCTATGCATACACGCCAACCGGTAACGGTACGAGAAGGGATCAATTCATTCTTTTCGTTCATGATCACCGTCATCCCACCCTTCTTTGGGACGACTTGGGTCGGGCTCACCCATGGTGAATCGGAAATTGGGTATATCACCCCAGCATCTAACAACTTAAGCACTTCCTTCTTAACAACCTCTTGCATGTTAAGATTAAGTCGCCGTTGAGGTTGCACCACCGGCTTATATTTGTTGGTGCATGGAATGTGTGTTGACTACGTCTACATTAAGTCTTAGGTCAAGTTAAGATAGTTTGGAGCTTGAAAGTCAAAATTAGGGTTTAATGATGTAATTTCGCTTATGTGTACAAGTTAGTAGGTGATTTCGCTTATTAGGTAATAGGTGGTTTCGCTTATAGGGTACTAGAGGTGATTTCGCTTATGCTTACATATGGGGTTTCGCTTATATGGATTGTCCATATAAGCGAAACTAGCTGGCCTATATATACATGTCATGTGTCATTCATGTATGTACATTGGAGCGAAACCTTGTCATTGCTTTTGTAACAGAACTCTGTCAAAATCATTCTAGAAAGCTTATAAAGAGAAGAAATTGAAAAGGAAAAGCTGTGTAACTTCGTGTATACTGATTCCGCCTTTATACGTGAAGATGAACGTTCTCAACTGACTTTTCAGGGTCGAAACACGGTCCAACAAGTGGTATCAGAGCTTCAGGACGAGGAGTTCATACTACTACACCTGATTCGACAAAATTCTCTCATTTCTACTCACTTTCTCTCATACTTTTTCGATTTAAACTGGTTCCTACGGTTGAAATGGTCTGAAATTCGAGTATAACGTGTTAAATACAGTAATAACAAACCCTAGAAAGATTCAGGTTAAAATTCGGACTAAAACATGATGAAATTTGACTAAAATGTGATTTCGCTTTTTCGAACATACCTGTTTCGCTTATTCAGACATAGTATTTGACTAAAATGTGATTTCGTTTTTTCGAACATTCCAGTTTCGCTTATTCGGACATCTTAGGTTTCGCTCTTGTGATAAAGAGTGGTTTCGCTTATAATGACATTACTAGTTTCACTCGAAGTGACATTACTAGTTTCGCTCATAAGACACTACTGATTTCGCTTATCAGTCAAAAACTGATTTCGCTCGAGTGTACATTTTGTTGATTTCGCTCATTTGTCTTCAAAACTGATTTCGCTTTTGTGATAAGTTTTGATTTCGCTTTTGTGACATCAAAACAAGACGTTTCGTTTATCAGTCACTATTTTTTCAAAATCTCAAAAGTTTTTCTAAGTGTTTGCAAATCTTGCAGGTACATTCAAGATGGATGATATATTCTTGAACCCGTTTAGCGATATGTACGCATTCGCTGGAAATTCCGGAAACGATGATTCTTCGTCTAGCAATGCAAATGAGAATCTGCCAAAAGAGAAGAAAAAAAAAAGCTTGGGAATCTGAAAGTGCTTTTGGAACCTTCAATAAACCTCCAAAGCTAATGGCTATCGAGGAATACAGTCGGTGGTCAAGAAAGTTTGAAGATTGGTTAATGGCATTCGCATTTCCCAGCTGGAAGAGTTTGAAAAACGGTTATGAAAATGGAAACAAAAATGGTGAAACTTTAAGATCAGCTGAGGAGATTGATTCATTTGTAGCTGAACAAAAATGTGTGGCATTGTTATTTCAGTCCGTCCGGGAAGACATTATTGCCTTGATCGATTATTCAAATGCAAAAGATCTTTGGAAAAAGTTAGAAAAGAAATGTATAGGTAGTGAAGAAATCAAGAAAAACAAAATAAAACTACTTAGGAAAGAGTTTTATAGGTTTGGGTGCTTAAAGAATGAATCAGTTTCAAAAATGATCGAGAGGTTTGGGCACCTGAAGTTGGAACTAACTAGACATGGTATTAAGTATCCTGATGATGAGCAAGTAGACAAGTTGTTCGATTCGTTGCTAGACGAGATGGATTGGAGATATTATGCTCTCATGCTAAAGAACACTATCTTGCCGAAAGATCTTACTCCAGATTTGCTGATTGAGAGACTCGAGAGTCACGAGTTGGAACTGAAGAAGACATTTAAAGTCAATCACTCATCTTATCAACAAAATTTGGATTTGTATTATCCGAAGAGTATGATGCCAAAAGTAACTTCTCCCAAGACTGTGTTTTCTGTTGAGAATGTGTCCACAGCAAGTAAAGAAAGTTAAAGTGGTCAAAGCAGTGAAAGTCACAGTGGTTATCACAGTGGATCTTCATCATCTGCAAGTCATTCTGATGCAAAGAATCGTTCTCAATGCAACATTGCTATAGACTTGAAGAATGCTCAGAATTTTGATGAGGAGTCAGCCAAACAGCAGATGATCTTCCTAGAATCAGTGTTGGAATCGTATGAAGGGTTAGTAGCTGGGAAGATAGGCAACACCAACTTAACGAAAGAATATTATGATCAGATAGATCCTGAAGAAATGGAGCTGATTGATATTCATTGGGCTATGGCCAGTGCTGTTCGTCGAGCACAACGTTTCATGGAAATTACTGGCAGGAAGACAATTGGTGGTCCATCTACCAAATTGGGGTTCGATAAGTCCAAGGTAACGTGCTTCAAGTGTAAGCTGAAAGGTCACTTCAAGCGAGAATGCAGAAACGCATATGCTGATGAGTCAGAGAACCCTTTCAGAGATGATTATTACAAGAAGGCAATTTATCACCAGAATAAATCTGAGCCGCCTAGATTGAAGCAGGTTGAAGACAACAAAGAGAAATCTAGAGCTCTTGCGGTGATTTATGATGATGATGAAGGGTATGATTGGAGTAAAGAGGTTCTACCGGAAGAAGATGCGGTTGGTTACGCATTCATGGCGAAAAACGACGAACCTATTCCTTGGAAAGATAACCGAACTGAAGAACAGAAGTATAGATACAGAAAAATGTTGGCTGAAAACAGAATCATTAGAATTTCTTGTATTTATCTGGAAGCGAGGAGAGCGAGAAGATGGGATCCGGATAGGGAGTGTTATCTTGATCCATATGGAAATATTGCAATTGATGACAAAACGCTTGATAACTACAGCTCCGCAAGCTTTGTTTTGCAACACATTATTCCCAAACCCATCGGGAAAGACAAAGCAGGCGAAGATGTGTACTCTGATGGAACTGGGGTGGGTTTTCATCACGTTCCACCACCTGTTCTTGATAACTACACGAAAAAGCAATCAGGGTTGGTTGAAATTGAAGAAGAAAGTGAAATGAATCTTCCGGATTCAATTGATGTCACGTTCACATCTTCCAATGACGATAGTGTCCAAAATGATATTGTAAAAGGTGTTGTTGAAAATGTGCTAAAAACGGATAATGACACTACTGAGGAAGATGGGTGTTTCTTGGACAACTACATTCCGAAACAAAAGTCCAAGAACAACTTAAATGAAGAATCAAATCTTGTCATGTACAAGATGTTGGGTTCAGATAAGTTGTTTTCGGATTCAGAGTTTCCGATTGAGAATGTAAATGTGAACAAATTGACAAATGTTTTCAAGTTGGTCGAAGTTGAGCTGTCAGAAGTGAACAATCTGAGTCAAATAAAGAGAAAAATGAGTTTTGAGAAAGATAAATCATACTACAAGAAATCTGTTAATCCATCACGTTTTTATAATAACAATCGAAATAACTGGTCGGGTGGTTATCAGGGTGGTAGAAATTATCAGAGAATAAATGTTCCAAACAAGAGGTTTGCTGAAAAGAAAAAGTTTGTGAACAGTTCGAGTTCACTTGCTGATGAAGAGAAAGAATTTTTTTTCAAAATCGAATGAAGAGTTCTTTGAGAAAAGAGCTTCACAGTCTCAGTCTGAAGGCACAAGTCGAGTTGTTGATACTCGAACATGTTTCAGATGTAATCAAGTTGGTCACATTGCACGAAAGTGTACCAATGTGAAGCCTAAGACTGAAACTGTGAAGATTCAAAAGAGGAAAGTTGACGAAAAGGGTAAAGCACAAATCGTTGTTAAGAAAAAGAGTGTGAAAAATGACAACACCAAAGTGAAAAATGAACCTGTAAAGAAAGTGGTAACTAAAAATGACAAATTTTATAAACGGGTTGCATTATCTCAACAAGTTTGGAAACCAAAAAGTGAGAAAAAGATTTCATCTTCTGAGGATTCAATTCAGATTGATTATGATGCAAATTTTCCACCTCTTAAGGCTGAAAACTTCAAAATTCAAATTGCGAGAGTCAAGGTTACACCTAAGGCTGATGAGGCCTGGGTGGACTCCATGTTCGACTAAACAGTTTGAATTGCCGGAGCTTCCTGGATCGTGAAGCATGAATCGGCATCTTAATTGAAGTTGGTTAAGTCATATTTTTGTTATGTGCAGGATCTTCCAAAACTTGTATCCAGATGGATCATGGATAGTGGAGCTTCAAGACATATGACAGGGAAGACTGCGTTGCTGTATGATGTGAGAAATATCAATGGTGGTTATGTGGGATTTGCTGGTCATGAAGGTGGTAGAATTATTGGTGAAGGAACGTTATCCAATGGGATTGTAACGTTTGAGAGAGTTAACTACATTACTGAGCTGGAGAACAATCTGCTGAGTATCTCCCAGATTTGTGACAATATGTATACCACTCACTTCACTGATAAAGAATGTTTGATCTTGAAACCAGGATTTGTTGTTCGTGAAGAATGGATTATCATGCGGGCACCTAGAGTGAATGATTTATATGTGTTGGATATGAGTGTAGCAACTACAACTACAGGTCAGGCACATTGTTTTGTGTCTAGAGCAACTAAGAAAGAATCGAGATTGTGGCACCGCAAGATGGGGCATATTCACCTAAGGAAGATGAATCACTTGGTGCACAATGATTTGGTTCTTGGAGTTCATGTCAAAGGTTTTCATCTGGAAGGGGAGTGCATTAGCTGTGTCAAAGGAAAGCAGAAGAAAAAGTCACACCCTACAAAGCAAGTCAATTCAGTTTCGAGACCTCTGGAAAGACTACACATGGACTTGTTTGGTCCTGTGAATGTCAGAAGTATTACAGGAGATTACTACTGTTTGGTCGTTACTGATGATTATTCCAGATTTTCGTGGGTTTCTTTCTTGAAAACGAAAGATGAAACTTTTGATAGTTTGATGGCGTTGTTTAAGAAAATTGAGAATCTGTACCAACGGCGTATTAAAAGAATTCGTAGTGACAATGGTACTGAATTCAAGAACAATAAGATGGAAGAATTTTGTGATGAAAGAGGTATATTGCATGAGTTTAGTGCTCCGTACACTCCGCAGCAGAATGGAGTCGCAGAACGCAAAAACCGGACACCAATCGAGACGGCTAGAACTATGCTCGCAGATTCAAAGTTACCGATAAATTTTTAGGCTGAAGCTGTTTCCGCCGCATGCTATACGCTCAACAGGGTTCTAACTGTCAAGAAGTTCAACAAAACATGCTTTGAGCTAATCAATAACCGCAAACCGAATTTGAAGTATCTAGAACCGTTCGGGTCACCCTGTACTGTTATAGAGCCTTATGGAAAGTTTGGTCCGAAGTGCATTGAGGGAATATTTGTTGGTTATGCAAATCCGATGCGACGTGTCTTCGTTCCAAGTGAAAAGCGGATTATTGAAGCTGCAAATGTTGAATGTCAAGGTTATACTATACCGCCGCAGAATCCTGGTGATTCATGGCGTTATCATTATGACAAACTGTGGGATTCGTTTGACATGAGAGAAGAATCAGAGGATGATGAAGATTTCTTTGATGAGTTGGATATTTTGCGTGAATATTAGTCGCAGCTAAGGTTCCCAGCTGAGTATTCGAGGCGACCACGGGAAACTTCAAATGATGATGAAGCCGGTCCGAGTAATGCTGGTGAACATGATGATGTCCAACAGAATGAAGTTGCTCAGGATAATCAGTCAGAACAGAATGATAATCAAGAAGCTGAAAACATGCCAGTCTTTGATCATGGTGATTCAGATTCTGGGGGGGGGGAGCAAGTTCAGATTTCAAGTCAAACAAACCAAGTTGGTGAACAAGATGCAGATCAGAATGTTACTAATCTGGAGGGCAATGTAGATGTTCCAAGCGAAGTGATGCCACGAACTCTTTCATATCATCCAGAGGAGTTGATCATAGGAGAATTGCAAACAGGCGTTCGCACGAGACGTCAAATTGACCAGGGCCTTACATGTTTTTATTCTACAGTAGCACCTTTACAAACTGAATTTTCACTAAGTTGTTTCATTTCGCAGGTAGAACCGCGAACTTACAAAGAGGCGCTTACTGAAGACTCTTGGGTCATTGCAATGCAAGAGGAGTTAAGTCAGTTTGAAAAGTTGGGAGTGTGGAAGTTAGTTGATTTGCCGGATGGTCATAGAAAAATCAATACGAAATGGGTATTTAAATGCAAGAGAGACGACAGAGGAGTTGTTGTAAGGAACAAAGCTCGACTTGTTGTCCAGGGCTTTAGTCAACAGGAGGGGATTGATTTTACAGAAGTCTATGCTCCTGTAGCACGACTAGAGGCAATCAGAATTTTCCTTGCATTTGCGTCTTGGAAGAACTTCAAAGTATTTCAGCTAGATGTAAAATCGTCGTTTCTTTATGGGAAGGTCAAAGAGGAGGTTTATGTCGGTCAGCCGCCGGGCTTCACCGATCCAATCCACAAAAACAAGGTCTACTTATTGGACAAAGCGCTGTATGGTTTACACCAGGCCCCGAGAGCTTGGTACGAGACTTTGTCTCAACACCTACTAGCCAACAAGTTCATTCGTGGAAAAGTGGATGCCACTCTCTTCAGTAAAGAGGTCGACGGTCATCTTCTGATAGTTCAGATTTATATGGACGATATAATTTTTGGATCAACGAATGAAAATCTATGTAAAGATTTTGAATCAGTGATGAAGCAAAAATTCGAATTGTCATCAATGGGGGAGATGAAATTCTTTCTGGGTCTACAAGTTGAACAACTTCCTGAGGGAATTTTCATTCACCAGACGAAGTACATTCGTGATATTCTAGAGAAATTTGGGATGTCAAGTTCTACTCCAGCTGCTCCCCCACTTGCAACAAATCATGGGATTCACCCAGATCTCACCGGAGACAAGGCTGATGAAACGTTCTACCGATCCATGATAGGTTCATTGATGTACTTAACAGCTTCACGTCCTGATATCATGTACCCAACGTGCCTCGCAGCAAGATATCAATCTAACCCGAGAGCTTCGCACATGATTATTGTGAAGAGGATATTATGCTACCTGAAAGGAACTCCTTCATTGGGGTTGTGGTATCCTAGGAAAAGCGATTTTACGCTCGAAGGGTATTCCGATTCAGATTTCGGATGCTGCAAAATCAATTCCAAATCAACAACTGCAGGATGCCAGTTCTTTGGACCTAGATTGGTTACCTGGCAGTGTAAGAAACAAACGTCTGTGGCGCTATCTACATGTGAAGCAGAGTACGTTTCTGCTAGCAGTTGCTGCTCTCAGATCATGTGGATACAGCAACAGATGCGCGACTACGGTTTGCAGTTTCTTAACACACCTCTTTTTGTTGATAATGAGGCCGCTATAAATATAACAAAGAATCCAGTTCATCACGCTAAAACTAAACACATAGAAATTCGTCATCACTTTATTCGTGATTGTTTTGAGAAAAAGTTGATACGAATTGAGAAAATCCACACTGACGAACAGAAAGCTGATTTACATACCAAAGCTTTTGATAAAAATCGGTTTAAATATTTGTTAAAACTGAATGGTATGAAGCTTCTTTCAGTGTCGGATGGCATTATTGGCGTTGATGAGAGTACTGTTGCGGATGAAGACGAGAAACAATCTGCAATGGTTTGTCGATTTTTTACTTGTTTTGGTATTTAGGGGGGGTAGATAGATGTATATAGTTTATTTTTTTTTTCAGAAAAGACAAAAACAGTAAAAAATGCAAAAATACAAAAACATGATAAAATCTGAAAAAGAGCTTGTGTAAAAAGGGAAAATGATAGTACATCGGCTTGACAATTACAGTATGCTAAAGATTTGTAAAGATAAATGAGTTAAACAGTCTCACTAATGATGTGTCGATAGGTTTTCGCACATTTAGTAGATTTATTCGGGATATAAACCTAAAATTTCAAACTTGTGAAATTCGTGGGGAACACTACTTGGATATATAGGTAACCCCTGAAATCTCGTTTGAAAGGTCTCATAATCTGATATACTAGGTTTTTATACTCAATGATGTTTGGGGTATTATTCCGGGACTTCTGCTGAATGGAAGTTCTGACCTAGTCCTTGGATAATACTTTCCACAAATGCTTGAAACACAGCATAAACCCTCAGCATGCTGATGAAACAATAAAATTGATAGTCGCTGCTGTTGTAGCTAAAAGATCCTCTAAAGGGGACATACCGTAAAGTCGAAGCTGATATCTCTCTGCGTATACGGAAGTATCGACCTGAGATCCCTCGGCCCTCGCATTACCTAATTTATGTACAGATATCATTGTAGTATACTCACCTGTAAGACTGAATATTGGGATTCTGGATACGGGAGTATATTCAAGAGGTGGGACACATGAATGAGCTACGTTCATAAGACATCTAAATCGTATCTTGAGTAAATTGAAATTTGTGTGGGAATTTAAGATGGATCAGTATATCGACAATCGAGGTGAATTGTTTAAATCTGAGTATGAAATGAAGCTTAATGGTACTTGTAATTTGTCTGAAAGCTGATATGATTCCCTGACACGCTCGCCAAAAATAAGTTTGTAAATAGTTTACTTTGTTTATTTTCTGCAATTTAAGTTTTCTGTATTTCATTTCTTAGTTTAGAACACTTTATAAAATTCAAAAAGATTTTATTTCTGCTTTATTTTTGACAAACCAAAGTGGAGAGTTGATTGTTGGATTCTCAGATGTTGAAGCAGATGCAGGAGATTCTGGACTGAAGAATGAGGAGAGCTTATCCTGATGGAGTTTGAATTATTAAAAGTCAAAAACAAGTTCATTAACTTGATACTTGTTATTTTCAGAAAATGTGTAAATTGTTGTTTTTCAAAATCAGTTTGTTTCGTCAAATGATCAACCAAGGTCATTAAATTGAACTTGGTAGATTAATTGAGTGATCAGGGTCATTAATTTGAACCTGAATACTTGAGTGGATTTCTAAAACTGATTGAGTTTATATTTTATTATTGAAAAGATAGTTTGTAATGTTTGATGTTTGAGACACAGGTTTTAGACTTCATCATTCCCAATGGAAGTTAAATGTCAAAGCTTGAACCAGATCAAGACCTCAGATTCTAGCATATTGAGAGGGGGAGTCTGTGAAAGGGGGAGTCTGGAACAACAAGTCAAAGGGGAGTCTGAAGATGGAGTTAGGACAAGATTCTGAACCTGTGAAGATAAGAGTTGTTTATGATGAAAAGACAGAGAGTTGGAGAAAAGACCAAGACTGAAGACTCGGAGCTGAAGACTTCGTCAACATCCAAGGGGGAGTCTGTTGGTGCACGGAATGTCTGTTGACTACGTCTACATTAAGTCTTAGGTCAAGTTAAGATAGTTTGGAGCTTGAAAGTCAAAATTAGGGTTTAATGATGTAATTTCGCTTATGTGTACAAGTTAGTAGGTGATTTCGCTTATTAGGTAATAGGTGGTTTCGCTTATAGGGTACTAGAGGTGATTTCTCTTATGCTTACATATGGGGTTTCGCTTATATGGACTGTCCATATAAGCGAAACCAGCTGGCCTATATATACCTGTCATGTGTCATTCATGTATGTACATTGGAGCGAAACCTTGTCATTGCTTTTGTAACATAACTCTGTCAAAATCATTCTAGAAAGCTTATAAAGAGAAGAAATTGAAAAGGAAAAGCTGTGTAACTTCGTGTATACTGATTCCGCCTTTATACGTGAAGATGAACGTTCTCAACTGACTTTTCAGGGTCGAAACACGGTCCAACAATATTCATCTTCCATGAGTATCCAGTGGGTACAATAGGCGGGGCTTATGCCCTTGATATCCGAAAGTCGCCATGCAATTGCTTCCCTATTCTTTCTCAACACTTCTAACAACCTACCCTTATCTCCCTCCTCTAACTCAGACGAAATAATGACGGGCAAATTGGACCCCTCACCTAAGAAAGCGTACTCTAAGTGGGACGGGAGAACTTTAAGTTCTAGTGGGGCGGGCTTCTCTATAGGTGTACTCTCACTCTCACTTTTCACTTCGCTCAATTCTAGCACTTCGGGAATCCACTCGTTCTCTTCTACTTCCTCATTCTCACTCACAATCTCCTCTACCTTCTCAACTACCTCATCTACCTTACTCTCAACTAGTTCGGCTCCACTAATATAGTCAAAGCAATGGTCGACACAAGATAAGAAAGACTCTATGAAATAGACCGAATGACAAGGACTACTAAGGTCATCGGAACCACTAGGATGTTCCATGGAGCGTGCAATCTCGAAAGTAACTCTCTCCTCACCGACTTGAAGTGTAATTTTCTCGTCAAAGACATCGATGATAGCCTTAGCGGTACACAAGAATGGGCGTCCTAGAATGATAGGCACCTTCTCGTCGGCTTCCATATCAAGGACAACAAAGTCTACGGGAAAGACGAATTTGTCCACTTTGACTAGAAGGTTTTCAATTATGCCACGTGGATACTTTACGGATCTATCGGCTAGCGACAAAGACATACGTGTAGGGGATAACTCTCCTAGACCTAGCCTCTCATACATGGAATATGGCATTAGGTTTATACTTGCTCCTAAATCGTCTAGGGCCTTACACTCGGTATCACTCCCAAACAAGCACGTGATAGTAAAGAGGCCCGGATCCGTCAACTTTTCCGGGTCCTTGTTCAAGACCACGGCTGAACACCCTCCACTAAGGGGAATGTTAGAAACCTCTCCTTACCTATCCTTACGTTTTAGAAGGTCCTTTAAAAATTTTGCATATTTTGGCATCGACTGGAGGGCTTCTATGAAAGGAAGGTTTATTCTAAGCTGCTTAAAGATCTCTAAGAATTTCCCGTACTCTTTAGAATAAGTTTGGTTTTTGAGACGGGATGGGAATGGAGCATGGGAAAGATCAACAGTGGGTGATGGAACGACTTGAGTGGGCTTTTTACCTAAACTCTTCTCACTTGGAAGCCCCCCGGTGTGTGCGGTACTTGCTGGGCTTAACCTAGATTGCACTTTACCGGGTGCTTCCATTTCAATCTCTTCATCTATAACATCTCCATCTTCATCAACTACTCTCTCTTCGACTCTCGGGTTCCCTATGGTTTTGCCACTACAAGTGGTAATGGCTTTAGCATGGGCATTAGGGTTTTTCAAAGTGTTACCCGCGAACTGACCGGGTAGCCTCTCCTCTAATTTTCTAGACATATCCCCTACAACTCTTTGAAGGTCTTGGAATGAGGCTTGGTGGTTATTAAGCATGAGATCGTGTTCACTAAGGGTCTTTTGAGTGGTTTGAGCCCTAACAATTACTTGACACATCATGGACTCCATCCTTTCTAAGCTACCCCCTAGATCGAAGCTTGAACCTTGACCTGTTTGACCCTGGTTATTAGACCCCCCATCCTTGACCTGCCCATTGAACCCTTTGTTGAACTGCCCACCTGAACCCCCACCAAAAAGTGAACTTTGGCCCCTATTTGGGTTTTGAGCCATTTGAAAGCCAGGGGGTCCATTTGAGCGAAAAGTGTTATTATTGTTACTTCGCCAACCCGACCCGAAATTATTATTACCAAAACCGCTAGATTGACCTCTACCAAACCCTCCTCTTACGAAATCAACTTGCTCCTCACCAAATAACAATGGACACGCACTCGTGTCGTGACCCCCTCGGCAATACTCACATTTGTCTACCTTAGCCTTAATTTCCTTAAGTTCCCTAGACATGTTTTCCAAGACAGCGGCTAAACTAGGATCCATGGTGACATGGTTCACCCCTCGGGTGGGTGCACTAGTAGTGGTATTAGAATTACCACTTTGATACCGCTGATCGGATCGTGATTGGGATTGAGACTGAGCAAATGCCTCAAAACGTTCTAAACACTCGGCAACAGTAAGAATACCCATCATATGCCCCCCCGCATTAGTATCGAACCTATCACGAGTCTCTTGGGTGAGACCGTTATAAAATTTCTCACATAAAGCCCAATCGGAAAGACCATGCTGGGAGCAACAAGCACAAAGGTTTTGGAAACGCTCCCAAGCAAGGTAGTAGGGCTCGTCGGGCTCCATGCGGAAGGAGTGGATTTGGTCTCTAAGACGTGAGGCTTTAGCGGGCGGGAAATACTTATTCAAAAAGGCTTGACGAAGCCCCGCCCAAGTAGTAAAGGTACCGGCTGGTTGAGAATCCAACCAAGTAGCCGCACGGCCAGCTAGTGAAAATGGGAAAAGCTGTAAGTAGGTAGCATCATTAAGGGCACCGTGAAGGCTAAAGGTAGCTAGGATACGGGAGAAACGGTTAATGTGGGCCGGGGCGTCCTAGTCCTCACGGCCGTGGAACTGAATGGTGTTTGTGATGGCCTGCATGGCATAAGATGGAATCTGCCATGAGTTCTCGCTAACTATAGGTGGAACGGTGATGGGTGAAGCAAGGCCGGTGAAATTCTGAGTGGCTTGCTGATGGACGGTTTGCCTAGCGTTGGCCATTGGTTCTAGGTTTTCTGGTTCGCTAGAGGTACTAGAAGTGGGACTATTGGGTGGGGAATCCTTAGGTGAATGGTTTGGAGAAGGTGGTGGAACGATTATGGGAGTGGTGTCGAAATCTGGGAAAACGGGAAAAGATGAAGATGAAGAACTAACCTCTGGGCCTTCGCCCAGTTGAGATGATGACTGCTTGACTGGTGGCAGTGGTCCGTGCGAGCGTAGATGTGGCATCCACTACAAGCAAAAACCTAAATCACAAGAAAAGCAAACACTAGTTACTAAGACTCAAGATGAAAATAAAAGACATAAAACAAGATAAACACGTAGCACGTATTTGTCAAGTAAATCTATCAAAGCTAATGAACGCAATTGCCAAGAGTCCCCGGCAACGGCGCCAAAAACTTGATGTGTGCTAAACAGACTATTAAAATAACTAGATTAGACTCTCTATTCTAGACACTATAAAGCTTTAATTCTAGACTCGGCCTAAAACCACACAATCGGAAAGTGTACCGATAAATGTAGTATAACCCTAGGAAGTCCGGATATCGAACCACGAGACTCTAAAAATTACGCAAACTAGACTCTAATAGACACTGACGGACGCGACTTAAACTTGTTTAATTGTTTTTTTTTTTTTGGGGGGGGGGGGGTTACTGAAAAACTAGGAAATCTATATTAAACTAATTAAATTAACTAAAACTAGATTAATACGAAAATGAACTAAGGTTTATTCAGAAGAGATTAACGACTACCTAGGCTTGAATCCAGTTTAACTATGAATGGACTTCTAACGGTACTATTGTTGTATGAAGCCGGGATCGTAAAATACTAAACCTTAAGGTATTTCAATGCTAAGACTTCCCGACCCTTCTCAGGAAGAAACCTAGGAAACCCTACAAGGCTGTTGTGGACACCGACTGTTAGACTTCCTCTCAGTCCTCTAACGACTCTAAAAGTGCCCTAATACGACTATCTACCTCTCAGCGCGATAATCTAAGGCAATCCTAGATTCTAACTTGGTTTAAATAGACACAGATGCAATTAGGGAAATAAGATCGACTTCTCTCAAAACCTATCTTAGATATATATTGCACCGAGATCTACTAACTAACTTGAGCCTCTCAGCGACAAGTTAAGCGGAACACTTAGTTCTAACTGTATTTTAATTACTGTTTCTAAGGCTATCGGCCGATTTACCCAAAGATCACCTGAACCCGCAAAGGTGCAAATAATCAACACAAATTTATTATGTGAAAGACATTCACCAAAATCTATGTGAAACAGCAAGTAATCAACAATCAGAAGTAAATACGCATACGCACCAAATCAGAGATTCTAAGATAATTTACTTTCAAAGATCAATCCATACAAAACAATAAAAACCGTTAAAAGATCCAAACTTTATTAAACTTTCATCTAACCTAGGTAGTAGCGAAGGTTTTAGCCAAGAAACATGTTGTCTAAAATAAGCAAATCAAGTTCAACACAAGAATTCATTGACAAAGTATTGAAACACGAAATTAAAGAAAACCGAGAGATTAAACCCGAACAATCTTTGTTTCCACGCTCCAAGCTTCAACCTAATGATTCCCGCAAGCTAAAGCACTCCGAAAGATGTAAAATCTGCTCCAAAAGTCGCCCTAGGGTTTCTCAATTCGTAAGTATATGATTAATGATGATTACTTCCCTTAAAATACCAAACCCTAATGAATAACAAATGATTTTCGAACTGCCACCCCGTCGCGCTACGCGACGGGCATCCCCTTTCTTGGTCGCGTAGCGCGACCATGTGTAATTCCTGATTTTCTTGTTCTGTTGCTGGTGCTACGCGACTGTGACTTCTCCCACCCGTGGCGCGACGCCACGGGCATATTTTCACAGAAGTTTGCTTGGTATTTCCAGCTCTAACACTCTAAAACTCTTTAAAATGATTCTAACTCTTTGTGACTTGTTCCAGGATGTAATGCTTCAGCAATATAGCTCGCTTCCACTCAATTTCCAGCCAATTAACGTATCAAGATCTGGAAAACCGAGCTTTGATCAATAGCACGTAATTCTAAATAAAACAAGACTATAAATAACGATAAAATATACAAAATATACACGAATAAAGAATGTATTTTTGCAATACATCATGGCACCACACAAATTCCTGAGGTTCAAAACCTCTGAATTGGAGAACCAAACACGATTCGAAACCTTGCAAGCGCGACATGAAGAGGCCCCGAGGCAGGTTTGGTATGACACGCTCGAGACAGTTGGACAAAGGGAGAGATACGATACACTTGTGACTGGTCCACTCTGAATCTTTCTAGAAACCTGACTCCGATCCATACATGTAAGGACCTTCAAAAATGTCCTTAACCGACCCGTAAGTAAAAACCCGGACCCCTGAAACCCTACTGTGCATGAAAATCCAAGAAAATCATATTTTTGGGGTTTCAGGCGGGCCGCGTAAAGGTTAGCATATCCTTACGCGGGCCGCGACAGTTCATAAAATCTCCGGAACAGCAAACAGGCCACGTGTCACACACGTGGCAGCCCTAGGTGTGACACTCTAGCCCTAGTCTACATCTAGCTGGCCCTCGCGAGCCGCGTAAGATTGAGAAGAGGCTTACGCGGGCCGCGTAAACCTCAAATTTCAACTATAAATAGCTTGGATCAGGAGCAGTTCAGTGGTGTCTAAACCAAATATCAAAAACGACTTGCTACTGCTCAAAATCGAAAATTAAGATAGCAAGGCGCTGCTACGATACAGGGTATTAAATCGATCGCTGCTACGATTCAATGTCCGATCGATTGAAACAATCTGATGGATGTTTAAGTGCTGCCCACATTAGGGCCTTACTTTGTCATTAGTCGTGAATTCGACGGATGTTTAAGTATAGCACTTTGTCATTAATCGTGAGGGTTTTAGTCTCGTGAGTTATCGTAAATGCTGTATTAGTTACTGACCTAGTTCGTGTGCATTGTTATTTAAATTAGGTTACAAGGCTAATCAGTAGGCTAAACTCTGCCCGTTTAAATCTGCAATGCGAGTCATTCTCTTTTTATCAACAGTATTTTACAATACTCCAATCATTTTCAAAAGTTATAATTACAGGGATTAAGTCATGGTTATCTTGAATCACTGGCTAATTGGGGTATTGTGCACATTACTAATTTCTCACGGTTAGGCTAATAAATCCTAACAGTGATAATCATCACTACTTGGGTAAGGATCCAATAGTGGTATGACCATCGTCACCAGGTGACACGGCGCCAAATAAAAATAAGATAGAAGCCATTGTAATCGCTCTTATGCTGTAATTGATAACTAATGTGTCGTTTTATATACTTTAATGACTCGCCAGCATTTCCCCGCTGATAAAATATTTTTAAAACATGTTTCAGGCGACCTGCTATGAATCAAGATAAACGTGCTACGGAGCACTAACAAGCTTGAAGAGGTGGCTCAGTTAAAATGAATAAACATGTTTTATAAATCAGGGAATTTACTTGGGAAATTCCTCTTTTGTAAATTACGGGGTTTATCCCGAATTATGAAATAAAATAATTGGGCTTTTTCGAGTTTTAAAAGATCCTGGTAAAATCTTCCGCTGTCAAACTTAAATAATAAATACCACGGGAATTTCTGTCCCGCGGCTCCTGGACCGAGTAAAACCGGGACGGGGGCCATGACAGAAAAAGGTGGTATCAGAGCCACTGATTTAAGCCAATTAAGTATTTAAAATACTTAATTTTCCTGATTGCCATCTTGTGATTATGTGTTTCTCTATTGACTATCTGTTAATTTACACTATGGGTAAGCAAAGAATTTCGGACATCTATCATAAATTAGATAGTTCACCGAAAGATAAGGGAACTTCATCCCAATCAAATTCCTCAAGATACTCAGCAGATACTGAGGAAATAATATTTGTGCGTAAGGCACAGTTTGAAAAACCACTTACCCCTAATAAAAGAAGTTGGATTATTAGAAAAAGTCAAGAGAAAATACAGAAGTCACAACCAAAAGGAATGATGAGTGATAAGGAAACCCAGGAAATAGGCAGTAAACCACCATGGGAAGATGAATTAGACGAACAATGGGCAAATCTCTATATGTTAGCTACTACAGCAGTAAATGCTAACTTATAGTAAATCGCCAAACCAGTACCAGCACCTACGACACCTACGAGCCAGAAACTTTAATATAATAAATAACCACTAGTATATTTTGAATTTTAGTTGTAATAGATATATAGCCATATTTCGTTTTTTTTTTTGTATTTAAGTTTTCTAAATTGCCATTATGTGATTCTGTGATTTACAAAATTTTAACCTAGAATTTTGTGTGTTTCTTCATATCTGCTAAAACAGCATGAATGAATTGTCTGAAGCTCTTGAGAATCTCAATCTCTATTCTGTAAATGTGGAAGTTTCCAGTAAATTTACCGGTTATTGTGTCGACGTAGAGGAACCTATGGAATTTCAAACCCAGCCACCAGAGAAACCCAAGCCAAAGAAGAGAAGAAGAATTGTGGGTTGGAGACGTGTGCGCAGGAAGAAACCAGCGACACGAAAAGTTACCAAGAAGGAAGATCCCAAAGGTAAAGGCAAGGAAATAGAGATTGGGGAAAGTTCCAGGCAAAACCAGGAATTGCCACCCTGGGAAGAACTGGATCATAAACTAGCACTTAGTGATCTCATCGGACCTGCCGGTGAAAACCTTTTTAACTACCCAGCAGAAGCACAACTTCCAGTTGATCTAGAACCTGAGATCCCAGAACCTATTATCCACTCCCAACCTTTACCAGCAGAGCTAGAAGAATGGTGGACCACCGACTGGCAGTTCCAGAATCTCCTAAACAACCCTGATACCTTTTTCCCCAGTTTGACCCAGAGCCTCCACTACACCCACCTATGAGCTCTGAAAATCTGGCTGAACTCCGCCACTATGGCGAGGAGCTGATTGATGCAGGAAACAGGATTAGGGATGTGGGAGAACGAATCACTTTGAAATACGACGAGAGGGAGCGTCGTTTCTGAAAAGCCAGCTGACGGGAGAGTATGTGGTTGTAGGAATGTGTGTTTATGCATACACGCCAACCGGTAACGGTACGAGAAGGGATCAATTCATTCTTTTCGTTCATGATCACCGTCATCCCACCCTTCTTTGGGACGACTTGGGTCGGGCTCACCCATGGTGAATCGGAAATTGGGTATATCACCCCAGCATCTAACAACTTAAGCACTTCCTTCTTAACAACCTCTTGCATGTTAAGATTAAGTCGCCGTTGAGGTTGCACCACCGGCTTATATTTGTTGGTGCATGGAATGTGTGTTGACTACGTCTACATTAAGTCTTAGGTCAAGTTAAGATAGTTTGGAGCTTGAAAGTCAAAATTAGGGTTTAATGATGTAATTTCGCTTATGTGTACAAGTTAGTAGGTGATTTCGCTTATTAGGTAATAGGTGGTTTCGCTTATAGGGTACTAGAGGTGATTTCGCTTATGCTTACATATGGGGTTTCGCTTATATGGATTGTCCATATAAGCGAAACTAGCTGGCCTATATATACATGTCATGTGTCATTCATGTATGTACATTGGAGCGAAACCTTGTCATTGCTTTTGTAACAGAACTCTGTCAAAATCATTCTAGAAAGCTTATAAAGAGAAGAAATTGAAAAGGAAAAGCTGTGTAACTTCGTGTATACTGATTCCGCCTTTATACGTGAAGATGAACGTTCTCAACTGACTTTTCAGGGTCGAAACACGGTCCAACAAGTGGTATCAGAGCTTCAGGACGAGGAGTTCATACTACTACACCTGATTCGACAAAATTCTCTCATTTCTACTCACTTTCTCTCATACTTTTTCGATTTAAACTGGTTCCTACGGTTGAAATGGTCTGAAATTCGAGTATAACGTGTTAAATACAGTAATAACAAACCCTAGAAAGATTCAGGTTAAAATTCGGACTAAAACATGATGAAATTTGACTAAAATGTGATTTCGCTTTTTCGAACATACCTGTTTCGCTTATTCAGACATAGTATTTGACTAAAATGTGATTTCGTTTTTTCGAACATTCCAGTTTCGCTTATTCGGACATCTTAGGTTTCGCTCTTGTGATAAAGAGTGGTTTCGCTTATAATGACATTACTAGTTTCACTCGAAGTGACATTACTAGTTTCGCTCATAAGACACTACTGATTTCGCTTATCAGTCAAAAACTGATTTCGCTCGAGTGTACATTTTGTTGATTTCGCTCATTTGTCTTCAAAACTGATTTCGCTTTTGTGATAAGTTTTGATTTCGCTTTTGTGACATCAAAACAAGACGTTTCGTTTATCAGTCACTATTTTTTCAAAATCTCAAAAGTTTTTCTAAGTGTTTGCAAATCTTGCAGGTACATTCAAGATGGATGATATATTCTTGAACCCGTTTAGCGATATGTACGCATTCGCTGGAAATTCCGGAAACGATGATTCTTCGTCTAGCAATGCAAATGAGAATCTGCCAAAAGAGAAGAAAAAAAAAGCTTGGGAATCTGAAAGTGCTTTTGGAACCTTCAATAAACCTCCAAAGCTAATGGCTATCGAGGAATACAGTCGGTGGTCAAGAAAGTTTGAAGATTGGTTAATGGCATTCGCATTTCCCAGCTGGAAGAGTTTGAAAAACGGTTATGAAAATGGAAACAAAAATGGTGAAACTTTAAGATCAGCTGAGGAGATTGATTCATTTGTAGCTGAACAAAAATGTGTGGCATTGTTATTTCAGTCCGTCCGGGAAGACATTATTGCCTTGATCGATTATTCAAATGCAAAAGATCTTTGGAAAAAGTTAGAAAAGAAATGTATAGGTAGTGAAGAAATCAAGAAAAACAAAATAAAACTACTTAGGAAAGAGTTTTATAGGTTTGGGTGCTTAAAGAATGAATCAGTTTCAAAAATGATCGAGAGGTTTGGGCACCTGAAGTTGGAACTAACTAGACATGGTATTAAGTATCCTGATGATGAGCAAGTAGACAAGTTGTTCGATTCGTTGCTAGACGAGATGGATTGGAGATATTATGCTCTCATGCTAAAGAACACTATCTTGCCGAAAGATCTTACTCCAGATTTGCTGATTGAGAGACTCGAGAGTCACGAGTTGGAACTGAAGAAGACATTTAAAGTCAATCACTCATCTTATCAACAAAATTTGGATTTGTATTATCCGAAGAGTATGATGCCAAAAGTAACTTCTCCCAAGACTGTGTTTTCTGTTGAGAATGTGTCCACAGCAAGTAAAGAAAGTTAAAGTGGTCAAAGCAGTGAAAGTCACAGTGGTTATCACAGTGGATCTTCATCATCTGCAAGTCATTCTGATGCAAAGAATCGTTCTCAATGCAACATTGCTATAGACTTGAAGAATGCTCAGAATTTTGATGAGGAGTCAGCCAAACAGCAGATGATCTTCCTAGAATCAGTGTTGGAATCGTATGAAGGGTTAGTAGCTGGGAAGATAGGCAACACCAACTTAACGAAAGAATATTATGATCAGATAGATCCTGAAGAAATGGAGCTGATTGATATTCATTGGGCTATGGCCAGTGCTGTTCGTCGAGCACAACGTTTCATGGAAATTACTGGCAGGAAGACAATTGGTGGTCCATCTACCAAATTGGGGTTCGATAAGTCCAAGGTAACGTGCTTCAAGTGTAAGCTGAAAGGTCACTTCAAGCGAGAATGCAGAAACGCATATGCTGATGAGTCAGAGAACCCTTTCAGAGATGATTATTACAAGAAGGCAATTTATCACCAGAATAAATCTGAGCCGCCTAGATTGAAGCAGGTTGAAGACAACAAAGAGAAATCTAGAGCTCTTGCGGTGATTTATGATGATGATGAAGGGTATGATTGGAGTAAAGAGGTTCTACCGGAAGAAGATGCGGTTGGTTACGCATTCATGGCGAAAAACGACGAACCTATTCCTTGGAAAGATAACCGAACTGAAGAACAGAAGTATAGATACAGAAAAATGTTGGCTGAAAACAGAATCATTAGAATTTCTTGTATTTATCTGGAAGCGAGGAGAGCGAGAAGATGGGATCCGGATAGGGAGTGTTATCTTGATCCATATGGAAATATTGCAATTGATGACAAAACGCTTGATAACTACAGCTCCGCAAGCTTTGTTTTGCAACACATTATTCCCAAACCCATCGGGAAAGACAAAGCAGGCGAAGATGTGTACTCTGATGGAACTGGGGTGGGTTTTCATCACGTTCCACCACCTGTTCTTGATAACTACACGAAAAAGCAATCAGGGTTGGTTGAAATTGAAGAAGAAAGTGAAATGAATCTTCCGGATTCAATTGATGTCACGTTCACATCTTCCAATGACGATAGTGTCCAAAATGATATTGTAAAAGGTGTTGTTGAAAATGTGCTAAAAACGGATAATGACACTACTGAGGAAGATGGGTGTTTCTTGGACAACTACATTCCGAAACAAAAGTCCAAGAACAACTTAAATGAAGAATCAAATCTTGTCATGTACAAGATGTTGGGTTCAGATAAGTTGTTTTCGGATTCAGAGTTTCCGATTGAGAATGTAAATGTGAACAAATTGACAAATGTTTTCAAGTTGGTCGAAGTTGAGCTGTCAGAAGTGAACAATCTGAGTCAAATAAAGAGAAAAATGAGTTTTGAGAAAGATAAATCATACTACAAGAAATCTGTTAATCCATCACGTTTTTATAATAACAATCGAAATAACTGGTCGGGTGGTTATCAGGGTGGTAGAAATTATCAGAGAATAAATGTTCCAAACAAGAGGTTTGCTGAAAAGAAAAAGTTTGTGAACAGTTCGAGTTCACTTGCTGATGAAGAGAAAGAATTTTTTTTCAAAATCGAATGAAGAGTTCTTTGAGAAAAGAGCTTCACAGTCTCAGTCTGAAGGCACAAGTCGAGTTGTTGATACTCGAACATGTTTCAGATGTAATCAAGTTGGTCACATTGCACGAAAGTGTACCAATGTGAAGCCTAAGACTGAAACTGTGAAGATTCAAAAGAGGAAAGTTGACGAAAAGGGTAAAGCACAAATCGTTGTTAAGAAAAAGAGTGTGAAAAATGACAACACCAAAGTGAAAATGAACCTGTAAAGAAAGTGGTAACTAAAAATGACAAATTTTATAAACGGGTTGCATTATCTCAACAAGTTTGGAAACCAAAAAGTGAGAAAAAGATTTCATCTTCTGAGGATTCAATTCAGATTGATTATGATGCAAATTTTCCACCTCTTAAGGCTGAAAACTTCAAAATTCAAATTGCGAGAGTCAAGGTTACACCTAAGGCTGATGAGGCCTGGGTGGACTCCATGTTCGACTAAACAGTTTGAATTGCCGGAGCTTCCTGGATCGTGAAGCATGAATCGGCATCTTAATTGAAGTTGGTTAAGTCATATTTTTGTTATGTGCAGGATCTTCCAAAACTTGTATCCAGATGGATCATGGATAGTGGAGCTTCAAGACATATGACAGGGAAGACTGCGTTGCTGTATGATGTGAGAAATATCAATGGTGGTTATGTGGGATTTGCTGGTCATGAAGGTGGTAGAATTATTGGTGAAGGAACGTTATCCAATGGGATTGTAACGTTTGAGAGAGTTAACTACATTACTGAGCTGGAGAACAATCTGCTGAGTATCTCCCAGATTTGTGACAATATGTATACCACTCACTTCACTGATAAAGAATGTTTGATCTTGAAACCAGGATTTGTTGTTCGTGAAGAATGGATTATCATGCGGGCACCTAGAGTGAATGATTTATATGTGTTGGATATGAGTGTAGCAACTACAACTACAGGTCAGGCACATTGTTTTGTGTCTAGAGCAACTAAGAAAGAATCGAGATTGTGGCACCGCAAGATGGGGCATATTCACCTAAGGAAGATGAATCACTTGGTGCACAATGATTTGGTTCTTGGAGTTCATGTCAAAGGTTTTCATCTGGAAGGGGAGTGCATTAGCTGTGTCAAAGGAAAGCAGAAGAAAAAGTCACACCCTACAAAGCAAGTCAATTCAGTTTCGAGACCTCTGGAAAGACTACACATGGACTTGTTTGGTCCTGTGAATGTCAGAAGTATTACAGGAGATTACTACTGTTTGGTCGTTACTGATGATTATTCCAGATTTTCGTGGGTTTCTTTCTTGAAAACGAAAGATGAAACTTTTGATAGTTTGATGGCGTTGTTTAAGAAAATTGAGAATCTGTACCAACGGCGTATTAAAAGAATTCGTAGTGACAATGGTACTGAATTCAAGAACAATAAGATGGAAGAATTTTGTGATGAAAGAGGTATATTGCATGAGTTTAGTGCTCCGTACACTCCGCAGCAGAATGGAGTCGCAGAACGCAAAAACCGGACACCAATCGAGACGGCTAGAACTATGCTCGCAGATTCAAAGTTACCGATAAATTTTTAGGCTGAAGCTGTTTCCGCCGCATGCTATACGCTCAACAGGGTTCTAACTGTCAAGAAGTTCAACAAAACATGCTTTGAGCTAATCAATAACCGCAAACCGAATTTGAAGTATCTAGAACCGTTCGGGTCACCCTGTACTGTTATAGAGCCTTATGGAAAGTTTGGTCCGAAGTGCATTGAGGGAATATTTGTTGGTTATGCAAATCCGATGCGACGTGTCTTCGTTCCAAGTGAAAAGCGGATTATTGAAGCTGCAAATGTTGAATGTCAAGGTTATACTATACCGCCGCAGAATCCTGGTGATTCATGGCGTTATCATTATGACAAACTGTGGGATTCGTTTGACATGAGAGAAGAATCAGAGGATGATGAAGATTTCTTTGATGAGTTGGATATTTTGCGTGAATATTAGTCGCAGCTAAGGTTCCCAGCTGAGTATTCGAGGCGACCACGGGAAACTTCAAATGATGATGAAGCCGGTCCGAGTAATGCTGGTGAACATGATGATGTCCAACAGAATGAAGTTGCTCAGGATAATCAGTCAGAACAGAATGATAATCAAGAAGCTGAAAACATGCCAGTCTTTGATCATGGTGATTCAGATTCTGGGGGGGGGGGAGCAAGTTCAGATTTCAAGTCAAACAAACCAAGTTGGTGAACAAGATGCAGATCAGAATGTTACTAATCTGGAGGGCAATGTAGATGTTCCAAGCGAAGTGATGCCACGAACTCTTTCATATCATCCAGAGGAGTTGATCATAGGAGAATTGCAAACAGGCGTTCGCACGAGACGTCAAATTGACCAGGGCCTTACATGTTTTTATTCTACAGTAGCACCTTTACAAACTGAATTTTCACTAAGTTGTTTCATTTCGCAGGTAGAACCGCGAACTTACAAAGAGGCGCTTACTGAAGACTCTTGGGTCATTGCAATGCAAGAGGAGTTAAGTCAGTTTGAAAAGTTGGGAGTGTGGAAGTTAGTTGATTTGCCGGATGGTCATAGAAAAATCAATACGAAATGGGTATTTAAATGCAAGAGAGACGACAGAGGAGTTGTTGTAAGGAACAAAGCTCGACTTGTTGTCCAGGGCTTTAGTCAACAGGAGGGGATTGATTTTACAGAAGTCTATGCTCCTGTAGCACGACTAGAGGCAATCAGAATTTTCCTTGCATTTGCGTCTTGGAAGAACTTCAAAGTATTTCAGCTAGATGTAAAATCGTCGTTTCTTTATGGGAAGGTCAAAGAGGAGGTTTATGTCGGTCAGCCGCCGGGCTTCACCGATCCAATCCACAAAAACAAGGTCTACTTATTGGACAAAGCGCTGTATGGTTTACACCAGGCCCCGAGAGCTTGGTACGAGACTTTGTCTCAACACCTACTAGCCAACAAGTTCATTCGTGGAAAAGTGGATGCCACTCTCTTCAGTAAAGAGGTCGACGGTCATCTTCTGATAGTTCAGATTTATATGGACGATATAATTTTTGGATCAACGAATGAAAATCTATGTAAAGATTTTGAATCAGTGATGAAGCAAAAATTCGAATTGTCATCAATGGGGGAGATGAAATTCTTTCTGGGTCTACAAGTTGAACAACTTCCTGAGGGAATTTTCATTCACCAGACGAAGTACATTCGTGATATTCTAGAGAAATTTGGGATGTCAAGTTCTACTCCAGCTGCTCCCCCACTTGCAACAAATCATGGGATTCACCCAGATCTCACCGGAGACAAGGCTGATGAAACGTTCTACCGATCCATGATAGGTTCATTGATGTACTTAACAGCTTCACGTCCTGATATCATGTACCCAACGTGCCTCGCAGCAAGATATCAATCTAACCCGAGAGCTTCGCACATGATTATTGTGAAGAGGATATTATGCTACCTGAAAGGAACTCCTTCATTGGGGTTGTGGTATCCTAGGAAAAGCGATTTTACGCTCGAAGGGTATTCCGATTCAGATTTCGGATGCTGCAAAATCAATTCCAAATCAACAACTGCAGGATGCCAGTTCTTTGGACCTAGATTGGTTACCTGGCAGTGTAAGAAACAAACGTCTGTGGCGCTATCTACATGTGAAGCAGAGTACGTTTCTGCTAGCAGTTGCTGCTCTCAGATCATGTGGATACAGCAACAGATGCGCGACTACGGTTTGCAGTTTCTTAACACACCTCTTTTTGTTGATAATGAGGCCGCTATAAATATAACAAAGAATCCAGTTCATCACGCTAAAACTAAACACATAGAAATTCGTCATCACTTTATTCGTGATTGTTTTGAGAAAAAGTTGATACGAATTGAGAAAATCCACACTGACGAACAGAAAGCTGATTTACATACCAAAGCTTTTGATAAAAATCGGTTTAAATATTTGTTAAAACTGAATGGTATGAAGCTTCTTTCAGTGTCGGATGGCATTATTGGCGTTGATGAGAGTACTGTTGCGGATGAAGACGAGAAACAATCTGCAATGGTTTGTCGATTTTTTACTTGTTTTGGTATTTAGGGGGGGTAGATAGATGTATATAGTTTATTTTTTTTTTCAGAAAAGACAAAAACAGTAAAAAATGCAAAAATACAAAAACATGATAAAATCTGAAAAAGAGCTTGTGTAAAAAGGGAAAATGATAGTACATCGGCTTGACAATTACAGTATGCTAAAGATTTGTAAAGATAAATGAGTTAAACAGTCTCACTAATGATGTGTCGATAGGTTTTCGCACATTTAGTAGATTTATTCGGGATATAAACCTAAAATTTCAAACTTGTGAAATTCGTGGGGAACACTACTTGGATATATAGGTAACCCCTGAAATCTCGTTTGAAAGGTCTCATAATCTGATATACTAGGTTTTTATACTCAATGATGTTTGGGGTATTATTCCGGGACTTCTGCTGAATGGAAGTTCTGACCTAGTCCTTGGATAATACTTTCCACAAATGCTTGAAACACAGCATAAACCCTCAGCATGCTGATGAAACAATAAAATTGATAGTCGCTGCTGTTGTAGCTAAAAGATCCTCTAAAGGGGACATACCGTAAAGTCGAAGCTGATATCTCTCTGCGTATACGGAAGTATCGACCTGAGATCCCTCGGCCCTCGCATTACCTAATTTATGTACAGATATCATTGTAGTATACTCACCTGTAAGACTGAATATTGGGATTCTGGATACGGGAGTATATTCAAGAGGTGGGACACATGAATGAGCTACGTTCATAAGACATCTAAATCGTATCTTGAGTAAATTGAAATTTGTGTGGGAATTTAAGATGGATCAGTATATCGACAATCGAGGTGAATTGTTTAAATCTGAGTATGAAATGAAGCTTAATGGTACTTGTAATTTGTCTGAAAGCTGATATGATTCCCTGACACGCTCGCCAAAAATAAGTTTGTAAATAGTTTACTTTGTTTATTTTCTGCAATTTAAGTTTTCTGTATTTCATTTCTTAGTTTAGAACACTTTATAAAATTCAAAAAGATTTTATTTCTGCTTTATTTTTGACAAACCAAAGTGGAGAGTTGATTGTTGGATTCTCAGATGTTGAAGCAGATGCAGGAGATTCTGGACTGAAGAATGAGGAGAGCTTATCCTGATGGAGTTTGAATTATTAAAAGTCAAAAACAAGTTCATTAACTTGATACTTGTTATTTTCAGAAAATGTGTAAATTGTTGTTTTTCAAAATCAGTTTGTTTCGTCAAATGATCAACCAAGGTCATTAAATTGAACTTGGTAGATTAATTGAGTGATCAGGGTCATTAATTTGAACCTGAATACTTGAGTGGATTTCTAAAACTGATTGAGTTTATATTTTATTATTGAAAAGATAGTTTGTAATGTTTGATGTTTGAGACACAGGTTTTAGACTTCATCATTCCCAATGGAAGTTAAATGTCAAAGCTTGAACCAGATCAAGACCTCAGATTCTAGCATATTGAGAGGGGGAGTCTGTGAAAGGGGGAGTCTGGAACAACAAGTCAAAGGGGAGTCTGAAGATGGAGTTAGGACAAGATTCTGAACCTGTGAAGATAAGAGTTGTTTATGATGAAAAGACAGAGAGTTGGAGAAAAGACCAAGACTGAAGACTCGGAGCTGAAGACTTCGTCAACATCCAAGGGGGAGTCTGTTGGTGCACGGAATGTCTGTTGACTACGTCTACATTAAGTCTTAGGTCAAGTTAAGATAGTTTGGAGCTTGAAAGTCAAAATTAGGGTTTAATGATGTAATTTCGCTTATGTGTACAAGTTAGTAGGTGATTTCGCTTATTAGGTAATAGGTGGTTTCGCTTATAGGGTACTAGAGGTGATTTCTCTTATGCTTACATATGGGGTTTCGCTTATATGGACTGTCCATATAAGCGAAACCAGCTGGCCTATATATACCTGTCATGTGTCATTCATGTATGTACATTGGAGCGAAACCTTGTCATTGCTTTTGTAACATAACTCTGTCAAAATCATTCTAGAAAGCTTATAAAGAGAAGAAATTGAAAAGGAAAAGCTGTGTAACTTCGTGTATACTGATTCCGCCTTTATACGTGAAGATGAACGTTCTCAACTGACTTTTCAGGGTCGAAACACGGTCCAACAATATTCATCTTCCATGAGTATCCAGTGGGTACAATAGGCGGGGCTTATGCCCTTGATATCCGAAAGTCGCCATGCAATTGCTTCCCTATTCTTTCTCAACACTTCTAACAACCTACCCTTATCTCCCTCCTCTAACTCAGACGAAATAATGACGGGCAAATTGGACCCCTCACCTAAGAAAGCGTACTCTAAGTGGGACGGGAGAACTTTAAGTTCTAGTGGGGCGGGCTTCTCTATAGGTGTACTCTCACTCTCACTTTTCACTTCGCTCAATTCTAGCACTTCGGGAATCCACTCGTTCTCTTCTACTTCCTCATTCTCACTCACAATCTCCTCTACCTTCTCAACTACCTCATCTACCTTACTCTCAACTAGTTCGGCTCCACTAATATAGTCAAAGCAATGGTCGACACAAGATAAGAAAGACTCTATGAAATAGACCGAATGACAAGGACTACTAAGGTCATCGGAACCACTAGGATGTTCCATGGAGCGTGCAATCTCGAAAGTAACTCTCTCCTCACCGACTTGAAGTGTAATTTTCTCGTCAAAGACATCGATGATAGCCTTAGCGGTACACAAGAATGGGCGTCCTAGAATGATAGGCACCTTCTCGTCGGCTTCCATATCAAGGACAACAAAGTCTACGGGAAAGACGAATTTATCCACTTTGACTAGAAGGTTTTCAATTATGCCACGTGGATACTTTACGGATCTATCGGCTAGCGACAAAGACATACGTGTAGGGGATAACTCTCCTAGACCTAGCCTCTCATACATGGAATATGGCATTAGGTTTATACTTGCTCCTAAATCGTCTAGGGCCTTACACTCGGTATCACTCCCAAACAAGCACGTGATAGTAAAGAGGCCCGGATCCGTCAACTTTTCCGGGTCCTTGTTCAAGACCACGGCTGAACACCCTCCACTAAGGGGAATGTTAGAAACCTCTCCTTACCTATCCTTACGTTTTAGAAGGTCCTTTAAAAATTTTGCATATTTTGGCATCGACTGGAGGGCTTCTATGAAAGGAAGGTTTATTCTAAGCTGCTTAAAGATCTCTAAGAATTTCCCGTACTCTTTAGAATAAGTTTGGTTTTTGAGACGGGATGGGAATGGAGCATGGGAAAGATCAACAGTGGGTGATGGAACGACTTGAGTGGGCTTTTTACCTAAACTCTTCTCACTTGGAAGCCCCCCGGTGTGTGCGGTACTTGCTGGGCTTAACCTAGATTGCACTTTACCGGGTGCTTCCATTTCAATCTCTTCATCTATAACATCTCCATCTTCATCAACTACTCTCTCTTCGACTCTCGGGTTCCCTATGGTTTTGCCACTACAAGTGGTAATGGCTTTAGCATGGGCATTAGGGTTTTTCAAAGTGTTACCCGCGAACTGACCGGGTAGCCTCTCCTCTAATTTTCT